>JASANH010001440.1:0-600000 GCA_030248295.1 Mesodorylaimus sp. YZB2_4 | reverse complement strand
CGGTTTTATTACTAGTGGCACAGAAGAAATTGTACATTGCGTGGAAATGTCTGCATATATATTATGCAGACTCAAACAATTATAAAATCAGCAGAATTAATAAAGCACAGAGAATCTATAAAGTTGATGTTTCTGTTTCTCAGTTGATTGGGTCTCTTCTCTTGCCCCGGCTTTATTCCCCTGATGGTTGCCACGCTAACTAAAGTCCATCACCGTGCGCATTTCCCTTAAATTTTCTGCCATGCTGTCAGCTTTAAAAGCAAAGAAGTAATTCTATAAAACCATAAAATGGGCCAGTCAGGCTCGTGGTCTACCCGGTTCCTGCCTCATTGTCAGTTGCATCTAGTAATACGCAGAAGACACATAACGTCAAATAACGTCACTCAGGTAGGGTCAAAGGTTGACGGATGTACCAGCCTGGTCAATTGCTGAGAAGGATTTAGCTCCAATAACTTTCCCCTAGAATTAGAATGTTCAATATCATTCTTTCAGAGAATGTCTTTCTGCAATGACCTGCCTTGAAGAAAACTCTTTCAAATATTTGGGGAATTTTCATCATGTAACGTTAGTAGTCTATAATTTATTGGCCAATACTGTGGGCGCAGGTAAATGTATGCTGGGAGTCCTACCGTGATATTTGGCGCAGAAGAAAAGCGTCCCCATCAATTACACAGATGCCTCCTGTCTAATTAGGAATAGGGCCAAACATGGAATTGAGTGTTGCGCGAGTGACCCTTCACCCCGCTGTCAACATCTGCTCGAAATAACGATGCTGTTCTCCTCTTCGATGAGGTGTCTGTATCCTATTAGTCCAAGGAATAAGCGAAGAAAATTGGAGTTCCATAATAATTAAAACAAATGTTCGAAGCAATGATTTTTCTGTCGGCAGCCACTTCGTAACCCGTGCGCCAAATTCTCGCTTCAGCCGATGCTGTGCCAAATATAACTAACGATAAGTGAGCTATCGTCAGGTCTTCCCGTTGAATAGAATGCACGTGAGGTTGAGAAAGATCGAGTATCCGTGCTAATCAAGGCTGCGTTCGGTTTCGTGTCAAAAAACCCATCCTCCAAACTAGGCCCAATGTTGCAGCGGAAAAAACGGTAAAGCGAGGAATTCAAACTTGCCGCCAACAGAAATTACTCCGGTATGGATGGACGAGATCAACGATTCGAGGGGCTTCGACAGTCACCGGCTGATTTGCGTGGTTTTTAAGCGTGTAAATCCGCATAGATAGATCCGAGCAGAGAACGACAATCGATCATCACGGACCACAGTCACGGATTTACCACAGCCGCTACCTCTGCTTGCTTGACTGCTGACTTTGCTGGCTGAGAAACAATGAAAATAGCAATGCATGCGTTGATAATATTAAATACTCCACTTTGAACCCGCTCACGTGTTTTGCTTTTATAAAGTCATTCTGTTCAGATCGAATGAAGGCATTGCTTGCCGCCCTATGCCAGATTCACATCGCTCAGCCCTTGTGCAATAGTTATGCACACGTTTAAATGCAAGCGACGAGTTCTGCATTTTAGCTTGCTAGAGCATTGTCGTCTCGAAGGGCAATTTTGAACAATGTTGGATGGATAGAACCGGTTTTAATGCGAAACGTTCTGAATATGACATGGCAACAAAAGCAAAAAATAGGAAACTTCTGGTAAATTACAAAAATACGCCAGGATAAAACACTCACAACCACTTTATCTTATCGTTTTGTGGTGAGATTCTTCATTCCATGTTTTGCCCCAGCACGACGGTGTCTCCGATGCACTCGGCATTAAAAGGGTCAGCGATATCGCCGTCGTCCGAAAAGCATGCCGGGGCAAGTCCAAAGTGGGAACAGTAGCCAGCTATCTCACGAAACACCTTTTCCTGTATGAAACACGGGATCCGGCGGCTTCCGCGTTCCCCATCACCAGCACGCCCAGTGATCTTGCGTGGACAGTACGGACTGAACAAGTCCATGACTGGTGGGTCGCTCGAAATGCAAACGACCCGGCCACCGAGGACTGCTGAGCAGTAACCCTGCGTCACAGTCATCTGCAAGAATAGAAATTGGGATATTCTAGGGGCCCTTCTACAAAGCAGCAAACGAGCGCACTCACCTTCGACGTGGTGATGGTGCAGTGACTCTGCGGCGTGGGTCGATTCGCCACTGGGCCACTTTGGATCGAATCGGCGCCAATGCTGACGGCGACCACAAGCAGGATGATCGGAGAGAAAGTCATTTTTCAACCTTTTTCCAAGTCTTCAGGGCGGCGACTGATGCCTGCTCATTCCTTGCTTCTCCTAATATTGTCACCAATCAACAAAAATTATGGATAAGATCGTTGACAGAATCACAGGTCGCCGGATGCCGTAAATTACTGTGATGATAGAAGCGTGATGACATGTGACGCAGGTCTGGACGGACACGTGATATCCGCGGGCGAATAATGATCTTGTTTTTGCAAAAACCGTGCGAGATAAAAAAAACCATCGTCCAAAAACGGCATCGTCCAAACAGTTCCAAACTCCATGTTGGCATTGTGGGGTCTGAGCATGGTCAATGATCAGTTCACGAGTCCAAAGGCCTGGTTTTGGAATTACGTAGCGAGTTCAATTAGATGCGATAAAATCGACGACCAGCCAGAAGCCTGGTCGTATGATTATAAGATAATACGGTACAGAACTTTCTTCTGCCTTTCCATGCGGTACGATTGAAGCCTTGTGATTGGCGATTGACGCACAGAAATACTGTAAACAATGGACCAATGGGAAATACAAATGAAGCAAATTTGCGAAGGACTATGCACACATCTATTGGCTATACTGCATGATTTTCTCGAAAAAGCTCGCAGGAATCGATCGCTTTGAACCCAGCTAATGAGTTCATCCCTATCTGCGAACGGAAGGAGCAATAAGGCTTTTTGCCAGGTGCTCGTTTTCTGCTTCCTTTCGGCGCTTAGGAATTATCTGGCAAACATCAAAGTCGGGATCAAAGGTCGCCGGATGCCCGGGCCCAGTTAATTGTGCACCCACCAAAGAACAAACTAGCACATGATTGTCGTGGGCTGCTGCTAATTATCATAGGCCGGATTGCACTGTTTATTTTTGTTCCGCCGAGAGCTAACTTCTCAAGCTTGGCCTCACCTCCTTGACACATAAGCTCATATAGCTGGTCTCCCGCTTTGGTTCAGGTCTTGAAGCACATGCTGATGATCGATAACTTATGCCACGTAGATCAAGCACCCACAACAACCCATGGCCCACAACTTAAGAAATCTGAGAGCGAAAAAGTATATGGGAGTTCAAAAGTGGAGGTATGCTAGATGAAAAATAAAGCAAGCTACAGCAAAAACTGTTCAAAACCAAAGAAACTTAGGCACCTTTAAGCTGATGCACGCTTTTAATTCTGCAAGGTTGGCTTTATTTGTTTTTTGGAACTTGTCCACCTGAAGCAGTTTAACGGCGGCCGTGCATCTTCCTTCATCCTTGGAGGTTTTTAGGCCAAGGCGGCTTCCTTTGCTCTCGTCATAAGTCCATTCAATAGTGTCTGCTAAAAGCGCCAATCCTGTATCTGTGCAATGAGATTAGTCACTCAGTCAGTCACATTCTTGTCGGTCATGTCAAATCCGATTCGCGCAAGCCTCTGATTTCTTAAAAATTATGGGTCGTGGGTGGCTGTGGGCCTTAGACAAACGTGGTGTAGCTTATCGATTATCAGCTTCAAGGCGTGAACCGAAAGAAGAGATTTTGTCGCAATCTGAAAACAATGAATCAGCAGTCCGTTGGGAAAAGACAGTGTGTCGTACCTCTTTAAGAAATCTGTCAGCTTCAGCAACTTGTGCATGGGCAGTGGGTTCTGATTGCAAGCCATATTTGTACTTCTATGCTTCAGACTGCCCTTGCCGAGTTACTGAGGAAGTATATGAAAATCAGGTAAGCCCAATAGCATTTCACGGTTTATCTGTCCTTCACTGCATTGTTTCAAATTTTATCAGCAGTACAACTATGTCCTTTTTATGTGCTGCTTTCCAGAGATGGTATCCTCTGACTGGTTTCACATCTCGTCTGATGGTGACTGATCGCGATGCTTGGTCTGACATTGTGGGTAATCCGGGTCTGGCACCCGAGTTGCATGAACTACGGTCGGTGGGCTGGGAATGGGAAGATCCATGGACGCCTGATTGTAACCCAAGGCTTGCTGATAAAGAAGTAAGACAAGGAAACTTTTCATCGTGGATTTGAAATCAGCGAGGAAAACTAAACTACAGATGCTCTTAAATCCACAAATGGTCCAGATGCTTAGATGTCACAGATTTACATTTGAGTGAATAGGTTTTCTCAGAAAACTTTTGAACCTGCTTCTGCTTTTGATGTTCAAGTAGCGAACCCTAATCAAGTAAAAGTTTTAATGATATATTTTTCTCTTATCCCTCTTTTCTGTCTATTCAAGGGTTGGATGTACGCAAGAGATTTTTGTCGCCAGTATGTGAAAGATCAATTTGCGACTGCCTTTGTCCGACGGCGACGCTGGACCCGTACAAGGCGATATTCAGCGGTTGAGCGTTGGCTGAAGGTATGTCATTTTTTGCGACAACTCTAATAAAGATAGTTTACATTTTCAGATCGATATCTCATCCAAGTACCCAATAATAGATATTGCAGTTGGGGGAACTGAGGTACCCGGCCAAGTTCCAGGATTTGTGTGTGTTTGGGCGATGACCTCTAATGGAAAGGTAATTCAGCGCATCTCTTGCAGAAACTGATTATGTATGTGCCTGATCATATTATAGATCCTATTTCGGTCAGGCATCAGCAGTCAAAAACCGGAAGGGGATTTATGGTACGAAATCGATGTGCCATCAGATGTCGAATTCAATCACTTGGCATGCTCATCATCGACTGGTCTCCTGTGGGCTGTGACGTGGGAAGGTCGTATTTTCCAACGAACCGGTCAGCAGAATACGGATTATATGGGCGTTGGTTGGGAGGAGTTACCAACACCGCATAACTTCCGATTCCTGCACTTAGCTTTGGGTGATCACGCTGTTTGGGCTATAGCTATGGATGGGCGCGTTTGGTTCGCTCGGCTCGATCCAGAAATTGAATCTGGTGCTTCACCTATCGGGGAGAGCTCTTGGCTGGATATGACTTGTTCGATGTCATATATATCAATCGGGCCATCGAATCAAGTATTTGGTGTTGGATTGATGGACGATTCACTTTATTATCGCACTGATATATCTCAGAATGAGCTGAGCGGACGTGGTTGGCAACTGCTAGTTCCAACAATCGCTGAAAATAAAGATAAAATTCCTGAGGAAGAATTCCCGACTGTCGCAAATGGAGCAGCAGCTGAGGGCACTGCAATCACAGTTTTCAGTGGGCGATCATTGCTAAGAAACTTGATACCTCGGCGAAAGGCCGCGAAAAAGGATAGCCCAAAGAGTCCATGTGCCACCCCACTTGTGGTCAGGTACCGCAGCTCCAACTCTTCTGAAGACGTCGTCCGTTTGTTCTCCACTGAAGACAAGACACAGGAAAAGCGCATCAGCAAGCCAAGTAGCTCAGCATCTTTGAACTCGAGCATCGACGATGATGACACGACGACTGAGGTAACAGAGAACGATGAGGAAGGCCAAGAATGCGCTGATGATGATCCTGCGAAATCTAGCTGCTCTGAACAAGAAAGTATTTATGCGTCTGAAGTACCTTCGCCATTCAGCGGATTGTGGCAGAACGAACATGATGAACTAGGTAAGTGGAGAATCTGAGCCGTTGCTCTGCAGCAGTATTTCTTCCACTAGCGATAAGCTTTTCTTTTATTTCCCAAAAAAGTTTTTTCAAGTCTTCCCGAAACTTTTTGTTTTTGTCATAAGCCTTTCTTCTAGACTCCAATTCACCCACATTTACCAGCGTTCGTCCCACTAATCGCTGGATTGCAATTGATGCTGGTGGTTGCTTCATATCTGACTCGTCTTTGCACGATTCTGGTCCTCCTCGGTCTTGGTTTGCATCCAATCTCGCTCGCAATTGTAGTCGTTATCATCTCACAATCAACGACTCCAAGGCAGTTTGGAGAAAGTCGATATTACAAGAGCTTAAGCAACGAAATGCAGCCATTTGGGGTGCATTTAACGATTTTGTCACACCTTTCGAGCACGACACTTGGACTCGCACTTTGTCTGCTCAAATTTGGTCCGCATATTATCGTAAATGGTTGCAAGTCGTTATATTCCTGACTCAATCTTGGAAATTCTTGCGGCCAATGCAAGGGCAAGCGTGTGGTGACCAATCAGCGGGCCTCACAATCAGATACAGTGAAAAACGTAGCAGTTGTGTGGGAAAGTCTGGCCACATCAGAATTGATGACGTTATGTGTATTCGTCGAGAATTCGACATTAAGGCGAACAAATTCCTTATGCTTGTGTATGCCAGAAAGATCGAAGCTGATGTCGGACTTCGTTGGAATTTTCCATTAAAATTCTGGTGCCAGTCTGAAGAAGAACAAAAATCATGGGCTAACGCAATGGACGACGTGATAAAGCGGTATTATCAGACTAGGCTTTCAAGACCAGCAGGGTCGGCAGTCAGTGATCCCATTGAACCGAATGCCGTTTGGGGTGTTGCTTCAAGTGGCGCTGTTTATGTGTGCCATCCCGACGGAAGATATTTGATAAAGGTAAATATTTATTGAACTTTTGATGTTGGAGAACGACAGCCTCTTCATTTTGAGATACCTTGTGTGTCATCGAAAGATTGACAGCAGTGTGTCATGCTAACTGCCCAGTAGCCTGCCAAATGTGACCGTCGGCCAGACAAAGCATCTGACCATCGGCTTCACTGGCAAAGCATAGGGTGCTACTTGCCAAAAATGATGACCGCTACTGGTTTGGTTCGGTCGTCACAACAGGAGTAGCCCTGATACTACACCTGAGCCTGAGTAGCTGTTTAAGGAAATCTTTTGCTATCTAATGTTTTGTATGTATGGCAAGGACCACTTGCATCTTACAACTGCTTCTTTCACTGAATTTAGGACGTCTGTTGGCGCTATATTGGTGGTCATTTCAAAATGGTTGAATCAGGTGCAGGCGGCGTTGTATGGGGCCTTGGCTATGATGGTCGCGTTTGGGTTTATTCATCATCCTCGCCAAATCAAGCTCAAGATGACACTAGGATCGATGTGATTTATGAAAATCAACGTTGGAGTCGCCTTTTAATGAAATATATTCCACTGCCACGCCTCATGTCTGGCGCTTACTATGCATGGTCGGATGAATCGGGTCGAGTGAGCACACCTAAAGAATCGTTCAGATTGCCTGGATCCGAATGGCAGTGGATAAGCGATTGGAAGGTAGACTTTTCTGCAGATTGCGATCAAGAAGGATGGAAATACTCGAAAAGCTTTAGGTCAGCCTTTACTGGGCAGAAAAAACTCAGTAAAAGTACAGTGCGCCAGCGGAAATGGTTTCGAAAGCGGCGGGTAGTGACTACCCCTAGCATCGGTGCATGGCGTTTGGTCGAGAATAACCCGAGTGTCGGTGGCCAAGGAGTCAAGTTCACCCGCGTGGTCGTCGAATCAAGCATCAACAACGACGACATCTTGGTGCTCGCCATCACAGAGGGTGGAGACTTATTTTGCCGCATGGGTGTCAATATGGACAAACCAGAAGGACTTTGCTGGCAGCACGTTTTAACTGATGAGAAAGTGGTCGATGTCAGTGTGGCCGTCGACAGGAAACTGTGGACTGTGGGCCGCAATGGATTTGTCTATTGCTGTTATGCAGCCAATCACCAAGACCTGCTGTCCAGTGGATGGCACGAAATTGTGCCACCTCGCAATGGAAAACAACGTCTGAAGCAGATAGTTGCTGGCGATTACGCGGTTTACGCCCTGGACGTGGAAAATGGTCTGCACTGTCGCCTCGGAAGCGCACCTTGGTGCCCAGAAGGGGTGTCATGGGTCCGCTTGGTTAATACAACTGCCACCATTGACCGTATTACTTTATCAAGTGACAACCATTTATGGGCATTGCTGAAATCAGATTCGCCATTCGGATGTGTGATTGGAAGAAGATACGACATCAGAGGATACAATTCATTGTGGGATATCAATTGGTGGGATGTGTCCAGCGTGGATGGATGGGCCCATGTCTCGCCAAACGCATATGCATCTCCTTTAGCCCAATATGCATCATGCAAAGACGAGACTAACTTTCAGCCAAAGCAAACATTGACCATGACAAAATTATCGATTAAGTGATGTGTATGACATCAGCCTCGATCAAATCTGACGTCTTCTGTAAACACAAGATTTCTGTAGATTTTCGTCGTGCTATCGATATTACTGCAGGTTCAGAATTTTTAATGTTCGATTTAATCTGTCGTATTGACTTGCTTTTTTTTACAAGCTTATATTTATTCCTGTTGTCACTTTTTCTATGCTTACTTACAGGGTATAGCGTATTTCTATGCGAGCTCTGCACATATTCATCGAACCGCTCCGTCTATTTAGAGTGTCTGACTTAAAGTCGAGAGGGTTTAACAGCAAGGATTGGCCTAACAAACCTTGGCCCATTTGGTGACTCTTCAACGTCCCTCGGCATCTCGTTCGACACGTGCCCCGCAAAAGGACTCGTACGAGTGAGTCTTTCACTGGCAATCAATCCATTGCGCAGCGTTTGTCTGCGTGGGAATCACGATCAGTTGACCTCGCCCTCTGGTCAATCCAGGGATGAATCAGTTCCAAGGATTAGCCAGTGCCATTTCAATGACCTCCCAGCCTTTTGTTTGCTTAATCGCAGCCACTTCAAAATGGGGAGGCTTTATAATTTTCCACGAAAAATTGCATACCAGATTTTTCGCATTTTACTGATGCGATAATAATTACTTGATTGCCGGCGACATGCTCGGTGTCCACGCGTGACTGGCCAGCACATACAATACACATAGACACATTGTTGTTGCGCTTCGATAGCCTGCAAAAGACCATGTTTCTGGTAACTGACTTTACAGCTCATCCAGGAAAAACTAGAAATTTTTATTGGGTGCTGACAAATTGTCGGAAATTTTACAGTCGTAAAAATTGGTGGCCCGACTGGCGGCCCATCAGCACAATGAAAAGAGCGGGAGCCTTATGCTTATTTCTCATATATTTCGTGGTAAGTAAACTGTTGATTTTCCAAAACCAACATCGACAGATCGACGCCTGTCTGGGCAAAGCGATCCTCTGATCGAGAGTGCTACATCGCTCCCCGATACGATCCGACAGCTCGATCTAGTGGACCAAAAACCCAAAATTTTGTGCTTTGTCCTATGAAAATAATTTGAAGCATACTGTAACGAGAAAGTCCCATTTCTCCTCCCCAATTAAAATTTGCGTTAGAGGAAGATCAGTGATTCTCCCATGTCCTTTGGAGCGGTTCTTCGTACATACAGTGACAGCTGGGAAACGGAGCACCGGCGAGGACGTGACGCCGAATAAGGTGTCCCGGTTAAAATTTTTCTTGTAGCGGATCAGGATCGAGGTCTAGAGTCGGATCGATTCGATGCTGGCTTCAAAAGTGTTCTGCACCTCAACGTATTTGTTTTATTGAAGGTTTTCGTCTTGGCACAAAATAAGACGTGCGACAACGATTTTGCCGCCTTTCGATTATGCCTGGGAAGAAAATTGCTGAATGACAGTTCAGGAAAGGACTTGGAGAATGAATTGTTAAACGACAGTTACACACTGACTGCAAAATGCTTCGATAAAATGGATAAAAAACAGTAAGTACAGTAGTTATGTTCTTTTTTATTCTTGCCTATCCAGTCGTACATCACCAGGAACCTTTTCGCGGCATTGTTAATTGTTGAATTTTCATTTTCCAATGTACACTGCGTAAGGCCGCCTTACGTCCGTTTTTAAATAGAAAGCCTTCTGATACCTTTGATGATGGAGAAGTCTTTTATGCACGGATTCTTACTAGATTATTCCAATCCACGCTCGATCGAATCAGTTTTTGTCATCGAACCAGGACCAAACCAGGATTGAACTCACCTACTGTTTTCTTGACGCTAGTTAGCGTAGAATAGTGACAAGTTGCAGCAAAGCTCACATCTTGTTCGATTGGGCTCGGTCTGTTTGGATCCCAGTCGGTCTAACAAAGCCGTTGCGATCAAACCTGGACTTCAGTAGTCATAGCTATGCATCAAAGGCTTCTCCAATTCGAGCGATGAGCTGTATATTTCACCCGTGTATACTGTACGCAGTACCGCGTACTTGGTGACGCTCTCAGGTGCTGGCTCCGTGCAGAAGATGAAAAGTACAGTATGGGATGCTTTTGTTCGTGGTGGAGAAAGTCTTACACATCCTCGGGCTAAGTTATTGTGTGTTTCACAGAAGTGATTGTCGTACAAGATGCTGTAGGCGTCGTCACTCATCAGTTTATTTTATATAGTGCACTGTTCAAGTTCATTTTATATATTTATGTATTCGATCTGGGGGAGTAGAAAATACTAATTCTTATGCTCTCTTCTCCAACCCATTTGAAATAATAGAGACCTGGGGCGGCTTTTGAGAACATACATCACGAGCATTCTGGCCAAGATATTTTTGTGACCGTACTATATGTTATCGTTTTCATGCACACCCTTGCCCAATAAAACCTCACCTCGCTCAGCCTATTAGCCTAGGCTGAATGAGAACAAATAAATTCTAATGGTCCTTGATCTATAGACAAGAATTTGTATTTTGCTCCTTGCAGGAAGCAAAGCTGCGTTTTGGAGAGCGACGAACTGGAATTGGATGCTTTTGGCCCGCTGGGGCCATTGCGCGATTGTCCAGCTTGTCAGAAAATAGCTCAGAGTATGAAACGAATGTACTTTCAATCCAACGATGCACAACGTCAGTGCCTGAGACGACAACTGGTGGAAGTGATTGCTGACCAGGTGGTTGGATGTGCTGGGAAAAAAGTGAAAGCCAGCAATGTGACTGCCTTGGATTTATTCGACTTTTCGAATTATACTTACAAGCTAACAGATATCGAGTACGACTTCTAGTCGAGTTATTAACCAAGATTGCAGGGTGCGCCGATGTTGTTCTAGGTTGAAGATCTTGAACTTGCAAGTCACAGTCTACAATCGATTGGACACCTGCTCCATTGTGAACGCCAATCGATCAGAGAACACGAAAGAGTGTTTGGCCCACAGTGCTGATAAAGGAGCACTGTATAAGCAGCATTGTCGCGCGATCAGCCAATGCAGGAATGATAAGTGAGCTTGCTCACAGTGCACCTCGGGGAGTTCCAAATGAATTCAACATTTTCGCTTGCCTTTTAGCGTCAGTAAAACATGTCGAAGCAGATTTAGTCAAGTCTACAACGTTATTTGCGAATGCTATGGCCAGAAGCGTCAAGAATGGCATGATATGGCTGAAGAGGTGCACGAGGCTATTTTTAATGCAAGCGAGTCAGACTGCCCTCGTCGTATATTTAAAGCGTAAGCAGACGGACGTTTGACACTTTTGATCCTGAATTGACCTTGTAGCCACAACATGCGGCATTCTGAAAGATAGAAAAGCCATTCAAAAGTACCATCAGGTCAGTACAGACGCTTGTACTTTCTTATTTCCAGCTTTGGTGTCTGGAAGGATCGGTTCCAAAGCGCAATTAACATCTGCGTTCGCACGGATAAACCCGTGATTACACTGAACAAGATGATAGAACTCGGATGTGTTCAAGTGCAGTCAATGAACGACGCGCACAAACGAGGTTTACAAGCCGGTTTTCGATTCCTGCGTAATTTATTGGACGCTATGAGTGACCACGCTATGCGATTTTGTCGCTCTTGTTGATCGCAGTGACTACGTAGGAATAGTAGTGTTTTTAAGTAATGTTGAAGGCATGATGCGGTGGGGTGTTCTGCTCTCACTTTGATAGACTATTTAGACCTCCATTGAATAAACGTGATCTTCCATTGTAGTTACGTCAGTTGAGCAGGGCATGTCTCTACAACTCATTCAAAGGCGCAGGTGCGGAATATTTTGCTCTAATATCTTGAAAAACACGCAGCTAAATTTCATGAAGCTCACACACAATCAGTTCACACGTACAATAAAAGATGAGTTCATCATCAATGTGCCATCTTTAGTTTTGAGCCCCGTCTCAGTCTTCCTTCCAACACTTATAAATGCAACTAAAATCAATGACCCGTAGGATAAAAACTGAACTACAGATATCACGGATATTCCAAGATACAAGCCGAGAATATCACCGACATCGCATATCGCAATGTACAGAATATTTGCAGTTTGTTCTTGGCGTGATAGGAACGAGGAAGCTGAAAAGAAAGAGCTGATCGTCGACCGCTCGCGCGGTGGATTTGAATTGCTTGAGAGAGTTGATTTTTAGGCATCTCGCGCACAAAGCCGTAACTCGTCGATACAAATCGATATTCCCATCGATTGCAAATCGGCTTCAGTAAGCCCAGGTCCGACATCGGATACCTGACCCGAACCCGATCCCAAAAACCTGACCCAAAAAGCAGGGTCGAGTCAGGTTTTAATTTTAAAGCTCTTAAAAACCCGTCTTTTACGACTCACAGATGGACCAAAATTTCTCAGTACAGATTGGCTTCTCAAACTGCTTACTGTGTATAGCCCACTTTTTGGACGTAATTTGAATAAATTAATATGGAAATACAGGAGATATATCTTCAGCATGAAAATTGAAATATCTTCGTCAGAAAGTCGGGTCGGGTTTTGATGAATTTTCTCAGGTCGGGTCGGGTTCGGGTTTTGAATTTTAGGTCTCGGGTCGGGTCAGGTTCACTTTCTTTACCTGATGCCAGACCTGGCAGCAAAGGTTGGCTAGCAATATTCGTAAGACTAAACAACGAAATGAGAACATAGAGATAATAATCGTTGACTACTAGATTGGCAGTTATAATGTCCATGGTGTAGCTTCACTGCGCAAGCATGAAACATACAATTGCGGGCTGCGTGGTCTTATAGAGAGGTGGAACCCTGGCGCCGGTCGGCCAAGGCTAGTGGGAGACCGAGATTTTCAGACGCTGTGGATGACCTGTTCATCCCTGAGTAGCCAGCAAATCAAAAATCCCTGAGTCAAAAACTCTACGTGTATTCCCTTTTATAATTTTCAGTACTGTATTTATCATTGCATTCAAAATCGGATAGCAAAAAAGCGAAGAAGAAGTCATCAATGAGCAAGCAAATCCCTGCGCTCCATTCTGTCAGTTCAATCATCCGCCAAGTTTTCTCCTTATGCTGAAACATTCCCTCCCTCTCCCCTCCCCGTCTTCGCACATCTCCACAACTTCAATCCCAACCGCGGGTTCGCGAGGGACAATCCCGACCGGGATCGGGATCTTGAACAAGCAGTAACGCTTATCATATCATGATAAGCTGTAGGCAAAACGGGCTGGAAGTCCCGGGAGCAACTGGGTGGCGCGGGGGCCAACCCACAATAATTCAAAAGAAGGAAGGGCAAAGCTGTGCGGGGAGTTCGCAGGGGCAACTCGAAAAGAACATTTTTTTCTCTGCCTTTTTGCTGTCGTTTGGGTCGGGTCTACCAGAAACCCTGTCTGCCTGAAATTGGATCTTTGGAGTGCCCGTTATATCGTTGTGCTTCCCTGACGCTGTCTGGAAAAGGTAATATGCTCCCAAGGATCTGACTGAAGAGGGTCTCTGATACCTATATACAGTGCTTTACAATTGGCGTACCATCTGCGGATATTATGTGGTGTGCATGCAATCAGGCTTATATTTTAGGCAAAACCAAACACCGCAAAGTTTATTAAGCTATTTAAGACAATTAAGATATCCTGATCATTTTGATTTCGGTGAGTGACTGCTGCAACTGTGCCTTTGAAACTGACCCAATGTAAACCGAGTTTGGTTACTGCTTTTGCGCAACTGATCTTTTGAAAGTTCCTTTAAAATTATATGAAAAGTACTAGCGTATTTGCCAAGACGGGTTCTTCACTTTTTTTTGTCTTTTGCCTACAAATCCCTGTTTTGCTAGGTTCCTCATCGATCGATGCCCCTTCAATTTCTTCGCCGTGTTTCACTCTCCAATCTAGCGTTGCGAAGATTTTTTTAATGAGCGCCCTTTAGAGCATACATCGAGCCATAGATGCCTTCTTGAATGGCCAGCGGCCATGAACGAGTGAATCGTTACACTTCTTCTAATAAAACCGCATTAATAACACTACCTAAAGTGTTTCCGCTCGATGAACAGTGGTCGCATTGGTTTGCATCCGTCGGCGCATCGATTGCGGCCTGAGCACATTGGGCTGCGTAGGCCCTGGGTTTTATTTCCTGATAGCATCCCACGATCCTTTTTCATTTGACACTAAAGGAAAAAGCAAAGACGAATGCTATTCTTAGTCATAAATTTGGGCTTTCCTCGAAAAATGTTGTGCAAGACAATTTTCTTTGGAGGTAATAGCTTATGTCGAAGGTGGCACTTTTTTGCGTGTTCGCTGCAAATATTTTCTTGACGTTACTTTTAGAAGTCGTCTGCCTTTTTCTATCCATCATCAGACTTTCTGCGGGCGATGATCTGACTACGCTAATATTAGTAAGTGTCGTTGAAGATGTGGTGCGGGGATTATTCTGTCACAGCTTCTAGGGTCTTTGATTTACTTGCGACTGAAATTTCTATTCACGTTCTGCACCAACTTCCGGTTTCTGCATTCTTTTTTTCACAATTTACAATTGTAAAGAGTGGTTTATAGGTACAGCCCAATCCAAATATACTGCAGCCATTGTTTGGCATTTCAATAATCCCGAATTACCAACTCTACTTTTCAACTTTTCTAATTAATTTGGTCTCAGCAAGGTGGCTTTTTAATTTCATTCGAATTCTTCTCCTAATCGTGTATCTATGTGCGATTGTGGGCTGAAAAAGAGCTAATAGGAATTTGTTAAAATGCAAAAAAACTCTTTCGGCATCTTAAATTGTTCCGTTACACCCAGCATTTGAATACTTAATCTTGGAGGGTACATTTTCTTGGCGCCACACCCCTGGTGTAGTTGCATGCCTACGTCGCATAAAATTAAACTATATTTATGATACACCTCCAAAAATTTTTTATCTGACTAAATCCAAAACTAATATTCATTCCAAGAATTTTTTAATCCTTTCCAAACATGTCATACCCAATCCGATCGGTGGTGACCCACAGCATCAATACTGACGTTTTCTGACGAGTCAAATTTTTGTGTAGTGCAAGTAGCGTTGATACAGGTTTGGAAAAGATTCAGTTTCAGTTAAGTTAAATGATTCAGTTTTTTCTTAAAAAGAGTTTCGCATCTGGACATGAACACTTGACGAGAAAAATCTCCACTTTTTTTGTTCGAATGTTACTACTCCTTTTTATTTAAGTCTTTCAGCTTACGCCGGAACCTTGTAACCATTTTAACTCGAACTTGCCACAGCCGATGATTGTAATTTCTTTTGGTGTAAAAGAAAGCTTTGAGCAAAATAATTAGTTCATCTGCCCAACTACTTAGCAGAGGTCAGCCAGCGCCCGATCCTGCAAATTTTTAGAAATCTTTCTGGTTTGTCATGACTTTTGCGCAAAAGAACCCAGAACCAGTGGGTTGGAAGACGGGACCATAGCCCATAACCTGAACAGCAAATTCAGAGAAGCCCTGCGAGTGTTTCTTAACTTTCTATCTCCCTACCAGACAAGAATTTAAAGAGCACGCAGGATTACAAACGCTGACAACTGCTGACTAGGTGGCTAGAAGGGTCCAATGTTTCCAGTAGAGCTTTCTTTCTAACGAGGAACATCGACCACGTCAAGTTCAACGTGTAATGTATGTCAATATGTCATGTCAAGCGTCAGGTAAATAGTGAGGCAAAGCTTTCTAAGATCAAGAAGATTTAACTTCAAAATGTTTTTTAACAAAATGATCCAAAGTAAGAAACCCTTTTTATAAATTTTTTTTAACTTAATAATGCCGACTGGTTTTGCAACATAGACCTCTCACAACTTCTCTCGCACTCTTTGACGCAGCGGTAATTTGGCAGGAAATGATAAGTTGGCAAGTTTTCTCTATATTTGGACCAAAATTCGAATAGATCCACTTTTTTACAGCCGCACAGGGCTTTCCAGCTTTTCAAGGATGACAAGATATGGCTTCAACACGCGATTACGATAACTCGAAGCATCAATTCGTCTAGCTACGTTTCGTTTCTTTTTGAAATCTGTACGAACATTTGCAAGCAGATCACTAAGTTTTATAAACGCAGTGTTCAAAAACTGAATTCAACTGATTCCAAAAATATTCAGTTACAGTTAAATTTAGTTTTGGCGAAGGGATTCAGTTTCAGTTTTAGTTAACTGTATCAACGCAAAGTGCAAGTACAGTACAGTATGCATTGGCAGTGCAAGAGCATCATTGTCAGCGCAGCCAAAATGACTTGTAACAGATGTTCTATTTCAGTACACGAGAGAACCTAAAGTTGCGCCAACAAGTAAAACTACTGTATTTTGTTTTTCTTACTGCTGACCAAAATCAGCCTTTTATTTTTTCAGCAAGCGCTTTTATCGAAACTTACAAAGAATTCCGGCATGGAAGTATATTTGGATTAGCAAAGTCGGATGGTAGTCATTGCTTCACTGCAAGATTCGTTGCCAGACTAGTGATAAGACAACTTGGCAATGTTCAGGTACAGTACGATCAGCATCTTTATGAAACTATCACTGACAGCATGGAGTTTTCTTAAATTAGCTACCTGGTTCCAAAGATCAACCAGAACATATTATGGAAATACCAGAAACAGCTTCAAAAGCTGGTCATTGCGCGTCTGATATCGATAAGAATGTCGATTTTGATATAATTTGGTCAATGGAGCGTGGTGATCGTTACAAACTGACATTTATTTTTGAGTCGGTAAGCATGCCGTTTTCATTGGTTCTTATTCGCGCGAAGCACTTTGTAATTGTAATTCCGCCTTCTTATAGGAAAAGACACTGAACCCTATCAAGGAAACACTGGAATGGGACTGGAAATTAAAGCACGTGGTGTTTCAGTATGAGTCGCCCACAAAAGGACAAGGTGTATGATTTTGTTCGCAAACTTGGAAAATTAGAAGTTATCACTGTTTTCTGTAGATGAAGGACTGTCAGCCGAAATGATAACTACTCATTCGCCCGTTTGGGCGCCAGTCATGCAAAGCTTTTATTGCAAGCACGCCCTCAATATCACTATTCGCAACCCAAATAATGCCACGCCAGTCGACATGACACTGCAATTCAAATCGGCCATGCAAATTCAGCCGTACGCAGTGCCGACCAGCGGTGGATTTGGAAACAGTAAGTATTTTGCACCTGAAAAGTTTTTGTGATAAATGGGACCTGTTTAGCATTTTTGTGTGAGCGATCGCGCCAAATTAGTTTACTGGAACGTTTGCGTAGCAACACCACGATCGGCGCAGGATGCGTTCTGGGGTTTGTGACAATAGCCGTTATTATTGGTCATGCTATTCGTCGTCAATGGTTTCCTGGGGTTGGAAGACAAACGTACACAACCATGCAATGATCGGAATGAACAATATTCGCAGTGTACCCCTAGCTTAGGATAAATCCTTCACCAAAACCCATGTGTAATGCTGGGGCTTATCTGTGTGGATGAGGGTCATTTGGTGAGGAGGCTAAACGAAAGATATACTCCACTATTTAGATTCATGTAATCTATTCTTACCCGTAGCTCATTTCATAGCACCAAAAATTAGAAACGTGAAAGGTATTCCAGGTACTCCAGTATACTCATAGAACAGCTTCAGTGATATCATGTATGGATTTGGATTTCTGCTTGACTTGATCCTTGTGTAGGTCTATATAGGGATTGCAGATGGGGATTTTACGGTTCGTTTGTTAGTTTGACCATCTGATGTAAAACAGCATCGTGGTATATGTTTGACTCTGAGTTTTTGTCAAAGAACCATGCGGTAACAATGTTGCAAAATCATGTAGCTGATCATGTTTCACAGTTTTTGTCTATCGCGCATAGCTGCTCTTCGTGAGTTCAGTAAATTATTCGACATCCTGATATTAGCAATCCTGAATCGACTGGCAGTATTCATAGTCTACCAAATAGACATTGAAGAGATGGTGCCAGGATAGCTCCATCACTTTACATGATTTCTTCATATATACAAAGAAGTGGATTTGGTGGAGTCTAAATGAGAAATTCGAGTTCAACGTTTCGTAGGTTTCAACCTAAGCCACCTCCAGTTTAAAAAAACATTCGAATGCTAAAAGTACGGCTGCAGGCGAAAAATATCAATTTTTCCATCAAATAACAGCCAATAACAACAGCAAAACCTTGGAGATTCACAGTATATAGGTACGTAATCTCTTCAGAATATACACAAAGCTACAGCTACCAAATCTAGAAAGTGTATCGACATCTAACCTGCCAGAATCAGACTACAATTTCAGGCAAATCACGATTCTCCAAATTGAGCGAAGAAAACATGACTTCTCTTATTCAGTTTGCTTGCAATGAAAGAAGTAAAGCAAATGTCAGGCGCCTCTGCAAGGTGTTCCAACAAATCTAATGGCAAAGGGATGCATTCAACTCTGTAACACAATAAAGTTTAGATACTAGCCTAGGTATGCACAGTGAATGAGAAATGCTGGTGTTTCTAGATATATGAACATCGATGTATTCAAGATCAAACATGCAGCTGAGTACAGATCAGTGAATTTAATTGAAAGAAGCTCATCCCACGAGCACAGGCAAACATAATGCCTTGGAAATCTTCGATATAAATGTTGGACGAGAGATAACTAGACCACTGTGCATTGCTACTCGAGTTGTGCTGCTTCGAAATTTTGCGAATATGGTTTTTATTCAAATTTTGGCCTCGATTGCCCTCGTGCCATTAGCTTTGGTAAGAAACCTATTGACCACGTGCACGGCCTTCAAGTGATAGCTGATGTCTAGTAAGAGCCAGTATACATGCGAGCAATGCACACACACAGAAGTGACAGGACAGAAACTTCGGATTAGAAAATGCCCATTCATCAGTGCTTTTCGTCAAGGAAAACCCAGCCAGAGATGTGGGACGTCGCAGAGTTGATAAGCGTGGGTGCAGGCTAAAATGCTAATTATATGCAGGCTAAATGTGTGAGCGGGAGGGTCTCCCACTTATGGTGGCTGTGCGATGCTTGCCTGACAGTAATCTAAATTCAGGCACAAGAGCCACCAAAGTTCAACGACGGTGGCGTAAACTTGGGTCATCAGAAAGGCTTCTTTGAAGGCGACATTTTGTGGAGCCCCAAGGTAAGGCACGCGTAAGCATTTTCTGAAACATGAATATGTCATTCGCTTTTGCAGAAAAATCGTAACGCCATTTTTAAAAGTCAACGTTGGACAAACGGTATTGTCCCATATTTCATCAACCCGGAATCAGTCAGGGATTGGTACAGTAAGTGCACATGACTACGTAATTCCTGCAACATATTGAATCATATGCGCATTGCAGCCAAGGAACACGTGCAGATGATCGAAGATGCTATAAAAACCATCGAGAAGCACACGTGCATTCGCTTCGTCCCCTACACAAATCAGAGCAACTATATCAAGATTCACGCTGGACCAGCGTAAGAAAGACCTGTAGGCAATATCCACATATTTGCACCTATTGTTTTCAGTTGCTACACGCACGGCGTTGGCATGTCACCTGGTCTCAATTGGGTCGTGCTGAGCTCCACGTCGTGCATGGTAAATGACTTGGGAATTAGTACGACCCATGGGCGAATGTATAAGCCCACATGACAGTCTTACCCAGGTATTGGAGAGCCAGGTGCAAATTCCTGGTCGAGTACTGGTATGGAACCACGCACCTCCAAAGTACTGTACTAAAAAACTGCAGCAAAAGTTGAAAACCCAACGCAAGGCTACGAGGCGGGACGAGAAGGTGGAGGGTGGGAGACAATAGGTGGGGAGGACCAGCTGATGGACTACCAGCAGATTGTAAAAATGGGCACTGCCATCCTTACGCCATAGATTGATTAATCCACGCTGTTGAACTGCAAAGTGGTCTAGAACTCTACAGTGGCCCATACTCCGCGTCCATTGAGCTTCCATGACTTCGTTCCCATTTGCTCCCACACTATTTGCTGCTTCCAGGTGCACCGCATTGTCATCCACGAACTTTTGCATGCCCTGGGCTTGCACCACGAGCAATCGAGATACGACCGCGACGAATACCTGACAGTGCATTACAGCCGTCTTCCGAAAAATGGCACTGGTGAGTGGCCACGGGCCTTGCTTCGATCAGTTACTACTCCTATGCTCATGATTAGATGAATACTCCAACTTCCAACTGCGCATTGTTCCCGAAACCGAGAGCACGTTCTATGGCATCCCATATAACTACGCCAGTGTGATGCACTACGATGCATGGTCTTTGGGTGATGGCAGCCCGGGATATTTCATCATGGAGGTAAATTGCCGTTTGAAAAGCCCTCTATATTAGTCGATGTAGTAATGATTTGCAGCCAAAAAACTTGGGCATGCTGTCTGTCATGGGATTCGCCCAAACGGCTAATGAAACCGACTTTGAGAAACTGCGCCGCCTGTACGATTGCAAGGGCAGCTATCCTGTCGTGCCACCAGCTCAAAGTGAGTTTTTCATCGAACTGGTTGAACAAAATTCTTGATTCTTAATGTTTTCTTAGTCCCATGCGTGGATGAGGATAAATGGTTCGATTGCAACGAGGTAAGCGCATGCTGTTCTGACAAGGGAGACATTTTGGGAAACCAAAAGCTTTCCAGACCTATGACTACTGCGATAAGGACAGCACCACGATCCACAATTGTCGAAAAACGTGTGGTTATTGCGAATGGGCAAAGAAGCCTCTGCAAAAGCAACGGCGTGAGAAATGTTTTAAAATCCATGGCTTAGCAATGAAGAATGACACCCATTTTATCTTCTTAGCATGCAAGGACTGGCGCAGCGATTGCTCGAGCTTCGCAGATCGATGCGAGTCTGAACACTGGCTGGCGAGAAAATGTCCAGTGACTTGTGGAAAATGCAAGTCTGGTACCCTTGAACAAGTGCCCGTGAAAGGTAGCTCTGGCTCGACAAATCCTGATACTCCATCGGGAAGCCAAACAACTACCAGTAAGTCATGATGCCTCGATTGATGCTCTCGATTTTACATCAAATCTTTTTCAGGCCCACCAGCGAAACCAGGTTTGTTCCATTGACCTAAAAAGTGACATGCTTGAGCCTTATGCCCTTTTTCCAAAACCAGGCTGTGAAGATCAAATCACCTACTGCCACGACTACATAAAGGATTGCGGCAAGGCAGAATGGATGAGTGAAGCTTGTCGTCGCACATGCAACATGTGTTAGAAGACTGAGGGGAGTGATAGAGCGCGATTAGTCCGCAATTTTCGCAATCCCTGGATCTTTTGGACTTTTTGATGGGCAATAAAAGCAGAGGATGCAATCTGAGGCGGTATCCATAGTCATCGAGGCAAAACTGCAAAAATTTGGACAAATGGTCGGCACAACTTAACACTGGTTGTTGAAACGAATACGAATATATCAGCACTCACTCACACACTGCTACACTACACTGCCATTAAACGCTGAAGAGCACTTGGACTTTAGAAAAAAAAAGACTAATGACAGAGAATCTAGAAAACTAAATTCATCTCGGAGCTAGACAAAAAAATGATACGACGCCATCAAATTTTTGAAAACTTGTATCACTTTTAACTGTCAGTAGATGCACTGTGTACATACTGTTCGAAAGATTTTTGTTGGTGATAGCAGGCTCTCTTGGGAGTAATGCTCGCAGAAATGCTCTTCGTTCTGCAGCTTCAAATGAATAACTGGCTCTTGGCTTCAACGACATTCCTTCTACCCAACATTTGCGAATTAAGGCGACTGGCAAAGCTCCTCCAAAAATGACATGTTTTGATGCCCACATGCTTTGGAAATATATTTTTGATACCCAAATATTATGAACCGTCTTTTGTACATCACGAAGCCTATGGCGAACCGATATATGATCCTACCAAGACTGAAAACATACAAGCAAGGTAACTCGTATTGCCCGGAAAAGTACCTAACAAATCGTGATTGTCCCTCGGATGAACAAACGCTGAACTTTGTCACAAATGAAAGTAATCCCAAATAGATTATTATTTTTCATGATCAGTTTATGTTCAGTTTCTCGAAAATGAAGAAGCAAGATTTGTATTTCTATTGCAATGTGTCTCAACCCTGCCTTCTTTATATTAGGACAGTAGTCAAACCCGTCAGGGATCAGAACGTATGCGAAGCCTATGACGTCTTCGTTATGTTCAGCAGTGCAAATTTCCCTCGACTAGTTAGATTTGTTGCCAGCATGGGTTTCCAGTACAGCCGAACATGTCTTGCAATATTTTATTTTCGTTCCTTAATGTCCTTTGCTTTGATCTGGAGACCTGGTTTGACAATGCCGCTCTGATAAGGGCTGAGGATTATGAATGTACATTGCTACATAGTTTCTATTAGCTAGCCTGCTCAGATCTGTGCTAGCCGAAGGATCAATAGCATTAGGATTCAATCCTTTAGAGTGTGCAGTCTCTTATTGACAAAATGTCTCAAAATCAAACCGTGGATTGCTGTGATTAAAAATGGTACGAAACGGCTTCTAATTCTGCCCGTAATCTTAGTTATTATTCTATCGTTCCTACTCTAACGTACAGTTTCATCGTGATATATTTAATAACATAGAAAGGCTTTATCGTCAAGTAAAATCAGAAGGAGCTTATAAATATCAAATCTTTGCTACCACATTTGATTTGCTCGAAAAATATCTGGAGCGTTTTATCAATTCCCGATGGCTACAGTAGGAATATCAGGTTTTGACCGCCATACAACGACATCTAATTATTTTAAAACTCTGTACGGCTTAATGTGGTACAAAGCGCATTTAGCATCACCTTTACTAAACGGAATTTGGACTGGTGGTCTGTTGATGGCTTTCTGTCTGACATTGGATCGAGCCTTGGCCATAGCGAAGCCGTTCAGCTACAAGCAAGCCAATCATAAAAGACGACAATACCTTTGCTTTGCATTTTGCTTTATTTGGGGGCTGCGTACAAGTATTTACGACTGCTTTGATGGCAGTTGATGGAAATAATCGATACTAGCACAAATATACTTACTTACAATACCGTCATAAACGCCGATTACGTTGGCAGTGTTGTTTGCGCAGTTCTCAATCATACCCGTAATATCACGCGTTTTAGTGCGTGGTTGCTCTTATATGGGTCCAACATTACCTTACTGACTTTATATCATAAACGGGCAAAAAAGCCATCAAAGTCGAGCTAATGACGATGTGAAAATGAAAAGTGCGAAAAAACAACAAAAGGTTTTACTAATGCTAACCACCAGCCATTCAATTTCTAAGACAAGATCGACTTTCACAGTATTGATCCTGTGTATAATCTACGCAGTTTGGCCCTCCATATATAAATGTGGGACCTTATTGATGGTACCAATTCTGGATATTGTTATGGCGGTATGTCCAGCCGCTGATATTTGTGTGATGTTTATGATTAGCAAAGCGGTTCGGCAGATAGTTTGAGTGGAGTAAGATCCAACTCAGTATCGACAATGTGAAACTCAGCTGATCCCCTGACCCCAGCTGTAGCAAGCCGATGGATTACTTGAACTAAATAGGCACCTGATAAACGGAAGGTCTTTTCATGAAGACTCTTTAGCCAGCCACTAGTTTTGCATGACATTTTGGATTCGGGATATAAGTGGTCGAGGTTTTACCGGCCTCGTGGTGGGTAAGGCGTCTGCCTCTCACGCCAGGTGCGCAGTTACGGGCGAGTGTTCGACTCGCGGGCCGGTAAATCATATCGTGTAAAATGTGTCCCCTCTGGATAGATATTTGAAAGATAGTCGTGATAATAATCGAGTGGCTCCATGCATAAAGGTCACATGTGACAAATTTTGAGATTTGGAGTTGAAAGGTGTTAAGTGAGTTTTCGAGTGCGATCTTTCCGAATAAAGCCGTCATTTGCGCGTAGGTCTAGCGGTTCGCAGAATGGTCAAATGTGCAGGAATTTTACAAGACTTGGGTGGAAAAGGGTAATATGTGACGCAATGAATAAATAGCAATAGAAAATGGTCTCCGTATGTCTGCAACCACCTGGTAAGTTAGCGAAAGCTGTCTCATCGGTAAGAAATATTTGGTTTCTGTTATTGATTTATCAAAATTTTGCAAAATGGGAAGGCATTCAGATTATGATTAGTGTATGAGTACACGTATCAGATCAAGGAAGATACTGTATGACATAAACATCTGCGATTTCTAAAAACTCACAATGCTTCTCTATACCGACAATGTTTTCCTCGCCAGTGAGGCCAGAGCAGCGACCCAGAGGAGTACCCAGCTATGGACAGATCGGTTAGACGAATATGGCCTACAGCTAAACATCAAGAAAAGCTGGAGGGTGGCCCCAGACTGATGGCACCGTCACCATCGATAACTAAAGAAGACTGAAGAATTCTGGTACCTGGGTTCAATCATCAGACACGACGGGAGTGTTGCAGCTGATGTTCGAGCAAGAATACAAGAAGCCTGGATGAAAGGACGCCAGTTGACAGGTGCGACTGATGGATCATGGAGTATCGCCGTATGGGTCCGAATGCTGGCCTGCTTCATCCACCCATGAGCAGGCCCTCATTTAAAAATTTAAGGATACGAGCATCTTTGTTTCTGTAGCGGCGGTCATTAAACTTTGGTTGCAATTATCTCAAAATCAGGTTTTTGTCACATATGACCGTTATGCATGAAGCCCCTCGTGACCATGATCAGTCATCTTTACTGAGTCCTTCAACACCCGCTGTTACAAACATTGTATAATATCGATAAAACGTAGCTTTTGTAACATTTTCGGTGGTGGATCGCAATTCTGCAGTTGATTCTGATAAGCAAACGAGACATTCACGAACGCATTTTAATAAAGTCAGCTGGTATTCAGCTCGGAGATATCACACGCATGCACTGTAAATGTGAGCAACAAAAGCTGTGTACGAGTATGTTCCTCCAGGGAAACATTGTTCCATCGTCCTAACCAGGGCCACCGATGCCTTTGAGCTTTTTTGGCCTGTAGACTCCAACAAATCAGGGTCCATAGCATCCGGACCCACAGGATGAGGGGGACGGAGGGACACGGACCAAAGGTACTGTGATAGAGTGATATTTAGTGACTAACACACTAGGTAGGCTTTATTGATTAGGCAATGGGCGCTGCCTGACTAAACCTGTAAGGGTTGTGTTCCATGTTCTTACGACTAATAAGCAGTGATGTGTGTTAGGGGGTAGTTTTCGGGAAGCATAAACATGTTTAATCTTATGCTTGTCGCGCTGGGATTGCAGTAGGGTTCAACCCGAAGATATCACAGGTACCTACTGTGTTGTTCAGAATGCGTATGACGAGGGGACATGCAGCAAGTACAATGAGATACGAAAATCTGCTGATACCACCATTAAGTTTCCTATTTCGCCAGTCCGTTGATATTCACAGCTTTCTTCAATTCTCAAATATATTGTATGTAGCTGATGCCTAGACAAGTGATGAGACATACTGCGCCGCAGGATGACCCTACAGGAGCTCCGTACTCTCACAAGGCAACATCGCCAAACGTCAAGTCCAACTTTGCAAACCAAAAATACAACACACAAATACAGCATAGGCAGAAGGAACATTTCGATAGGACAGCTGCTATGCCTAAATTTGAAGTAAATCATCTGGTGTGGTTGAGGCTGGAAAGGAAAGGGGTTGGCGCGAAGTTCAAACCGAGATGGGGTGGCCCATACCTCGTGGTAGCCATACCCACGCCAATCAACCTTGTCATTCGATTGTGGAACGATCCCACAGCGGCGAGACTCCTCGTGCACACGAATCGTGTATAGCCATGCTTTGCACCTTGGCAATTACCTCCAGGTTTGGGGGAGGATGAGGATGACGATGAGGACATCGGAGTTCAACCAGGGGGAGCGCAGGCTGATGCGGTACCTAGAGCCCTTGAAACAGCGCAAGAAATTCGTAATGTTCAGAAGGCACCAGTTGAGCCAGTGCAGGAGGTGGTTAGGAGTCCAGAGAGACCAGCGCGAGACCCGAGAAGACCTACAACACCCGGTGAGATAGAAAATAGCAGGGAGGAAGTACAACGTTCAGTGGATAGCCCCGCCAGAAAAAATGTGAGCTTGGGGGGGCCAAGTACCGCGTCCAGAGGGTTCAAGGGACGTCGAGACTGGGGATGTGGGTGGCGGAGATCAGGCCCCTACACCCAGTATTCCTTCTTCTAGCTCGACCATCAACGACCCCGACGCCGACCGTACCAGCGGTACCGATGACGAGGGGAGAAGCCCAAGTGCCCGCAACAACCACGGCCACGCAGGCGCAGACAAAATCTATGGGTGGTCAAGGTCGGTCGCGTCGAGTCAAGGCGAGCGCTCCAGCAGTGGTGCGAGGACGGGAGGGCGGCAGATGCAGATTGCGGGCCAATGTCCAGCCACCAGCTCGCTATGGAGTGGAGCCGAAGAAGTGAATTGGAGTCGGAGTGTTTTGGGCGTGAAACACGCCATGCGTTGTACATACATATTGCTGCTTGTGACTGGTCTGGTCTGGTCTGGATAGGCTAAGTGCCATTGGTGTAGCGCGTGTGATAGGGCTGGATTGCATGGGATGAATGAGGTAAGAGTTAGGATTGTGTGCATGTGATCGGGGTCGATCACTTATTGTGCCCCCGGCGAGTTGTAGTGAGGTTGTGTTGTCCTTGTGATTTGAATATGGCTTTTTCGCTTTCTAAAGTTCGACTTGACGGTTGGCGATGCTCCCTTGTCAGTGAAAGAGTACTGCCGCCAAGCACACAAACTTGCTCTGTGCTTACTTAGTGAGATGCATAGATGCACAATAAACGATGCATTTGATTATTTTTTCTAACTTGAGACTAGTGACAGAAATAACCTCACGGTCAGAAATTTTTTTGGTGATTGGCCAAGGTCAGGGTCAGGTCAGAATTTTTTGCACCCAGTAAGTGTTTATGGCTGTGAAAGAAAGTAAATTTAATGGGATCCCTAGTTAAGAAATTTTCGATTCCAAGCCTTCCTGCGCAGATATCTGCTGACTGTGAGCCTAGCTTTTACAATTGGTACCAGGTGTGTTACAGTGAACTTATAGCACAGCTTGACCAGGCTATAGCGTAGTGCTCGCTTATGTATACCCTACATTGCTTGCCACACAGCGCCATGTATCACGGCCGGGTCGGATATCCGATCCGAAAAATCACCATCCGATATTCACTTCCAAGATTTAGCCATCCAAACTCTACATAGGTAAATAGGAAGAGACTGGGTCATAATCACTCATTTGATGGCCGAATGCTGCCAAAGAACTTTACACTTTTCGATCATTGTGTCCGTTGGGAATGTCCACAAATAAGCTGACTGAGCTGATTTTATTCCTTCCACAGCACACACTTCACGGCCGGATCGGAGCGGATCCGCTCCGATTCGGCCGACTGATCCGAAAAATCGCCATCCGAAAGCTCGGATCGGATCATCCGATTCGAAATTCTAAAAGCCAACGGTGTTTTATAAAACTGCATGCAAACAACTAACCATTAAAATTTTTCTCCAACCCGTCTGTAGTCTAATGAATGAGATGAGATCAATATTCTGCATTGATGCTTCCTTTTCCCAGCTTACAAATAGAGTTACAAGTCATCTTGCAGTTATTATTATTGGAGACCAGAGAACACACTCAGATTCTGCAAATAGTTTCGAGTCAGTCGACAGAAATATTTGTGAGTGAGGACTGGAAATACCCGTTTTTGTAAAATAGCTTGAAGTTATGCTGCAGTCATTACTTTTTCCTAACATTTTTTCGATTTTGGTAACCATGAATTAATGCAGGCACCACACAAACCTAGTTCTCCTAAACTTACCAGTCCAGTATTGTTGCATGGTCCCGGTTGCTTTCGATACCTTTTTTTTATCGACAATGTGGTTACAAATGAGTTTGGTCCTGAACAAGCAGCAATATTTTGAAAGCCCAGCCTGTTATTCCTACATTTGGATTGTCCACGACTCCCTGTTCCTTGTTCCCTTTTAACACTAGTTTAATCACCTCATTGACTTTTGCTGGGTGCCAGAGGTGCCTGTCAATTTTCCTTCTGATGAATCTTTGCAAGTCAGCTTCTGGTCCAGTCATTAAGGCCAAGTACCACAGCTTTGATAAATAGTTGGTGTTAGCCACAGATATTCTGCCGAAATATGAAATTTCTGGGGTCGTTTTTTTCCCTAAAGTTCACCAATGTGATCTCTGACACATGTCCAGTTTTCGGCTATTTCCATGCCATCACTGATAATCCGAAATCCATATATTTACAGTTTATCAACTACAAAATGCATTAGCTCCTTTCCTAACCCCCGCCTGTTGATGATCCTTATCAGCAGAAGTTAATTCTTTGCTCATTTCAGTGTTGCACCTGACGCCCGTTTATACAGTACATATCGAAGGCATGGAAAATTCGTTCTATCGATTTCGAACATCCAGTGAGCAAGTTAGTGTTATCTACGTAATTGCCAGTTTTCTTTTGCGTCCTAGTCGAAATGTCCATGCCCCTAATATCTTTGTCCTGGCGTATAAAAAGTGCTGTGACTGTATCAGCGGGCATTTATGATCAGCATGTATCTTCTTTACTATACTGTATCAGGGGCTGTAAAGTATTGAGCGATCCATGATGAGCTGCGTTGCAAAGCTTTCCGAAGGCGTTGCTTTTGCCATGGCACCATGATATTAAGTGAAGTTGTTTATCATGGGAAGAGACCTTTCGAAAAAAGTTGATGTGTTACTGATTGGTAAAAAATTACAAGTATTTCACATGATCCGATCCGAAGCATCTGATCCAATTCGAAATTTTTCCGATCCGATCCAACAAACCCCCATCCGACCCGGTCGTGAATTGTAGTGGTTTTATTCCAACTTGAAATCGGGCCGGCAACAACGCACTTTCTTCTAATCACTCGGAATTTTCGGCAGAAAAACTATAAACTATGACTAATGGCGATTCGAATCGCCCCCCAACTTCCTGGCCACCAAGCCTGTTAATTTTCCTGTGTGAGCGTATCCGCCTTGCCTTTTTTCTGCCTTTTACCCACTTCCGCATCCATATCCGCGTTTAAAGCAGGCCATCCAGTCCACACCTTCCTTCTCCAGAAGCACTTCTCTCCGAAGTTCATTCGGCAGCATTATACAGTATTTCCTGGCCCGTGGATTCTACAGTATGATGTGCAGACTTTTTGAGGTGACGCCAATTAAGCCAGTGTCAAAGTGGCAGGCGCAAAGTCGAGTAGCCGAGAAACAGTAGAGAGTCCGAGCCACGTCACGGCAGGTTTGCCGATTTTCATCAGCGTAACTCAATTTCCACGTTGTTCCCTTGATCGCAGGCAGCAGATATACCACAGAAAAATATCTCGCCCGACTAGGATCCCGCGAACTAATACTCGTATCCCACGAGTTTCTTCACTACACGCTTCAATGTGGGATGTTATTTGGCCGGACATACACAATTCATTGTCTAGGAAGATCCCTTAAATGCGATCTCGTTAGCAGGCGTTATCCAGCGCTAGTTGGCACTGGTGGAATAAAGCCGCCCAGTAATACAATTGCAGCATCAGCAACTGATCCGTTCTCGATTTCCTTCATGTTCGACTCAAAAGAACCTCTCTAGACACTTCAGTATCTGAAGCTAAGAAACTGCCAGAGACGACCCCCCCTGAATACAAACCATTTTTCTTTCGCTTACATCGTTTGCGCCAGCAAGAAAACCTCCGCCAGTTGCTTTGTCACAGCTAAGGAACCAATCTTAAAATAATTAGGCACGAGTATAACTAATGCTAATTTGCGTATTACGGGTTTGTATTTTCAGTCATTTGAGTCGTGCCAAAATTGTCCTAAGGTTTTTTATTTCGAGCGGAAATCACTAGAATTCTACTTTTGCACAACTAGAATGGCTAACTTAGTAAATATAACGAGTTCTACGTACTCAATGCAATGCTTATTATGCGCTTGCTACATAAAACATTACTCTGTCATCAATGGAGAACAGAATGCAGTGTGTTTCTTCAATTCTTTTGTCAACTGATCGAATACACCCTCTTCCAAACAGGCTTCTTCTTCCACAATATGCACAATACGAGCTTCATGAACGGCTTGGAAAAACGCTGATGCTAGAAAACCAGAGTCCTTTTTTCGAATGATTTGCGCAATTAGGTTTATTTCATGCATGGATGGATGAGATGCGATAGGCGTTTTTTTTTTAAACCTAGTTAAACTCGTAGTCCTCCCTTTAGTATAAAGCAATTTCTAAAAATCCTCAATAACTTGCTGCACTTACTGTAAATCAATAAGTGCCCCGCACACTCGCAGGCGGCAGGCGTGAAATTCATGGTTGGCTTAGCTCCGAATACTGCTTTTCTTGGGAAAATATACACGGTTGTGTATAGAGGAGCTTCACGTAACCTGGCGGCCTCCTCGTTGTCTCGACGAGCCTCCTCGCTCAAGTCATTGTGCTCAGCGTTACCGGATGCCGTTTCCATTGAATTCTTAAAATGGTTCTGTCCATGGCAGTCTTGTTCGCCTTGGCGGGTTCTTTTCTTCTCCAATAAAGATAAACACGGAGCCCTGGCCATGAACATATTATGCGCGATGTTTTTTTGATGAAAAAATTGAGTTAGTGAGACGACTTGTCTAAAAATAAACTTGGCAGATCCTTCGTAAAAAGTTCTTCTTGTCGCCTTTTACTTGACAAATTCATCAATGTCATGGTTTTGCAATTGTAATACAAAGCCCGGTATGAGCCATGAATCGAGCGAATATAAAGTCCAGCATACATGAGTAACAGGCTGAAAAAGAGTGGATGACAAAATTGCTAAAAGAACTGAATTTGATTTTTTTTCTGTCAGACATTTGAATAAAAATGTTCCCATCGATCGATACCTAATCGCAGAGACAGGCAGGCGACAGGCGATACGTTTTCACTCAGCAGCAGCTACCCAGGGATCCCTCTAACGAGACACATTTGTACGTACCCATGTAACGATACGTGATATGTATGGCCAATAATATAAATGGAAATGTAAATGATTCACCGAAGCATGTCCTAGCAGACTGTTGTAAACAATAAAAAACAATCTAAAATAGAAACAAAACATACTGTATAACACACTTGGATTTCCTCATTGCTGAATAGCATATTGCATAGGTACGTTAGCAATGTCACGTGAGTTCAACGAAAAACGCTTACCGACAAGAACTCAATAACATAGTTTCCACGGCCAATTTGAATCCATCAAAAGTTATTCGTTGCGGCAAGTGTTTATCGATCAGTGGGACGAGAAGAGAATGGCCTTTTTCAATCGGACTGTTATTGACTATGACTACACTTCGTTGGCTGTTAGTTAATATGGCTGGTACGGCTAGCGATGTGGATTGAGCGGTGCATGTCACACCAGCAGAAGAATCAACAGTCAACATGTCGTCGGCGGACTTTTCTTCACTTCTGTGAACAGGAGGAACGGAGGGAGCAGGACTTGCATCGTTGCTAGAACGAGTATTTTCACAGCATAATTCAAATAAAATCTGGAAAAAAGAGGGAAATGATATTAGTATAAAAGGTCAAGCGTTCAATATGCCCAACAGACGCTAGTTTTGATCAGGAATCTTTCGATGAAACATTTAAAGCCAAGATGTGATCACTGACTGGCGGTTATTCCCAAGAGAGGTAAAAAAGACCAGTTTCCATTCGAGAGCATCGGCAGCGACCTTCATGAGAAGCTTACTTTCCCAGTCAGTCTCGCATGCGTAAGTCGAAAGCAACAAGATGGCATACCTCGTTTGAACTGATTTTCGTAAAATTGAATCGACGGGTATCAAATGGTTCGTTCATACTTCTAAATGAATGCGGCTTCCGTCGATGCGTTGCCCGTTCCATATTAAGTTGAGCACTCAGCCCGAACTTGCCAGGCAATGTCTTGTACAACAAGTTTAAATCATACTGCAAGGCACCCGATCGTTTCGCTTCGTTCCAACGTTGCAAAAGCATTTTATCGAACTAAAAGCATAAAAATTATGTATAAGAACAAGATTCACGAAAAAAAGACCTTACATTTGACCCTTCACTTGCGCAAGGAGTAGCATCGTGGGGCAGGATAAGATTATATTCATCCTTGGAATAATGAACTTTTTCAACTGGTACATTTTGTACAGTTTCTTTTTCTACTTTCGTCAATGGTAAAGATCGACGTCGATGACCAACAGGAGAAAAGTTTGTTCGTCCATGCATTTTTAAAGCAGCAAAATGTTAATTTTACTCGAAAATCCCAGATAAGAAGCAGAATGTTTGATAGAGATATGTCTGAAAGTCATATAAAATTTAACTGTTGCACTTGTAACTGGCGGGAGGCTCTATCGCGAGAGCAAAAATTCATGGTATTTTACAACCCATTTTAGTATATGTACTCAACGACAGACTCCTAGGAAGAACATTGAGCTGACGAAAACACCTGCCAGTACACTAAACAAACCCGGATTAGCGACCTGGCTTGGCCAACTACACTTAACTAGGTAAATCTTCAACCCCAATGTAATTTACATAAACGCAAAACGGCAAAATAGACTGTTTTGCAAACCGGAAAAACTAGTAGAATCCACTTGACGTTTGAATAAGCGACAAAAACACCGAGGAGTTGGATTTCATACTCCTTCAAGACAAAAAGAGTATCGCCTTACGAATTCCGAGCATTGCGTCGATGATCTAATGCCCGCGGGGACTGAGCGGGTGTCGAAAGGCCAGCCAAGAAGCAGATCCATCATGTCATCGCTATTATGCACATGGCGCGCTGATATCAGCACGATCAAGCATTTCTAACCCTTTTTTTTTATAAAAAGCCCAGTAAAAGGCAGTCCAAATATTATTCTAGCAGTTCATTTTCTTTCTTAAAATGCGGCAACAAAATTTCAATGGGAGAGGAAAATCTCTATGGAAGAATCTCACGGCGCTATAAGGTTGATATAAGCAGTCAGGATACTGTAGTCTGCTGAATCGCGCGAATTATCTTTCAGCACGGCTTATCACAGGACTTGGCGCTTTTTCGGCGGCAGTGTGGTATTGTGGTAGTCCAAACGGTGCTGGCACTGGCACAACGATCACTACGACCTGAAACTGTGGTTGTCGATTCGTGCGCTGGTGTCAGTGGGAGTATAATAAGTAAAGGCATCGGACATACTGCACCAACTTTTCGTTTAGCCGTGTAGCCCGAAATAAATGCGATCCTGGCTGGTCAGGTCATCGAATTCAAGCAAAAGTCGATTCACAGCTCGTTATGGCAACTAAAAGTTTTCGCAAGAAGGAGCACCGGAAGCGGCTACTTCAAATGGAATCTGAAGAAGACGACTTTACAAGCACGAACAAAACTTTAGTCACTTCTGATAAGAGAAAAGCCGACAATCGATTGGTAAGTACCTACCTACTGGACTTTCGCATGATCCACGAGGTGCGAACCGCTGTATAGATATCAAAATAAGAAAATTATCAAATGGTTTCTGTAGAATTCTCTGAAACTCCTGCCAACTTACACAAACCAGCTTCTATGGGCACCTAGCGCGATAAATAAGAAAAATTGTTTATCTAGGCCTATCTGACAATTGAGCCAATCACTCAAATCATATGTACCCATTTTGATGCATACTTGGTTTTGTTCTTTCAATCCAGTCTGAAATTCCCTAAATAAAAACCTTTTTTCTTTTTTCTCCCGTTTTTTTCTGTTATGGCGAATAAAACAGCGTTTTAGCGATCGAACTTACAACCCAGCTATGCTTTCCACCGCCAAATATCTCGTCATCTGGTGTATTCTGAAAGCTGGATAACACTTAGCCAGGAAGCCAAATCATGGAACAAGTTGCAGCACAAAGACTCATTCAAGCCATACTTATCAGTCTCTTAGGACAAGGAATTCTGATTGACTGATCGTATGTGACAGAAAAGACTTTGCCGTGCAAGAAGCACAACCACTTATAGATCCTATACTGTACACTAGCGTCAATACAGTTTTGGAAAAAAGATTCAGTTTCAGTCAAGTTAAGTGAATCTCCGAATAGATTCGGTTGCAGTTACAGCTAACTGGATTTTAAAAGATTCAGTTTACTGAATTTAACTGCATGATTCAGTTTTTCCTTAAAAAGAATTTCGCATCTAGATGTGAACACTTCACGAGAACAATCCACTTTTTCATTCAAATAACTATTCTTCCGCATTTTTAAGACTTCAAACAAGTCACGAGGCGCAGTAAAGACCAAAGTCAACACCAGAGGGTCCTTTAAGAGCACAGCGATGCACGACCATGTCTCGACCACCCATTAACAAATCCGCAGACAGATCAAGTACCTGAACCTTGTAACCGTTCTAGCTCATGATTTTAATTTCTTTTGGTCCAGAAGAAAGCCCGGCGCAAAATATTTAGCTCGTCAGGCCAACTACTCAGCAGAGGTCAGCGGCCGAAGTCCTGCAAATGTTTGGAAACCTCGCTTCTTGAGGTCTTTTGTGCCAAAAAATTCAGAACCAGATGGCTGGAAGACGGAACCAAAGCCCATAACTTGAACAGCGGATTAAGAAGAACCCTGCGAGTGTTCCTCAGCTTTCTGTCGCCACGCAGCACACGAATTTTAAAAAAACGTGCAAGATTTTAGGAGCTGACCGTTGCTGACCAGCTGGCCATAAGGGCCAAATATTTTCAGTAGAGCTTTCTTCCACACCAGGAACTTGGGAATCATCGAATAAGCATGTCAAGCTCAACTTACTGGTTGACAAAGCTTAATAAGATCAAGAAGATGTAATTTTAAAATGTTTGTAATAAAATGAATGAAATTGAAGAAACCCTTTTTCATATGCTGTAGGTACTTTTATTTTATTTCAATTATGCCGACTGCTTTTCAACTTACTCCTCGCCTAGCTGTAACTCTTTCACTCGGCGCTTGCCTGCAGGAAATGATGAAGCACTACAATATTGGTGAAAATTTTGCAAGTTCTCTCTACATTTAGACCGAAATTCGAATGGATCGATTTTTTACGATAACTAGCGTTTTAAGGATAACAAAATACACTTCCAACTCGTGATAAGGATGATTCGAACCAGGAATTCGTCTAGCTGCGTCTCGTTTTTCTTTGAAATCTGCACGAAGATCCGCAAACAGATTACTAATTTTCAAAGGCGTAGTAACTCGTAAACTGAATTCAACTGATTCTAAAAAGACTCAGTTTCAGTAAAATTCAGTTTTGGCGAGGAGATTCAGTTTCAGGTTCAGTTACAGTTAAATGACTGGCCTGAATGAATAAGAAGTACCGGCCTCGTGGCCTGGTCGGTTGGGCGTCTGCCTCTCACGCCAGGTGCGCAGTTACGGGCGAGTGTTCGACTCGCGGGCCGGTAAATCATTTCGTGTAAAATGTGTTCCTTCACCCTCGAGTGCGCATAAGCGTTTGGTGATGTGGTAAAACATGAACATGATGAAATGAATGAAAAAGTTTCAGTTAACTGTATCAACGCTGCTGTACACTATAAAGTTTTGACCGCTGCTGTTCTAAATTACAACTTGTAATCATTGAAATTCGTAACGAGTGTGAGAATTCTAGTAAATCAAGATACCCACGAAACAAGGAGCTTCCGGCCACAAGTTTTTGAGTGCATGTCCGCAATAATTCCGTTGTTTTTTTTGTGTAGTTTCTAGTCGAGTGTATTAACTGGCTCAATGCTCATCTTATTTTAGAAAGTGAATGAAAAGAACATGTGTACTTATTGCTGCCCAATTGATGTAAACATCGAAATTTAAAAAATTGCAAAAGTTCGCGTGTAAACAGCGAGAACATCCTGTAACATAAGAAATATATGAGAAATAAGTATCTTAGTGAACCATTCTAAGTGAGCCTAATCTTTGTATTCTCCATAGAAGCAGCTGACTCGCTCTTGGCATGGGTTCCTTGCCGCGCGTTTTTGTATCTTTTTTATTTCCTCCTTGAAATCTGTTCCTCTAGACTTCATAGGGTTTGTCTTTTTAGAATACTTTGCGAGAAGAACTGTCCACTTTGCCCCTTGGAGAACTGCTGTCTCTCAGAGATCACATGCCTGCCAAGCTGTACAAGAAAGCAGTTTATCAACAGATAAGAGACGAGGACGATTCGTTTGCTGCGGCATCGAGCATACATCAGCCGAATAAGCGTGAACCCGAGACTGAAGGACAAGCAGACGGCGATGAATCAAAAATAAAAGAGAAGGCATTCAAGAGGGACAACAGGAAACGGTAAGCATTTCTCCAGTATCTGCGCAAGGATCAACAAAAAACTTTTTAGTCCAAGAGAAATGTCAGCGAAAAAACCAGTTTCTGTTTTTCGAAATGTTTTTGTTGCTAAGAAACGGGTGAGTATTTTGTTTTTCTCACACACTGTACCATAGTTTGCTGGTTTGTGAGTCCCCTATCGCAGCTTGTTTTTGTCCTAAAATCGATTAGTGCTACTGTAGGAAATCAGGGATCCACGCTTTGACGGTAAAGCTGGTGACTTTGATTCGCACACATTTCGTCGCGAGTACAGTTTTTTGGATGAGATGAAAAAAGAAGAATATCAGGTAAGAAATACTTTCAAGCAGTTTGACCAATTATAAGGGTTTTCGCTTGGATTTGTCTTGCCAATACATCTAGCTCTCTACAGCTATTTCCTCGGGCCCTTTCCATGACCTCACTTATCTCCTTCCTTTCCCAGCTTCCTAGGCTGCCATTGCGCACAACTAGTCTTATTTTTTCAACCCTCATCCCTGGGAGGGGGTACCCAGGATTTCTTGAACCCTCCCATCGGTAGGCTGACACCTTTCCACTGATCGTGGCCCACTGGCAGCCAAAGTTGTTACGTGGGTCAATTGTTACAGGCTCTGCGCAAGGAAATCAAGGAAGAAACTGATCCTGAACGATTAGAAAAGCTTCGTCTTCTGAAGCAGCGCATGGTAATTCAGACTGAAGTATCCTCAGTTGGGAATACAGAGAATCCTTTTTTTCTGTAGGATAATCAACGAAAAAATGCCGAGGAAGAAAAAAGGAAGAAGGAGTTGAAACATGAAGTCAGAACAGCAAATATGGAACGACTGAAACAAGGACAAAATCCATTTTATGTGAAAAAGTGTAAGTGGTACTTTTGACTTTTTTGATTCCAATTTTTACAGGGATATATATTTTTAGCTGACCTAAAACGCCGACTCCAGGATGAGCGTTTTGAGAGGTTGGAGAAAGAAGGTAAACTTGACAAGTATCAAGAAAGACGAGAGAAGAAATTAGCACGAAAGGACAGGATGCCAGTACCATAGTCTGTCTCTTGATACTGGTAAGATTTTACTAGTGGAACTGAAATAAATGCTACGTGAGGCTTTTGCTGATACCATACTTTGTTATAAGGCGTATTCGCTTGCCATGTGTTGCAGCTATCGTCAGGCAGAGTTGGGCCGCTAAAACTAAAAAAACGTACAGTAGGCTACTCTCTTTAAATCGTAAAAGTACGGACAGTATGAATGTGCCGCACACCATAAGTCATATCCTCCTATCTGTTAAAAGTTTTGAACTAGTTTATTATAGTTTTTAAACCCTTTTCTGCTGGCACCAACAGGCTGCTGTAATAAATACTAATTCGAGAATGCAAAACTGCCTTTACTGTGTGACAGATTTGAGACCAAATCGACATCCAATAATAAGCAACCTTTTAGCAAAAAAATCAATGTGCTAATGGGTAAATTTTGTTCTAACTACAGAGAGCGGCCTCGTCAGGAGGTTGGATTTACATAAAATCGATGCTTGTTAGTTGTGTAACCAGCGCGCCCAGGCGGCGGGAGACAGTCGAGACCGAAGTCTCTAAAATAAATACCCCGACCGGAGTCAGGTTAGTCTCGCGCCTTTACATGCACCAGAAACATCAAGCGGAGAGGTTGATGTCTCCCAGCCAGGGAGAGTATCGATCTTCCGACCGCCCAGGAATGCTGGTTACATTCCTCCCGCCGTTGGAAAATGGCGACCCCGCCATTCTCCAGTCGGGAGGCCAACATTCCAGTGGTTCTTTATCAGCTCTAGGTGTTCCCACCGTCGCGCTACAAGGCTCACCAAACGCTCACTGTGGCTTCCCTTAGGATAGGGCTTGCCCGTGCACTACCAAATATGGTAAGCTATCCAGACTGGAGCCTGGTTGGTGCCTTCCGCAGGATGAGGCCGCAGGAAACACAAGATGCGCCTGTCTGGCATGTACCACCACCACCTAGGTTCACCCACTAGTCCACAAGGGGCTTATACCAGAAGAAGGCCCCTAGGTTCGTGACGCCAGTGTAACCAGCTCCCCCAGGCGGCAGGATATAGTCGAGACCGAAGTCTCGAAAACAATTACCTCTACTGGAGGCAGGTTAGTCTCGCGACTATACATGCCCTTCAAACATCAACCATAATGGTTGATGTCTCCCAGCCAGGGAGAGTATCGATTTCCCGACCGCCCAGGAATGCTGGTTACAGTTGTTGTTAAAGTGCCTTGGATTAGGTGTTATCGCCCCTGACATTCATGAATGCCAGCTTGAACTACTGCAGCATTCTTTGCACTTACAGTTACTTGACTTCTTCTTACGCCCATGACATTCACAGATGGCACATCAGGTATGAGCTGTAGTTTGTTGCATACTTTATATTCGCCACCTTCCGTTCGATGAAACAAAAGTCTTTTTACATCAATCATGATCATATATTTTCTGTTCTATTGTTTGTTCTCCCCATTTTCGACTTGGTGGTAAGCCACATCAGGCACCTTGTCGCTGTGTGCCGTCACGGATTTGGAGCGTTTCCGTCGCAGATGATCAAGTACAGGCACGTGCGGTATGGATTTTTCAGGCATTTTCTCAGGCAACGGTTTGCCTTTCGTTTCGGGTATGAAGATGCCGAAGAGGATAGCAGCAATTAGTGATAGGCCAGCGAACGCTGCAAATGGTGCGGGTTTCCAGAGATAGGCCTGAAAAATACAATGAGCTTATGGATCCGATCATGACGAGCACTGGGAGGGGTTATGTGCTGGCTCAAAGTAGCGCCCAGTGACAGGATTTACAGTAGATTCCTCCTGTTCAGCAATGCTACTATCGTAGGATCAGTAAGGGTCACAAAAGAACTGCCACTTCCACGTTCTCAAAAAGGGAAGAAGCCAACAGTTTTCCAAGGGATGGATACACATGCACTCACCAAGTAGAGAATTTGTGGCGCTGCCACTCCACCCAAGCGATTGAAGGTTGCACAGAATGCATGGGCAATATTTCTTAAATTCAAAGTACACTGGCAGACTTTTGTAAATCGTACTCGAACTGTCCAGTGTCTTATACCTGATGGGAGTCGGAAAAAGTTCTGTGTTGGATAAGTAGACCATGATCCATACGGGTGGGCACAGCATGGCCATCGCCATCGACAGAACAATGACTACCAATTTCAGGTGGGGAAGCTCAGCACCTGAAGTAAAGGTGATAGGTACGTACGGACGTATAGCAGCAAATTTTTTTTGACTTGTTTTTACTCTTTTTCAAGATTTTGTGTCCAGACGCGATTGACTCAAATTCATAAAACTTATCCTGGAACTTGTGTGATAGGCATGGACTGGTCGCCCATCAGTGAACTGGCGGGCCAAAAATTTCGCTTGTCACAGCGTACTCATTTTCCTGCGGTCAGAAAACTCAGTATCTTACCAAAAATGTGGGTTAATGTGACTGCTCCAGAACAAATGCATATGCAAATAAATGGGACAATCAAGCCAAGGCGACGACCGAATTTTCTGAAAAAACAAAGACAGCGCTGTCTGTGTCCAACAGCAGAATGGAGGCAGATCCACCACAGAGCGCGTACTTTATGAGCAAATCGGCTGAGACAACAAGCAAGTTGCCAACCCATCGTAGGCCACCCATGATGGCAAAGTTCGCAAACATATTGCCTGATAGCTTATCAACATTAAAAGTGATACCGCTCGAAATCACACTGATGCAAAAGCTACAAAAACGATGGATTCTGAATGAATGTTCGACGACAGAGCATCGTTTATGAGAAGTCATTTAAAGCTTGCTCAACTTCGGGCACTTACTATGTAATGGATAAAATGACTGTATAGACTGCCAAAGGTCTTGTGGAGAACAAGTGCCAGTAACTGTATTTCTTCAAGGTCGGCTTGGATGCCTTGTCAGTCATAGCCAACTCGAGCATGGGTGTCGGTGCTGATCCCACCTTCTCGGCCTCCAGTGTGCCCATGGACATGTTCTGGACCATTGGTCGTCCTCCGTGTATGACGAGTGTCACCTCATCTTCGTCCAGCACATGGCGATTCAGGCTTGCGATTCGTCGAAGCTGTTTCTCTGCTTCCGCCGTCCTGCCTCTTTGCAGTAGCCAACGTGGGCTCTCGCCGACGTAGCTAGAGTAAAATGGCGTCATACAATGCCATTTTGGCTAATGGGTTTAAAAACTGCTTACAGGACCACAAAAATTGAGGGTATTCCAGCAATGTTTGTGATCAGGGTCATTTTTCTCCAGTCTGCTGTGGCGTATGCTACCGCCACCAGTAACATGTATGAAATTGACCAGCCAGCTAAAAATTGTCAAATGTTGTCATTTTAAAGAAATAGGGTTTAAAAATTGACTTGCCAAAATTAGTTAACCATAATCGATGCTTCCTAGTCAGGAATTCCATGATGAAGACGTGGTTGGTAATAATGCATCCTCCTGCTGAGAAACCTACCACGAATCTGAAATCACTTAAATCACACCTGCCACTTCCACATAAGCAGGGAGCAACTTACCTCAGTGCACCCATCGTCTGCCAATTTGGTGAAAATGCTGAAGCTGCCCCAGACGACAATAGCAGACCCAGAGCACCAATTAAGGTCTACAAAATGTCATGCACTGCACATTATATTCCTCGGTAAAAGCAAAATAACGTACCCATTTTCGACCGAAAGAATCAGAGAGTTGGCCAAAAACTGGCGACCCGAATAAGGCGCCTAACATTTGCAGTGTCATGATCAAATAAATATATTTGACTCGACTGCAGACCAGTTGCCACTAAACATCAGTTCAGACTGAGCACCAGAAATTGAAAGGTGAGGTCTATGTAATTGTGAGTGGTCAACAAGGGGTGATGGCACATTATTGAGTTACTACCTGACCATTAAATACACATTGGCTAACAGTAAGCTTACTTTTACCATGCGCTAACAATATAGAATGGCGAAAAGTTGTGGACTAACCACTCTGTGGAGTGCGAGAGTGAAGACGCTCATCGTCATCCGTCTATGGGACTGCGCAGTCCCCTGATTCTACTGTACGTGGGGGAGTTCAAAAATTTAGTTTCTTCGTACTTCATTTTGGGTTACCACTGACAGTTCTTCGCTAAATCTTCAAAATGCAGATTAGGGTGCACATGAGCTGCAGCAGAGAAAAGCTTACTTTACGCTGCCAAGTATCCTACACAAGAGATTTAAGAGATATGGAGGTGAAATCACCGATAGAACCGTTTTTGAGTAAGTATTGTGGGACATCTTTCTGTTCAAAGGGTGTGCACGCGTTGCAGCAACGTTCTAACAAATGCATTGGCCTCAGGGAAGGTTATGTCGAAAAAAGTATGACATTAGGCAACGAACTTTTTATCCCCCTCCCCCCGTACAGTCTTATTCCGCTGTCAACTTGTCTTGTCAGACAGCGCACTACTGTTTTCCTTCCAGAGCAACTAGGCCGTTACGGTCCTTCCTTCCAGCTTTAGTAGGCCTGTCATGACCAATACAGTAAACCCTGACAATTCCTCAGTTCTGCATGCTGTCTTGATGGTCGCGGCGAGGAAATTATATGCCTGTAACTAGTCGCACTATAAGGCGAGTGAGCCATGGCTCAGGAGGCATACGGCAGTCCGTTGCACAAGCAAGCCTAAAAGCTCTGCCGGTTTACTATCTGCAAAACAATATACTCGTAGTACACATGCAGTAATGCTCTCCTCGCACATATGCATTACCTATGTGAGTTGGGTTTGATTAGTGAGCTAGCTTTGTCCATTCACTCACTTACAGACGTATCCCTCCTTACTTAATTTGGGGTTATTAGTGACAGTTTATAACTGAATATTTTAAGATGCGGATCAGGGTGCATTTTTATAAATCAAACCACATTGCGTAAACCATTCCAACTTACTTGGGGCACAAGGGAATAAAAGTCCCCACTCCAAGTGAAATTTTGACATCCCTCATCTAATTCGATAGCCGCACATTGAAGGGCTTCATTGAACCTGGTTCCATTTTCGTACGCTCCATCCGCCTCCAAACATGCCCACTGTTTGGGCATAGCCTTGCCAAAGGCCATGAAAAGCATGTTGCAAGCTTGAACGAATCCAGTCCATTGCAAGCAAATGAATATGATGGCTTGAAAACAACCGCAGCCCAATAACGTTTCCACAGTTGCTGCCCCTGGTTTCTTTGCTTTTTTCTCCTTGCTCATTGTCACCTCAATAATCTTGTGTTGGGAGACTATGGAACTAAGCGAACGGAGGGCGAGGGGTTCTGGTGGTACTATAGCTGCTAGGATTTAGAAAGCGGGTGGGACAGTGGGCTGTATTGACATTGCTGATGGCAGCCGCTGCTCGTGATACAAGGATGTTTAAGCGTAGCTTATCACTTATTCCGTGTGTCTATTTGGCCAGACCATGAAGAAAGAGACGACAACACCGCGCTTTATGGCCTTGCCAAATGGCTGCTTGCCTCTCTTATCTAAGCGTAGGGCCTAGGGGGTGGCAGGTAAGGTGTGTAGGAAGAGGCTAAGCCGATGCTTAGCGCGTTATCATTGCTGGGAAGGCACACTAGATGAGGTTTTCAGATAGATTGGCTTGTTATGTACTGTACAGTGTGCCGGCGCACTGGGTGCAAAGCTAGCCCGTTTACCGATAGATTTACAGCCTTCTTTCCAGGCCCCACATGACTTAAGTTTTTCCTTTCGAGAATGGAAGAATAGTGAACAATGAAAGGTAACGAGCGAGCTATAGATAGGAAAAAGCACAGCTTACAATAAGTCGGCTTATACTATAGCGCGAGCATTGCACCTACAGTAAACTCGCTACAGCTCAAACTGGAGAAGCACATCCTTCATCGCTGCTAGACTCTTTGACAAGGGCAGCGTGTTCCCATGCATGTGCACCGTTGCAGCTGGAAGGCATTCTTTCAGGCAAGGGGTGCCCTTTGGTTTCTGGCAGCACGAATGCAACAGATGCGGCGGCGAGTATTGCCAACAGGGCAAAGACACCGTACGGAAGACCAGGCCATAGTTTCGCCTGGAATAGCAGCCATGCCCAAAAACGGTATAAGAGACGCAGAAATCATAGACTTACCAAAAGCAAGATTTGGGGGATCATCACGCCACCTAATCGGTCGAATACAGCACCAAAACTTGAGGCGAGATTGCGTACTGGTGTTGGAAACAATTCAGCTGGCCAGAGTAAAGTTGATATCCATAACGGTGACGACAGAGCACCAGCAGTAAGGGCTAAGCCAGTGACTGTTTTGCTACCAGCTAAAAAGGATGCTTAATTAAGGAGGGAACTAACAATAAGAACAAAAAAAAGGGCCCTGGCCTGTTGGTTACGCGTCTGCCTCGCACGGCAGACGCGCAATTATGGGCGAGTGTTCAACTCGCGATCAGGTGAATTATTTCTCTTGTATTATTATGTCCCTTCACCCTCGAGTGAGCTGTTCAGCGTTTGGTGATGTGGTAGCAGACAGAACAGGACGAGGAACAGGAGCGGGATACATGATTATCCAAATCTGGGGCGCATAATGTCTTATGTCAGTCAACCTCAAACTCAAGTCATTGCAAAAGTTCCATGAAAATAGCGGAGATATCCAACCATTTTGCTCTCCACTTACCGATGTCATTGCCGTACAAAACGATTATGGCTGAGCAAATAGCAACAGCTAGGCATGGAATGATAAATATATGTTTTCGGCCACATCTAAAAAGAGACGAATTTAGACTGAGCTCGAACTGAATTTATATCTCCAAATACTTTGAGCAAGCATCAATAATAATTGTAATGATGTTCGTGAGCCAGCGGAATGTTGACAATAATAGTAAATTGATATAAATATCACCAGAGAGGGCATCAGAATGGAACATGATGCCGTGGGCGATGCAACTTGAGGCGAAGCTAGAAATCAACAATCAGAAATATTACTTCGCCAGGATGAACCTTTAAAACTTGTGTACAGCCTGAGGCTAGAATTCAATTGCAGAATCGTTTAGGTGTGACGAAACTGTGAAAGACGAGCGTGTGCAACTGGTGATTGCTTACAAGAGGTCTGAAACCGCCATGACATGCAAGTACCAACTTGAGCCTCAAGTTAGTTTCTACTGCGATATTCTTAAATGAAATACACGGCTGTGTGCTCATTGCGTGATACACATCCATGGGGGCGCCGGAGCGTCCCCCCCATGTAGTACATGTGCCACACCAACAACGATATGTCAACAGCCTGATGTCATAAGGCAATGAAATTTTGTTTCTTAGCGTAACTTTACGCTAGATCAAGTTCTTTCGAAGGCATTTCCAAAATCTCCATCCGTTCAGGCTCCACTCATACTAGGCGTGCGAGGGCGAAAATCCCGACCTACTTATTTGTTTTCGCTATAACTCGCGGACCGTGCGGCCAAACCCGATGAAATTTAGTATGGATATGAGGGACTAGTTGGGAAAGGTGTTCTTCTATGGGCAGAAACGTGCCCGCTCCTATCTGTATGTATAGTATGTATGGACCCGATAGATCACAGCACCGATCTAAAGCTGTGTGAGAGCGGGAGAGAGCTATATGCTCAAACGACAGGGTAACATCACTGCTGGCGCCTTTTGGCATTGATTTTGACCAGGTTGCTGTAGGGTGCTCAGAAGGGGGTCCACTCGGGCGAAATTATCATTTCTTGCACTTTTGGACCTCATAAAAACCGTCTGGAGAGGCGCAGCTCAACTTTTCATGGCTCAATCGAATCAGGGAGGTGCGCGGAGCAATTCCTGACCAAAAAATGTCACTTGTTACTTAAGTTAGATGCTTTGGTTTTTGTTGGGGGTCCATTTGAACAGAAAAACTCAAAAAATTTGAAAACGCAGAAAAATTCTGCAGGATATGACGTGGTGGCTCATCGAGGATACAGGGTCGTAGGACTTATGGAATTTCTGTTATATCAAAATACTGTATATATAAGCGAGAAAACCCATGTCTAGTTTTTAAAATGGCGGGAAATTCAAAATGTGGGATTCAACACTTCTTGCACATTTTAAAAGCTGCCTCTGCACAAGAATGACGATGACAGTTATACCTGAAAAACATAACGATGCTGTAAAACAATCAAGAAAGGCGCGAAATTCAAATTCAAGAACTGACTTTAAAAAACGGTGTTTGCTCAGAAAAGGCGTAATATGAAGAGCTTTTCTGTTTCAAAGGTTACTTTTAAGTGATTTTTTTAAGACTTCCTTCTTTCTTGGCTGTAATCATTCCTTCCCTTATTTTTTTCATCCATTGTGCTTATCCTCTTGTTTTGCAGCCGGTGAGTGCGCTTACGCGTTTGGCTACAAATAAAACATGAAACATGAGTGACTGACAATAACAGCGGACGTTAGAGGGACCGGTTTGCGAAAGCTCGCATCTTTCCCTCATACTTTTGCGAGTTAGGCGCGAAACGGGTTCGCTGCATGAGCTTTCGATAAACACAATGTACAGAAGGTACAAGGGAGAGTGAGTCTAAAATCCTGTACATGGAAATCATGTAAAAGAAGTAAAAGCATGAGACGCACAACACATCGAACAACATTTTAATGGGGAATTAAAAATCAAGCTAAAAAATCATTTTTGACCGCGACAAAAGTTGTCATGTCTCAAAAAAGAGCGATGTGTTTTTGAAAGCGTTCTTCCTTCGCATTGTTATTAAAGAACTTGGCAATTAACCGGCGAAAATGCAGGATATAATTAAGGATAGAGGATGCACTGAAAGCGCGGTAAAAATGTTTATCCGGGAATGCCAGCGTGAAATAATTGACTAGAGATAATGCAGCAACTTTTTTATAAAATTGTGGCGGGAAATTGGGTTATTTGAATACTGCTTGTCACTCACCATCAAATTTGACTTGGGCCCAACATGTTGGAAGTCAATGAGACTGAATGACCTAATCTAGGATCCTAGGATCTTTCTTGATCACCTTTGGTCAGCCAGGACTGGCCTGTTTCGAAGGTGCATCAAACCACATGTACTACCTTTCCCAGTTTCATTTCTTGAATTTCTTGCTGATATGAACTTAAATTGCTATGCAGAAGTTATCGCTGAGGTCACGTGTCACTTACTACCCCAGCTCGCACATGATTTTAAAAGGGTGACTCGGGGATACAGATAAACGGTGCATATGTGTCATTTTCGCAATGGCTGTACGACCATCTGTGATACTGACACTAGAAATTTTATTGTGCCCACAGTACCTACTGTACATGCTCTGTGAAATATGTACATAATTACAGTACAACCTGCGAGATTTCACTGAGCTCCCTCATTGTTCCCTGGCATGTCACGGTCGGATCGATCCGATCAATCACCATCCGAAAATTCGGATCGGATCATCCGATATGAACCATTCCATCCGACATTCTATGGTTCCCGCAATAACCGTAGACAAACAACGAACTACCGAGCAGTTTTTCTCCACCTCTATAGTGCAATCAATGAGATGAGATCACTATTCTGCATTGATGCTTCCTTTTTTTGCTCATATTTAGAGTAACCTACAAGTCACCTTCTCATCATTATTTGGGACTTGCTCCCTTGTGTGGATGACTCACACACAAGGGAGCATCGCCAACCTCAAGTCGAACTTTACGAAACAAAAAATCGTAATTTGTTGATTGTTCCCAGGCGCAAAAGAAAACTTTCTGCGAAATATCAGAGGACGATAATAAAGAGAACGAAGCACAATTGTTTGTATGACTTGCGAGTGGTTATAACCTCTGGGTCATGTGCCTCAAATACATCTGCACTGACGCTTACAAGTGAGCATCGCCAACCCTATTAGAATTTCGGAAAACCCAAAATTGTAATTTGTTCCTAGGTGCAAAAGAAAGTCCTGCAAGTGCCTAATATTCTGCACAGAGCTATCTTTTGCACCTAGGAACATATTACAAAGTTCGACTTAAGGCTGGCGATGTTCCCTTGTTAGTTTAGGTCATTTGTTCAAAAAATATTTGACTTCTACTTCACTGATTTTTAGTCCTAAATTTCTGGCAGGACTTACTGCGTCAAGGCCACAACCAAGGCATAATGGCGCATGGATATCGAGTCGAACAAATGCCAGTAGGTGTATCGAATCTTGCCACTATGAATCGGCTGCTTCTGCACTGTTCGGCCCTCATCGGGCGACGCCTCAGGGGAACACGCATCATCATTTGTTCCTTGAGGCATAGACATGGCTTTGGTCAGTTTATGCAAATCTTGGTTTAACTTTTTCGAATCGATTGGCCAGCCTAGTTGAGCTCGCATAAATTTACGTAGGGTCGATTCAGCTTTTACCCAATACCCGTGTTGTAAACGCCAACGTGGGCTTTCGTCCAGTCGCCTGAAAAGGAACTTGTTTGAGATTTAATCAAAAATGAGATAAAATTGTTGGCCAGTACCATAGTAGGAGCAAGACTGGTATACACATGAGATTCGAATACAAAGATAGTGAGCGCCAATCTCGTGTCAGCCACGCTGTGACCACGAAGACACCCATTCCCAGTGGCCAGCCACCTGAAAGCAGAAACACAGAGTATCGATTATTGAGCCTCTGAATTTGGAGAATTTCAGAATCGTGGAGGCAGCATGTCCGTGCACCTGGACAAATAGACTGTACATATTACAGAGCGCGGCGAAATTCTACTATAGATAGAGAATGTTTATACCAACCGCAATATCCCAAATCTAACTGACATATCTGCGCGAAGCATTGCTCATTCGATGCAGAATTTTGTGCTTTATCGATTGCTATCCAAAAAAACTTTTTTTGAGCGATCGTTAAATAACAAGAGGTTTATATGGCAATTTTTCGTTCACTTTATTTGTTCTAGGCTTCTGCTTCTCATTCCAAGCTCGCATTTGTGGGTTCATGCCTAACCTGGTCATAAAACCATGAATCATGTCATACTTTATCCATGGCAAAGCACCATTCAGCGAACTCGAAGGCTGAGGAGCACATATTTGACAATCATTTGCGGGTTTCGAGCCCTCCTCTCTGAGTGCACACTCAGCGTGAGAGGCAGACGCCTTAACCGCTAGACCACGACCCGGGGATAATGCCATAAATTGTTCGTACCCAAGCCCTAAGACCTCAGGCTCTTATTTTGAACACTATAAAGCATACAGTACTGAGCATAAGATACAATTAGAATGAACGAACAGAAGTGATGCAGACAGTGAGCAAACGACGGCACTTTTACTTACCAATATTACTGAGCCAAAGCCGATGTTTCGCGCTAACGACTTCTGCGAAAAAAACTTGGTTGGTTGTGTGTGTGCCGCCACCGAAAAATCCCAGGAGGGCTCTGAAAATTACCATATGGTGCTTCCTCATTCTCAATCCCTTTGGAGAATAAATATTTGAGAAAACGTGAACAACGTCTTTCGTCATCTTACCTAAAGACAGTGAACATCCTCCATCCGTTGCTGAAAGCGGAAGCAGCACCACAAGCGATTTGGCAAACCAACGCAGCAAATAAGACCTGAGGGGAGAGAAAGTGTTCAGTAAACATGCTATCAAATATAGAAATCAATTCAATGCAGTACCTTCTTCCGGCCATAAAAATCCGACAGTTGGCCAAACACTAGCGACCCGACAAGAATTCCAAGCATTTGCGTCGTCAGGATCATGTAAGAAAGTTTTTCTTTGGAACAGAAGAGACGCCACTAAAATGGAGACGCACCACGATTATTATTGCAGGTACGATCAGCTTTGGTGGCTAGATAAGCAATGAGAGGTTTTGTGTGCGAATTGGGATTTCAGATTTTTCCTGAGGACCTAGGAACCAAGGGTGTGTATTATTTCTACAGAAGTCATGTCATGTCATATTTTATCCATAGCCAAGCACTATACAGCGCACTCGAGGGCTAAGGAGCACATACTTGATAATCATTTTGTACCAAGCCGGGAGTCGAACCCTCCCCTGTAAGTGCGCAGCCAGCGTGAGAGGCAGACCCGCTAGGCCACGACCCCAATCATTCAGAGAAGCTCAGCTAATCCGCAGTCGTCAGAGTATTTCTACAAACTGTATGAGACAAACATCTAATGCTATACGCAATAATGAAATCAAGGTTTTTTTGCACGCTGTCGACGCTCTCCAATCGTCGATACATACCTACCATACTGTAGGTATTGATTTCATCCTACAGAGCAACTATGCCCTGTAAATTCCAGGTGGAGAGACTCACTCGGCACAAAGTCTGCTTATTCGCACAGATAACCGTCCTGATAACCGCCCTGACCCTCCTGGCGCATTCAGAGTGCTGGAGAGTGATAGTTATAATTAGTGGGAACATCAAAATTTTGATAAAAAAACCTCTCTTGAAATGGAAGACATATTTCTGGCACGGAGGCTTGTTATGCCAGCATAAGCACTATCCTGTGATCGATTAACATGTTGCTGTAAGGAATGATTCAACGTCGGCTTCAAAATACAGTTTACACTATGACTGTAGTCGCAGGGTTTAGGTTTTTCGGTCAAAAAGTTTAGTGCATTTGATAAGTTCAGGCATTATTGTGATTATGCTGTCAAAAAACCATAACGTCGGCACGAATAAGCTCCTTAGCTCCTAAACCCGCACCCGACACCCGACACCCGGTACATTTCGGTATCTCTATGGTTTGTGCTTTCTTATCAACTGCTCTCCATCCTTTTTTTCTTCAACTTACTTCAATGGCGATCGAATAAAATTGCACCGTTTGTGTACTGGACACATTCAGATCTTTACACTTGGTCAGATAATCTGCACTTTGTTCATGCCGGCTGCCATTATTCATCTCCCCGCCGAACAGTGCGAACCCGTGCATACCACGCCCGTCATCGTCCACGACAAAATGTCGAGGAACACAACCAGAGCCGCAATCAATTTGTGGGAAATGCTTGCCAAATACCATGAACGCGATATTGGACGCTTGTAAAATAGTAACCCATTGGAAAAGTAAGAAATACCAAATTTGATATTTGCCACAGCCAATAAGATTTTCAACGATGGCCGACTCTGAATCCATTTTCCGCGCGGTTTAGTCACGCGCAAATGACGGATAGGTAACGAAGCATCAAGCGAGGAAGACGTGGAAGGTGGACTTTATATATTAATATCTTATCGAGGAAGCTAAAGATAGTGCTTTTTTATCTCTTTCAAAAAAAAAGGAAATGGGCAGATACAAAAGACTATCTGCTGAATTCACCATGGAACATGCACTGAAACACGGCACAGGTACAATAGCACGCGAGAGCGAGTTTGGCTACGCTTTCTTTCAGACGACGGCTGTCGCGCTACAGGCAGCGCCGAGTAAGCTAACGCAAGCTAGCTAAAGTGAAATACGTAATCTGGGCGGCGACTGCTATTAGTGTGCACAGCTGGTCTGGTCGCTCAATGGAGAAGGCAGCTGTGGTGGGATGACTCGAGTTCGCGGCCACGATGTAACCGAAGTATGGTCGAAGGCAAACATGAAAAAAATATTCAGGCAGCCAAGTATCGTAAACGAACTTCACCAAACATACACAAGGTTATGATTCAGTAGCTTTAAGAGATCCAATTTCAGTTTTAGTCTTTGTTTTGAGCAGACTACAAGGCTTATCAGATCGATATATTGACGTGTTGCTTCACTTGGAGTAGCAGAGGGGGTGCTGCTACCATAGTTGAGAGGGAATGATACGTGGGCAAGACTAGCGAGCTTGCTCGCTATAAGAGGCAATACTCTTATTGGTGCGGCAGCTCGCGGCTTTCAGGAAACAAAAGGCCTTTCAAGCGCTTACGTCAGGGCTGGTGATGAGCATGGAGAAAACATGGCAGTGCCTTTAACATTACAATATTACGTATTTCTGCACCCTCGGGATAATTACAATACTTTGCTTAAAAATTTTCCTTGGGCAATGGCGAGCCATCCCATGGCCAGTGGGTGTCGTTGAGGCTTTTGCCTTTCACGCTTAGTGCTTGTGTTCGACTCATTCTGTCTATTCCCTTCAAACTCGAGCCCTCGTGCCAGCGTTTGATGATGCGGTGACATGGAACTGGGAGTGATTGGTGGTGTAAACACTGTGATAGCCACACCTCTCAATTCACAGCACTTCGAATGACCGGGGTGAGCGACCATCCGCCTTGCGTCGAATATAGATAGTTTTGATAGTGCAATAGACACGTGTGGTTGAGGTGTATCGCAAATTTTATCCAGTTCTGAAAGGCTGCCCAAAAACTGCCTATGCGGATCATTTTTTCAGCACCTGACGTGGCAACAAACAAAGATAGCGAAAAACATTTTGTGGCAGTGAAAAGCCATGTTTCGTTTCCCTATTCTTAATGCTTCAGTAATGGGGGCTGTCGTAACAAGATAAGAGTACAACTTTTTTCGTTGATACTGTGAGAATTCAGCCTGAACAGCTGCATCTAACTATATCGCACAAAGCGGTGAGTTAATAGAAATCTCCAAGACTTCCCAAGAAATCTTCGCGTCTGACGATGCACCGGTGTAAGCGTGCTCACGGTTGGGTCTCCCGCGACTCCACCGGTACGCGGAAAAACCAAGACTCCAGGCACGCATCCAGACTGCCAGTCAACCATGAAGGCGGTTCGCCAGGCATAACGAAGACATTTTTTAAGAAAAAATTGTTGTCTTTGTTCTATCCTCTGATTTGGTTGTCCCCTGCTGTAGGCTTCCACTTTTAAGATTATCATCGTCTCTGGTCGGAATCTTCTTGTGTCGGGTCACCCCCGTCGGCCTCACTCGGCGTCGGAACGACGCAACTAACTTTTACCCTGTGGCACCCCAGCAACGAAGACACCGGCCCGGGGGCGTACGTATAAACGGGCGTAGCACTAATTCGTATGTTATGTAATCGGGTCCTGGGTGACATCTAACATCCCTTAGACAAATTTCACGTACTTTCAGAAATCCCTCATCATACACCCGTCAAACACACAATTCTTGCTCCGCGTTGGGCCAGCAAGCTATCGTTGGTCGCAGCGACGAGTTGGGGTCTTGCTTCATCATACGCAATCACGCACAGCGAAGAGGCTGTATTCGTCTTCATCCCTATTAGATTGATGACCGCTAGTACCATAGAAATAGTGAGCCATAGGGAGGCTCATTTTATAGGCAAATCTAGTGGGCTTTTTAAAACGCAACAAACATACAGGAGATAGCGTGTGGTGAGTCACGGCCGGATCGGATAGGATCCCATCCGTTCGGATCGGATATCTGATCCGACATTCTAAGCCGATGGTGTTTGCAATGGCCGTTGCCAAACAACTAACTGTTGCGCAATTTTTCTCCAACCACTCTAGTGCAATGAGTGAGATGAGATCAATATTCCGCATAGATGCTTCCTTTTTTCGCTCATAATAAGAGTTACAAGTCACCTTCTCATCATTATTTGAGACCAGAGAAAACATGGATGACTCACACACAAGGGAGCATCGCCAACCTCAAGTCGAAATTTACGAAACGGAAAATCGTAATTTCTTGATTGTTCCCAGGCGCAAAAGAAAGCTTTCTGGCCGACTGATCAGCGGTGGCCTAAAGTCCTGAAATTTTTTTTTTTGATGATTAGGAACCCGAGCGTTGAGAAAAAAAAGGGTTCTAAACTCGCTTTTGAGGTTGAGCTTCGAATACTCAGGTTTCGGTTTTTCTCTGAAGAAACCCCGAAAAATCCAGAATTTTTATATTTCTGGACAGTAGGCACTGACCACTGCTGACCAGGCGTCCAGATGCCCCTAATATTTTGCGGAGAGCTTGCTTTTACACCTAGAAACAAACTGAAATGTCTTTGTTTTGTTAAGTTTGACGCAACGGTTTGCAAGATTGCCTCTACAAGTTTTGTAAATGTTTGGAGTCGGACGGCAGAAATATTAGTGTGAGTGCAAATAGCCGTTTCTTATTTAAAAAAGTTGAAGTTGTGGTTGCAGTCATATAAGCAGCGTGGATCTTCTTTACATTTTCAGCTTGTAAAGTACAGTAGATTCGATTCATGATGAGCAGTGTGGCAAAGTTTCGAGAGGGGCGCTGCTTGTGCCATGGCACCGTGATTAAATACTTTGTGTTTATCATGCGGAGGAACCTTCCGAAAAAAGTTCATACGTTATTAATTGTTGAAGAAATTTCAAGTACCTTTTTCACGTGATCCGATCTGAAATTCATCCAATCCGATCCGATCCAAAATTTTTCCCATCCGATCCGGTCGTGAGTGGTGAGCATTAGGAGAAAATTCGAAAAGAAAAACAGAGCCTGCGGCTTGCTTTGAAACGGATGGTGTGCATGCATAGGCCTACTAATCTCTGGAAGCAGCTCGTGCAGGGGCTTCTACTCCTGGCTTGTGTCACCCTTTCAGATACCCTGCGCCGCCTCCACTAATTAGGAATGTGCCCAGCCAGTGTAACACGTGCTCGTAAGCCGACAATGTCAACGTCAAGCCGTCAACGTGGTTATCGACGTCGATAACCACGTTGACGTTTCACGCTGCTGATGGACTTTGACTGCGAGGTCTACGAGGCTGTGAGGCCTTTGGCTATGGGGTCAGAGGACGTCGAAATATCATCCCGACTGGTTGAGTCCATTTGAGTGTTACCCGGTCGCGGGTCATAGAACAATAGTGACTCACAATGTTACAGCAGTTGAGGATTTTCCAACATACCTGCTTCATTTTTTTAGGTACAGCCTGGCCTACAAATTTATTTTCTACTCAGAAACCAGAGCAAATCAGAGACAAGCTTATATTGCACCATTATAACATATAGGCTTACATTGGCTTTGCGATGTACATACTCCATCAATCCACTTTTACCAGTATTGAGTTAAGAGTATGAAGAAAATTTCACAGTAGCTCGGGCATTATAAGCGGGTTATTTTATCAGCAGGTGATCAGCGAGCTAAGAGGCTTTCTGTTTCCAGCTTCCTGCCTATTCATATCGTAGGTCTGATAGCTGAAAGGCAATGATAGCCTGTTCTTGAGAAAGTAGTGATGCGCCTGGAGTGCCGTCGATACTCAAACACACAGGTAGCTTACTTCGTTCCATTCAGAAAATAGAGCCTGCTTCCGAGTGAAAATGATACCTCTGATGGATGGGGCAAATTAGGGAAATACTCGCTGACTCTGCCAGTAAATGTGATCACGTTCCAAAAGTGATCCCAAATCACAAATCTATCGCCCTAAAAGACAGGATTTTCGGTGACTCACATTTGAGGCCCCATAATTGAGACACTATTTTTAAACAAGTCTTGCAGTTGCCTTGTAGAGAACCAGGTTTCCATCCCTCCACTGTATGACCCCGTGTGGCTCAAAAGGTAGGTTTTCTGGTAAATCTTTCGGATATCCTTCCTGCGGAGAAAACTTTCTGGTTGCGGCTGACCAGGAATATCCAAATACTCTGCTGCCTGTAAAATAAGGCTTCCGTGAACTCCTGCGTCTACGACCTCGCCAAGGCACCCAAAATTACAATTATGCTTGATTACCTTGAAAAAGCAGCGTTAACTGCAGGATGGGCGTTACGACAGCACCAGTCAGCCCAGCCGTGGGCGCGCCAGGAAACAGCTGGCTGGTAAGGTACCTCGGGGCCGCAGGCGAACCACCTTCCACAACTGTTTTCTTCCAGACTGAGTTACCACGGAAGAAATAAGTGGCACCGTCAGTTGCTATTGAAGAACGTTATTGACCGCGGAGCCTGGGTTAAACATGATTTATAGTTCTCACCAGTCACTGCCGCTTGGAAGCTTGAACAGGCGCTTCCAGTTGGTGGAGCAGTCGGCACAGGTGGGCTCTCGACAGGACGGTCAGTTCTGACGGAATGTGGTGGGTGATTGATTGTGCTCGGATAAGATGCCCCATGTCTTGGTGTTACTCTTGTTGTGCGTCTGTCAGATGTCGTGCGCGGTCCTGAAAGAAAGATGCATCGATTAGGAGTTTATTGTTGATGCAGCCCACACTATACCATAAATTTTTTGTATGGCTTGGATATCATATTGAGATAGTTTGACCTGCTGAAAATTTCCATTTTCATCAATTGGTGGCATGTAGATGGGGTACATTATGGAGTCTCGTTGCTGCAGATGCACCAATCCGAGGGCGTGGCCGATTTCGTGCACGGCTACACTGTACAGGTCTACGGAATCTGGCTCCTCTCTCAGCTGCTCCGGACTATCGATGACCCATTTTTCGTCTTCGTCAAAGTGCAATCGTCCATCCTTTGGATAGGTGGCGTGAGCGAGGACGCTGCCTGAAATTGTGTTCATATAACCAGTCCACTCGTGTAACCTAAGCCTGGCGGGCGTAGGAGATAATGTCGCTAGGATGAAAACTCCGATTGCGAAAGGCAATTCTTACGGCTATACCTGGTGCTGGAATATCATCCTGAAATGTTGACGTCTCCCGGCAAGGGGAGATCTATAATTCTCTCACAATAGGCATGGGTTACACCCGCCACTGTCCCAGAGGAGCAGAGATCACTACTGCCAATCTGACCGCCTCATTCTCAAGGCACCCTTCTCAAAAGTATAGTTTTGGGCTAGTGGCAATCCTTTCAATGGAAACAGGCCTCCACCACTAACCTGGGCCATCAAACGGCCAGTAGTCTCCGTGCTGACCTCGCCCAAATCCAACTTGCAGTTCGGGGTCGCTTTGAGGATTAACTTCAACAAAATCCAGGGGAACTACTTTGCTCCACACATCCAAGGCTTCGGCTAGAACCCTCCTGTCAAAAAACGTTACGGTGGATCTGCATGTATGCTCAAAAAGCACCGTACCTAACTTGATCAGGGTCCATCTGGGCACTCGGGGTCTCCACTGTCCATCGAAGCGCGGATTTATCCCATTTGTAGAGATATCCTCATAAAATATTGGCTGAAAGACTACGTAACTGGCGCCATCAATACTGTACCTGATCTGCTCGAGGCAGCCCTCAGACCGCCTGACGTGTTAATAATGTCCTTCCGGCCACATCGAGGTTGTCTCATGAGGCTTATGGTCCTATCGTTTAGCTGGCCTGTCACTGACAGTCCGGTGAATTGTTGAAATAACCTGAGCGTCAATCGTCAAGACCACACTACAGTCTGCACGAACAGTGACCCGTTTACTTGATGGCATTCGACCTGGTCTCCTCTCGTTTCTGTTCCAATTGCAGTCCTTGCGCGCCTGATCTTGATGCGGTTGGCAACAAGTCCATGTATCCAAATTTGGACAAATATTGCTGAAGATGAGAATCACTGACAGAGTCATGGGGGCCATCTCATGCCCCCTGACTTTATCAGGCGCTTTACTGCAGTCACTTACATCTGCCTGGCTTTGACTAAAGTTAAGTCTCGCCCAAACTCCATCAATCCCAAAACAGAAGAGAATGATTGCTAGAAACATTTTTCGTTGGTCTCGGCAGCTTACTTGCACAGTGCACGCGGTACATGTCCATACCAAATTGCTGTTTATATACATGGTATAATGCCTCGTCCTGACTGATACACAGCTAGATGACACCAGGGATGAAATGCGATCTTATCATCGAGCCTAACTTCCTCCTTCGCCATTGAATATGATAGTGGGTGCTAACTGGACGTAACTGGTGTGTGGCACTTTTGGGGGTGAAACGTGACACGCGCGAAAACACAATGACGTGTGACAAACAAAACAGAGCGCCAAGTTCAAGGCTGCATGTTGTTTGATGGATTGAGAGCGCGTTCGTTCTTGGGATTAGAGTTACAGCTTATGAAAAAAGTAGCGTCGCGGCGAAACAATATGCGAAAACGGATATCGACATCTAGCTTGTATAAACCATACATAAATTGCAGAGTACTGTACATACCAGCAAGTTTTTACTTGGGGTACTTGCGCAATGTTGCTGCACTTTTCGACCCAGCATGTATTTTTCGCTTGAATAAACATCGGGTTCATAAGGGAACTTTTTTCATAAAGCTCCTCCCAACCGTGTGTAGGACCGTGTATGTGTGGGGTGTGCAGTTTTGATATTAGGCCTGCACCCACCTACTTTTTCGCCTGGAGAAGCAGAAGATATTACTCATGTTCCACGCAAAGTGAACTGGTTAGGGCGTATAAGGGCGTCCCTTATTGTTTCTTGGTCAGTCTTGTGCCATCTTTTGCCGGGAGCGGTACAAGTAAAAGACATTATTATAACTCTATTGCGCTGTTTCCTGAAGGATAAGACAGGAGAAGAAGTGCGAAAAATTTATCTCTCACCTGACTTCTTATGAACCGCTTAATTGAATCTTACGCGATATTCGACTCTCTGTTCTTTCATTCGACTAAAAATCAGCGTCAAAATATTATTATTCTCAATCTGATAAAAAAACACGCGTTTGTTGCATTATTACAAATCCACTCAATAGGCGAAGAAGCGCTGCATTGAAGGAGATACTGCTGAGAGCGGATGGTACACCTAGTCGTAGGTGCCTGGTCACGACCGGATCGGATGGGGTTTGTCGGATCGGATCGAATTGAATGAGTTTCGGATCGGATTGTGTGAAATGCTTGTAATTTTTTTCAACAATCAATAACGCATCAACTTTTTTCGAAAGGCTGCTCCCAACGATAAACATGGAGTTTTCATTATCATTACGCCATTGCACAAGCAGCCCCTCTCAGCCGCACTGCTCATCATGGATCTACTTTACAAGCTGATAAAGTGAAGAAGATCAATGCTGCTCATAAAAGACTGTGACCACAACTCCAAATTTTTTTATAAAAACGAATATTTCCTCTCCTCACTAATATTTCCGTCGTCCAACTCGAAACATTTGCAAAACTATGACAAGCTAACCTTGCTAACTGTTTCGTCAACTCAACAAAACCGAAAATTGAAAATTTGTTCCTAAGTGCAAAATAAAGCCCTCTGAAAAATATCAGGGGCGTCTGGCCAACTGGTAAGCGCCTAAAGCCCTGGGAATTTTTTTATTCTTTTAGATTTTTTGCCCGAAACCCGAAACCCGAAAACCAGGTTAAACCCGAAAACCCGAAAGCCCGAAACCCGAGAACAAGGTTTTAAACTGAAAGCCCAAGACCCGAAAACCAGGTTAGGAAAGAACCCTACGTGTTTTTCTCAACGCTCGGGCTCCTTACAATACAAGAATTTAAAAATTCTCAGAACTTAGGCCACTGCTGATCAGTTTGCCAAACGCCTCTGATATTCTGCAGAAAGCTTTTCTTTGCACCAAGGAACACATTACAAATTTTGGTTTTGTTAAGTTCGACTCGACGGTTTGCGATGTTTTTCTTTGAGTCATCCATGTTTTCTGTGGGGCCCGTTGCATAAAAGCCAGGACAAGTCAACTCATTTAGGTCAACTTTTAGGACGACTCTGTTCAGGACAACTAGTTTTCGCGTGTTGTGGCATATAACTGCGTATAACACGGGTATCGTAGGAGCCGGCGCGAAAACGAAAAGTTGTCGTAAAAACTGGATAAAGAAGGGGAAAAATTCAAGTGAGGTCGCGGTGCTTTAGCGCCTATGTATTTTTAGAACAACTGTTTAGGTCAAGTTTGATCTTGTGGCTCAAATGAATAGGAAGTTGTTACTGTTGCGGATGGCACACAAATCAACCCAATGAATCAGGTGCCTACAGTATCCTCCTGCCTTGTTGTCAGTTCTCTGACCACTCTTTTGTCATCCCCACGCTCACTAATTGTTACTCGATTAATCAGCATTTTGCTACGTATCGAGTGTTCGATCTTCTGGCGAGTTCAAACGATGACAGCGACAGCGAGGAGCACCATAATAAATTTCAATCTGCCATCACCCGGCAGTCAGTGTCGAGCTTGTTTGACTGATGCTCACGTGGATATTATCACCAATCAATCGCCCCGATATCCAGCATGAAACGGGGAGGAATTTCGGTCTGAGTTCAGGAGAAGAGGAAGAAGACCGTCACTCCGGCACCTGGCTACATACAGGCGAATATTTTCGAGCAGCTAGCGATGCGTATGTACTGTGCGTCCAAGTCCACATTGCCTCGTTCGATTTATCGATTCGCGGCGGCTGCTCGTGAGCAATTGCACGCCGAACTGGTGCGAGAGAGCAAACGCGTGCGCCTCTACGTTGACTTGACTCACTGTCAGCGGCATCAACTATAGCTACGTTTTCACTTGCTGTTAGTCGTGTTGTCTTTGAGACTGTTTGTTATGCTTTAGCTTTTCATACTCACAATACACACTTTGAATTCAGACATGACACTCTTCACTCATTTCTTCTCATCCACTTGCTAAATCAAATATCACTTGAATCACTTGCTTTGTCCTGCCCTCAATATTCCTGCATCAAAGTTGTTGTCCCACTGTTCCTTCACCAAAACTTGCAAAACTATTTCTTCCAGTTGTTACAAGCATCCTTGGGACTCCGATCGAGCGTACTGTAGTGGTCGCGTTTCTTCGTCGTTTCCGTATTCATCTTTCCTATACATGGTTCCGCATATGCTTAAAGCCCTTACCAGGCTCAACTAAAATAACCAATGTAGTATTATTTGCGCGCAAAAAGTGGCCATGAAATGCCTTATCCTCGATTTCATCTAGCCAGGATACTGACATATACGAGTATTTCTGCATGTACCATAACCCATAACCTGCATAGTACACCCCTATTTGTACAGAGAAGTTCACTTTGCGTTGCGGCATGTACACAGGAAGAAAAATGGGAAGGGTGGATTTCATGGGCCAGCTCAGGTGATTGATCCATTCCAGGCAACGCCAAAGTCACAGCTTCCATAATACAAAAACTGAAACTCACCAGCATGGAAACCGTAACTATTCTTGCATTTTTCGAAGCAATCTCCATACAGGCTTGTTATTTGCTCTTGCATTGATGACTTCAGCAGCAAAAAATTGTCTGAATTTAGCATCTTTCCTTGATCAGCCGAAAGATAACGATCTTTTGAGTCAGATAATCGACGTCAAACAATTTTCTCTCTCCTCACCTGCCACGCTGGCAATTTTTGAAGCACGCTTATCGTTTGAATGCATTCTAAACTATCCTTCTTCGACCACATCGAAAACCCGCCTGGTCGGAAACTGGTTCCAGGGAAGGGTTCAGGAAGACTCAGGGAGTTGGCCTGAGGAGTTGCACGAGTACTAGAAGTTGTCTTACGCGAATAAACACAAGGTATATAGTCGTCCTGAATGAGTTGACTTGTCCTGGCTTTTATGCAACGGGGCCCTGGTCTCAAATGATAATGATGAGAACTTGACTCGTAACTCTAATTATGAGCAGAATAAAGAAAGCATCAGTGCAGAATATCGATCTTATCTCATTCATTACGCTAGAGTGAGTGGAGAAAAACTGCGCAACAGTTGGTTGTTTGCCAACGGTCATTGCAAACACCATCGGCTAAGAATGTTAGATCAAATAGTTCAGATCGGATGATCCGATCCGAATTTTTGGATGCCATCCAATCCGATTCGGCCATGAGTGAGTCAGATAGAAACAGACAGAAAGTGGACAGAATCTGTTGACACAAAATTGGAGAGTATCACATCATAATCTAACAAATTGCAATCAGTTACTTCTGTGCAATCTCGAACCCAAACACAGAGTTTACGCTACCATATCAGCATTGCCGTCACTCTTATTCCCCAGCAATGTCTTGAGTGCCATTTCTATAGGCAAGACGTCGGAAAGGATTCTTGGATTTACGGCACGATTTATCACTCCTTCTCTCCTCAAAATTGGAAAACAGTGTAATCGATCGCTTCAATGCTGGGTGAAGGTCATTGAAATCTAAAAGCATGAAAATAACGATGCAATTGCAAAACTGAGCTTTACAGAAATTGACCTCCTGTTCTGATTCTATTACTGACGAGTTCGCAGAACAGTATTGCAAAACTGTTCAGGCTTTTTCTACAGTAGGTGCAGTGTGTTAAACGGGCATCTCCTAACTTTGTTTCATTTGTTCATTATCATTCTGACTTTGCCATGGATAGAGCCCGTCGACAGCACAACTATGACATATAAATACAACATGGCGCAGCAAAATTGAAACTTACCTTCGATGATCCGGAGCTTTTAGAAATTTACATTTGTCGTCGAAGCCATACAGGCCAATGTGGGTTACACTCGAAGGAGAAATCATGACTCCTAGGCAGCGGCCGCTCTTGAAATTTCAAATTTTGCAATTCCTCAATTCGCCTGTTGAAAAAGGGAATGAAAATTATAATGTACCACATTTTCAGCATTTTAAAATATGCAATCAAACTTATATCTAAGCTAGAATAGTTAAAAACGGACAAACTAAGTCGCTGAAATTTAAATTGAGATAATTAAGTGAAATATTTTCAAAGAGGAGACCGCCGGTACGCGGGCGCGTATTTTTTGCACTAACTTTTTTCTTAGTGCAAAAAGTACGACTCGGCGGTCCTGCGGCAGCAGCCCAAAACGAATCGTTTATACTTTGTCTGCCGTTGCATCGCTACGACATTCGGCGGCAGTTCGCATAGTCGTAGTACAGTACCCGCGAAACTTTACTTTACCCTGTGTGCTGCGCGCTGCGCGCTACGCCAGCTGCAGCGTAGCGAGTATAAACGAGCCTTCAAGGTGGCAGTTGACTTTTGCAGAATTTCTTGTGGAAACCTTTCATTTCGGCAACGCGGTCGATTGTCAGGAGGGTCAGATTTGCGAATTCCGCTGTAACTGACAGCAAATGATTTGCGGGTTCGCAGGGTTGCAATGTCAGGCCGTTCAGGGTATCTTGAACAGATCGAAGGGCTTCAATTGCATCGTCGTCAGATGTGAGATGCTCCGCGCAAATTGATACAAGCTTAGGATCATGCCGGAATGCGTTTGGGGATATATTCAAAGGAAGGCGCTCCGTCCGAACGGGCAATCTGTCCGCTCCATGTTGTAAGAAACCTAGTCTTTGAAGATTTGGCAATGCAGAGGATGTAGTTTCATCGAACGTGAGATTCCCGGCGATTGCATGAATGCGAAAGGTTTCGATCGACGGGGCGATTTCGCAGAAACTGCAATAAATCGACGGGATATTTTCGTCTGTAATGCGAGTTTGCTGCAGGAACTCCGCCATCGTTGTTTCAGTGAGGTTTATACAATCACAAGCTTGTGTGAGAATTACGATGCTTGTGTGAGATCAGTTTTAGAATATGGATGTGTTTGTTAGGACCCAGTTTTGAAACAGGATGTGCATGAACTGGAACGCGCTCAATTTTATGCCTTACGTCTTTTTTTGAACGATTTTAACATTTCGTATGATGCAGGCCTAGACAAGGCTGGCTGGGTCTCTCTTTTCAATCGTAGGAAGCGTTTGAAACTCTATCAGTTTTACAAGTTTTACAACAACATTCACGATTTTAATTTTTATGCTGATCATCCGTTAGTACATAAGACTGCTTTTCGCACTAGCGAGAGGAATGTGGCACCGCACCATTTAGTAGTTCCCAGGCATTTTTTTGAGACATACAAACAATGTTTTATATTTTCGTGCATCGTTTTATGGAATGAGCTGGCCGCCAATGTTGCCTTGGATTCCTTACCTCGATTTCGTTTTTCTGTTTCAAAGGTTACTTTTCAGTGATTTTTTTAAAGACTTCCTTCTTTCTTGACTGTGATCATTTGTTCTCTTTTTTTCATCTATTGTACTTATCCTCTTGTTTTGCAGCCCCTGAGTGCGCTTATGCGTTTGGCTACAAATAAAACATGATGATGATGATGAAGCCAGAAATTCTGGTTCACCAGGACTCCGAAAAGGACGCGCTTCACATTATGAAGTAGGTGCTTCACCAAAATTGGGCAACAGGAATAGAAGCATAACGCAATGATGGACGAACATTTTCTCAGCCTTCGCTATCTTTTCTTGAGTCTAACCGTGGCTCCCTACTTCTCATGAAAGCTACGAATGAACCTTTCGTTTCCTGAGCGTCGTCGTTAGGAACATCCCGCACGGATGCGGCTCATGCCAGATAGGAGTTGAAGGTATAAGATGTGCGTAACGGCGGAACAACCCAGACGCAGAGAACTATCAACTCATGCAATGCCGATTGCTTAAAAGTCGTAATGTTTTTTTTACTCAAGTTATGCCAGTCGACATAACCACCTACAGCACGTAGGTACAGTATGTTTTTGCCCAACTTACACTAACCGTTACTTTCTTTCTTGACAATACTTTAGCCCTTCCTGCGTTTAGACCTCACGGACTGCCTCATCCTTGAAGCAGCACAGCTGTGCAGCTTCGACGCCATGTGGGACAAAAAACTGAAGAAGCAGTCGTCCTTCGTCCAGAATTCCAGGCGCTTCGAAACCAACACCGTAGAATCCTCCTGGAAAATACATGACTCTGCCTAGCTACCCATACTCACTGACGTCGTGAGTCCGAGCTTAACGTTAGAGCATGATGGAGCTAGTAAGTTTCAGCGAAAATGCACATATTTTCTGACAAATCAGAAGAGAGAGAGTGAATTTAATATTTGTGACAAAGAATGTCCACCAAATATTGTCCTGTTGCAAAAAAAATTGCGCAAAATTTCAGCTTAATGTTGACCTGTTTTTTTCCGTCGCTTTTTCTATAGTTGCAAGGTTTCGCAACAATATCGTGATCTTGTACAGTAACAACTGAATCCACCAAAATCTTTAGAATTCCTGCGGCAGGAAATTGAAATGTCTGCAAGTGATACAGAAGTTGGAAATTCATCCGCACGCTCGCGCAGCTTTCAACTACAGTCAACTCCGCTTAATTGCATGCCTCCGGACAAAAATTTTATATGCAAGTAACCGGTTTATTCCTTTATCCGAAACATTGGATATTTGCATAATATTCTTTAAATGGATGAGTTATTCGATTAAGCGATAAAGCTAGCTTGGTTTGCTCAAGCACATTATGCTGAATTCAGTATTTCCGCAAAAACTCTCAGTGACCATTGTTCCAACAAGGTGTGCTTATTGCCAATGATCTGACTGACTTGCGATTGGGATATTTCAAACTGTTTCGCGATTTCAGCTTGACTCAATCGTTGTTCAGACTTATCAATAACCTCAATTTTTTCTTTTAAACTAATCCTTGCTTTTTTTTGAATTGAATTTGACTGGTCGATGCCCAATGGCAAACGCAAAGATCGACTTTCCAGAGAAGAACTGGAATTGACAATGAATGTTACCACTAAATGACGGCGTCGATTTTCTAATCTAATCTAATCTGAGACTGGAACCGTGGGAAACTGAGCAGCTCGTTATTCGAATATCCGATGGCGCTATGCAATTATCCGATGGCAGAATGCATATGTAGCATATGCGTCGCTCTGTTAAAGGCTATGCGTTTATCCGATATTGAATTATGCCAAGATTTTTAACATAGCGGGTATAGGAAAAGAATCGGGACTTCAAAATTTCATGCAACTGAAGCGATTTAGACGATTATCCGATATGCAATTAAGTGAAGTCGACTGTATTTGTTTTCCACACCGCAACGTTACAATGTTTTTAGCACCACAGTAAATTCGAGCTATTACTGTATAACGGTAGGATATAAAACGTATTATTCGCTCAAGAAAACTATGTTATAGACAGGTCCCTGCGGTGGGGTAAAATCGCTCCAATAACTTTTCAAATTTACCGCGTACAGTAAGATGCGCAGGTGCCTTCTGCTGTTTAGCGCAACGTCGCGAAGCACCAATCTTGGCGCCAATTTTTTTGCGCCTGCCAGTCATTCGGTCGACACTTCACATATGTCCTGGCCATTTAATTCTTTACTGTTTTCTTTGTGTTTTGCACTAAACTTGGGCTATCAATATCCTCTCTTCTTCTACATATATCCTTTCCCCGCTATTTGCTTCTCTATCTTCTGCCAAAATTAGCAATGGCCAATATCAGCAGACGTTACGGCCATGGCAAAGGCTTGACGGCCTTGTTTGTCGATTACAAATCTGGGTGAGGACTAAGTGGAATGTTGCTTCATTTTGCCATCTACTTTTTTGTGCCATACTAAACCATCTTTTTAGATTTTTCATTACGTGCGGAAATGACTCTGATATTCGTGTTTGGAAAGATTTTGACGATGATAACGTCGTTGAAATATTCTTTGGCGAATCTGCTACTTCCCTGGTCTGCCACGTAAGTAACTGTCTTTGTGTTCTGCAGGATACTTTCTTGAAGACGCCAGTGTCGCCAATTATGCCCTCTATCTAACCGTAAGTTTTCGAAGCAAACAAGGACTGGTCACTTTCGTTTTCGTCTTTCCCACAGTGGAGCACTAAAGTCATTACAAAATTAAACCTGAATACATGCTGTACAGAAATTAAAGAAAATTGTAGACCTATTTCTATCACAGGTCTCTGTTATGCAAGTTGAAGTAGATCCTAGATCGGAGCTTATTTGTATTTGAGCTAAACTCCAGCCCAGAAATTTTTCTGCAGTCCAAAGCCAAGCAGGTACAGTGCGGTCATCTCGGAAGGGTAAAGCGGTGAGTGGCCAGACTGACCTCACAATTTTTTGATCGCAGAATGAACCTATATGATAATTTCTCGGAATGATAAATTGACAAAACCTTTTATCTCAGCTGCATTATTTGGTTTAGGCTGGTTCTCCGAACACACGTTATCGCTCCTCCTAGCTGCAGGTTTTTAATCGTGCAATTATATTTGTAGGATGATAAAATTTACGTCGGTGCAGCGACATCCGGCATGGTCAAAGGATTCACCAGATCGACTCGACAGCCTGACGATGGTGTGATCACCAGATTTACATTGCCCATAACGCATTTATCCTTGACCAAGGACGGAGGAAATCTGTTTGTTGCGTCGAGGTAAGTCGCTCTGTTTAGGATCAGGACTCTACGACCTCAAGCAAACTATATCCCCACATGCCTCATCTTGGATACTTACATAACGTTAATGCTTGCTCACCTTTCCGATTTTAGCGAACTAGGGGTCATTCGTAACGTCAGTCTTGCCACTCACCGATTTACCACTTTCGGAGATGAGCACACCGCGCCTGTTTTAAGCTTGGCTTTGGATCCACGAGAAGAATTCCTTGCGTCTGCTTCTGGTGATGGGTCGGTGCGAATTTGGAAATTATTGGATGAGGAGTGCGTCCATGCTTTACCAAACTTGCTTATGAAGACTAATGATATCAGGTAAGCGAGTCAGCTTTTTCTGGATCACCACAAATTCTGCACTTAATGTCTATTATATACCAGTCTACTGTAGCTGGCTGCAAAAGCAATACTTGCCCACATTTATTAACGCAAAAGTTTCACGCATAAATTTTATTTCAAGCAAAATAAACCGCGAAGTAAACGGCGGATGTGGGTGTATAAATAGAGCCTAAAATTGTCTAAGGACGGTTGATAAATGACGAGAACATACGGCTACTTTTTATCAGTTGTGCGCCTAAGGTTTAACTCCTACAAATATGGAACAGATCGCGAGCCAGCAATAAATCTATTCGTGCTCGGTATTTACAAAACCAGTAGAGAATATGGGAACTGTGCTATCGTGATTTGATGCAGTATAAGGGCTTGTCTGGGGATTTTGTTCGGGTAATAATCAGTCGATTTAGTGAGGATCGCTCTACTCGCTCGATGTGGTGACTGTGCTACGATGGTACGTGCTGTGCTTGGTCGTTTTAAAAGTGGTGACACCGTCGCCCGAATTTTCCACGCTTGAAACCTCGCGTTCACTCGTTCCCACGTTGATCACTGTTTTTTGACTCTCACTGACTAATTCTTCTCGCTCGTTGTGCTGCGAGAAGTGGTCTTTGATGGGGGTGGCCATGATGGCGATATTGGTGGTTGTGGTGTCTGGTTGCCCACCCACAAGATAAGTGCTGATTTCGGTCTTGTATGGTGTCGCAATGTTGGTTTGACGACCATTCTTTAAATCGTCGCGTCGGCTCGCGATGGGCGATGGGGAAGGTTTTAGAATGCTGGGCCCAGTGGTCGATGAAGTGTTATACTTGGACTGGTAAGAGCCAGTGTATTGATCGGAAGTGGTAACGTTGGTTTGACGGCTGTCCTTATAGTCGTCATAACGGCGGCCTGTGATTGGCGAAGGTGATGTTTTCAGGATAGTAGGGCCAGTGGATGTAGAGTTATACTTGGATTGATATGAACCAGAATATTGATCAGTGATTAGGTTCCTTCCATTCTTATATTCATCGTGGCGAATCGATGTAATAGGCGAAGGTGAAATTTTGGTGGTAATTGGGCTCGGTATGGTGGGCGTGGTCCTCGGCGGGCTGTGTTGGTTGATTGGCTTCCTAACCACGTTCTCTTTGATGCGCTTTCCGTTTACCAAACGCACCACAGGCACCAAATCGGTTTCGTTTTCATCGCGAAGATTATAATCTGGTTCCAAATGCAGAGACTCAAAGGTCTGTGGCATTTGGACTAAAGCTGCGGCTGGACTTGGTTGCTTGCCTCCTTTCTCTTTTGGTGATGGTGGTGAAGGGATGGGCACAGGCTTTGCAATAATTGGTTGCGCTATCGATACCCCTTTGGTAGCGCCATTCGTCGCTTCTTCATGCTGCTCATTGGCATGTTGCTGTGATTGCCAATAAGTCACCCATTTTTCATTTTCGTCGTGAGTGGTATATCGTCCTTTCGCACCTTTGCCCATTTGCGGTGGTCTCACTTTGCCAGCCACAGTTTCAGCGATGACATGCATGAGCTCCCTCAAACTGGGTTCATCTTTTGCAGCGAACCAATGAATCTTGTTTCGCTCTTTCGTTTCTGGAATAGCAATAAAGTAGTTCGGATCGATGTAGTTGTGTTCGTCGCCCACGATAGGAGGCGGTCCATATTTGGATGCTGCAGTGCCAAAAGCCAAATCCAAAACGACATCTTCCAGTCGAATGGGTCTGATCGATGTTTTATGGCCCTCGGCATCCTTGAAAATTTTTAGCGCCGAATCATCATAGATGATGACGTTACTTTCTTTCCATCCTTTTTTGCCTAAGAGGCCCGATTTCCCAAAACGATACAATTGAACATGACGTTTGATGTTGGGCGTCTTTTGGTAGGCGCCAATCGAAGACGGTGGTACCGCGATAACAGTTTCGTTGGGATGATTCGTCAGGGTGGCCATTCTTCACGAAATTTAAGCTAATCTGCAAGGGTTTAAAATTATGATCCGGCTTCACGCAGATAGCTAGCTAAAATTAGCTAACCTAATCGAATGTTCAAACGTAGGCAGATGAAGATGAATTGCGAAAGCGCAGTAAAAGTAGCAACTTTCTATTTCAATTTTGTTGACTCTCTCACGAATCCTAGGAACCGATCTTGCTGAGCAGATCAGTCAAGTACCCACCTCCGCCCTCATCCGGTATGCGCTCTCCAAAGCAAGCAACCAGAAATGCTGGCTTGGCTTCTTCGCGATCAAGCCCGGCTAGCTAACCAACCAAGACAATAAAACAAGTTCAACAGATTCGCGACGAAGACAAGTTTTAGCTATCAAAAACTGACTAGTCCGACCATTGATCAGTATTCTATCCAGTCCAAAGGGTGTCTCGTTCAGACTGACTGCGTCTGTGTGTCTCATAGCAGAGAAGCGGTGAAGCGAGTCGAATCGCCTTGTGTATACACACCCAACTGGTCGGCGTCTTCCGTGACTGATGGCGCAACGAGCAGTTCGTGAAGAAGCTTTTCTTTAGCGCAACAAAAGACTCGACAAAATGCCAACTTTTGTTGTTAGTGAGCGCCAAAGTAAACGAGATGGGCGTTAGAAAAAAGACCTATGTCGGCTAACCCAACACGATTCCCTGGTGCCATACTTGACAGGGCAGAAAGGGCTAGTGTTCCGCCTGGTAGCGTGCAAGGTGCGCTAGCGTAAAAAATACATCGTCACTTGCCAGCGAAACAGCCACTACAAAATTCAGGATGGTTAGATCACAGTGTTAGCTGGTCGTTTTGTAAAAAGCAATTCCTTCCTACGCGCAAATCTGTGACACAGAGGAAGCTCTTTTTGGAAGTCACGGCAATAGTTGTATAGGTGAATCAGGCGGGCGAGATAAGCAGTGGAGGGTGGGATGCAGATGTGTGGATGAGACGTTGGACTAGGGAAACGGTCACTTTCAGCCAGCAGTAGGAAGCGACTTCGTAGTGGATAAGATGATTTCGGTTTTGAAAGTTAATTAAAGAAGATTGTTCTTCGAGGAGCAGTGATACTGCATTCCTGATGTGCATAGATTCCCACCATAAACTTGTTTTTAATCTATGTAACTAGCCCAGGGAGTGGCACATATAATGGGCCATATGAAATGAATAGCTGTGTTTCTGGGAAAGCGTGAAGTCCACCGCCCCCACCAGTCAAGATTCGGACAGTTAGCTATGGGCACTTCATGACCAGCCACACTCTGCGTCCCGCTTACTCACCATTCGCTACATAATGTCTCCCCCACACACGCTCACCAGTCTTGTACCGTTGAAGGAAAGATCGAAAAGTCAACAGCCAACCAGCATCCCTTTTATGGATGAGCTACTACTGAGGCGAATAGCGCATAATAACTAGACGCGTAGAATTTCCAAGCAGCCGGACATCAATCCTGTTTAGGCGCTTTGTCGACAGATTGATTTGACAATACAATTACGATATTTTAGGTTTGTGCAAAGGAGAATTTAGGGAATGGACCAAATAAGAGATAGGATCAGTGTTTGCTACTGGGGTATTAGAAGAAGTCAAAAGGAGACATAGGATCCAGGAATGAGTAACCATACAGCTGCCAACCATCAACCAGGCTAAAAGTAAATAAGCAACCAACAAAGCCCTCCATCTTTTCAGAACTGATCGTCCGTTGGGTCGTTTGTGTTGGGAACCGCGAGAAGGCGAGGTGAGTTTGAAAAATGACATTACAATTTTTCTTCTTTTTCTTTCTTTACCAGCTTGCGTAACAGAATTCAACCATCACCCGGTGCCCGCCATGGTGAACAGGTTGAAAGGATATAAGAGCTGGCCTGCTGTTTAAACAGGCGCAATGGCATGTGCTCTCGAAGGAAACAAAAGTGAAATTTTTTAGCCTGGAGAAAAAAGCCAAGTTTTTGCAAAGAGATCACCCGTGTGTAGAACATAAGAAAAATTTTAAAAAGCAGATCCGGAAGATTTTTGAGGATAATGCATAGAAGACAGGAAGCAGGCGAAGAGGAATGCATAGAAAGGGGAAATCAGGCCAATGTTCTTCTAGACACAGGCAGGACGACCACTTTCTAACGCCTGGCCAAAAGCGGTATTAGAGCGATGTTTATTCGTATGCTTGGTTTTAATACTGGACAGATTTGCGCATTTTTTCCACTCGCTCACGCGCCTTTACATTTTCTATGCCCACCTCTTACAGTATGTATGTTCTGTACATTCTAGTTTTTGGCCATACCCGTACGTGACGGTGTGCAATTGTACGAACGAAAAAGTGGTTGGAAATTGTGTAAGACGCTTCTGAATCGACGTACGACGACGAGTGGTTGCGATTCAGGATCAGTTTCGTCCGCTAACCAACATCAGCAAGAGTCAGAACAGGTACTCGTCTGTTGTGTTATGTGTGGATTTGAAGAATTAATGGGTGACGAGAAGAGGTTCTTCTAAAAATTACCTGGGGCAACAAGAATGAACTGGCGCAATTAATCTTATGACTGGTCTTTTTTTGGTGCATGGGGAGGAAGATTAACACGCACTCTGCTGGGTGGATGGTGGCGAAAAACGTTGGCTCGTAAGAGTCGGCACTGGGGTATTTAGCTAAAACTTGTTCCTAGGAGAAGAGCATGGAAAGGTTTGTTCGGGAAGTCTATAAATAAAGATACACCTGGACAGAAAAAAGGAAGTGATGCACGGTAAACTGGTGAGTCAACAATTGGACAAGAAATTCTTGCAGCGGTTCCGAAATTGAATCTGAATCTTCAGCTTCAGCAAGGCTTATTGTTAGCTTAGTTCGAGGTAGCGTTCGTTCGGGATCACTTTTTTCATGATCGGGACTCGCTCAATCCCGGCCGGGATCGGGATTTTAAGATATGTAGCGTTTTTAATAGCAATACCTGCGACCTACCCCAAGTAGGCAAATAGAATGCCCCTTTCCTTTATTATTTTTAGTACAGTATTTATCATTGAATTCAAAATCAGGCAAGCAAAAACAGCGGAGAATCCGTTACAAATTAGCAAGCAAATCCCTTCCTTCCTCTCTATCGATTCAGTCATCCTCCACAGTCTCAATATTTCCCCTTCTCAAACATTCTAATCGCCATGACCATGTCACCCTGTCTGAAACATTCTAATCGTCGTGAGTCAGTGCTGATCAGAATGTTGTCAGCTTACGCAGCAGCTGATGATGGCCCACCATCGTGACTGAACAGGCAATGGAAAATGCTGGCTGACACCATATCCAACTGTGCGCAGATTGTATTTCAAAAAAAGCAGGAATTCTGCATTTTCTGGAATAGTTTTATTCGATCATGACATTCTCCCCCATACACCAATCCCGACCACTTTTTCTCGGGATCGGGTTCGGGAGGGTCTAGACTGGTCGGGATCGGGATCCCGAACGAACGCTAGTTCGAGGAAGGAATTTTTTTAGTGTTCGGCCGTGGGTGGCCACCCCTGACCTCGACCTTGAGGAAAAACGACCGAGCGTCGAGGTTCACGAGCCAGATGCAATCAATAAGCTGTTCCTTAGTTTGGAGACAAGTCGCACAAGTGTGCCTGCTACTCACACGCTAATAATTCCGCAATTTTTTGTTAGCTTAATTAAATCACTGTGTAGGCCTGCTTCTTTCATATCGCCTGCATTTTATTTCTGTGGGTGATTTTCCCATTGAAAATACAGTCAGAAAAGCATGGACATGTATTTAAACGTTGAACACGGCACATAATGAATGAGAGCTTGTTAGCAAAAACCTCGAACCTCGACAAAAGTCACTCTCGGCGAAACAACAGAGCTTTTGCACAGGTTCATGAATTGTATGCTGAAATGAATACCCTGATTACTTTATATGAACAAGATACAACTGAAAATTTGAGCCTTGGGTGGGAATCGGATTCGGCCACGTATGGGTCTTGGTTGCTCAGGAGGGTCTTTTCAATCAAAATTTCAAATCGTGAGATCAAAAAGAATGTCTAATAAATTGTGCATATGTTTTAGGAGCTATGGTTCAGCGTCTGCTCTTACAGCAAATGTGGTAGATATATCGCTGCTGGCACATTATGCGGGAAAGTGTGCATATGGAATGTTTTGACTGGAGAACTGCTGGCGAGGTAATCGCATCTTTTTTTTCCAATTCGGCAATCTGTAGTCCAATCTTTTTTCAGAAAACAATTTCCCAAGAAGGCGCATGTCTGCGCTATCGGCTGGGACCCGAATACTGAGAATGCATTGATCCTATGCGATGTATTGGGCGACGTGAGTGTTTTGAAAGATATTGTGCTGGATAAGTCATCCGTAGCTGAGAACGAGACAGGAAAGGCAGAAACGAAACGGAAATTGACGAGAATGGCTATCGAGAATGATGATATCAACGAAGAGGAGGGGAGCGGCGATGATGATGGGGCGTCAAAAATAGGTGGCAAGAAACATCAATATAAACATCGAGTCGCGAGCGATGATGAAGACGAGATTTTGGCTGGCGATGGTATGTGAACTGGTTTTAGCATAGGATTGAGCGCGGCATTGGCTTCGTGCCATGTTTAGCAGAGACAAGGTTCATACAAGGATGGAAAACCTGGAAAAGTTATGGAGTCTAACGATAAGAAGCGGCTGGAAAATAGAAGTCAGCAGAAACTAAGAAATTGTATTTTGAGGTTCCAAATATCGAATCACTCATCTTGTCTCTGTCCCTGCTCATGATTCTGGAATTCGGTAAATCACGTGTGAATAAATTAGTCATGGGGTTGTGGAATAATCAGAAAAAAATCTAATTTTTGTCTGGAAATCCTGGAAAAGTCATTTTCCGTTCCTTGTGTGGACCCTGATAGATCAAAACCAAGTGCCATTGTTGCCTGAGAACCATAAAACAGCGTTGTGTGGTCAACGTCTTGACCTTGGTGATGTGTACGGTGCATGTTGCTGCATTGCATATGAAGTAACGTTATCCTTTCAGCAAAACGCATAAAATTGGATCCATAAATAAGCCCTGGTCCTCCTAGACACATTTTGTCAGGTGATCGATTTTCGAGGTGTCTGCATCTTTCTTTTGGGAAACCAAAGTCAGTGCGGCTTATTCAGTACCATTACATATCTTATCGCCGATTATCAGCTGAAAGGGGTTGTGCTAAAATGAGTCGATGACATGTAAATATGTTGAGGTCAAGACGGCTAAAAAATCTGCGCAACATTCAAATGTGTTTTACAGTTTGATGTAAAAAAATCTAATTCTAAAGGTTCAGGATTCTTTGAACTAAGTAAAGCCAAAAATAACCACAGTTTCTGTTTGCGATAGTTCACTTACGTAATTTTACTCATAAAAAACCGGGTTTAACTCTTGCTTTCAATTTTCTCTACCTCCTTTAGCTCAAGTCTCAAGCTCTCCAACAAGCATTGTATGGTGCGCCCTTGCCATAAAAATTTCAAAAGTGCTGGTCATAGGCCTACTGACATGCGGTCATTACATCTGCCCCATCACCTGTTAAACAAGATGGGTTTCTTAAAATATGCCTTTCATGGCAGGTGTTTTCATGAAGATCTGAACTTTGGTATTTTCTGCCTTTTTTGCGTTCCAATAATTTCTTGATACTTCTGTTTCAGACGTGGATATTGGAGCTTTAAAAAAGATATACAATTCCAAAATCGGTTTGGACGAGTTTGGAAATTCTATTGAACGCGAAAATGCGCCAATCCCCGACGACTTTAGCGATGCGATGGCGGAGAGAGAACTCGTGGAAACGTTTCCAGTAGCCACTTCCAACTTGGCACCGTCTTGGCGTCCAACTATTCCTCAGCCACCATTCGTCGTGGGGTCGATGCCGGAAAGTGTCGCGGAACGATGCATGGTGAGTGGGTAACATTGCTTTTGCAAAGCAAAATTAATTGGCAAAAAGATAAGCTATTAAAGCACCAATTTTGTAAATTGGAAGTTAAATCAATGGTCCCCCTGTAAGTAACTTCAAATTACTTCCGTTTGATTTCTTCATTCTTGTAAAGAATAAGTTCCTTAATGAACTATCGGGCTGTATTACAGACAAATTTTAAGTTTTATGTGGGATGCATGTGGGAGTTAATAGGCTGAGGATGAGACTTGGTATTGGACTCTAGACTTCGCCATGATGCAGCGAATGTAGAATCTGATTGCAAGTAGATGGCCCCATGCGCTGTGTTCTTTGGGAAGAGTGCTAGTTGTTCTGATTGTATCCAGGAGTCAGTTGTAACCAGCGTATCCAGACGGCGGGAGACTTAAGAAGGACAAAAAACTCCGACTGGAGAAGGCAAGTTTCGTTGCTGTACCTGCCGCTGAAACATAAACCGGAGTGGTGACGTGAGAGTATATCGATCTCCTCACCACCAAGAATGCTTGTCACACAGTGATAAGCCAGGTGCATGATGAAACTTAAAGAAACAGCTATACTGTAGAGCATTTCCTGTCAAATAGCCTGTCTCTTTGTCAGAAATGGAACGCTGATGGGCTCATTAAACATTACAATAGCGCGGGTGACAACACGATCGAAGTACAATATCACGACGCTTCTGTGCATCATCAATTCACCTTTGATAACTCAGCAACAAAATTCACTTTGGCTGATCTGAATCTTGATGCCGCGGCTTTCGCCAGCTGTGGTCATGAACAGGAGGAAAAATCAGAGAAGAGGTATGTTTTGGACATACTGTTTGACCGGCAGATTTATCATGGTTATTAAGTGACTTGGTTTACGTTTCAGTCAATTGCGAGTCATGCACTTGAAAGCGTGGGATACGGCTGCCAAAGAGTGGACGATCGACGTACCATCTGGAGAGTGCATTAAAGTATGTAGACGCTGTAGAATTATTATTTTAATTTATCTTAATTTTTGTCAGTGCCTTTGCTTGGGCTTGGACTGGGTTGCCTTTGCCACCGACCAACGGATCGTTCGTATTTTCACAATGACTGGAATTCAACGTTTCATCTTCACGCTGTCTGGCCCTATCGTGACCATGTGCGGGAAAGGGAGGCGTTTGGCTGTTGTCTATCATGATGGCATGGGTAAGTGTCATGTGTGTGGTAAGGAGAATAGTTTTTCTGGGGGGGGGGGGGAAGGGTTCTGGTCTAATGCCGATGAAAGGAGAGCAATTTTGTTGTCCAGACTGAGTAGACATTCTTTTTCAGGGTTGGAAGGCGATCAGTGTTTAACCTTTGCTCTGTATAATGTACAAGTGGGAAACATGAAGATCAGCAATCTCAGAGTGAAACCGGATGTGGAAGGAAGATTACCAATTAGCCCTAAGTCTACTTTGACTTGGCTAGGGTAAGTTCAGCTTACTAATCGGTATTAGGTCCTTTGTGTTAGCTAGGGAAGTGGGAGAGCTTAATCCATTGTTTTCTTCATTCCAGGTTTATGGCAAGTGGTGCATTAGTCACGTCTGATTCGAATGGTATCATTCGATTAGTCAACAGAGCATTCCAATCGACTTGGTTGCAAATTTGCGATACAAAAGCAGTGGTGAGTCGCTTTCTCCCCCTCGATTTTTCTGCTCCCTGCAATCGGTCCCATTTTCAGGTGAAAAGTAAAGAAACGGCTTGGATAGTCAGCGTTTTGGAAAGTCCCTCGCGCCAAGTTCGTTACATTCTTTGCAAAGATGGGACCACATATCCGTCGTTCAATCGAGGCAAGCCCATCTTGACTATTATGGATTGGTCTTTGCCCGTGTGCGATACTGGCGCTGATAAGATGCCGTTGGAGTCGATGTTGATCATAAACGATATCAAGAAAGGATACAACGATCCACTCTTTGGGGATGAAGATATATCGAAAGTGGAAATTGAAACTGTTGTGAAGCTGTTCGCGGTAAGTTATGGAAAGTGAGGGTCCGAGCTCTTTGAACAGACTGTATGGCGCTTCTGCAGGAGCCGCTATTTTTGCGACTGAAGTATGATTATGTTGGAGGGATTGTTGTTCCAACGTAGTCTGTTTTTTGCTTCAGATCTCTTGCAAAACCGAACGAGACTGCCGATCATTAGAAATCGCCAAGTTGATGCCGACTAGCGAAGGGATGCAAATTCTGATTCGGCAAGCCGTTGCATTAAAAAGACACGTTTTGGCTCAGAAAATCGGTGAATTAGCCTTGCAACGTGCTGAGGAAGCGGAACTGGAGGAATTTAGTTTGCAATCATCGGTTGGAACGTCTCGCAAGGACTCTCGTCGAGCAAGTACCTATTGCATCAATGAAATAGAAGATGATCGATTAGCCAGACTGGCTGATGGTAGTGATAATTGCGAGAAGAGTAGAATGGACGAACGAGTCATAAAAATAAAAAAGAAAAAAGCGAAAGAATCGGAGCGATTGTTGGAGGAATTGGCGCCGAGTTCACGAGTTGGGTCTTCGCCTTGGGCCGCGAAACCAGTAAAAGAAAATGGCAAGTCTAACAGCACGACGGGTGCTGATTGGTGTGATGCCATGGAAGACGATATTGCAAGCGACAGGGCAACACCAGTAATTGGTCAGAGATTGAATCCATTCAAAGTAAGCAGTATTTCATTTGAGGACACTGACAGTAAGATTAGAGAATTTGTTTTAGAAAGTGAAACCCGTTTCGCCGCGTCGCAATCTTGCACCAGGTGCAAGCGTTTTCGATGACCCATCGTTCGCTATTAATGGAAACAAGAAACGAAGTGCGTGCGACGCTATCGGGGATGGGGACATGAAAGGAGAGAAAAAAGCAAAATCAGTAAGCAGCTTGTGCCAATTTTGACTGACTCGAACTGACTGAATGAGTGGGGTTTTACAGGATGAAAAGAAAAAGCAAGCTACCCTGGAGTCGTTTGCTGCTGCAAAGGGCAGGCCTAGCGAGAAAAAAGTTGAGCTAAAAGATACTGTGGTGGCGGATGAATCAACTGATGCTGCTTTGGAGTAAGTTTAAGAGGAATTTCAGTTGACTGTTACGGGGGGGGGGGGGAGGTGGCGAATGGAATATTATTCACCCAGATGACAAGTTCTTTCAATAGTGGCATATGATATTGGTTATAGCCAACCTTTTATTCCAGGCAAAAGAAGCCTAAAATGACTGGTTTCAAGCTGTATATGGAAGAACGTGAGGACGAATTGATCTGTACTCTGCCTGAAGATGACGAGCGTGCGAATGCTCTGTACCTTCACGCAATGCAATGTTTCCGCCAACTGGCTAAAGAAGAGCGGCAACTCTACGTTTCTCGAGCAGATGCAATGAATAAAAGGACTGAGTGTGACGTGATGGAGAGGCCAGCAAAGTCGGTCAGCATTGATTGATCTTATGTCATAAATAAAGTGAGTATAAATTTAAAACGCGATGGCAAAACCGATCCTGATTTTGGTAACCTGTCTTTCTGTAGTTTGTAACTCTGTATTTTTTGCTGCATAACTTTTTTCGTCAGGACAATATTTCGTCAGAAGCGAGTTGGTGACTGTAACTTGTGTCTTATCATAACGAAGGAGTTTGCGTTGCTCTTCAGACAGAAAATATACGTGATGCCCAAAAACTCGAAGCCATTTCGAACATGACATGTTTCAGACGACTCTTTTCATACATACAGTAGTTCCTTTGTGGACACTTGATCGCAAATTTTCACCTGGCCGCTTTCATCATCAGTCATAAGCATTTGCCAGACGAAAGACGCAATTTTTAAAATTCCTTTTAAAAAAATATGCAACAAATACTGATAGCAAAATTATCAAATTAACAAAAAAGGTGCTGACGCTGAATATACATGGCCATAAATAGGCTACTGCTTGTACTCCTCTGATTATTGTTATGAAAAATCAGTAAACATGGCTTGTGGTGCCCTGGAACACGAACTGACGAAATTTTTGGAAAGTGATAAAATTCGTGTCAGACTAAACAAAATCCAGGATTTTCGTATTTATTTCGGCGATCGAAGCCCCTGAAATCAAGCAAATGGCATTTGGAAGTCTGTTTGGCGAGCGGGAGGTGCGAAGATTGGATCGTAGGGTTGGATGCTGATCGCCGATCTGCATCCATACCTGCGCAACTTTTTGGCGAGCTTGCAGCAGTCGAATAATAGCTTGCGGCAATACGTGGCTAGGATCAGTGGTACAGTACTACTCAACCGAAACCCATAAACGCCATCTACGCAAGCGTTCAAGCCCACATCGAAACCGAAAAACATCGAGTCGACGCTCTACATTTCGATCCTGGTTTGCTTGATCATGCTTCGGTTCAATTTTTGCGCCATTGCATTGAAGAATATCTTCGTTCTATGCGTCATCGCATTGGAGACCGAGATATGCCCAGTGTGCAAGGCCAGCAAACCGATATCCATCATTCCACCGAATATGCTCGCGAGAAACGTCGAAAGATAAGGCACTGATGCTAGTAGCTGCAACAGCCAGCTTATACGCCCGATTGTCAGCTGTTCCGAGCGATTGACGAATTTCTTGCACTTTCGCTCGTGAATCCTGCCCAATCTCGGGTTACTTCTTGAAAAAATTTTATGCAAGAGCAATAGTCTAAAAAAATTATTTCTGACCATTTTGTTCAGAGCCAATAAAAGCATGAAATCCAAAATATTAGCCAGCTCGATGCCAGCTATCGCAACTGGAGAAAATATTCCTTTCCAACAAGCCATCAAATCGGGCATTACCAACTGGAGGATACTGTGGATAAAATGTAACATTTCGCTGAATACAATTAAATTAGCTGCCTATGGCCAGGGTCAATTGGGCCTTCTCTGCTTCTATTCGATTTTTCTGCGTTCCTTCCTTATTAGTTGCCATTTGGGTTAACTTTTTGTTGCGTTTTCTAAGGGCAAAGCCGAAATGGCCATTTATGATGATCAGAAGTGCCAGAGAAACGATTCCGATCGTTGCACGCACGTACCCAATTGCTAGGCACCAATTATGAAACGATGTTCTAGTGTCAACAGGAACTATCACATACATTTCATAAAAATGAAAAATCCTGTTTGTGCAGTTGGTAAAACTTGACAATGGAGAAACTCCAAGCGCCCAGCCATCCCATACGTTAAGAAATTCTGAGAGATAAAAGCAAATAACAGCGACTAATCGATGACATGATTTGGCCTTTAGTTGCTTGTAAGTAGCCGGTTTCGACACAGCGAATAATCGATCAGCCAGCATTGCGACAATGGGGAGCGAGGAATTCATCACGAAACACATGGCTATCGGCTGGGCAAAATGCGCCGTGAAAAATTGTAAGGCGTAGTTGCTCGCAAATCTTTCAACACCATGATCGGTTAATCCGGAATATAATTTGAAAGTTGAAATGTAAATGGTGACTGACAAAATTTCACAAAGTTTACCAGCAGTCACGTGGACCTGGTAGGCACAAGAGCCTTCTGTTTTGGATTTACGATAAAAACAAATAAAAAGAAACACATGTCCACTCACGCCGAGGAAGAAATAGAAGAATAGTAGGATACGGTAAGAGACAATATTCAGATAGAATGCAGCCTGAGCAGCGGACTCGGAAATGCCGCATGTGCTAGTCATGACTCGAACGGATCACTATCTGAGAAATGTGTATATAAAAGACAACATTTCAAATTCCCAAAAGAAAAAGGTGGAAATGGTTTTTAATGATCTGACTGACCGCGCACCGGTTTCATAAAAGGTGAGGAGAAAGTGGTCTTCCTTTAGCGGCGAGCTACGATATGTTTTGGCGGAGCCACTGCATGCGCACAGAAGTTTTAGATCTCCCTTGATACAGTATGAAAAAGCCGCGAAGCATTACGGAATTTTAATTTATATCAAAGTCACGTCAAAAACATGTTGTTCTACGGAACTCGCCACCTTGATCAGCGAAAGAAATATGTTATCCCGGATATACGTATGTGGTCTCAGGCATCGCTTACTAGAAAGTGAGCAGCTGCTGAGCATCTATCAAAACGATCAAGGTGCAGCCCTTCTGGCCTCCGAGGAGTACCACTTAATTGCCGCCTGCCATGCGCCTTGCTTTCTAGACGAAGCCGTGATGGCACCCGAACAGGTCGACGTCTGCTAAGAAAAGGAAGTACTTGGCTCAGGGATCGAGCTGTTGAGAGTAGGCTTCTATAAGCATCGACTTGTCGGACAACCTTTTCCTGATCCCTGCTTTTTACGACTTGCTGCTGGACAAAACGGGCTAATCTGTGCTGTAATTTTTAAACGTGGACTCGCAACATTTTATAAAAATGCGAAAAAAGCATGACGGTTTCCTCAGAAGTACTGGATAAAATCCCACAACGTACAAAATTGTTGCGTCGGCAAGTATTGTAGCCTTCCCATCTGCCTCTGACTCATCCCTTTTCCTGATTGTTTTCAGGGCTGTGTGCTAACTATCCGTAAACACTGGCAGCAAGCACTAAAATCGTTTTATCTGCCTCAGAAAGCCAAATGATCCAACCGTTTGAGAAACTAAAATGTTATCGATTTGAGGCACCCGACAAGGCGACTTTGGATTATTGTTTGTACCTGATCGGAGCTGCAGGGCTGCATCGGAGCTACAACTTCTCAGTTATCCTTTTATCGAAGGCTTCCACGATATCGGTCTATGATTTCGTTGGCTAATTTGGCTTAATTCTTTTTAGACCTCTTCCGGCGTCACATGTGTTGTGTTTTATGTTTCTTGTGCTCCTAGTGCATCCTCCTTATGCGCACAATAATAAAATACTGTATGATGTTAATAACATCAAGTGCTGGAAATATTGCATTTGAAAGAACAACATTCCCGAATTACCAAACCTAGAAGCCATGAGTGCAATGAGAAGACACCAAAGTCTTTTAACTAAAACGCATTTATTCGAAAAAGACCAACTGCCTCCCAGCATAATCCTAAATTTAGCTTTTTTAATGCCGAATCTACTCATGATGACGGTGCCATTCAAGCCATTTGATCAGTAAAAGACAGGCTGAACAAACAAACTCGCCCTGCGCTTTTGCGAGCCAGCAAGCCGCTTGCTGTAAGTTGTTGCGGAATCCGCCACCTTGGTAATTGACAGTCTGCGAAAACGAGCCGACCCGCAACTATTAAAAATTTGGCAGCCACATTGCATAATTTCACTGTCCACCGTTGTTGGGTGCGCACAATTAGCAGACAAGTGCTTTGGGGCTTGGTCAACTTGAAATTTTTAGCCATTTCTGATAGCAGCGTCGCGAACGTAAAAAAGGCTCTTTCGACGACATGGTCAATTTACGAGTTCTTCTTTTGCAAGGTAATTCCGTCAAAAGTTTGCCACCTGGATTGTTCCGAAATAATAAAAAGTTTTAAACCTTGTAAATATTAAATCACAGAAGAGTCCGAAACTTCTGTCGAAACAATTTCACCCACGTTGACAGTTTAGAAGATTTCAAGTTCACCCTTTTGCCTTCAGACATTGCTTTCTAGCCAGTGTAGTCTCAAGAGAGAGCTTGCAATACAAAGGGACGCAAGAGGAACAAGTCAGCTAATATCACATGTGCATGTGATCTTGGCAAGTAGTGAGGTGCAATCGCCCCTCCGGCTGTAACCCAGGATGTATCCGCTCTGCGATGACAGCTGGTGTGCTTGGAGAGGGAGTGGAGGTGAACTGCGTTATGGAAGCGCTCAGAAAGCTAGATCGTTTCTTTTTGCGTTTTGTAAGATGTTGGCAAAAACTAGAGTTTTATGGTAGGCTACATAACACCCGCATATTGAAAAATGTTTCTGTTCACATGAGCGTAAAAAGGTAAATACAAATAAGGGTGTAGTCGCAAGACTTTCCTGCTTCAGTGGGGGTTTTTGTCCCGCCGTAGCTCCTAGTTACCCTGCCAGGCATGGTTGAACTTGGCACTGTATTGAGCACACGCTTGCGCCATATTTGCCACGACAGACAAATATTTACGTTGAATGTCGCTATGCTCTAACTCGTCCATACGCTATCTTACCACATACTCGTATCCAGTACGATAGATTAACCTGCGCCTGGTTTGCTTTCTGCGATGTGTTCTTTGGTCAATAAGACTGCATTTGGCTTGGCTCGTGGCGGTGCATAGGCGTGTGTCTGCCTCCCACCGTCCAGTCCTCTCTTGGCCGATTCTTGCGTATTGCGTTCGATGTTCATCGATGTGATCCATAAGCGTTGAATGTTGACAGGAAAAATGAATTTCAGACAGATCGGGTAGTGTTCATGAAAGGAGTCAAGAGTAGGTGGCTGTCAATCCGGAACCGGTCGGCGACGCGATCCCTTTTTTCAGCATATTGAGGAAAACACAAATTTTATCGAGTAAATACCGGACCATTCACTGTTTCGACATTTTCGTTGAATCGCTACTCGATCGTGAGTTCATTACTGCATTCGTACAAAATTTTTACCCCCGGGGTGCAAGTTGTGCGGCAATCATAGGAAATGCCAGGGGCGAAGAAAACTGTTCGCGCTGTGCTTTTTAATTAATCTGTAGAAATAAGTGAGCAAATTGGACACCTAATTTTTCAAGCATTGCTTATTTTCGCCTGCCCTGTTCTCTAATAAGTGCAAACTAGTCTCGGATTATTGCACCCTAAGATGAATTTAATTAGGACGAAAATGTCAAAGATAAGTATCCAAGAATGTTAGGTACTCTGACGCTCAAGCATTAGCCTAAGATCTCAAGAAAGAGCGACGCAATTCAGAAAAGGGTCGAGCGGCAGTCAACAAAATGCTCACAAATCAAAACGTTTAAGTCGACGAAAGCGATAAACGTCACTTTGTACTAAAAGGCGATAATACAGTGAAATGTAAAAGCCTTAGACGTTTTTAACATGCCCATTCTTACCAGCTCATTATGGCGTACTCGCTGAATAATTTGTGACCGCAGAGCAACAATGTCCAGCGGGAGTAGGAAAGATGGAACAAAAACTCTTATTGGAGAAAGGTAATTCTGGCGACTATACCTGCAGAAAAAATATCAACATCCGTTGATATTTCAGCCCCAGCTCCTAGCCAAGAAAGATCAATAACTCTCTCTTACTAGCCATGGCCTGCTAGCTAGCCGTACGTCCCAGCAGCCTGAGAATTTTCTTGCAAAAAGCCCCTGGAATCATTTCCCTCGATGCTACCTGTCCTGTGCGGCTGATGACGGCACCAGATGATAGGGCAGTGCAAGAGATGAGTTGTTCAAATGTTCTACGGATATATGCTGGGGTGGCTCGGTGTTCTGGCTGTTCAGCATGTTGATAGCATCAAGGGGGGGGGGGCATGCGAACTATTTTTTCTCTGCTTATGTTTTCAACTGCATGAAGAAAATATATGAATGTGCATGAATCGTCGTCTAACAATAAGGTTTAACTGGCGCAACCCCACTGCGCATGGACGACCTTCATAGTAATGACGAAATGCTACTGTATATTCTTTTTGTCATTATATCACAGATAAGAACCTAGCAACAAATATTGAACAATAGAATTAGGAACTCTGACGAGTGCATGGAAATCGGCAAAATGGTATTGCCCGTTTCTAGCTGTACTAGCTTCTGGCTTCTGTTGAATCAAATTAGGCTGAAAATGTCAGAACAGGCTACACTAGAAACCCCTATGTGGAACCTTTTATGGGCATAGAAGGACGATAAAGAAAAGGAACTCACAAAAAGCCAAAACCTCTATTCAGAAAAAATCCAGTCAAGAACCTTCTGGGAAATTTTTCAGCGATGTCATATATATATATATATATATATATGGCATCACTGAAAAACTGATATCATATATATATATATATATATATATATACAGTATACATATGTATATATCATGTATATGGTATCATAAAATTGCGCATACTATATATGTATACACCAGATATATATGGTATCAATTTTTTTAGATATATGGTATCTGTTTTCACAGCATATTAATCAGCAGTATAAAATATTTATGAGTGTTCAACATGACATTTAAGACGTCTGCTTTTGTACACATGTTCCAAGGCAAAACACTCCTGATCATTTCCCGAGATTTCTTATTGATCGACCAAACCACGAAGAACTTAATGGCATCAGAAGTGGTAAAGAATAAATCGACGAAAGTGCCCATGGTCGACCCGTAACAAGCCCCGCATGCTGGCATCAGGTACACGATGGCGTAGGCGCACGTGCGCGGGGTCTCCCAATGCAGATCAGTATGGACTGCCACATGGTAATCAGAAACAGGGTCTTTTCGTTTTCTCGCCTTTCCTTTTCCACTGTTTAATTGCTACTAGTCATCAAATTTCCCACTTTTTTCATTTGCTTCCGATAATAGACAGTCATGGTTGTATTCAGAACTACAATGGCCAAAATGCTGGCGGCTCTGACCACAGTGCGCACTTGGGAGAGGACAGTGGCTTCCACAGAAGAGACATAGACGGAGTTGCTGACAATTTTGTACTCTCCTTCATCGCCCAGGGATATCACTCTCAATCGCCAGCAGTCGTACACGTTCGTGCTGAGGCCTACGAAGAAACATATGATGGCAGCTATGATCTGGTTCCGCCTATGTTTGAAATTTCGATACTGAAATGGTCTGGCCAATGCCAGCACACGACCCGTGGCCATGGCTACCGAGAACAGGAGGGTGCTGGAGATACAGACATTGATCAGGGGCGAGGACACGTGGGCCACGTACCACTCGAGGGCGTATATTCGAATGAACCATTTCAGGCCAGGACTGTCCAAGTTCGACCCCCATTTCCTCATCAACAGGAAAAGCACGTACAGTGTAGCTTGCGATCTCGATCGTTTTGCTGATGGTCGTTAAGATTTGGAACATGTACGCTTCTTCTTTCTTCGATTGCTTTTTGAAAGCTGCCAGCATGGTGACATTGCCAAATATGCCAATCAGGAGATTGATCGGGACCAGAATGTAGTAGACGGGGAAATAGAGGTCTTTCTGCAAGCGAATGATTCCAGGGCTAAGCGTGCACGAAGAGACACTGCTGTTATTCGACATTCTTCCTGAAGGTAGCAGAGTACCTGTAACAGAGATTCCGAATTCTGATTTTATACACTCGTTATTCTCATAAAAATAGTGCTTATGATTAATTCGGAAGAAACGTGCGCAGTGAGCGCACCCTATATGAAATCATAGGAGATGAAAAAAAAGCTTATTAGGAAAGGTTTATTAAACTGCACCTTTTGTGGACAGTGAAAATAAGACGGTGGAAGCCTAATACATTCAACGCTCGAAATGGGAATTTTTCGCATGAAGTAAGACAATGGGCGGGGGGGGGGGGGTAAAAACTAGGTAGAAAGTGGATCAGAATCTCACATGCCAAGCGGAAATTTTTTAAGTCCCAGTCCTTCGGGAAAACTGCTTCTTCCACCAAGTTCAGAGTCAGTTATGTTGGGCCAGATCACCTTAAAAAAGAATTTGCATCTTACTCATCAATAGGTCATGTGATTCTTAGACTTATGGCCACATTTCTGGAATGGACGCAGGATGCATTGCGACATGTGATGCTTTGCTTAGCGTGGCATGGCACAAAAATTGTTTAGAAGACTGATCGATTTTGATTACGGGTGATCACCAGATCATACATGCAGTATATGACCATCACGAAAACGACTAAAATTTTGACCTGGAAAATGCTCCGTCAAAAGTTGGGCAGCAAAAGCGTGCACAAATTGGTATCACTGTTTTAGAGAAGCAATGTCGTTACAAAGTGGCCTTCATGTCACAATCAGAATTTCAACCTGAAACTTGCTGCTATGCCATCGTTGTCGCGAACGTGAGCCAAGAACATGGAAACGCGCCTGCCAGCCTATGAGGTGACATGATAGGATAGGCAAGGCACGGCACCAGAGTAAAGTGAGAGTGTGAAGAAGATGATAGAAGAGTCTAGAAATCACGGTAGGTGGTCGTTTTACGCGAGTGGAGAGTTGGTTTGTTACCAAGTGTTTCTTTGAAATATACCGTATTTAAATCAAATTCGACGCGTGATTTCCTTCAGCAAAATTGATTTCGATTGTGCTAAAAATCGACGACAATCATCAAGGTGAAGAAAGTGTGCTTTTGTGTTTTACAGTCATTCCAAAATCGATAGACAACCACAAAATGTCGCAATAAAAGTTTTTCGAGGCTGCTTTCGGCCACCTCACTATTTCTCCCAGTCTCCTAGTAAGAGTTGCCTTCATGTTCTTGTCGACTTTAGTTTTATGAATGCCGTTTTCAAGTCAAGTTTGAATTTTCTGTCAGAATGTCACTTCACCGAAAGCTCGCGAGAAAAAGCTTCATGAATACAGCTTGCGGGTAAACGTGTTTCCTATGCGTACAGTACACTCGTGCGTGCACTATTCCTCATATTCTGTTACTTCCTGCTTTGCAGCTCCTTGTTTTGTTGCTTATGCTGACGATGAGAATAAGCTAGTTAAACGAAAATGTCAAAGTAGATTGCGTTCATCTTTGGCCCACGCATTTTTCCACGCAAAACGTGTAGAAGAGCGTGTTCCCATCTGCTGCGGTAACTAGTGCGCCCACAGACCTTGCTCGTCTAGCAGATGCTTTCTTCTCACCAAAAAACTTAAAAGCAAACCTTTTCGTGAACTAAGGCCAGAGAGGTGACGGCAGTCCAATCGAGTATTGTATTATTTTCGTTCTAAAGATTCAACTATGAGGGCTATGACTATGACTATAATCCTAGTGGTTCACTTATCATATTTCATCCATGCTCAGCAGTCACCTGGAATGTCATACAGCAGACAAAGTCGCAAAGCGGGCGACAATTCTCTCTACAGGACCCTGCTGCTGCAAATGATCCAAGACCATGCCCTCACCCTGTCACAACAAAGACAAGCGGATCGAGAACGAGACAAAGCGATGATTGAAGCTTAGAATGAAGGTCGGGGCCGCGGGAGAGACACCGCCATCGGATACTTGCACCCGCTGTTCGTTACCAAAGGAATCACGAGTCAACAGCAAGATCACAATCGGTGGCAGAAACAAGTCATGAGAAACAAGAGTTTGTTGGAAAATCTTGGTTAGTGTGCCACCACCAGATGCCCTGGGTTATATGCATGAAGTCGCTGCATATCAGCATAGCAGCTTGCTCGGATAAATCATAGGATATGCAGGCTGTGGTTCTGTTTTGGCAGCTAAAATATATTGGCAGATGCAGGCATTTGCATGTTTGCCCGACTCTTATGATTAGAATGACACCCCTATAACTCACCGTCACACACAAGCTGTTGCGGCCAGTGCTAGTTCGCACTTATGGCTTCTTGAAGGTAGGATGCACTATCTGTCAATAGGTTCAGCCCATTTCAGAACAAACAAGTTTGAAATTTGCTTGAAGTGCAGCTGACAGAAGTTTGTAGAGCAGCTCATCGTCAGCAGAAGACGTTTGCAGGCTTGAATGACTCACATAATAGCGGCAGTACGAAGAGAACTTTTTGCCAACCAGTGAACCATTAAGGCGCATTTATAGTCGACAAAATTTCTACACCTACCCCTGGGGTCGGTGTAAAAGCGTATATGGCCATTACACCTACCCTAGTGGTAGGAGTAGAAATTTTGTCGACTATAAATGCGCCTTTAGTCGCCCCGCCAAGCGCTATCCAGGATCAGCAACATCCGCAAGTCTTATTCGCTGATTTGGATCCGTTCACTTTGGCCTACCAGGCAGCCTTCTTTATCCCATTTTAGGAGCATTGCAATCTCTGTCATAGTTTTCTCGCTGAAGCGCACATTGATGTCTGCATCTTTCAGACCCTCGGACATTTAAAAGTACCGCGAGGCATTCTGATGGAGAGGGTGGTTTCACATGAGCAAAATTTAAATATTGAGAAAGAATTATACCCGTTTTTTACTCGGGTTCGAATTGACGCTAGATCAAGCAGGCCATCTCATAGGCTTTTCTCAACGAGCACCCATGTTGCTCGACTTTCCTCCGGCCACGGTTTTCATTTAACTTCAAAACTTTGAATGAGACCGTAATGTTGGAGCTAAACTCTTTATCTGGGTCGGTTTCTCATATTGTTTCAAAAACTTCTGATTAAAACAGTGCGGCTTGAATTGATGAGCGATAAATCCCTTTGATTGCCTAACCTAAGAGCAGACTTGCTCTACGTTTGTCCGCTGGTGAACATTCTGTAGCTCGCCTCAAATACGCACCCTCGGGAAAAAACAAGAAATAGCAAGTCTTCCCCCAAGCATACCAGAAAAATCGATAGCACGAATACCTATGACGGCTATAAAATGGCATTCTTAAAACAAAAAATATAAACATACATTTTTAACTAAGGAATGTAGTTAAATGCGTGACAATTCAATTAGATGCTTCTAGAAGGAAAATAACGGCTTGACAGTAGACGAGGCAAGAAAAGACGAGAGAACTAATGTATTTTCGAATTTGATGTTAGGACAAGTGTAGTGGTAATGACATTCTGAAACATCCAAGCAACTAAGGGCCATCAAGTCAGGAATGGCCCACAAACAAATGGACCTTATTCTGTAATAAAGTGGTCATTGGTCCAGATAGCGAATAAAAGGTTTCAAAAAAGGGCATACGCACAAAATAAAAATTTACAGAACACCAAAGTGCGGTTTGAACAATAAATGTCACGGCTTCGGATAATTCCCCTCGAACATACCCCCAAACCTGTAAGATTCTGACAAAAAATTCCCCGGGGCCGATAAAAGCATTTAGTGAATCACAAAATTACAAAACACATTCATGGACCACATACAAAGATGTCAGCGTAGCACGGCTGAAACGGCTGAAACATCAACCAGAGGGGTTGACGTTTCCCAGCGAGGGATATCGATTACCTGCCCCGCTCACCATGGCCTACCAAGCGCGAGGGTCACATTCCTCCCATCGACAAAAGAAGTGACGACATCGTCGCTCTTCCCAGAAGCCCCCTACCGTCCCTGACTACGAGAGGCAGACCCTGAACCAGTGCACCAATAGGCTAAAGACAATAGCTCATGCCTATTACAAAGAGAACAGTATGAAGAGCAAAAGTGTTTTCTTAGATCCCTTGTTTTTATGGCATCTCTTGGACTACCACAGTTGCTCTTTGTCCTTCCTTTAAGTGCATCCTGGTCGCTTCAGGTTGGTGAAAACTGGCGTTCATTTGTGCTATTGCGGGTCCAACAACACGCCCAAACCTTGCGTAAAATTCAGTTCGAATAGGGCGTACCATGAGAATAGTGATGACGGGATTGATTGTGAATGAGATCATAAAAATAATTATGGCCGCGACTGTGAACCACGCTGATATTGGATGCATCATTTGGATCCATACAATGGTTATGATCGGCGATTGAAATATTAAAGGTAGAAAGGCAGCAGCGCAAATAAATTTGATCATTTCATTATCATTTTGTAATTTTGTTTTCTGAGTAGAAGTCAATGTCTGATTTTTGTATTCTTTTAGGAATTTAAACATCCTGTAATTTAAAAAGAAAATCGACCCCATTCCCAAAAACATTAAACTGAAATTTGCGAGTATTGTCACAAGTAGATTGTCAAGTGTGAATTTTATGGCGCAAAAAGATCCTTCGAATCTCCCTAATGATCCCACCAGAGCATGTGGAAATGATGACAGAGATCCCAGCGCCCAGATACCCAAGCACATCAGACAAATATTTCTGTGGGTGTAAATTCTTTTATGAAGAGTACTATGGAATATAGAAATGTATCGATTAGCTGCCAACAAAGGTTCAGTATAAATCGAAATTGCAGCTAAAGCTAATTCGAGGGCCCCAGCCGTTGTGCACATGCTGGAAGTAGGTGATGAGGTCAAGATGGTGGTGGGGTGCAAAGTACTCAAAAAGAGACAGTATATGAAGTCGACCAGTGTTCGATTGAGAATAAAACAAATGTAATCCTTCTGGCGTAAACTTTTGTTCATAATTATAACGAATAGTAGAATGCCGTTTGTTGAGAGGCCAGTGCTTCCTAGAAACACGCACGAGAGAGATGTAGCCAGGTCTGGATTCGATGCGTTCATTGTGGTCGGATTTTCAAGCGATGCAGACCCAAATGACTTCTGTGATTCTTATGCCAAGTTACAAATGTTGGACGAGAAATATAATGTTGATAATATTGAAGTATGGCGATGAAGTGAAATGTGCTTGTTGCTCTAAAATATTGAAGCCAATCACGCACTTCACCACTGAATCTAATAGGCTCTTCTAATTAGCACTAGCTTATCAGACGTGAAAGAGACTGGTTCAAGCCGCTTTAATGATGACTATTCTTCCCTGCACTCATATCTGTAGCACATGACCGCTTGCCTGTAAGCAGTTTACCAATGGGGCTACAAATTATTCGTAGTTAGGGTTGGGACGAAAGGGTTGGTCTGAGTATTGAAAAGCTTTTGTGTAGATTGAACTTAGAAACTACAGAATAATGCCCTTTTGTGGCATCAAAATCTCAAGGCCTGTATCTTATGAGACGAACAGGAATGTTATCCATGCCAATTCATCAACACACCTTTTCAGACGCGCCTAGAGCGGACACATGGACACTTAAATATTGGCAACCCGGTCTCCACAACGTCTATCATGGTTCTTTCTCCAGCCCAACCCAGTCAATAAAAATTGCACGATCTCAATAGCCATAAAACTCTGAAGCATGATTAATCAAATATCGCTGACATAGGGACTTCCAAAACACTTACTCGTACTGTATACAATGCAGTGAGTCGCAAGGTGACTTGTCGCAAAAAGCTAGTCTCAAAATAAACGAAAATTTCGTTTTCTACTGTAGCTTAATTTTTGAATTGCGACCAATGATAGCATAAGCAAAAATCAGTACTTTTCAATGATCTCGAGTCCACAATGCATTAGCAGACTTTTCAACTGGGGGACTTGATATCGAAGGCATAAAAGATAAAGCTCACTGTGGACTTTTAATAACACGCCTTCAGAGTCTTTAAAAAACATCTCATATTGTGAGTCTAAAATGGAAGAACTTTGAAATTAAAAAAGGCTTAATCTTGTGGTACATTTTGCTTATCTTCCGGCTTGGCTTTCGGACTGAAAATTATAGAATTCGTAATTCTGCGAAGAAAAAATTTGCTGAGCTCGAGAAGACGCGGTTGTACTCTGCGCTAAGTGACTACTTTGGGAAAAATGTTTCTGAGATCAGAAGCCAAAGTCAAGAACTAGGTCACTTGAGATCTATAATGTTCGTTCTCAGGCCTGAAGAAATACCAAGCCGCAAGAAGCCATCAGAAATCTCATTATTTAGTCATTAAAGTCTTCTAGGAAATGCTTCGCGCAAGGCGCTGCTCGCCAATTAGGTGGATGAGTGCAGAGTTTCTCCTCGCAAGAAACTACTGTGGACAGTGGAAGACATAATTCCCGACAGGTATGGTATGATATAAAAACGATGAGTTGTTGTTTTCTTGTGCAGTGCACTGATATAAACTAATGATTTCACAAGTGTGTCGTATAGTTCGTGTATCCTACACCTACTGCTACGTACAGAATTTGCCGCCAGAGACTCAAATCAGTTAGATAGAAGGAAAAAAATCGATTTGATGGTGCCGCCTTTCGTCAATGAAAACGAAAAGCTCACAGTTTAGAAGGAGGAAATGGCAAAGATTTGAATGTGAGAAATAGGAAAGCGATGAAAAACATGAGGCTCGTGTAGGAAAACGCAGCATTTCTTCAAGAGCTTCTAACATTCGTGTCGAGTACACATAATAGACTCTCAATCAGGGCTGCTGGCCCAAGCAATGCGGGACCAACGGAGCAACCGCGATCCCTTTCTTAGCCTCTCGCACTCGCTGATGTCTATTTGGAAAACATTTGAAGATGTTTCGAAAATTCAACCTAAAATGGGGTTACCGGTGACCCCACATGAGAAGAAGGGTTGAAACAGTGAAGAGAAAACAAAACGTGCATTACAGTGAAGATCAACTGTTCATGATATTATGATATGATACCGTATGATACGAAAATAATGATTCAGATGGCGATAAAGAGGGTCGTGGCCTAGCGGGCTGAGGGGTCTGCCTCTCACGCTGGGTGCGCACTTACAGGGGAGGATTCGACTCCTGCCTTGGTGCAAAATGATATTCAAATGTGCTTCTTAGTCCTCGAGTGGCTGTGCAGTTCTTGGCTATGGATAAAGCATGACATGACATAACAATTCATGAGCACTCGCTAAATTACAGTATGATGCCCAGAGCATCCAGTGGGCAGATGTCCAGGGGGAGCTCGTAGTTCTCCGTTTATGGGCATGTCCACCAGATCTCTTCAAACGCACTACGACTGTGGGTGGAACAGACTAACAATTAAGCGTAGAAAGATGTCACTGCTGCATTCAGTTGGTGAAGTCTTGTTGCCATGCCGAAAACTCTCATCGCGTTATGGCTTTTACGCCGCATAAACATTCTGACGCATTTACTGTATAAGTTTGAGTACTGAGTACACATTATCAAACGCCCGTTTATGCGCCCACGTAAATGTGCTCGGTCGAATCTAATGTAGCGCACATTCGGCGAGCACCAACGCTTCATTTTTCAAGCTCAAAATATACGTGCACAGTATGCAGATTGTTAAAAGAAGCTCTGGCAGGATAGCAGCCCAAATTATTCCTCAGTGCCTTCTAAAATCCGAAGCAGTGTTGAGATATTCAAGTTTAAAGATTGCCTAAGCCTGAGCCTAAGCCTAAGCCTAAGCCTAAGCCTAAGCCTAAGCCTAAGCCTAAGCCTAAGCCTAAGCCTAAGCCTAAGCCTAAGCCTGAGCCCTAAGCCTGAGCCCTAAGCCTAAGCCTAAGCCTAAGCCTAAGCCTAAGCCTAAGCCTAAGCCTAAGCCTAAGCCTAAGCCTAAGCCCTAAGCCTAAGCCTAAGCCTAAGCCTGAGCCCTAAGCCTAAGCCTAAGCCTAAGCCTAAGCCTAAGCCTAAGCCTAAGCCTAAGCCTAAGCCTAAGCCTAAGCCTAAGCCTAAGCCTAAGCCTAAGCCTAAGCCTAAGCCTAAGCCTAAGCCTAAGCCTAAGCCTAAGCCTAAGCCTAAGCCTAAGCCTAAGCCTAAGCCTAAGCCTAAGCCTAAGCCTAAGCCCTAAGCCTAAGCCGAAGCCTGAGCCCTAAGCCTAAGCCTAAGCCTAAGCCTAAGCTATAATTTCTATAATTGGAAAGAATTAATTCAACGTATCATCGAATCAGAACATAGCATACAATTTGTGTGCTTTTTTGATCCGTCGAATGCTTAAAGCATTCAGAGCAGTCGCTCAAAGCTGAAATACTTGTTGAGTGACGTGGCTATCTACAGTACCATAAGCATGAATTCACAACAAAGGATCATGGACCGATTAGTGGCTAGCTAGCATTCCATTGTGCAATACTGCTTTGATTAACCATGTGGATTACATCGGAACAAACGTAACAGACGACACGACAAACATCAGCTCAAGAAGGCTCGAAAGAGAGGCTCGATATTCCGTCTGGGTTGAGTCTCTCAGAAACCGTCTCTTAAATGTAGTCAGGATACGACCTTTTTGAACTCCCCTCGTACCCACTTTGAGCAGATACAATACCATGCTTGACTAGGGCGTGCTTACGCAAATTATACCAATTACTTTAATCACATCGCCTGATGAGTTTTTGTTACCAGCTCGCTTCTGAGCCGAGTCGTCAACGAGCATCAAGGCATTTTCAATGATCTAAAGATCCAAAGAATCCAGGTGTCGACGGCAATCTGCTTATCTCTAGCCCTTTAAGGTACATAGCGTGGTTCCAATTGCCGTCATATCGAGCCCATTCCTGCTCATCGTCAGTGCCACCATCAAGCATCCGCAAAGATTAACAGAACAATTGCGCTCACGGACAATCCACTGAAATTGCAAGTGTGAACAACGGATCAATGCCAATCAAGCGGTGACTGACAGGATGAAGTTGGATAAAGTTACGAACCAGCTTTTCTCCAGCATCCCAATTAATATACGAAAGTGAAAGCCAAACAGTCCAGGGTTCTTCAATCCCTCAGGTGGAACTGCAGCTCGCACAAACTTCTTGGGCATCACGTGTGGTCGCAAGTAATCAGAGCAGCCAACAAATCCACCCACATACCTACATCTGATAAAGGTTGTATAAATCGTTACCTCACAACAGATGAACCGATCACATCAACAATTTTAGATATTTGTGCGCTCAGGTTTTCTTACACATTTTCCAAGACAAAACACCTCGAATCATTTCCCTAAATTTCCTATTAATCGACAAAACCACGAAGAAATTAATAGCATCACAAGTGGTGAAGACTAGATCGACGAAGGTGCCCATGGTCGACCCGTAACAAGCCCCGAATGCTGGCATCAGGTACACGATGGCGTAGGCGCACGTGCGCGGGGTCTCCCCAATGCAGATCAGTATGGACTGCCACATGGTAATCAGAAACAGGGTCTTTTCGTTTTCTCGCCTTTCCTTTTCCACGGTTTGATTGCTACTAGTCATCAAATTTCCCACTTTTTTTATTTGCTTCCGATAATAGACAGTCATGGTTGTATTCAGAACTACAATGGCCAAAATGCTGGCGGCTCTGACCACAGTGCGCACTTGGGAGAGGACAGTGGCTTCCACAGAAGAGACATAGACGGAGTTGCTGACAATTTTGTACTCTCCTTCATCGCCCAGGGATATCACTCTCAATCGCCAGCAGTCGTACACGTTCGTGCTGAGGCCTACGGAGAAACATATGATGGCAGCTATGATCTGGTTCCGCCCATGTTTGAAATTTCGATACTGAAATGGTCTGGCCAATGCCAGCACACGGTCAGTGGCCATGGCTACCGAGAACAGGAGGGTGCTGGAGATACAGACATTGATCAGAGGCGAGGACACGTGGGCCACGTACCACTCGAGGGCGTATATTCGAATGAACCATTTCAGGCCAGGACTGTCCAAGTTCGACCCCCATTTCCTCATTAACAGGAAAAGCACGTAGCTTGCGATCTCGATCGTTTTGCTGATGGTCGTCAAGATTTGGAACATGTACGCTTCTTCTTTCTTTGATTGCTTTTTGAAAGCTGCCAGCATGGTGACATTGTGACAAATATGCCAATCAGGAGATTGATCGGGACCAGAATGTAGTAGATGGGGAAATAGAGGTCTTCCTGCAAGCGAATGATTCCAGGGCTAAGCGTGCACGATGAGACACTGCTGTTATTCGACATTTTTCCAGGTAAGGGCACAAAAAAGCGGGAGCAGTTGCTCTGAAGACTTTCTCTCTGTCCTAGAAAATGACAACCGTGTTTGACAATTGATTTGAACAGTTATATTTTGCCAGAGGGAAATTATAGGATGTGAAAAGCTTCGTGAGGATGGGAAATTAATGACGGCAACAATAGAGCAGGAAAAGCAGGAACTATAGAATAAAGCTGACGAGTTCAAGGGAAGAGAAGAGACAGAGGAAGAAATCGTGATTTTTTCAAATCGAATGATATTGAATTGTTCTGGGTCAGGGAGTTTAAAATCCTGTATCTTTCTAAGTTCTCTTGAACCTTCAAAATGATCAACTTTGATTTCAATGAGTTTCCAAAAGTATATACTACATTACCAGACAAATTTAGAGCGACCTTGTTCGTACCATCTTTCTTCGAGTCTTGCTGCCTCTGCTTGTCTAAAAGCATATGAGATATATGAGCTGTTTCTTCATCAGTTTCCAGTGCTCTCTTCACTGATAAGCATCAAAATCCTTTTGCTTTCAATTTTTTTCTGAGAATCATTGAGCAATGCAGTTGTTAGCTAAGTTGTTTTACTTTTGTTCGCTACTGTACAGTACTGTAGATCTTATTGTTCCTCCTGCGCTCCTTTCTCCATCTAGAGCAAGACAGATCGTCAATGGAACGGGCAGCCACATACTGCCGCAGTAAGTTGTAACCCCTTTCTTCCACGAGAAACTGTTCGAGCGGAGAAGAAGCAATCGTTATAGACGAAATAGGTCCCAGGAGGGTTTTGAGTGGAAGTCAAATGGGCAACAGTATTCTGGTTGCACGGCACCCTGCTTAAAATGCCATAGCCTTTCGTTCAGTGTGAATGTTGAGACCTCAACTGACTGCGTTTTCTTCCTTTTCATCGTACCTTCGGGCTAGCCGAATCCTCTGGATATTCTGTCCGTGAATAACTGTGTGTTTACGAGTGGTGATAAGAAAGCCCTCAGCAATAATGACTTAAAATGACTCAAAAATTGCGATGTGCTCTTTTGCATCGTAGGGACAATAATGACTGACAGTGATTTTCTAGCATCAATACTTTTTCACATATTATTGTACATGCTGAGGATATGCGATATTATGTACATACTTTTTCTTATGTTCCGGGTAAATACAGTACGTTACGTACTGCGAAGAAACCAGTAGTTAGTTGAGCTCCTTGTTGCCCAATATCTATATCGGTTTCCTACAACCAGGAAACATTCATGTTGAGTTGTCTGGTGGCTCGGGTGAATAGTTTCCTAATGTTTATTGGATCGGTCGTGAGTGTTGCGAATGCCTTTACCATCAAATTATTTTCCCATATTTAATACATTTTTCACCCTTTTATTTTCAGAATATTTCTACCTGTCATATACAGCTGAAAGACGACCACTTGATTACCTTTGCTATCGACGATGTGGGCGCTGAAAGGGTCCTTCAAAGGGGTAGTTACCATATTAACAAAAGGCGAAAGAGACAAGGTCGGGTACCCAAGGTAGTTCTTTGCAATATGCGAGGAGGAGCGCGATTGTTGTTCTCTTCGCCAGTCCATAACAGCCACTTTTGTACTAACTAATACACGCCCCATTGCTGAAATAGACTTTGATTGTAACAGTTTTCAGCGTGATTGTTTTTGGGAAGCAATATAATTAAAGAGGACACTCCAAGGTTGGAAAAGGTACCAGTAGATAATTGGGCGGTTCGTAAGAAACTGCCTGTTATTGCTTGGGAAGAAAACTACAATGATGCTCCTCCTTACACTTGCACCGAACTGCCCTGTTTATACTGACCTTGCTGGGCAGCCTTCGAATTAATGATTGTCCCGTTAAGGGCAGCTCTGACGCATTCATACTTGACTAGCATATTCGCTTGCTGTTTTTCCCTTGAATCCTTTGAAAGGAAGCAGGTCCCACGTACAGCATGTTTTTCAGGTTGCTGGGAAACCGAAACTAAATCAGAATGCGCACGCCAGACCACTTTGAAACCTTCTCCCTTCATGTTCCATTAAGAGTCACCCAGGGGCATGCGATTGTAAAGGGGTCTGATCATTGGGGCATTACAGAGTGCTGCAACAGACTTTGCTGAACCTTTTTTAATTTCATAACACAGTGGAACATAAGGCTATGGAACTTTTTGCGGTCGCGGCCTTTTGACATTTTCTCCAACTCAGCGCTTCAATTGACGCGAACCTGCCTCTTCCAGCAAGCACAGGTATGAACTGAATATCGAAGGATATACATTTACGTACAGTTGACTTTCCCTATTCTCGCTCATATTGGTGCATGTCTGTCAAATTCAAATCGTAGATTTAGCGCGGGCTTCTGAGACACTATACACAGCTCTCTCCAGGTTTCCTCCAGACTGAACGCAAAGATTTTCCCACCAAGAATCAACGGCGCTGAACAGCGTTTAAAATGATTACATATGATTGACAAAGGCACCTAATTAAAAGGTACCTTTCTTCACAAATGATCGGATCTGATCCAAGCATTCCATTGTTGTGTTTAGCAAGGAAAAGAGCTCGACGAAAATGAAAAAAAAACACCATATCTAGAACATCTTCTGAGTCATCTTCGACATGTCCCCCCCACCCACCACTGTCACCGACTCAAACATGCTGCTCGACCGTGGTCTAAAATCGAAGGCCATCCAGCGATACTGGGCAAAGCTGTCTGGATCTGCCTCCACGATCAGGATCAGAGCGCCCTACCCATCATGCGGTCATAGTTGGCCTCCAGAGCCACTAGAAGATTAGTGATTTCATTTATACACCCGTGTTGAAAGCATGAAGCTGGTGTTTAAAAACCATCCAACATGATGCAGGTAACGCGCAGCGGTAGTGACAAGGTTGGCGGCGTATTTGTGCCGTAAGAAAATCATGGACTGCAATAAAGTTAATTGTGGCTCGTACTTTACTGCACATTTGCTGAAAGAAAGCGTATTTTTGACTTTGACGGAGCGTTTAGAAAGTACTGAGTGCTCAGGTTGAGCCCAAAAAGCTGGCACCTTCACTGCCCTCTGGCTTTTATTAAAGCACAACCAACATATATGTAGACACGGTGTAGCTAGCCTTGCTTTGTATCAAGGACGATCACTAAAGGTATACAGTTGTGCCTTTAAGGATGTCTTGATTTCGAGTCTAATCATAAAGCAGCTAACGAAATGGACTTCATCGAGTCTGCTTGTATCCAACACGCTCAGATCCCCAATTTTCTACTCTTTCAGTCTCGAGTGCGAGCTTCCGACACGACCAGCCACACCAGCCACTTGCAGCACGCTGTTGGCCGTCACTCGGATTCCGGCACCGCCTCGCTCGTCAGGTCCTGTATAAATAAGGAACCAGCTATGAATGCCCACGTGGTCCCCAGCTGGGTCCTCCTGGGTCTCGTGCGCCACATCGGCCGACGCGATGACCATCCAACGGGCGTCCATCAACGTTTGCAACAGTGCTCCCATTCGTCGTCGCACTTCGGTGTAACTGTCGACATCGGTGTGCGGGTCGGGATCCCAGGGAAAATCAGCCAGGGTCAACTCGTATTGGGTTTGATCCGAGGATAACTTTTCGCGCGTCACGATGTTGCCCAATTCTGTACGAATTAGTTGACGGAGAGACAAAGGGGCGTTTATAATTTGTATGCTATTCTTCCCCAATGGACTGATGCACACGTGTTTCACACCGGGCACTGGTTGGCAACATTGAAATAACAAGTCACTTTTACTTTCTGTGGCTCTCGAAGTCTCCAGGCCACTGGCCACTGTCCACCCATTGGCCAATAGGTTATCCAGGAGATAGGTAATTAATTGACGAGCTTTGCCAATTTTTGTCGCTTTGCTATACCAAGGGTTACCTTGCAATTTGAATTCCCAAGCGCAAGAAGCTATCGTTTTTCGTCGGTTTTTATTAAACTTGAATGACAATTCGTCCACATCGATGCGATGTTTTGATGCCACACCTGGTTCCCAATACGTTTTCAATGTTTCTTCCACAACCTCGGTCACCTTGTCAGGGGCACCAACAAGGCGAAGCAGATTCGACTCGTCAATATCGATCATCATGTATCGATCGTTTTCATCTGTTTGACGCGGGTCGTATTCAAAAATAAAGGAGTCGGCAGTCTCCTGAAAATAGATTCAGCTATCGATGCGAGCTTTGCCATGTTCAAATGTTCTCTCGAGCCAGTTTGCAAATTGTAGGGTTGACACTTTTTGATTATTATGTCCGTGACCTACTGTACACACAGTGCAGCCTTTAGATTGTGCGTCCTATCTGTTGGAAAAGGATGTGAACTTTTTAGCTACATGATACAAGTGACCAAAAAGAATATTTGCATAAAGTTGTGGATAAGAACTTTTAACAAGTTTTCCCTTGTTAATTTCTAATTTGCATTCCATTTTTAGTCTCTCTGGGACAACGTCGTGCTATGCAATTATTTTGCTATGTTTAGAAACACATCTACTTAGAACTTTGAGAAAGGTGAACTATCAAAGGGTCCGCCAAGTTTAGGTTTGATGAGCACCATACCAAATATGTACTACACACCGTCTAGACGACTATCAAATTGCTTGATAGAAGACCGAGCATATCACAAAACTTTTAACTGAAATCATGAGTTCTGTGTAATGATTTTTTTAATGGAACGCAGCAGGGATCGAATAAGCAACTTCCCGCAGGAAATTAATTACCATGCTTTCGGCAAAATATTGAGCAAAGTATTACGTTTTAACAACATGCCTCACTTGGTTACAGCAACTCCTTTGTGCAAACACAATCTGTTTGAAGATTTTGATTGATCCTTTCTTGACTGGATTGTTTGTGTAGAAACAAAATGCTAGGGGTGGAAAACTCAAGGGACTTTAGACTATCAGGAAACGAACTTATTGTACTGTACGAATGGCTTTGAGATGTGGGAGCCTACTGCCTAATGGAAGGGTTTCATTATACTTTGTTGGCAGCCGTCCATAGTCGTAAAGCAGGAAAAAGTCAGCGCATTCCCGATTCTGATGCATACATACGCTCAGAAGATATAAATCAAGATGAAAATTGGCACTTGAATTATCGCAGAGAAAAAATTTTTTTAGGGGACCACGTGTGCATCTAATTTGTATTCAAGAATGCAGATAACCTGTGGAATGGTAAATATTAGGGGTAAGTCGTGCTAGATGATTAAAATCGGCTGCTTAAAATAAATGCCATTTTTCTTGCAAATCTGGTTTGGTGAGAAAGCTGGAAACGAATTCAAAGATCTCATTCACTTCGCATGCTTGCTTCGAGAAAGACGCGCTTAGGCGAATTCTAGCAATTATTATTTGGCCTTTCTCTTTCTCAGAAGTCGTCACGAAAATTACATCAACTAATGCAGCGCCGTCGTCAATTTTTAGCGCCAATTAAATTTTACTCACAAGATTCTATGCTGGTTCGGTTCAAGCACGTAGCCATAAAAGGAGGCCTTTGAAAGAATGAAAATTGCCAATCGGCTCGGCTGCATTCTCTGTGAAAAAAGCAATTTTGTTGGCCTTTCAATTCTCAAAGGATCGAAAACGAATATCAGCATAACGAAACTGCTCAGCCATTCGCTTCGAACCGAGGTCCAGTGAGACGGTTTGTGAGGCACGATTTCGACTAGTAACGAGCATAGACTTGTGTTGCGCCTTATCGCTAGTCGACTCGAATGCATAATAAAGGAATAAATTAGTTTTGCCCAAGGCTTCCACTACTTGGAGTCCAACTATGGGAGAGAGAGCTGGTTATAAAAAAAGTACTTCTGAGAATTCAAAGAAATGACCCTGAACCTGACGGCTGCGATGTTTTGAAATAATAAAAACAAGAGACCTTGTGCAGCAAGTTGGAAAAACTGGGAAGTAGCACAAATTGCAGTTTTCAGGCTGCTTATCATAAATTTTAAAATAAGGTCCATGTTAAACACTGGGACTTTGTACAAGTGACTACCTATAAATGACGTTCAAGTTTTTTTGGAACGCGGCACCTGTATTTTATCAATGAATCAAGAGCAAATCTAAAATTTGACGCAATAGAGCAGCCTAGGCCAACTGTCCAGGAAGACGCAAAATATTTTTCAAGGTCAGCCGATCGTTTCTCTATGTTAATCAATCGCCTGATATAATCGTCATACTTCCTTAAAAATTGTAAGTTCAGTAGCAAGCCAACGAAAAGTCAGCAGAAGTCATGCAATGAAGATGACATAGTATGTGAGCATGTCAAGTCATACTTTATCCATAGCCAAGCACTATACAGAGCACTCGGGGGCTAAGGAACACATATTTGACAATCATTTTGTACCGAGGCGGTAGTCGAAATATCCACTGTAAGTGCGTAACCAGCTTGAGAGGCAGACCCCTTAGCCCGCTAGGCCACGACCCGGGTCAGCAAGATAGACTTTGTGCAGATTCACATGGTTTAACTTATGATCGCCAGTTAGAGCGACTTTTGAAACAATCAGTCAGCAAAACAACTTTGCAAGAGTTATGCAGCTCTGCAGTATACAGTTAGGCTTCGACATTGGTTTCAAAAGAATTTTCTTCAGCTAGAAATGTAGTAGTCATGTGTATCGGTGTGGTTTTAACGTTTTTGAATGTGATTCATGCCTAACCCCTACTACTGTAGGTCGGGACTCCCTGTGATGTAAGTTTCGGTAACATGTGACAACTGACTGCGGTCCGCTAGTTAATTAGAAACATGTAGGTATCACAAAATGACTAGATGTACTTACCTTCAAATTGACGATGCCGTACAATTGAAAACCGTTAAAGTGAAATCTCCGAAATATATTTATCATAAGCGAACAAGCAGCCACGCTTTCCAAGCGGTTTTTCGGATCCCATGGTGTGCCTTTCAATTTGATTTCGTAATCACGACCTTTTCGGGAATCCTTGTCGATTCCGGGTGGATAGCTAGCTTCGACGCAAGATTTCAAGGAATCTTGCAACTCGGTCGATGCATTGACGATTTGTAACTGGTTATTTTTACTTAAACTTAAACAAACGAAGGCGGCTGGTGAAGCTGGGTTCAGTTGTTGCGGGGAATCTGGTACGTCCAAGGATGCCGTGGATGTTGGTGATCGAGCGAAATACCACGCGGTCAGATCACTTTTACACGACAAATCCGTACACAGAACTAATTGCCAGTTCTGCGCCTTGAACGTTTCCAAAATCTGACAGCACATAGTTTTCAATAAAATAGCGCTTTCTCGACTCGAATGTTTCAAAAATGGCGCACCAGTCAAATGCAAAGTGTAACAATCTTCTTTGGCGTCCACCGTATCGACTTGCCAAAATTGTTCAACCACCATTCTCAGCCAACGCATAGTTTCGATGGCCGGCGGGAATAGGAGGATTTTATTTTCTGGTCGAAATGTAATACAAAACGCTTGTAGTGATGCTTCGTCCGGAATCGCCTTTCTTTGTTGCATGCTCACTTTACGAGCCATCCAAATGGCCGCTGCGAACGCCATGATTTCACCACTGGTCCCTCCAGTAACGCGGATCCACCGAGGATAACCAACGACTGACTAGTTGGCGGGCAGAATCAAGTGCAAAGTAAGCAAAGGGTCCTTTTGGAAAGAACTTTAGGGACCCAGTCGTCGTTGAAGTGATTCAGGCGAAAAAATGAAGAATATAGTTTAGTCACGAGTGCAGCTGACGCTTGCATAAATACTCGACTCGACGCATATACACTATTGAAGAGTCTGGAACAGCGGAAGCTGCCACCGTCTGAACGGGTGACTGGCTAGGAGGCGAGAACGAAGCAATGGAGGCCAACGATACATATAAGATGTACGACTTAAGCTATAGCCGTCAACTGTTCATTTACACTGTCTCCGCTGACTGAAAAACCTTTATCTCCGGTTTGAGGGAGGGAAAGGGTGGCTTTCAAGCAGTGGAGGATTCAAAAAGGCTTGCGCGCTGGATAGCCGCCAATCTGCGGCCGACTTCCACCGATGAACATTGACCGTACTGCTTTCGGTTGGGATCTTTTTCAGAGCATGCGTGGGCTTTATGAGCGGTAGTTTGGCTGGAGGGTGTCTCTAAAGGATTTGGCCTGTAACTAGGAAAAGATTGTGCACGCAAATTAGTTGTGTATACAAGAATGAAATGTCAGGGGCTAAAAATCGATAATTCGCATTAGCTCTAGCGACGAGTACAACTTTCTCTATTCGCCGCCTGGTGATTAAGTTACTCAGGCTCTGTTGAGCTTGGTTCGATGCGAGTATGGTAGGCAAGGACAAACTAAACGTGAAGCGGTAATTTGTCCATGATGATCCCCGCGCCGGCGATGGTAGTTTCTGTTTAATCAGCTAAAGGTAGGAGATGAATGCCCGCGCGAACATAATGCGCTGCCGAGTGGGCAAACATTGGTAGAGCCAAGGCAAATATGCCGTATGGATAGGATTCCATTAGTCCTTTCTAGGCTGGATACAAGAAAAGCCACAATGACCCATAAGGTACAAAAGTTCGACAAGGAATATCGTGGGCAGGAAATAGAAACTCGGAAAACAGGCGTTAGCGTTAGCAGCCAGGGGAAAAGTCTTCTCAACAAAAATAAAGTGTATCGCAAATTTTGTACTTTGCATGTAGGTAATACCGGGTCTTTCCGTCAAACAGGATCACCAAAAGGTGTGTAATGCTGAGGGTGCAGGGTTCAAACGGAGCGATCAAAAGTGAGAAAGACAAAGTGTGAGCGGCGCCAAAATATACTCATGCTTAACAATCAGGAGAACTGCATGAAATTAAACTGGCATTAAGAAATATCCCATCTAACTACCTTGATCACATTTGATCGCAGTGTTAGGCCTGGCATGTAGGTAGATAAGAACAAGAGCCCCATTAATACGGTCATGCCAGGCGGAACTCAGATACAGTAATATTGCCTGCGCTTCAAACTGATTATACAAGGACATTGAATGTCTTTCGATCTCTGTTATGTACATGATACAATCAAAGCGTGGAAGCACCGCGGCACCTTATTTTGATGGTGTGAAGCAACGGATACATTTCTAGGTGGTGTTATGGAGTGAGCATCCAGTACCCACCAAAATCTATTTTTTAGCAAGCTCTACATACAATCAGTTAAAAAAGATATCCTCATGATATTTTAAAAAAGTGTTATGCATGAGAAATCATGCAAGGAAAAGGTTAAGATTTAATTGGCGTCCAAACAAGGAATTCCAACTCCTTCCCCTGCTGGTGTTTGTTCTTTTATCTTCGTTCCAACTGCATAGAACCTTCTGGAGACTTTGAATTCATAACCTACGTGTATGTTTTAGCGACATATGTGGGTCTATTCGAAGTGCCTTAGTTTTTTCCAAACTACCAGAAAATCAGGCGTTACCAAATAATTGCAATTCTTATATGGTTTTGTATTCAGTTAATTAGAAGCAAGACGCGCGGTTTCATATTTCTTAACTGAAGAGGATGAATCTGTTTCAGGCTCCACCAGTCACTTCATCATCTGATCTCTCTTCATCCAACGAGTTTCGGCTTAGCTTTGCAATATTGAGCGGAATATTGACGAGCGACATCAGTTGGGTTGATCACTAGAACAGAAACGCAGGAATTCGAATGCTCATAGAAGATTTGTGTATTACTTAGAACTCACCCTCTGCGCAAGCTCCACAAGACTTAGGGCAGGCGAAGAGAACCAATTCAAAAGCGGCGCTAGCGTAATCCGCGCATTGAGCTTTAGGATTCAAACGAGGCGGTTGGACTTTTCTGTTCCTCACAGGTTGAGCCTTGACTCCTCGGAACAGGCCGAACAATGATCGTTTTTTCACAGCCAGTCCAATAGATTTTTCAGCGCAGGGCAATTTGCAAAGTGATGGACATAACGGATGCTGATCTTCACAGTTGCCTGTAAACAAATGATCTGCACTATTCATTTTATCGATCGATGCGATGTATAGGAGATAGATTACCCTGCGGGGGCCTTGGATTAGTCTGGGGCGCGATTGGCGGATTCGGTCCAGGAACAGGCGATTGAGGAGCAATAGGAGGCTGCGGTTGAGGTGGATGTTCAGGTTGAACTGGAGGCTGGGGAAACTGTTGCTCTGGCTGGGGTGCAGGAACAGGCACTGGTTCGAACGGTTGTTGAGGCTGCTGTGGTGGAAATGGAACTGGTTCGAACGGGTGTTGAGGCTGCTGAGGCTGTTGTGGTGGGAATGGAACTGGTTCGAACGGTTGTTGAGGTTGTTGTGGTGGAAATGGAACTGGTAGGAACGGTTGTTGAGGTTGTTGTGGTGGGAATGGAACTGGTTCGAACGGTTGTTGAGGTTGTTGTGGTGGGAATGGAACTGGTTCTAGTGGTTGTTGGGGCTGTTGTGGCAGGAATGGAACTGGCTCGAATGGCTGGTGTGGCTGTTGAGGTGGTGGTAGAACGACAATTGTTGGTCCATTTGGTACTTGAGGTAGCTGTGGGTGCTGCGGTGGGAATGGTACTGGTTCGAATGGTTGTTGAGGTTGTTGTGGTGGGAATGGAACTGGTTCGAACGGTTGTTGAGGTTGTTGTGGTGGGAATGGAACTGGCTCGAAAGGTTGTTGAGGTTGTTGTGGTGGGAATGGAACTGGTTCGAACGGTTGTTGAGGTTGTTGTGGTGGGAATGGAATTGGCTCGAAAGGTTGTTGAGGTTGTTGTGGTGGGAATGGAACTGGTTCGAACGGTTGTTGAGGTTGTTGTGGTGGGAATGAAATTGGCTCGAAAGGTTGTTGAGGTTGTTGTGGTGGGAATGGAACTGGTTCGAACGGTTGTTGAGGTTGTTGTGGTGGGAATGGAACTGGTTCGAAAGGTTGTTGAGGTTGTTGTGGTGGGAATGGAACTGGTTCAAATGGTTGCTGAGTTTGTTGTGGTGGGAATGGAACTGGTTCGAATGGTTGCTGAGGTTGTTGTGGTGGAAATGGAACTGGTTCAAATGGTTGCTGAGGTTGCTGAGGCTGTTGTGGTGGGAATGGAGCTGGTTCGAACGGTTGTTGAGGTTGTTGTGGTGGAAATGGAACTGGTTCAAATGGTTGCTGAGGTTGCTGAGGCTGTTGTGGTGGGAATGGAACTGGCTCGAATGGTTGTTGAGCCTGCTGAGGCTGTTGTGGTGGGAATGGAACTGGTTCGAACGGTTGATGAGGTTGTTGTGGTGGAAATGGAACTGGTTCAAATGGTTGCTGAGGTTGCTGAGGCTGTTGTGGTGGGAATGGGAGTTGTTCGAACGGTTGTTGAGGTTGTTGTGGTGGGAATGGAATTGGTTCGAATGGTTGCTGAGGTTGTTGTGGTGGGAATGGAACTGGTTCAGATGGTTGTTGAGGTTGTTGTGGTAGGAATTGAACTGGCTCGAACGGTTGGGGTGGCTGTTGAGGTGGTGGCAGAACGACAATTGTTGGTCCATTTGGTACTTGAGGTGGCTGTGGGTGCTGCGGTGGGAATGGAACTGGTTCGAATGGTTGCTGAGGTTGTTGTGGTGGGAATGGAACTGGTTCGAGTGGTTGTTGAGGCTGCTGTGGTGGAAATGGAACTGGTTCGAATGGTTGTTGAGGTTGTTGTGGTGGTGGGAATGGAACTGGTTCGAATGGTTGTTGAGGTTGTTGTGGTGGGAATGGAACTGGTTCGAAAGGTTGTTGAGGTTGTTGTGGTGGGAATGGAACTGGTTCAAATGGTTGCTGAGGTTGTTGTGGTGGGAATGGAACTGGTTCAAATGGTTGCTGAGGTTGTTGTTGTGGAAATGGAACTGGTTCAATTGGTTGCTGAGGTTGCTGAGGCTGTTGTGGTGAGAAAGGAACTGGTTCGAACGGTTGTTGAGGTTGTTGTGGTGAGAAAGGAACTGGTTCGATCGGTTGTTGAGGTTGTTGTGGTGGAAATGGAACTGGTTCGAATGGTTGCTGAGGTTGCTGAGGCTGTTGTGGTGGGAATGGAACTGGTTCGAGTGGTTGTTGAGGCTGCTGTGGTGGAAATGGAACTGGTTCGAATGGTTGTTGAGGTTGTTGTGGTGGTGGGAATGGAACTGGTTCGAATGGTTGTTGAGGTTGTTGTGGTGGGAATGGAACTGGTTCGAAAGGTTGTTGAGGTTGTTGTGGTGGGAATGGAACTGGTTCAAATGGTTGCTGAGGTTGTTGTGGTGGGAATGGAACTGGTTCAAATGGTTGCTGAGGTTGTTGTTGTGGAAATGGAACTGGTTCAATTGGTTGCTGAGGTTGCTGAGGCTGTTGTGGTGGGAATGGGACTGGTTCGAACGGTTGTTGAGGTTGTTGTGGTGAGAAAGGAACTGGTTCGAACGGTTGTTGAGGTTGTTGTGGTGGAAATGGAACTGGTTCGAATGGTTGCTGAGGTTGCTGAGGCTGTTGTGGTGGGAATGGAAGTGGTTCGAATGGTTGCTGAGGTTGTTGTGGTGGGAATGGGACTGGCTCGAACGGTTGTTGAGGTTGTTGTGGTGGAAATGGAACTGGTTCGAATGGTTGCTGAGGTTGCTGAGGCTGTTGTGGTGGGAATGGAACTGGTTCGAATGGTTGCTGAGGTTGTTGTGGTGGGAAAGGAACTGGCTCAAATGGTTGCTGGGGCTGTTGAGGTTGTTGAGGAGGGAATGGAACAGGCTGTGGAACTTGAGGTGGAAGTTGCGGAGCTGTAAACAGTGTATGTGGTTGTAAAAGATGCTCTGTTTAGTTAGGGTGGTTGTAGCACAACAAGAGTTGGGCTTTTCAGATCTTAAGGCTGAACAGGAAAAACAGATGTTGGTAGTTCCCGAATGGTTGCTGAGGTTGGAAATGAGGCTGGTGGGGGCTAAATTGAGTTTTGGGGACAGAATGGAGCTCAATCTAGAAGTGTTTGGTGTTGAAATTTTTTTGTGATCTAACTGGTTGGAAAGGTGCTCGACGCTTTAGTTTTTTAAAAGTGGAGGTTAAAGTATAGAGTTCTTCGCTATGGTGGAAGCGACAGGTTTGTCTCTGCAGCGGGTTATGTGGACTGGAATTGTTTTTCGTGGGGTTATTGGCGGTCATTACCTGGAATTGCTGGCTCTGGCTCTCGCCATGGCTCTACTTCACTAGGCCGTGGTGGCTGATCAGGCATTGGAGCTCGCGGTTTAGTTTCATTAGGGCGAGGTGTCGTTCTAGCGGGTGACGGTGGTCGTGGTTTCGCCTGTGGTTTGATTGGTGGGGGATTTGATTGACTTGGTTTCGGCTTGTTGGCTGCTGGCTTCGGCGGTGGCTTATTCCCGCGCACTGGACAGCTGGCTCTTACATAAGCGATAGCTGCCAAATCAAGATCGTATTCTGAAATTTATCGCAATCATGTAGGGATTTACTATTTTTTTAAATGTCGTCCTTACGCTTTCCACATAGTCCGCACGACTTTGGACAAAAGGAACTCAAGAGAGTATAAGCTGGCTCTGCTAAATCAGGACAGTGATTGTTGTCCCTCGCGGCGTTCGGAAAGACTGCGGCTTGACGGGGCCTTTGCACTTGCCTTTTTGTTAGTGCAAAGCCCACAGATTCACCCTTACAGTTTATGGCACAAATAGTTTTGCAAATTGGATGGGCATCTTCGCATGCTAGAAGGCAGAAGACATATTTAATTCACACAGTGTATCGTATTACAGTGGCTGGAGCAATGTGATTTTAATCAGCCAAATAATGAAGGCTTACTTACTTTCAGATAAAGCCTGAACCACGTGCGATGCTGAAACAGTAATAATAAAAAATATGAGAGCCTTCATTTTCGCGTCTCGTAATGTTGCACTTTGGAAATACTCCTTCATATATACTGCTTATAATCAGATTCGACAAACAAACTTTTCTGACTGTAAAGACACCTGGTCTACTGCTCACAGCATATGACGAAAATGAATGGAGGTGGATCCCTTTCAAATGAACTTAAATAAGAAAGTTAAAAGGAATGCCGCTCCTTGGGTACAGATTGACGATTATACCTAGATAGCTACGATACGCGGATCGTGGGTGTATACCATAATCGGCACGGAGCTTTAAAGGACGACCTAATATGAATACATACATAGGTGTGCACATAGCGAGAGAACTATTCATGCCGGCTTGCTTGCTAAAGATTCATCTCCGACGTCTTCTAGTAAGAGAGGACATGATTGCTTGACAAGAATTCAGGGTTAGGCGGAGTTATCTAAAAGCCTATTTCCGGGGTACCCATTTTTCGGAAAGAAGTTATTATTATCAGGGTATCAGGCCACTGGGGAAGAAAATAAGATCCTCAGATAGCAAATTAAAATTTTTAGGGTCATGGTTGATTAAGCATTCGAAAGGCTGTAAAAGTACTGTGTATTCGTAAAACCAAGCTGTGACTGCCCAGAAGACGACAGCTGATTTCTGGACGGTGTCTCGCCTCTTAAAAATTATTGATTTTCAAATTGTCGCAGTGACCAAAAAAATGTGTCGATAGAATCGTTGAATTTCACAATTTCTCACTAATCACGCAACCAGCCCCATTTTGAGGGAATGCGCAATGAATTTATTTTACAGTTGTTAAAATCTCATGCCTACAGTGCATGGGCGGCGATCTCTTCAGCTCGAGTAGTATGGTAAAGAAGCTTCGGGACGAACGAATCATTTCTTCACGATTTTGATATACAAGTGTATGCTTTGTGTAACTAAGATGAACACTCTAGGAAAAGTTACAGCGTATAAGATGTTAAAAAATTGCTCTCGTATTAGTAATTCTCAAAGGCTGAACATAACATCATGATGTCGAATCTCCCAATGAAAGAAAATGTACAATTGCTGTGAAAGTAGCTCTGGCAGGTCATCAACATATGAGGGTTGGAGGACACTGTCATGAACCCACTAGTTTAAGGTTTTCGAACCTTAGCAAAACTGATCCTTTTCCGCGATCCTTTCCTTTTGCTACATAAATCAACCTTCCCATCATCGATCTTCTAAGTAAATCAGGTCATGTGTTACTGTATGACGTGGCCGGTTGGTGACTCATTAAGACCTGGTGCTACATGAAGATCGCTGGAAACTGGTCAGATAATATTTTCGGCAGGGATCTATGCAAATGAAAGAAGAAGATTAGCAACCATTAGCAAGACAAGAATAGTTGCCAAGCAAGAATGGCTGCTGAGGAAGGAGCTAGAGATCACACTCAGCGGCATCAAGGGAAAAATTTGCTGAACTTCGACGAAGGCAATAGATCACCAGGAACAGGAGACCAGAAAACAATTCAGCGCATGGATAATCGTATCACAAACGTATGGATAATCGTAGCGCGCATGGATAATCGTACCGCGCTCACTAGAAAGCAACAAGTGCCATTCTGACGCAACTATACCTGCTATTAGCTTGCTGTGATTTACAATCCTGTACATTCTGTGCCATAAACTTTTCTTATTATGGAATGCTTACTATGGTTACTATGGTGGTTTACGATGTACAAATTCGACATATACTCGTTTATCACTCCACCCTACACCTCTAATTTCATCAACTTCTTCAACATATGCTCAAATCATTTCGAAGACATTTTGCATAAGCATTGTTGTCATCATGTTTTAATACCAAACATGTCATGGTCGACATGGTTATATATTAGAGACTGTAATTAGCGTCCTGGACGCCGAAAATATTAGATAGCGGTTAACAAGAAGCTGCATGTAACAGAACCCTTGTGCTGGTAAAAATACTTGTTGGGGTCTGCGCGGTAAGCCAGCGCAAGCGTCTTCAGGGGAATGTTAATCAAAATTTTATCCACATTTTCGGTCAAGGTTTTTCTGGATATTTAGGAATTTGTGGCCGCCAACTATTGCTTCTTCGCATCATACTTATAGGGCTAGTGTGGCCAGTCAGAACACGTTACGCTCTGTGCTTTTGCTCCAAGTTGATTTGGCAAAGATCGTCGGCTGTAAGTAAGTTGCGAGTGCAGCGGACACCTGTGTAGTCGCTTACTTGTGTAAATAAAACAGGTACCATGTATTTATCACTCACGTTCTGTAACTTGGTGATTTAGAAGCAACTGAATATTGCCCTCTGTGGTCACCATCATTACCGAACTTGACCGAAGAAATACCCTTGGACCCATCAAACATGTTGATCGCGATAGGGCTCGCCTTTCTCGCCACTTTTGCATCTGCCAAGTGGCCAGATTGCACAATGTGTGACTGGGATAATACCTACAGAACATATTGCCGTTACCACCGAGGTAAATAAATTGTAAGAATAAGAGGTGACAAGAAACGCCTTGCCAAAAATTTGCACACCTACTGGCATGTCAAATAAGCATGTCTTAGGAGTGATAAAAGGCTTTTTTCAGTCATCCACGGCGAGGTACTCTCTCGGAAGAAACGTACCGACTGGTATAACCGATACGACCTTAAGACAATAACTTCGTTTAGGGTAAGAACGATATCATATAAAAGCTACTTTGTCGAACATTCATCACACATCATAAGTACATACTGCATTTCGAACACCGCTCTGCTAAAATTATAAAACAATGGTGCGAATGTCCAAACCGGAGTACTACATACAAACCTGAAACCTCACTCGCTATACCCTGGTATTTCAAACGGGTCTGACCTGGGATGGGGAAGGGCCAACACCCAATCTGCTTGTGCTTCCGTAAGTGGAGTATGGAACCGATAATAGTTTGGCTATAAGCGAGGAACGGACACTAGGCTGTCTCAGTAGTCTGGCGTGTAGGCTTCTGTAAAAAGGCCCCCTCCCATACTGATGCGTAGGCGATTTTGACAAGTGGTAAGTCGCGTTGACAAAGGAAACTGACGCGCAAATATATCGGCACCAAAAATGAGCGAAAATACGGAGAAATTGAATAAAGTACCCAAGGCTAGATTAAAATAGATAAAAAAAGTATCGCGAGATTAAAGAACGTACACTTGATGCTCGTGCTTCATATACTCGTATGTAAGTGCTATCTTTGGGATATAAGAGAGGACTCAAGTGGGTGGCAGCACGCACAGTGTCGCGGTGTAATAATACAAAAATTAAAAATTGTTTTGTGGAAAAGCGCAAAAAGAAGAGGAAAGTTAAAAATTAATGTACTATATTCATTACAGAATGTTTTCAAGCAGCCAGTTCCCAATGAGTTACGCACACCACACGACGAAGAAAACTGCGCTATAAACAGGGTTTATTTTGTGGAAGGGCGACAATATCTCTTCATGGGTATGGAATTTTTTATAGTTCCACATGAAAATCTTTGTCAGTGAGTTTGTGCTGTAGGTTATGGCAACGACTCAGTGATATTCGTCAACAAATGTTGCTATGTTGCCCCATGGAATTTTCTCAATAATGACTTATTCAAGAGCATCCAAGATGGAACGTTCGAGAAACAGTGTCAAAAAAATTGAATGATCGATTACTCTGTTCTTTAATGAATAAGTCCTCATGGGCCTGATTTAAAATGATTTTAACATATACAATATTTGGCGTAGAGCGTGACTGCGATTGCTCGTCTCACACTTTTACATCTGTTTGGCTCTTGTTAACTAATGCTGGTGGGGGTTTGAAAGACCTACAGTATCTAAAAGTATGGGCTTCGGAGTTGAGGTATCATTGGAACTCGCGTGTAACAAATGTAAGTGTGTTTGCTCGTTAGGCAAATAATAAAAAACGGGTGCCGTCAAAAATGCAATCTCGAATGATCTTTAAAATGCAAGGGTTTGAAGCAGACTGTTCGCGCCAGGACTTTAGATGCAGGTGAGCAGGTTAAGGAAATAGCCAAGCAATTAACAAGACGCCCCTTCAGGGTATTTTTATGTAACCAATGTATCAGCCCTATATCAATTCGCAATTGATGACATCTGCCTCGCCATTTCGACTAGTCAGAATTATACACTATTTTTGCAGGCACGCATTGATAATCGAAATCGACCCATCGTCCTCTTAACAAGCCATTCAAAGGGGTCTCATCAACAGATTTTAACAATTGTTAAAAAGATAGAGATGTGTGTGCATTGACGCGACTTTTGATACAATTTGCCGCTCTTACATCACAAATTTGAATTTCGCGCTGGAGCGGACAAAAATTTTTTATTGTCTGCTGGAGGAGGGAAAACATAACAGCTTTCGATTGATTGAGTTACGTAATTATGTTTCTTACTGCTCTATTATTTTGCTTCTGCCGTCTGTACCGTCCCGTTTTCGCTTCCGTTTTAGTTCCCTCTTGATCCGTACTGTTTCGAAATGCGGGTCAAAGTCTCAGTTTTGGTGAACGAGGTAAGAAAAAGATTTTTTTGATGTGGATTTTTCGGGCAGTAGAAAACATTTTCTGGTGCTCTAGATCGTCTTTCCATTTCCCGGTCATAAAAAAATGCTTTATGAAGCTTCTCCGCCTTCGTCGTCATTTACGAACGTTCTCCTTGAGATCAGCCTATTCGGACAAAGCCAACGCACTCGCAGTTATGCAATATTTTCTTCCATTTCACCAGTTCTGCCTTGCGAACAGCTGACATTTTCCAAAGTAAGATTCTTATTGCGAAAGCTTAGCATATTTTTCGAAACGTGCTGATCTGACTGAGAAAATTTACGCTTTGACGAAAGTTCCCTCGTTTTCGGCATTTCTGTTTCTTGCCTCTGTCGCTTAGACACACGGGTTTTGTTTTCTAGAGGATTCTTAACGGTTGATTCCATTATTTCAGGAATTCGCTTCTTACTGGTCAATTGAAGATTTGTTACGTTCGTTTAAGCGGGAAACCTTTTCTGTGCGTTTGTGGTCTGAGAATTCGAGTTTATCATTCCGCGCGAGCAGGTGTCACGACATTGTGGCTGAGTACGAGGACAATGCTTTCAGTGTATTGTATCCATATCACACTTTACATCCGTCCTACGATCATCTTTCGCGAAGATTGCATTTGAAATCGTTGAAGGTAAGTTGAAGCGCATTTTGAAGGTCGTTTCATTGGAGCTGATTTTTGGTTCCCAATCTTGACTGCCAACGTGAAAAGATTTGATGAGGATTTGTTGGATTAAGGCTTTAGACTTGTGCCTAATTGACAATATATTTGTAATTTTTAGTCGGAAACACGGCCAACACTGGTTCGCTTGACCTTATCAGTAGCAATTTCGGGCAACAACGAAGTTCCTGCCAGGGCTACGCGACGTTTAACTCCTCCGATCTCTTTCGACAAACGATCTCCTGCGCGCCCCAGCAGCCAGCCACGTATGATTCCTCGACCTGCGTACATGCAGCCTACATTCTCTTCTCTTATGTCCGAGCATACTACGAGGAGCCAATTCTTTCATTCCCCCAGCAGTAACCAATTGGCGGACGAAAATCAACTTCGTTTGGGAAGAGTGAGACGTAGCAGCACTTCAAATTCTCTTTATCGATACTAAAATGGCCAAAACTGACTTCATTTGCGTACTGGTTCTGCCTTATGCTTTTGCGACTGTCCAGCATTCAGTGTCAATATTCCCTTTTTATGACATACGAAAAGCCTTAATCAAATACGCTTTTTATACCTTCCACCCAGAGTTCAGCTCTTATTGACATTACACTGAATGACAAGGTCTCAACTACAGTATATGAGCCAGGATCAATAAAAAATTACAATTTACTGTATTCAAAGGATCAGGAGCTCTAAATTCAAACCGCTCTCATTCTCTGACCTATGCACTTTGTCTGCAGGTTTCCACAGCCGCGTCCTCATCTCCATTCGTCTTGCAGTACCGTTCCATGATTGTTATGAGAGTACAATGCGGGCGTTTGCACTCTCTGTACGCACTAGGGCATGGTCTCGATGGCGTGCACCTTTCGCGCATGGGCCCATAATGACCGCTTCTCAAATATCTGCAGCTGGTGGCAGTGCTGGCTTTCAGCAAATAGCAGGTATTTGTTTCGGTTGCTAGAGTCGCGAAATAACACTCGGGCAGGCGATCGCAAACACGAACACACTCGTCCAAGTTCCGTTTGTATCCTTGACTGTAATAGTAATCTCGAATACCACCGGTCGTCCATGTGTAATAATACCAGTCCTCCTGGCCAGTACCACAACGAGCCGTTACTGAAATGAGAAGATACTGTATGCTTTCAGCTCACTGATGGGTAAAAGGGTCAATACTGAAGGAATAGACCAGTGAAATTTATTTTAGATGTTTCAAAGGGCGGGAAAGGTTTTTCGTGGGAGCAGGCCATTTGAGGGGAAAAGTCCCCAAGTACTTTAAACAAAGCGGCCTTGCAGTGTATGGAATTCACTCTATCGCACTAGTTCTTCTTTCTGTACTCTCTTCTCCATTAAAAACACTCCTCCTAAATTGCAGTCAGATAGGTGATCCCGATCATGCCTACAGATACCTTCATCGCCACGTTCATCAAAAATTTTATTCACGAATGAGTTCTTCCACCTCCTTGAGCCACCACTTTTCCCATTTTGATCCCAGTCGTTGCGATTCCTATTGTTTCTGTCTCGATCATTGTTCCAATTATTGTTGCGATTATTATCCCAATTATTTCTGTTGTTCCTATCCCAATTATTGTTTCGATCCCAGTCATTTCTACTGTTTTGGTTTCGATCCCAACTATTCCCCCATTGCCCACTGGCCACGCAAAGAAACACGGCGAGAAAGAAAATTTGGTATTTCATGACAAAATATGCGAACGTTGGCACGTTGAGGTGGGATAGTGCGAATGGCAGAACTGTCAGAGACCCGACTTTATTCACTCGAAATTGAGGGGGCGTGGGCACAATGAGCAGTGGGAACCAGTGGGTAGACGCCATTGTGCAATAATAGGCGGTGCCGGATGTTCGAATTTTAAAGAATTTTGCAGAAATACTTGTGCATTAGCGATACGTAAGGTGCGAGATCTAGAATTTTTACAATGCGTTATGCTGATCAGTGTGCCAAAAATCGTCTTTCAGCACATTTCAAAGGTCTGTTTATTCTTGGGACATTGAGGCGGGGCGGGCTTGAAGAAAATTGTCTGGTAAATGTGAAAGATGAATGCAAACCTGGCACGACCATTCTCCCGCGCATACCTCTTCAGCTGTGGTCTCGTGTCCGGGGGAGGTGGTAAAGTAGCAAACAACCAAGTCATACTTTTTGCCTCTGGCGAATGCAATCTTCGCAAGAATCTATGTTGATTCTACCAAGTTATTCCAAAAGTCCGGGAAAAGAAAATGCGTTGTATAATAAGAGCCTGACTGGTTCTAAATCTTCCCAAAATGTTGTTTCTGCTGTACAAAAAATGTTGTATTCATTTATCCAAGTTTTATTTACGACAGACTTTCAGATTCTGAAGAATTTAAAAAGGCACGCCCCTACTCGTCTTTGCGACCGTTTATAAATATGATCTCGTTGTCCTGTGTGTGCGCTCGTCTTGATGGGCAATGAAATGAGGAAAAGGGATAACATGGCATGTGTCCTATACGACGTCTGCGGGGAATTTAAAAATGTCAGCTGCCGAAAACTGTGAATTGGTATATTGTTTGTCTCTAACTGTTTCTGTCTGTTTGACTTTTTCAAGTCAATCACAGCGCGACTAAATTTGATTGCGGCCTAAAGATATGTCCGCTAGATTGCACTTTTGTCCCCTGCCCGCTTTTCCTGAAGCCAGCTTACACCCATACATTAAAACATTTTTTTTTCAAAAAGTCATGTCATTATTGTACAGGCAAAAACTGTTTGGCCGCGCAATGCACACACTGGCAAGTATGGTTTAAAAGATACTGTCGCTCTCCTCAGCGCGTGTGAGCGAGTTCTGCATATGTGCTTCAATGGTGTAAGAATGCCGCGCATAAAGGATGCTATTCCTGTCAGAAAGTTGTGCATGCAAGGGTTAGTTCCTTGGTGTAACTTTAGGAGTCGATAGCTCTAGCTGCACCTATCTCACAAACACCTTAGAACTGTAGTGAGCGTTCATAGTGTTTCAATAAGTGCTTTTCTTGCAAAAAGAAGCAATACCCACTGGCCCACGCTGGGAATTAGATGGGGCGGCAGTGTGTCAGCGTCATCTTTGAATTCTTCACCTTTTTTTCTATGCCCCAAATGCTGACCACTTGCAAGGAGTATGTACAGGCTACAAATACAAAATAACAAAGAAAACACGTCAACACACAACCCAACACCAACTCAACATCTCAAAAAGAGACGTGTCATCCCTCCCCAGGAGCCATCCCCTAACATCAAATGAACCAACTCTGGCCTTCAACTTTGTTCAGTTGTGAGGATTGTAAGCGTTGCTCAGTACTCTTATTCGCCTTCATCTCTTATTCGTCTCCGTTTTGAAACGGTATCTTCAAGGCTCATAGCAATAACCTTTGGGGTGCCAAAATCCCTGCCTAGCTGCTTTGGTGACCCCCTTTTACACAAATTTCCAACTTAGCAATCATGGTGAATAAACAGGGAGCCGCGGTGGCTCAGTTGGTTTCTAGTTTCTGCGCTCTTTGCTCCGGTATTTATTTGTTTTTCCTTCGCGGAGGGCAAGCGCTGACTTGGATTTGAAGCATGCCGGTGCAGCGCGGTCAAGATTTACATAGTGTTCCTAGCATACGGCAGATTGTGTACAACTACTAAGGTGCGGAGAAAAGCAGGCAATTGATGCGAGTATGAAACCACTGTTCTTTCAGCGATTTCTAGGGTCTCGGCTGTGCAGCGCCGTTCGATGCAACACTCCATCGATCCGGCTACCGAGGATTCGAATCCAACAATGGCTGAAATTTTTGGCTTTGAAAACGGCTGAGCTATATTTTTTTCCAAACCGGTTACTTGCCTAGATCTACTGACGGGGGGCTACTTGGCGCAGATGAATAAAATCTTACTTGGACCAAAAAACCTACACTTGACTTGACTTCAACGAACGAACGCCGATTCCGTTATGAGAACCCCCCCCCCCCCCCCCCCCGATAACATGCGAGAGTACACGCAATTGACTTCACATCCCTCTTCTTTTTTGCATGCGTTTTAGAGCACTCGACCACTGGTCATCCATCAGGTTATCAGAAGGAGGGTTGGGTCAGATAATAATAAATGCTAATAAAAAATCCAGGTCAAGCTCCAGTAGGCTAATAGAAGTGTCATATCGTCACGTGATCGGTCTGTGAGCGCGAATGTTTGCCGCCGTTGTTCGGGCCATGGGCATTTTGCTCGAGATTGCCCATCGTCTTTTGGTCATAGGAATAACGATCATAGAAACAATTGTCCCACAGGACAAAATAAAACTCGTAACTTCAACTGGCATCGAGAAAGAGGAGATCATGGCCCGCGACCACAAGAGAGACATAATGGTCCAAGGCGGTGGTCCCGCATTGCTTGGGTCAGCAACCCTGACCGAGAGGCTGTAGTTTTGTTCCAGCTGAGGACGGCAGTTTAGTGAGCCCCTTCTTAGACTCCTAGTGAAGACACACACACACACACACAGGGAAGCTGCCATTAGATCTGGTCACCTCACGGCCTCGCATCATATCATGACTGCTGGCCAGTGTCACATGCCAAAGTAACCGCCATGTCAAAGTAGCCGGGATAGTTTGACATGTGCAAACGCCTATGTCAAAGTAGCCAGTCGGTTACATTGACATACACCAATGTTACTGGGCGGTGGTCATGCCGATGTATCCAGAGATAAATTTTGAAGTTGCAAACTATTTTGGACCTGATATTTCTTTCCAACAAGCACCATATTTGTCAACAAAGACACAGAACGTGCATTACATACGAAGTACATATTCGAATTTTGAAATCGTGAAATCGCGAATTTTGAAATAAAAGTTTCTGAAATCGTGAAAATCTACGAATAAAAGTCTACGAAGCGACGAACCGCAAGGATGAGCGCAAAATTGCTGGCCAACGGCCATCCGACAACTCATGTGGCATCACTTTCGGGTGATGACGGGTAATAACTTCGGGTAATATTTTTTCGGGTCAGGTAATGACCAGCGGTTACGACGATAAGTTTAGGTGGGCGTCATTGTAGTGCGTGTCCAGCAGCAATGCGTCACACGTTGTGTTTAGATCTTACTCCTACTCGGCTGGTCTCCAAGATATTTATAGAAATCTGTTGTTTCGCTTCGCGCAGTCACCTGCACAGTAAAAATTGTCAACACGCTAGTTGTAGCAGCAATTTGACATAAATGTAGTTCTAAAACAGAAGGCGGCACTTGACTTCAGCAACAAGGGTTTCCAGTTTCCCTTTCGATCTTAGGATTTCTCTTGGCGCTTAGGATAAACACTGCGTGCGAAAGGTGCTCTCCGTAGAATTATAACAAAAGGGCATATATGTAAAAGGATTGCCTGATCTAATGCCAGTGTCTTTGAACTGGATTGAAAATGTCGGCGAATATGAATCTTCTAGTGGCGTTTGTAATTTTCCATGTGCTCTTTTGGTGCTCCAATGCCCAGTGGTGGGATAGCAATAGCAGGGAGAGGGACAGACATGATTGGGATGGAGGAAGAAAGGATTGGGAACGTGGAAGAAATAATTGGGGCGGAGGCCGGGGCTGGGATCGAGATCGATATCGCGATCGCGATCGGGGTTGGGGTCGAGGTGGAGATAATTTGGCGGACCGGATTTTCTATTACGACAATGGTCAAGGTAAGAACTCGACATCGATTTATCAAGTTGCCCTACATCCTAAGATTGTTGTGTAGTGAGCGCCCGTTGTGGCACTGGTCAAGACCCGTGGTACTATCACACATGGACGGCTGGTGCTATTCGCCCAAATTACTACCAGAATCGAGGCTGGGTGCGCAACATCGATCAGTGTATACGCGAATGCAGTCGCGATTCTGACTGCTATTTTGCAACGGTCACGTCAACGAATTCATGCTATCTGCTCACCACTTCAGATAACAATGTGTGCAGATACATGAGAAGCGGCCACTTCGGACCACCAGGCGAGCGTTGCACACCAGCGCAGCCTTGTCCAAGCGCGTATCGCGTGTGCAGACAACCCCGCTGCACACTCCTCACACTGATGCAAGTGTACTGCAAGACGAACAGTGTGGATAAAGCCGTGGCCGAATGCAGGCCTGGGATATGAATGAATCGGGATTCGCAGATCCCTTTGTGAAAGTGCCGTGGGTCCATTGTAAATAAGTACACGGGCTATGTATTCGATGGTTGGTTCTTGTTGAAATGGTTTCACCAGTCACTGCACCCTCGCGGTCACAAGGTTCCATGGAAACTTTCTGTAGTGACATACTGTAGGCATGCGCTGTCAGTGAGAAAATGCTTGTGCTGCACATGACGTACGCTTGGCTGCTGGAACAACTGCGTACCTTCGCCACCATAACAGTAAGAAGAAAGGTTTGGCAAGAAGTTTCTTGAACGCGGTTGAAGGCACGGATCGAAGACATTGTAAGTGAAGGCATGAAGGCAGTAGTAAAAGACGCGAGGCGTACACAGGGGAAGGGGCGACAATGTACAACAATGTCATTGGGAACAGACACTGCACCAGTGGCAGATGTATGTTGAGCCGAAGGTCTGTTAAAACAGGGGTGTACAGGACGTCCCCAAATGCCAGGATCCCCACGATATCATACTGCACTGTGAAGATGTGCTAGGCAGGAGATGCCGTGCTATCGAGAAGATTGGCAGGACTCGACGTCGATGAAAAGACGAATTTCGGTTCACAAGAGAGGTACAACGCACCAACAACGCATGCAGGCCTTCAGCATAAGACAAGCTTAGTGAATGAACCGATTGGCAGATGAGTCAGGTGTATCGATACTGGGCCATACAGCAGAGCAGAGTGAGGTGGAGACCGGTTACAGATACTGGCACACTGGCACCATTTTATTCAAGTAGCTGCGCATTAGTTTTGGTAAATCTGAGGCTGTGCTCCGCAATCTACAGAATAAAGATAGCGATCCACGCACACATGTACTGCAAAAGAATAAGATTTTTATGTTTTCAAAAGTCGATTGGGATATTCTGATTTTCAGTTATGCAAGAATACTCTAATGAGTTGGCATTGATGACTCCGTGCGTATTTCTGAATACGACACCAGCACTTACATCATCCATTATCGCTGACAGCAACTGCCAAACTGACAATGAGCTTTCATTTTTGCCTCGACAAACAATGATCTTATGTTACTGCTACTAGTTTATACACAGCTCGATTTAGAATGTGCTTCCACCATATTCCCATATTTCCTCTGGCACTGCTTGTTGAGTAATGGTCGTAAGACTTTGCGACTCCAATTCTTCAAAGCTGCAGACCAGTAAAACTCACCCTTTGAATTAGCTATACATTCGATACCAGCTCCAATATGTTGTACGACCTGCAAATATAGGCGGAATGCAAACGTAGTTTGAAAACATGACAGAACTTTTCTGCAAAATAAAAACAAAAGTAGCCACCTGGTACTGGACCTCCGCGAATAAATTTTCGGAGCAATTGTGGTCCAACTTTATTTGCAGGTGCTCGACTAGCGGCTTCATAGTCATGCCCTGCAACAATATTGTAAGCGAGAATTCCTGAAGGGAAAAAATTTGAAATTTCACCTGAAGGAAACTTGTGAAAAATATGACAGTATATGCAGCCGTTAAAAATATATGCTGTGTTTTTTCTTTGTCGAGCAATGTCGAGGATTGCAAAGAAAAAGCTAGTGAAAATGTTATCGGACCACGTAATCCCCCATACGCCTTAAACACACAGTATAAGGATTGACAGTAACAAATTTTAAACGCTTACTAATATGAACTGATCCCTCGTGCAGATTTTTCGAAATCCGCTCAAAACGAACAGTTAATGAAGTAAGTCAGAGTAAAGGTCACTAAAAAGTTTTTCAAGTTTTTTTCCAAGAGCAATTACAAACTAGTTACATTTGTCAAATGCAATGCTTACAGTAAAGCGAGGACAACTACGTAGCTTACCTACAAATCTAACAATCAGACATAATAATACTGCAGACATTGCGAATGCGGGATCGAAGTATGACCATGTATCCTTCATACCAACAGCCATTGCTGCCAGCATCGCGAAAGTAATCGATTCGGCAATGTTGCTACAGAAAATGTATGAATATAAGCATTATTAAAAAAGAGTCCTCCCACATTTCCCCACACTCCCCAACCAGACATAAAATTCCCATTGTTTCATTCAGGTAATAAAGATCACCGCATAACCTACATATAGTGTACCTAGTGGTGGAATTATGAAAGGTTAGAGTTAGAGGTGATGCAGGGTTGACGGGGAAAAAACCTGGTTAGCTCACATACTTGAAACACGAATTTCTCAGCTACTTGGCCAAATCAGCTGGGAACATATCAGCTGAATAATATAATTGGAGCGGCAAAAAATGGGATGTTTAGTCAATTAAGTTATGATTGTGAGGTTTTTTTGGGTGAAAGTAATTTGATTAAGACGTTGAATGCGGCGTGCTTACCTCATTAGATAGCTTGACTGTTGAACGGTTATAAGGCTCCTTTGTGATACATTTTCGAAGGCGTAATGAATTTGGCAGAGTGCACAACAAATGAGACTAAAAAGAAAGCTTTCGTTTTTACATTGTAGGTGCAGGTTAAAAGTGATGAAGACCTGATCAATGGCGAGAAATCGAATAACTGCGCTGTCAGATATGACAGGTAAGCGAATCCAAATATGAAAAAAGGCTGCAAACCTAAAGAAGAGATTTCATACGTTTCCTTTAAAAAGGGAAGTTCAAGAGAAAAGATCGCTGCTCACCTTCAGACGATGAGGAATATTTCGTGATAAAAGCACTAAACACTCCAAAAAGAACACCAATCAGAATACCACCAATAAGGACGCATAAGAAAGCCGCAAATCCAATTCCGATTTCCTTCACACCAATTAGGTCCAAAAGGAGGAAACTCTTGATCGTGTTGTGAAGGACGATTGCGATGCCATCTGAAAAAGGCATTTCGACAATTCAAACTTTTGTTGGACGAAGAAAAATGTACCGTTAAGAAGGGACTCGCCGAATACTAGAAAATATAACAGTTTGTTAACACCCATACTTTGAAAAATTGCAAGAGCCTAAAATTATAACTTAAGACATTATGCAGGACGAAACGAAATAGAGAATGAAATTACCGCAACTGGATCAGTAGCGGCGATGACAGTACTAAACATCAGACATTCCAAAAATGTGGTTCTCCAGGACGCGCCCATGAAGCCAAGTAAGTAGCACCCATACAAGGATGGGCCTATGATCAACACATTCAGTACAGTGCCCTGAAAAAGTCTTGCTACTTGTATCTGTGACACATGGTAAACCAGCGCGTACCACAAGGGCATATAATAAAATGGACCCGAGGTTTTCATTAAATGCTCGATGTTTGAATGAGTATGCGGCCTCCAAAACGATTCTGAAAAGAAGAGCTATATAGATAAAATATTTCGAAGAGCTGCAGCTTTAGTGAACAAATGTTTGCTCGCATCGTTGCGCGCCCATGAAGCCAAGTAAATACCATCCATACAAGGATGGACCTATGATCAACACATTCAGTATGGGGCCCTGAAGTGATTCACTTTACAAGTGCAGTTTCCCGCCGAATGGCTTATGACAAAAAATAAGCTGTGCGAGACAAATCCCCTAGAAACTACAAGTACTGAATGAGCATTCTACGTGCGAAACTCTAGCAGGTTCTCATGGAACAGTTTAAATTAACTTTACCAGAAGTGGCCTTTTTGTGCAAAAATCAAACAAAAAAGAGTTGCCATTCATGATTTCCACTGATAATTTCGACATTTACTTTGGGTAAAAAGCTTTGACTAAAAGAAAACTTACGGTGGCAACAAGAAATTGAAAAATACGCCGGGCTTAAAATCCAGGAATTTCAGGACTTCGCGTGCTTCTCGAATCCAAAAGAAGAATCCGATTATAATTCCAAAAAGCATAAGCATGCTAAACAAAATTGATCAGTACAGTAAGCTTCAAAAATAAGCTCTTTTTCTTACCAAGATTCAGGAACTTCTTTGTTCAATTTCCGAAAATGTTCAAACGCTTAAAACCAAAATTCTATTGGAAAGAAAAAGAAAAACGCAGGCCATTTGGCATTTACCTAATTTTAGACAGCACAGAACCAGAATAAAAATGGTTACTATGAATGGTTTCTCGACTAGGGCGAATCTTATGAGCACAATATGGACGGACGATTTGACTTTTTTGTTTCTACTTGCATTAACATTTTTCCCTGCTTCAGATGAGAAATTTTCATGATTATCTGGTTTTTTGGACGTTAGATTCAAAAAATTTCTTGAATCGTTGTCTGAAGCTGAGAAAGTACATGCAAATAATGCGAAACCAACAATAATAATACAAACCCAGTAGGTGAAAAAAAGTTTCGGCATAACTTCTGTCCTTTTAAAAAAACAAAATTTTGCATCCGCAGCAAAATCTAGAGAACTTGGCTAGATGTCTTGTAAGTTGCTTGAGGAACTGCCTTATATGTACAGATGTACAATAACACGGCCTGTGCCAAAACCATCACAACTACATGCGCGCATTGATTGATGATTATGTCTTTTGGCGTGAGTGGAAGGGCGGCAACTGAAAAGGAATATACCTTTTGCTGACACGCCTATGTTGAAGGAGCATTGCCTAAAACCAAAGAAGCACTTCACAAAGTTTTTGGAACCTTCCAACTTGGAACTCCATTCACAATATATTCATTGTTAGTACAACGAAAACCAGATGCTAGAATCTGAAATGTTTACTCTTTCATTCTCATTGTCAGTAACAAACAGCGCTAAAGACTCCGCCCATTCAAGGTGTGTTACTTCATGAAACATGTGCACATACAGCCAGATTTCGTGGAACACAACACAAGAAACCGCATAAATGCTATGAGTAAGATGGCGTGATGTCGCAGATCACACAGGTGCGCGCGAGTGCGTTAATATCGTGAGCAAGGACAGAAATCGTTTATCGTTCCGTTAAAGATATGGTGTCAAAATGAAATCGTTATCAGATAATCGTAAGTCGTTAATGGCTTTACACAGTTACATTTGAAAAGTATACTGCAGCTCAGGATTAGTACATCGTTTATTATATCATGAACAGTATTAAATCTCGATGTGTTGTTTTTGTCATAGAAGAACCCCGCTTGCTGCTTCGTCAAAAATAAGTAACTTCCTGAAATTTGTTGCTATCATATTAAACAGTGTAATAACTCTTTTGAATTTCGAATCAAGCTCTACTACGCATAGCCCGAGAGTTAGACACCCCTAGCCCAATATGTGGACCACCAGCAAAGGATTACATGATCCTCTGCAAGGATCAGTCGTCCTGTTGATATTCATGCAGAAAAAGCAGCTTCTGCTCAGACATTTTTCCTAAACTGTGGTTGCATTTAGCAGTGGCCGAGTAGACCAGCCATCCCAAGCCCTGGCTCCACTGTGTGCATTGGCTGGTCTAAAAGTTTCGAGTCTGTCATAACAGACTTTTTTGGAAATAATAATATTAAACAGTGTAATAACTCTTTTGAAATTCAAATGTTATGATTGGGCACTAACGTAATTTATAAAATATGACAAATTTTTCCAAGTTTGAAAAGTGGAAAAATTATAAGCATCGCAAAGACACCCGGAAATTTTCAAAGGCGCTGTAAATTTTTTGTGCTCTCCCTAACAGCTCTTGATGTTATATTTTCCGCACTGATTTCTGGATTTTCCCTTCGCAATCTTTCCGCTTTCATCTCACTGACAAAGTAATCGTTATCAGGGCTCTTTGAAAGTGCAGTCTCCTTGGTAAATTCTTTGTGATTGATGACTTCGCGGAAAAGATTTCGAGAATAGACTTTATCCGCCACAAGGTTTACTGTAGAGAAAATGGATAGGGCGTGTACCAAAAGTGAAGGAAAAAGTTGCAGACTTTGACTACAGCATACACCCGACTGCTTGTATAGCCATCATCAGAACAATTCGACGTGCACATGTATACTCCACAGATCAGCCTTCAGTATGCAGGTCTAAAATCCATCTCGCAATAACGCTGGCACGCTGGACTCAAAAGCAAGCTGAGAGAAATGAGAAAAACACAGCCTCATCACTACTCGCAGTCCAGTAACGCAGTGCTATATAGGTTTGCTATTTCTGACTTGTGTCGCTGCTCACGTTTGTGATCTAGAAGACAGGTTTATTTGATAAGGTGCAGATTTTTGTGACCAATAGTTTTCTGGCCTGAAACGTGCTCTCTCTTTGTGATATGTTGCGCACTGATGAGACTAGGCAAGGGAGAGAGGGGGGTCAGTCATGACATCTTTTGGTGGCCCTTGATTCTGTGCTTTGGGGCAGATGAAGTTGTTTTGTCTTTTGTCGCCAATGCTACTCAATGCAGTCACTTCCACAGCTACAAGGCGACATAGGAAACTGAAAGAGTGATGGCAGGGCAGACGGCATTAATGAATGTTCTTTTCAAGGGGATACCCGAACTTGGCGTTTCACAAAACATATTTTCTGACTCATCTGGCGATTATCCCGGCTGCTGGACGGTGCCGCAAATGGTAATATCGTCGTGCTTTTGGCGGCTATCGCAGGCTTGACTATCTTATGGCTCGTTGTCTTCAAGCTAAAATGGGAAGTCAGTTGATAGAAGCACGCCACCAAGCAGGGCTTCGAGCCATCTTACCACAGTCCAGTGAGCAAGGCGAGGGCGTGAGCTAGAGCGGCGATTGAAAGGCCAGTGTAGACTCCGACCAGCCCTCCTACATCATAAAAGGCTTGATAAATACTCGTCAAATTCATTTCGTCATAAACAAATCGCTTCTCTCGATCAGCGCGGATTGTGATAATGGTTCTCAGGTAATCGTCGTTGTGTTCCAAGTCGTAGAATGTGACTGTGGATGGCATTGCCATGTACTCACAGCGGGGCGGACACTTATATTTAAATACCTGAAATACAAAAAAACATTGTAGGGAGAATTTCGCAGTACCACAAAATGACATTTTACGTCTCGTAAAAACTGTTGATCAATAATAGGCTGTACACAGTTCTTGACGATGTCTGCGGTGCAGGAGTCGTGATTATTTGGGTATTGCTCTCCACCAACCATGCGACAATTACAGATATTTAGCATTAGGTCCTCTATTTCATCGAGCGGGCAGGTTTCCTTTGAGTAGTACTCGTACTTGGTCAGCTTCGGAGCTGTCACAGATGTATGGCAGTCGTTTATCAGAGTGGTGGTTATTTGATGAAAACTGATCAATGCGTGGGTTTTGACTGGAATGAACTGCTGCATCGAAAACATGCTTGGTGCTCCTCCATTAATGATTTTTGCTCCAATATCTGCCTGGTCAGCGATACTTGTTTCATAGAAGGTGTCATTTAGTGGCACGATGACTTCAAATCTCATCCACGGTTCCTGGTAGTCTGAGAGCCCCAAGCAAAGTAATTATCTTGACTAGATTATTTATCTTTAAAAAATTTCTGAAAATACAACGTCGATTACAGTTCGAATTGGGGCTGATGACATCAAGTGTTATTTAACTGCAAATGCGAGACAAAAAGCAGACTCTGATACAATTTTCTACGCTCGCTGTTTATTTTTTTAGGGGCTCACAGTAAATCCCGCATAAGGACTACATTTCTTGAGTATGGTGCTCAAATTCTGGAGAATATTTTGATTATTCTGATCCCAGTTAAATTTTAATTATCAACCCTGGGTGTACGCGACGACCCAGTTTTTTGACCTATGTATATCGAAAGAGACCCCTTGCCCCTTTCCTGGATGACACCAGACATCGCCCAGATTATGCTCGTCTTTTTTCAAAACTGTCACATGGGTATCATAATTTTTAAGAGCTGATAGTCCACTTGAGCAAAAGGTCATGTGACTCTTAGGGCGCCGCTTCTAGATTTACTGGTATAATGTAGCAGGATCGCGAGTCCAAGACGATTGGCAATGGCCAGCAAGAATGTGGCATGCCGGACAGTGAACAGTTTTTGAATATTTGTCCCACCTTGGATAAAGACTCCACCAAAAGTCAAAAAAATGTATGTTTTCTTGAAAATTATGATTTAATAAATCGGTTAAAATTCGCCAAACATTCGATTTGATGGGATCATCGAAAACTGGATTGTAATAGCTAATGTATCTCGAAAATGCAAGCAATAGTTGCGATTTGGTCATGTTCAAGTGGGATGCCTTTTCCAGAAGATAATCGGGTATTTGAATGTTTGCTTCGATATATGTCTTGTTCCAGGCTGGAGCGTGGGTGAGAGTTACCACTGGAAAAACGTCGTCGAGTCTTGTATGCGCTATCGTTTGCCTGCTCACGATCACCTTTCCTATGTTGTAACGTTGGATAGTTAAAAGAGATAACAAAAGTGAGATAACATAGCCCAACAGGATGACAATTATCCAAAGAAACTTTTCTTTTCGGCTAGTGGCCTTGCCCAACTCATTGTAGCCGTCCAATTGTTAGCGTTCAAGTAGTGTCCTAAATCATGCTATATTGTAAACTATTGTAGTCTCTGTTTCACAAAGTAGCTGGCGTACTTGCTCGTGTCCAGATCAACAGGCGACTTACCTCGGCCGCAGGAACGCTATATGCTTTTGTTCAAGATGATTCAATTTTTCCGTTAGAACGTCTGCCTTTGAGGCGCATGCACTTATCGAATGTGCGCACATTGAAAAGAGTTTGTACTTTATGATGAAAATCAGGACGGGCTTCCTTTTCACAAAATGCCCTGCTGGATACGATTCTGAAATAAACAGAGAAAAGCTCTGCACCACGATCAAGTTGTAAATCGACATTGACGATTCAATTAATTATCCTACCCTGAAAAGATCAGATACAGCGGCGTATCTATTTGGTGATGAAAAGAAAAATTTGAAAGTAATAATATTTGCGCCTAACCTTGTCGCCTTGTGGCAAATTAAGACTGGAGCCTCCCAACAGTTATGTGCGCACCAGTTCGCTGTGCACATAAAAATACACGAAAATTTTCAAGAAAAATTTGACAGGTAATTTTAACACTGCGAGTATGCTATGCTTACCGCTGCTCAGTTCGTGGCTTGGGTGCAGGGTACTAATCATATTAAAACGTGTGCACACGGTAAAGTACGTAGGAACAACAGAGTATTCTTTGCGCATACTCCGTATATCTACTACGGTGCACACGTGCGTACATACCTGCATGCCTGATGTGCTGGAAGCCTGCCAGTGCAACTCCGAGTCCTGTCGCATCGCACTAGCTTCGTTTATTCGGTGCCGCTCGCACTTACTGTGCGCACTTGGTTAGGATGGCGGGCTTAGGATGGCTGGTCTACTCGGCCACAAGGAAAAGAGAGGGGCCTGCACTGCACGGTGTATAATCACTCGCACACAGATGCTTGCCGATGGCAGAATTTTTAAATCCAACATGCTTCTCTGCTGTTCACTGCTGCTGTTCAGACAGGCTCCCCAAAAGTAACTATGCTGTTCCACACGAGCGTCCTGCATACTGTATTGCTAAAGCTGCGAGTAAGGTGATATAGCTTATCGTTGACACACTTTCAACAATCTTTCCTTCCCTTCTTCCTGCTTTATGTTCATGCTCATGGTTTATAACATCACTAATGACAAGCTCGAGGATAAAGGGACACATGACACAAAATAATTTACCTAGCCGGCTTGAACATTACCCGGTACGCCTTTGGTGTAAAACAGAAATCCGACAGGAAATCGACCCCATGACCTTACGAATCGTTTTGACAAAAGTGTAATGCATCCAAGCATGCGTCGCCGAGGGAGCCCAGCCAACCTAGTCTCGCCCTTCATTTCGTTGAAGTAGAGTTGCTAGGCTAACTTTGTTGTTGTCTGATAACAGATTTTTTTAGAAATAAAAAGGTGCACCCTAGACAGGTAGCACTCGGCGTTGCTTGCTCGATTTCCGCTTGAGCTCTTGTTTCTTGCATTCAATGTCTTCTTACGTTTGTGGACTTCTTTCAGGACTGGTGGCTGCTCGTCTTACAGGGATTTCGAGCAATGAACAAGCGCCACTGAAATATTCCCAAACTTCTCAACACGAAGTACCTAACGAAAAGACAACCACAGTTTCCGGGAATTTGAAAACTGCGCTACGCTACAGTACAGTAGTCTTTTTTATGATGAACCTGTTGTCCCATTCTTGCGCGGGGAAATTTAGACAAGTTGTCGCCTATCGCGAGCACGTTTCGTCCGTTCGTTTTCGTGTTCGACGAATGGAAGGGTGAAGGTGGCAGAGAGCGCTTCAGCGACTCCCGTGGGAAATATAAAACCTTATTAGTCGCCGAGACCTGAGTGTTGGTTCATACCTCTTACATTCTCGAAAAACACAAATCATCAGTGCTGCGCTGCTCTTTCATTTTAATCCTTACCAGTCAGTCATATAATAAAAAAAGGTGCTAATACTGATTACAAGCTTTATACACAGCTCGATTTAGAATGTGCCTCCACCATATTCCCATATTTTCTCTGGCATTGCTTGTTGAGTAATGGTCGCAAGACTTTGCGACTGCAATTTTTCAAAGCTGCCGACCAGTAAAATTCGCCCTTTGAATTGGCTATACATTCGATACCTGCTCCAATATGTTGCGCGACCTGCAAATATGGGCAGCAAAAAGAAATGATTTGGAATTTAATTTTAACCTCAGTTTGCAAATCAAGACTGCTATTAGCCACCTGATAGTGAACTTCAGTGAATAAATTCTGACAATGACTGTGGTCCAACTTTATTTGCAGTTGCTTGACTAGTGGTTTCATGGTCATGCCCTGAAATGAAATTTCAATAAAGCCGGAAAACATAAAGTTTCAGAAAAACCTAAAATTTGACCTGTAGAAAAGTTGTAAAAAATATGACAGTATATGATGCTGTTAAAAATATATGCCGTGTTTTTTCTTTGTCCAGCAACGTCGAGGATTGCAAAGAAAATGCTAAAGAAAATGTAATTGGACCACGTAATCCGCCATACGCCTAAAATGGAAAAGACATGGCATGGCAAATCAATGGCAAATTTGAATCGCTCACCAATACGAACTGGTCTCTCCTGCAGATTTGCCGGAACCCGCTCAACGAACGATTGATGAAGAAGGTCAAAATGAAGGTTACTAAAGTTTTTAAAGCTGAGGGTTAATCTTAGTTTTGGGTGTCGAAGGTGACTATAGGACAAAATAAAGTTGACCGCAAACAAGCACAGCTACGGGTTTGATGACATATTACCGCGGGTGTCAGGGCTGTACTCAGTGGGTACTTTGAAAACTTCTTGAAGACTTTATTTAACATCACGCCGCTCAGTATGAAGTAAGTGTTGGACTTCGTATGTAAGCGAAAATTTGAAACAGAATCGCATGTTTTTAATATTTTTTTCACACTAACGCATACACAAGCACAAATTTATCCACTTTGGGAAATTAGCGGTATGCTCGCGGAATTTCCAAATGTTTCAGGAAAGTTCAGAATCTTACAGTTTGTGCTGTGCGATGTTCAAGTCTGGATTAGAAATTCAAGAAAACCTGCCAAATACACAACGTTCAACACCCGCTGACTGTGAGATTTCCTTCCAACCCTGCTCACCCCCGGTTGCTCACCTAGAAATCGAACGACCAGACATAACAGGACGGCTGAAATTGAGAAACCTGGATCGAAGTTCGCCCACGCATCCTTGATACCAATAGCCATTGCTGCCAGCATCACGAAAGTTATCGACTCGGCAATATTGCTGGAAGAAGGTATGAAAAAGATATGAAGAGTGATTCTTGAGTCATCCTAGCCAGACACAGTATTCCACTGTCCCTCGCCCTCGACCTCGCTAACGTGCTGGCCCTGACTTAGGAGAGGCGGACCAGTCCCAGAACCAGTGCACGAACAGGCCAGAGGTCATAGTACATGCCTAGTCCATACCAATTACAAAGGGACACGTGACACAAAATGATTTACCTAGCCGCGGCTTGAACATTACCCACTATAGCCTGAGAGTAGACACTCCTAGCCCACTATGTAGACCGCGAGCATAGGATTGCATGGTCCTCTGCTTGTTGCCACAATAAGTCGTCCTGTTGATATTCATGCAGAAAAAGCAGCTTTTGCTCAGGCATTTTTCCACAAGCGTGGCTGCGTTTAGCAGCGGCCGAGTGGACCAGCCATTCTGTCATAACAGACTTTTTTTGGAAATAGTAAGACCGTTTTTCATTTTTTGCTACAAACTAGTTTGGCCCAAAACACTTGTTCCTGCAGATCGACTAAGAGAATCGAGTGACTGCCATACGCCTTCCTCCAAACTTCAGAAAAACATAAAACTAAAACCCTAGCACTTACATATAAACTGCACACATTTTTCGAAAAGGTACTTCGACACAAAGGCGGCAGGAAAAACAACAAAATTACCGTATACCTCTTTTCTGCATCTCTATTATATCCCACACCTTATCCGATTGCGCAAGAAATTCTAAGGCTACCCTCATATTCCTTGTTAACAACAACGTTCCACTGTCCCGTGGAAAGAAGAAAAACAAAAACCAAAAATTTTAACCCGTCAAGGAGTCGAACTGAGAGCCTCATGTCGCACAACAAAGATGTTGTCGGAAAGCCACTGCGCCTAAGTAGAACTGCCTCATGTTCAGTGTGGTCTGAAGTTAACTAGACGCAAATCACTCGCTCCGAAGCTAAAACGGAACGCTGAAGATCCTCAAATCTTATCCAGTTATTATTTGCGCGAATGTTTCTCAGCAATGTTATTCCATATCTAGTAAAACATGTCCTGTCTACGGAAACTCTGTGCGCATCTATTCATATTCGTTCACATATTCTATCGGCAAAATTATTTGGGTACACCAAACCTAACTTTGTGAGAGCCCGCTGATCGTGAGCCTAGGCAAGCAATGGCGGCGTGACTTAACCCGTTCAGTTGATGTTTCTAAGCACCTCGCTAACAATAAAAAACAGAAACACATAACAAACTTCATAGTCGATAATTCAAGAATGACTGAGCGTAAGAAAGTTGATTCTTCGCAAGCTTTGAAAGATAAGTCAGATCTACAAAAGTGTCAATTTTTATCGAAATCTGTCCAGTACCTGACGATGGACGGATAAGAAAAATCTGAAACAGTGACTATTTTCAGGACTAACTTTTCGGAAATTGAAGCTTAAAAAAAAAAATGACCGTCAAAGCAGAGTACGGAAGATTCAGCATTTAGAAAAACTGAAATTTACAACTGGCCGACCTCTGGTTGTTGATCAAGGCACATGTTGTCTCCTCCTCCTCCTCCTCGCTTCTCCCCCTGCACAAGAAATCGCCTATTCTGGAACTCGACGACGGCTGGACGGATTTTGATAAAAATCAGCACGATTGTACATTCGGCCGATTCTGAAAAGTGTGGGAAAAATCAAAAATTTTTGTCCACCTGTTCTCGAGTTATTAGCCGGCGAAAATCGTCTATCAGCATAGTGTTCTGGTTGGCTGATCTAAGGCAAAAAAATGCGTGACATTCTTTGATTTCTGTCTTCAGTAATTTTTAATTACATATCTGCGGTATGTGATAATGACTATCACTTAATTAGGCTTTTTTGAATATACGCGGAATGTAGCCGTTTAATTCAAATATTGTGCTCTACCTCATTAGATAACTTGACTGTTGAACGGTTATAAGGCTCCTTGGTGATACATTTTCGAAGGCGTAATGAACTTGGCAGAGTGCACAACAAATAAGACTAAAAAGAAAGCGTTTTTATTCTGATTGGGCGAAACAAACAAACACGAACCTGATCATTGCTGAGAAATCAAATAGCTGCGCTGTCAGATACGACAGGTAAGCGAACCCAAATATGAATATTGGCTCCAAACCTAAAGAAAAGGTGCGTGCGCTCACTAATGAAGAAGAAAGTTCAGATCACTGCTCACCTTCTGACGTTGAAGAATACTTAATTACAAAAGCGCTGAATAATCCGACAAGGACACCAATCAAAACAGCACCAATGCAAACGCACAAAAAAGCAGCGAAGCCAATTCCGATTTCTTTCACGCCAATATTGTCCAAGTGGATGAAACTTTCAATACTGTTGTAGAAGACTATTGCGATGCCATCTGAAAATTGTATTAAAAACCTCTGACTTCTCCAGGGGGTAGAAAAATTACCGTTGAATAGGGACTCGCCGAATACTAAAAAATATAACATTTTGTTAACACCCATACTTTGAAAAATTGCGAGAGCCTGAAATATTCACTGATCAGATCATGCAAATATTAAACTCAGTGAAATGAACTGAAATTACCGCGACTGGATCAGTAGCTGCGATGACGGTGCTAAACATAAGACATTCCAAAAATGTGGTTCTCCAGTACGCGCCCATGAAGCCAAGTAAGTAACATCCATACAAGGATGGGCCTATGATCAACACGTTCAGTACGGTGCCCTGAAAAAGTCTTGCAGCTGGTATTCATGACACCTGGTAAACCAGCACGTACCACAAGGGCATATAATAAAATGGACCTAAGGTTTTCATTAAATGCTCGATGCTTAAATGAATACGAAGCCTCCAAGACAATTCTGAAAAAAGGGCAAAGCTTAAGCATCACACAATGTTTAGAGTTGTAGCTTCTCTGAGAAAAAATCCTTGCCAAAAGCAGATTACTTTTAAAAATTTGCCTTTTTCGCTCATCTTTCTATGACAGAATGGTGGCGACAGGCGAAACTGAAACCTCATAGGATTGCTGGATGGTATAGTTGCTGATATTCAGGAGATGCTAAGTACTCTAAAAGCTGTTTCAGAATTTAGTCTACCACTCGAAAAAATCTTCTGTAGTCAATTTCCAAGCAACTAGAAACATTTGAATTACTGTAAAGTGTAATTCAGGAAGTAGAAGAAGAAAAATTACTGTCATTGAAAATAGAAGAAAATGTTCTTAACCAGGGATTTTTTTTAGATTATGGACTCCCAGTCTTTATGCAAGCGAAAGGACCGGAAAACTTGTCGAAAGCATGCCGAGGACAGGTTTTTTAGGTTAGGCGTTTCTAAACCTACTTTATAATTAGTACAGTAGCAAAGGCAAGTACTCGTACTTTAACTGCTTGAAAACGTAAGACTTACGGTGGCAACAAGAAGTTAAAAAAAACTGTAGGCTTGAAATCTAGAAATTCCAATACTTTTTGTGCTTCTGGAATCCAAAATAAGAAGCCAATTGCAATTCCAAAAAGCATGAGCATGCTAAACAAAATTTGTCAGAACAGCAAGCTGTCGAGGAAAGCTATTTTTCTTACCAGGATTCGGGAATCGTTTCGTTTAATTTTCGAAAATATTCAAAGGCTAAAACCGAAATTACTAGCAAGATAGATTGCAGGTCGATTGGTCACTTACTTAATTTAAGACAGCACAGAACCAAAATGAAAATGGTAATTGTGAATGGTTTCTCGACCAGGGCGAATTTTATGAGAGCAATATGGACGGACGATTTGACTTTTTCAGTCGCAATCTGATTGAAATTTGTAGCATTTCCTGCTTCAGATGATGAATTTTTATGATTATTATCTGGTAGTTTGGACGTCAGGCTCAAAAATTTCTTCGATTCGTTGTCTGAAGTTGATTGTGAGATGGAATAAGCGAATAATGCAAAACCAATAAAAATAATGTAAGGCCAGTTGGTGGACGGAAATTTCGACATAACTTTTGTCTTTTTTATTATAATATGTTACAAAATCGTTTTCTCTCGCAGCAGAATCTGAAGAGCTCGGTTGATGCCTTGTTGGTTGCTAGGGGGACGGCCATAAATGGATTTGTGCACCTTGCAAGGACAGAGCGTGTCAAAACACAGCACACCTGCATACGGATGCGCGCATTGAAACTGATTGATTGTGCCCTTTTACGAGACGAGGAGGGGAGACCGAAAGGAAACATGTTTTTACTAATCCGAGTGCGCAGAAAAAGCAATGCCAAAAATATGGAGCAGTTCAAGAGTGTATTCGCTCAATTTTGACTGTGTTTTTGACGATTTTTCGATAATGCAGAAGAACGCGATTTCCCATGGCCGCCATGAAATTTTTCGTGGAGAGTAGTTATGAATTAAAGATTTGTGGCGTTATACTTTTTAGATGTACTACTTGCCTGGGGTTTCTGTTGAGCTGACCGTAAATGCTATTCTTAAACTGTTCCCGGTCACCGCGCGAAAATTGTTAGGGCAACCGTAAAAATCCATTCTCAAAACTTTTGTCGCCGGAAAAGTCCAGCGAGATACCCTAGGTGGCCGTGAAAAACTTTGAGGCGGTCCGAAGCAGCTTAAATCTAATTCCGTCAATGTCAAAATATGACATTTCCCTTGGTATTGAGAACATAAGCGCAAAAAATGGATATGGCTGACCAACCTTGAAAATAGCCAAATGATTTGTGCCACCTCGACCAGGCACACGAGTGTCAGTGATTGCTCTAAAATCCTTAAAACGACTTGGGCCTGAATCTTGCCTGATCTACAGTGCGTGTGAAGGTCGATTGGCAGAGGAGATTCCCTGTGCGTCCACGGTTCACTGTCCACTGCCCTGCTTTATTTTGGGATCTCACGATCAGAGGCCGTTGGCTGGAAAACAGTGAGCTGACTGGAAAAACCCATTGAGGTCATCCCTAAATTTCCGATGAGGTGAGTGTAATATTTCAGCGCGAGCTCACCCTAATATTCCAGTGAGGTGACTGGAGAAAGGCCTAACGGAATTGTGCTATTCTCGAAACAAAACTTGGTGGACGGGAAGTTGGGGTCAGAGTGAAAGCGCAGTTTCAATGGCGCACAGTGCATCTTCTATTTACAAGCCTAGACGACTCAACCTAGGACGACTGGTGACTGGTTGAATATAGGTTTGCTGCCGTATTATAATTACGGGAAAGCACAGGCGATATACGTAGAAGCAGGGTAACTAAACTAGCGTTCAGTCTATCGGTGCAAAAGTCTATCGGTGCTTGTGTGGATATACAGTACACCAACCATTAAACTACATTGTATTGTAAGCCCCGACAAATTCCAGCAGAACAAAAGAAATGTTTACCAAAAGAACCGAAAGAAATGTGAGCTTGAATCCACAAGACGCAGAGGGCTGTACGAAATAAAGACAAAAAAACAAGAAAACGGGCCCTGCCCCGCGGCGGACTAAACGCCCAGAAAATGATGACTTGACGCTTGCTCGGTCCCAGTTCGGGGCAGTGTCAAGTTGATCTTAATTCTTCAAAAGGAACCATACGGGCCAGAGAAATGGTCTTTGCAGATACTTAGTTTGCCCACATAAGGAGATGCCGGTTGTGCCTGTTTATGGTCATTCGAGCACTATAGTCTTGCCTACGTGTAAAAACAAGCTAATAGAAGCATCAGATTACTTGCCTAACTCTTCAGCAAAGTTTTATGCAGAAAGAGTTCGGATCTGCTTCGCTTGAATGAGACCAATGAGATTGTATGCCCTGATAAACTGAGATCCCAAAGGGACCGCTAATCAGCAGCTGTAGCACGACATTAGCTTGCGACATGCATCATCAGCTGCTATCGCAATTTCCCCAGGCTCATTATCTCTCGGAAATTCTAGCATGTTCCAGTCTTTGGTCAAGTGACGTAGCACAGCATGCCGTAGTCGATAGTCACCGTCCATGTTACCCACAAATCACCTTGGCCCATGATAAATGCTCCGTCAGTAGAACCTGGCCATCCGACAACGATAGTCATGAAGTTTACGGCCGTTGACAATCATGGATGTGAATCATTCACTTGAAATTATTTCATTAGACCTCGTTGGAAAAGGTTTCGAGGCGGCCAAGACCGCCTCGATTTTTTCCCAGTCACCCCCATTATCTCGACGAACTTTTCCCACGAACATTTTTTTTGAGAATACGATTTCGTACCAGCTTTGCTCAGTGACTGTAAAATTAGACTCGGTGACAGGAAAACAGTGACAGAAATACATTCGAGAATAGCTATCCCAGTCAGCTCAATGGAAAAGTACTCGGTGAGCGGGAGATCTCGCTGGAAAACGCGTCGAGAATACGGCCTCAGAAGTACACCCACGTTTCAGTCTTCGTCATCACCAGCTGGAAGAGCTCCTTTGCATACCCCTTGCACGAGTAAACGCCTTGATCCATGAAGAATGTCATGGATCGTTGCTTGTGTCGCGACGATCGCGAGACACAACACTGCTGACTATGATTCACATCGCCTTTCTCTGAACCCCCTTCCCTTTACTTCTCGCGTGTACTTGTAATACTCGTATCGTTAGTGCCAAGTAAAACTGTAAGATCGAGCGGTTGCGCCTAACATCCACTGCGCTTTACAAACATCGGAAATGGGCACTCTTTCCGACATGGTAGCAGAACAGTAACGGTCAACGGTTTCTACGATAACCCATTTTGTCACTGGGGAGGGTCGGATCGGATCGGATCGATGGAATACTTTACACCTGAGTATTTCATTTACGATCTGCCAAGCCTACAGCTCCTCATGAATTGCAAACTGCAGGCTGGGGAATCGAAATTCTGACGGCAAGAATTTGGAAGGGCAGATTTGGACATACCAGCCATCTATCTTAACATTGATTGGGTCAATAAGTTCGTACACCATCAAACTAAAACCGTTGCGTCGAGTTCCAGGTCTCAACTGATTTGTGTCCGCTTGGGGACATTAAACGCAGTTACAAAGCCCGTTAGGGGCACAAAATCGCGACCCGTTTGGTCTTTCACATCCCAGTTTCAAGCCCACTGGGGGGCATCAAACTAGTCCGTTGAAGGACATCAAACCTGGATTTCAAGCCTGCCAGGAGGCAAACCGAAAACCTTTGGTTCGATTATGAGTCATTTCATCGGTGGCGCCGCTATCGATGCTAATATCAAAGAATATCACATGGACTGGGACGACGCTATCAGAAATTTATCAACTTCGTGGTCAGAAAAAGTGCGAGCCGTCAATGTACCATACGTAAGCAACGCCTGCAGATATTGCTATCATTTGCTCGATCTAGTCAACTGAAGTTTCACCTGAAAGAACTGTCTCAATCCACTTTTTAGACTGTACGTTAGGTCATTCCAGACTCACTTCAACCAAAAATTATGCTGATGCCATTACTCCTTTTTAACGGATTTTTGGTCAGTCTTCATTATGTTACTTCCTACGTTCCTACGTTTCCTGCATTATTTTGTTACACAGCTAATGTGCCACCACGGTTCTGAAATATCAAATCATGGAATTTGTGATGTCTAGAACTAGAAGGTCACGTCTAGATTTTTGAGTTAGTCAACCGCCTTCATTTACGTTTCTCAAGTATCAGCTTCGAAAGAGAAACTTGTAGTAGTAGTCAGTGTTTATTCACTTCAACTGTGAGCTATAAACTCCACGGCATATTACTCATTTTTGCCGCTGCCAACAACGCCAACCAAGAAAAGCCGATGTTACAACTAACTGTGACCAATCCTGCATAGTTTGATTACAATTTAACGAAAGCAATGAACTCGTTTCAGCTTAATGTTACCATTAATTTTGTTGCTTGGGGAGTGTCGCGACGATCGCGAGACACAACACTGCTGACTATGATTCACATCGCCTTTCTCTGAACCCCTTTCCCTTTACTTCTCGCGCGTACTTGTAATACTCGTATCGTTAGTGCCAAGTAAAACTGTAAGATCGAGCGGTTGCGCCTAACATCCACTGCGCTTTACAAACATCGGAAATGGGCACTCTTTCCGACAGCTTGTGCAGTTTTGCACAGCTTGCCTGAAGACTGCTAGAGTTAGATTTTGATCCTCGAAACGACTAGATGAACGATTTACTACTATTGATCACGCTCACCGCGCTGATGCAGGGCCTCGTCGAGGAGACACATGTATTGTCGGAGGGGAGTCCGACACTGAGGTGGCCATTGAATAACGCGCTGGTTCAGTGTACAGGGAAGCACAAAATCGGATATAGTCTATTATAGATTTACATATATGAGATACTTTTGGTAAGCCCAGCATTTGTGACTGGTGAGTCGCCATGAAGAATTCTTGGAAATCGCCAAAACCGCCATGGAACAAAAAAATTGGCGTTCTACCAAACAGTGTACTTGTCGGACACCCTCTCCGTTGGTGGGAAATTTTATTATTGAGAGTTTGAACAACGAGTCAGGTTATACTGTAAATCCTCAAAATTAAAACCACACACAACCACCATCACCAAAACCACAACTCCGTGCACTGCACGCTATTTACGACCATGTTTTGAGCGTTCTACAACTGACAGGCAATGGATTGGCAGTTTAATCAATGAGGTGTACCTGGTTTACGTACAAACAAGCGCTTCCTACTGCTGCCCGCTCACCGTGATATTCCGTTCACCTAAACTTTTCTCGAAAATGGTGCTAAAAAGTTAGGCCTGTTTCCGGCGAGCTCAACTGAATTGCTCGGCGATATCGCCTGGAAATAGAACGGTCACCTCGCCGGAAATTTACGGTCACCTGGACGGATTTTCACTTTCAGCTCACCTAATTCCAGCGAGCTTTCGAGAATACTGCTACTGATCCGCCAGGTGAAGGCACAGCGAGCGTTTGATGCATTTTGCAGCGCTGTGAACTTGTCGCCCTGCCACGCGATAGAGGGCCGGCCCAGGGACGCGATACTTGAGTAACCGTTCACTGAAAGCCCTGCACTTCTGACTGATTATGAGAGGGCCACCACAGGCACACACACACACACACACAAACAGGCACAAAATAGCAGGTTAGCATCAATGCAAGTGAAGAACCAGTCATGGTTAGTCAATGCCTCTACATTACCCTTTCCTCAGATGAGCACACACCTGGGTGCTCCGAATCCCGACGCAAAGAAAAACGAAGAAACTCCAATATCGCCAAGTCACAAACGATCACACCACAATGGCACGACACGGTGACTGATAACGATCACGTGATGGCTGACCGCTACTGCACCGAGAGAGTCGCCCATACCAGACTGTCGTCCACCTGCATTGAGACTAGACGACGCACGACAAAAGACCGCCAACAAAAGACCGCGCGACAAATTGAGGTTAAGTCTCCGTACTACGTAGTATAATGGCGAATATTTTGTTGTGACCAAAATGACCGAAAATGATCAGTTACGGCCAAGAGATACGATGGGTAATGGTAAAAAAGACTAAAGACTTTAGTCCCAAAAACGTTATAAGAAGTTTTATCTGGAAAAGCAGACCAGGCATGGCGTACCTACACTAGTGTCATAAAATACCCAGCGCCTAACTCACCGGCCTCGTGGACTGTGGGGTTAGGCGTCTGCCTCTCACGCCAGGTGCGCAGTTACAGGCGAGTGTTCGACTCGCGGGCCAGTAAATCATTTCGTATAAAATGTGTCCCTTCAGTCTCGAGTGCGCATAAGCGTTTGGTGATGTGGTAAAACATGAACAAATATGCAAATATGTGCAACTTATTAGACGCTACGTGAGTGAAACCGAATACACTCAGAAAACGTGTTGTGGTATATTGCATATTGGGTAGGTCCAACTGCTACACGATTGTTAAGTCAGATTGTCATCATGATTAAGAAATGATCACTGCTAATTCAGTACTGGCGATAAGTCGGAACTTCGCTGACACAGGGTCGCCGTAGCACCCGCAGTGGTAGTCGATTCCATCATCACTTCCACAGTTGTAATGTGACTTATATTTTTTCTGGCAGCTGGTTTCTCCAAGGCCTGTTTTACAGCCCTTGCATCTGGGCTCGCATTGAATTGGATCGAGAAAGGCTAACACAATCTGAAAAACGTGAAGCTTATTGCTTTTTTGGAAAATGCTGGAATAAAATGCTCGCTGAAAGTTGTTTCAACCATAGACGCGCAAACCAACAGATCAAAAAACTTTGAACGTAGTGCGACAAAATGCACAACGATAAAGTTTGCGCCAATATGCTTGGCAGAAAACGAAACTTAAATCGATGGTCATAATATGTGCTTTATAAACAACTGCTAAAGAAATCTACACGGTACTATGCAGTAGATTTATAGTGAGAAAGTGCTGAATCGATATCTTTTTGGTAAATTATGGGCGCCAGCATATATGCAGCAAAAGTGATGTTTTCCGAGACTTCAGTTGGCAGCTGTATCTGTAGAATGAGGGCTCATACTGTACAGAAGCCTCCATATACTGTATGTCCCTTATTACCTGTGCGTACTACTGCTTGTGCAGAACTGTCTCAGAAAAAATACTCTCTAGGCTTCCACAAGAAAAGGCTATTGTAAAAGCTCACCTTCGCGGCAGCATGGTTCTTCGGCAGGGGGATTCTTTTTCTTGATTAGGGCGAGACCTGAGAGACCTGCCAATTCTGGGCGAACGGTCACGGTGTCCATTGCGGCCAGTGGTCACGATGTGACATTACCATGCTGCTCACATATCTCGGCAGATATAGCGTTGTATCTAAAGTGTAAATGCCATTTTGAGCTGTAAGTATTTTCTGTGCCGTTGGGCTGCAAAAGCAGACGCAAAAGTAGCACAAAACCAATTCTTACCCATCATTGTGCTCGGTCCGAATATGTCAAATAAGCTCGTTGGAGGATTTGGACGAACTCGAATTTCCGTGCAGGATTTTCCACCCTCGAGTACATTCAGGCTCTTCGTCTTTTGATGTCCGCGCGGCAGCAAAGAAACAGGAGGCTGACGAGAAAACTTCCTTTAGGCAGCTGTTAGCCAGGGAGTAAACTAGAAACTATTTTGAAGTCTGCTTGGATCGGCCCTTGTTTTAACTACGCCGCAAAAGCCACTGTGTTGCAGCAGAGGGGTCATTGTCAATGCTGTTTTGGGCGGAGGAGAAACAATTTTCAGATTTGGGACTGGGTCTTCATTCAAATATACATCAGTAGTTCTGTTGCTGGCCCTGCATCCTGCTAGCTCTGTTGTTGGGAAGATAATAATAATAATAGTCTGTCGCCTTATCATCTCGCTCATAAAATGATACCTGCTTTCTAGATTACTGTGCCGTGTTACTGGACAGCACAAAAAAGCCCTTACTGAATATGTTCTGTGCGTTCCTTCCACTTGCAGCTAAATTGACATTGGCCACGTGCAAAGCTATTTCATAAAGGTTGGAAAAAGAATGTTTGGCTTTGCGACTCGCCAGATCTGAACCGTTTCGTTTCGATTAGGGATAGTTCGGTATCCCGATCTCGATCCCGTCAGGATTTGACCTGTCCCGATCCCGATCCCGATCCCGATTCTGACATTGAAGCAGCAGGATCCGGCATACAAGTATATAGGCATAAGTACGCTGGGTACTCTCCGGTCCATCATATTTGCGATGTAGATGCAACAGAAACATCAGCTCAAATCGAAGACAACGATAGCGACGCTGATTTTGCTTAAGTCTAGCCAGGCCGACCATGCTGGAGTTGTATCGAAAGTGCACATTTTTCGCTTGATTTCAGCTTATAAATAACATTTAAAAATCGCCCTGTGAAAGTGCTTTGTAAAAATCTAGATTGCTGAAAGTGCAATCTAGATCTAGATTGCGAAAAGTAAAAATCTAGTTTGGCGAGGAAAGTTGGTTCAAAGCCAAAAAACAGAAAGATGCAAAAATCCCAGTCCCAATCCCAGTACCGATCCCTGATCAGGATCATCATGATCCCGATCCCGAGAAAAGGTGATCGCGACCTATCCCTAGTTTCGATTCCGCAGTGTGCTCAATCCATGCTTTAGAGAGAAATGTTTTGCAAGCTGCAAAGCGTATCTAGCTAGGTAGCATTGCTCTGAAAGAGCCTGGGTAGAAAAAATGGGAGTGACTTGACGGCCATAGTTGGCAATCAGGTGAAAAAAAGGATTTTCGATTTGGTTGGATGGTTATTGAGATATTGGATTTCAACTAAGGGCGAGAACCATCTTTTTCGAGTTCTGAGGGCCAAACTTTCAATACCCGTGCAACTCGGCAGCTTCCTCGACAGCAAAACGCGTCAAGGCAAAATGGGAAGAAAAATTTAGATTGGGTCAGAAATATCCGAGATGGACGTGGTGAGAAGGGAACCCCTCGATTTCTGCACGGAGACGTATTTTATCCTGTTTTGCAGGTGATGCTTCTTTCATCGACCATGAGCAAAAAGTTTCCAAGAAAAAATTGGAGTGACCTTTGAAACAGTTGGTGCAATCAAGGAGCGTTGATACAATCAACTGAAACTGAAACTTATTCTCCCAGTAACTGAATCATTTTAATGCATTTGACGTAGATAATTGCCGCATTTTTGCAATATAGCAGTGGTTTATCAGCTCAAATACTGTGTGAAAAAAATTTCTATAATTTCAAATATTTTATTGGAAAACTTGCTAAAGTTGCATCTCCTTGACCCGGCCTTGCCTTGCATTTTTTCCTTGAAATAGAAAAAAACTATTTGCAAAATATTGGTTCTGTCTGGCCAGCTGGTCACCAGTGATCAGCGACTAATGTCCTGCAAGTTTTTGAATTCCTGTGAGACAAGAAGACAGAGTATTAAAAAAAGACTTGCAGGTTTTTCTAAACTCGGTTTTCGGGTTTGGGGCTTTGAGCTCCGTGTTCCAACATTTGGATTTGGGTTTTCTTCACGGAAGATCCAACAAGGCAGGGATTTTTAAAAAAAACTCGACGGACTTTGGGTGCTGACCACTGTTGACCAGTTGGCCAAACGTCCTCAATACTGTATCTTGCGTGGAGCTCACTTTTTCGCCTAAACAAATTACAATCATGGCTTATCTCAAGTTTGACTTCACAGGTTGGCAAGGTTCCCTCGTGAGCACTTGAGGTCTGAATGCACAAGTGCAGCACCTGAATGAAGGGAAGTTGATATTTTTGTTCTCCAAGCATTTATTGACAGTAGCGGACAAAAGTAGAGCAACTCAGAAGACAGCTGCAAACTTTAATGATTTTCAGGGTAACGGTAGAACCTACGAAACTTAGTAGCAAAGGAGCTCTTAAACCTGGTTCGACAGCATCCTTTTTTAACATTACACGTCGCATTTTCCAGGCACGCATGATTCAAAATAAAAATTCAAAATTTTCTGGCGCGAGAAAAGTAGAGGAAATTTTTTTAAAAACATTATATACTGTATAGCTCGATAATAAGCGATAGAGCAAAAATTAATACGCGATGCAACCACTGAGACTAGTTTCTTGTGCTTGACCCTTGGTTTTGATCACGCATTTGCCTCTGGACCGCATGAAGTCGATCAATCGATCAATAAAGAAGTCTGGTATTTTTGCTACACATTGTTTTTCTTGTTCGCCGACTGGCATTCAAATTCGAACGCAACTTGGTTCTTAGCGATGCTGGACGTCTTCCTTCGTGCTCTCCATCCGATTCAAGTCATAAGATTGGGCTGGTCAATCATTTCCGGTTAATTTTTATGTTTCATCTGATCGCAAAACAGGTTCGGCATTATACTGTTAAAAAAACTACACGTTTGGCATCTAACGACGAGCATTTTGCAGCAGTTGGTCGGTCGGATATGGTACTAAAATTAACCTGTGGCCATCAGTCATGCAAATGGGCCCTTCCTGCACCCAAAAAGATGACCCAAGACCGTGATCAAGCCACCATCATGATTATCGACTGGGACTGTGCAGTGAGGGTTGCACTTGACCATCACAGGACGACCAGTATACTCGATATTGCTTTGAAGCAAGCTATATTCAAATTCGTCGATATAAGTAACTTTTTCCGTCTCAGTTGGGTCCCAGGAAAAGGATTAGTTGGCGAACTGAAAGCACGTTTCTCAACTCTTCTATAAAATCAAGGTTTCCTCGCTGATCTTTGTCGAAGCACCCCAGCATCGTTCAGCCTCTGGTGTACAATCACAATAATGATGTCTAGGTTGCCCACGGTTGATTTGACCCGCCCAATCCATAATCCAGGGTCAGCAGCAACTGCGAGTCTGACTTGGTGATTCGGATAGCCATCAGTTTTCTTTGGCCTGCCAGACTTTTTGGCCACAGCGACCGACCACCTTTCTCAATATCGACTGTCGACTGACGATTCATGTCAGAAATTTTGCATACCTTTTTTAGGAGCGCCGGAGTCTCTGCCGTTGATTCGTACACACTTAAGCATGTGCTGGTTAGTTGCCGTTGGTCGGAAAACATATGGCGTGAGGTTATGCGGCGTTTTGCGCAAGGTAAGCAGATTCAGCTTGAATAGTCCGCGGAAAACGTACTGTTCGGCTTGGTTCATCCCAGTATCACACAAATAGTCGACAACGCCTGAATACGATTGCTCTCTTGGCGTAGCACCCATCTTCGCGCAAAAAAGGCAGGAACTAACGTTACATGTACTTTTTCTTACCATCTCACCACTGAACACGTTATGAGCAGCTTTGTGCTAAAGCGGTACCTGCCACAGCAGTAGCACTCGGACCCTATGGTCTCGATATCTGTGATCTATGGCCCTTTGTGGTTGGTGCAGTATCTCTTAGTACTTGTACCTGACATTGGGTCCCGAAACCCCACTCATTTTTTGGGTTTCCGGGCTGGATTGCGTCAGGATTTTAGACAGGGTGGTTTTGGATTTTGAAGCTTGACCTTTTTTTAGAACCTTCTTTTTTGGAACCTAACCTAAAAAACCACTTCCCAACGTGGGGTCAGCATGAGCATATGGATGATCGCAACAGCGTGCGAAAGCCACTGCGATATGATGTCTGCTGGTTTCGAGTCAAGAGATACTGGGTTGACAAGTCCGTATTGTACAGAAGGGGGATAGGGAAGTCAGTTTCCAGATCATTCGCAGATGCAACCTTACTGCAGCAAGTCCTCCCTGTTCCCCAAGTAATTTCGAGGTAACAGAAGGAATTCGTATTTCAAAAGTACAAACTTCCGAACTTAGTCCAAAATGCGATATTCATTTATGTTCTAGCCTTTGGTGAAAAACAGACAGAAGAAAATCCCACTGGTAATTGACCCTATGACTTCACAATGAACCAAGTGGGGTGGCTAGGCTAACCTTTTCTTTGTCTGATTTTTTTAGAAACACTTATAATTAGGCTCTAGTAGAAGAGTTCGAAAATGAGAAAAACGTTGGAATACCTAGTGTAAGACGACATCGTTTTTCTTTGTCCCCCCCACCGGGGAGGGGTCAATTGATAGTGCAGAGATGCTCAAATTGATAGTGCGATATGGTTGCTCTGCTGTTACCTGTGGCTCTTGCACCCAAACTTTGCGTTTGATAAAGACCCAAACTCATTTGAAAACTCAACTGAAGAAAGCTAATCATTAGACAGATCGCGGAATTAGCGCACAGGAGCGACTTACCTTTCTACCCATAATTTGGCGTTGGTCTCAGGATGTCATTTTCACAAAACATGCTAGGTGTCGACCAGTCTATGTGTTCGCGTGATGATCGAGCCAGGTAAGGCGAGCGCTGTTGTCATGAATAATACGGACATGTCCATTGATTGTACATTTCCGCCTGAGTACCCAATATCATGGCAAATTTATGCGTCGGAACGCTGTTTTTCACTGTGGTCTGTATCGAGTGCACGAGTACTTGATGAAATATAATGACCGATTGCACATGAAGGAAGTTTTTCCATTTCATTGGTGCGCAATTCATATCTTATTATTAGAGTTCGGCGTCTTGACTTTCCTTCGAGGACTGCTAGAACTGCTTCAGTCGCTCCAACAACCCTCGAACAAATGTTTCATTGCCGCCCAACAGCGTGAGTTGTCAAAAACTTGAAAGACCACTGAAATAAAGGAAAGGCTCCAAGCAATCGTTAAACATCTGGAATCTTGCATACAGTAGCATATCGTTTTTTTGAATAAACCACAGGAATTGACACATATTACGTAGTCTCATTCGATTCCCCGCCCAAAACAAGGTTTGGTAAGTTCTGAGCAAACGGTTATAGTCTTGCAGGGGCCCGCTGGTGAGGATGATAAAAAGTCAGTTCCTCGCCAGGAATTTTTGCACGAAATTAAACCATCCTTTACTCAGAGGGCCGTTTTGTGTGCCGACTGATTCAGCCAAAAGCTACTAAATCAAAGATTGATCAACAAAGGATGCTCTTTCGAATAGGCTACTCAAAAAAGCGCTCGCAGAACTTTTTGTTTTCGCGAATCGACAAGAAATCTGTCAGAAACTGTCAAAATTTGGCGAAGTCACTCTTAAAGGGACTAGTTTGAAGAGTAAAAAACATTTAGAAAATCTTTTATTTAAAAGACTGAGTGGGTATAGTACACCTGTACAGTATATTTCATGAAACATGGAAATATGGTATGTGTAGCCTATATTAGACGTAACGGAAGTAAAACAGAATGCATTCCTGGAACATCACGGAAAAAAGATTATGTAAAAGCAGAAGTTTTGGCAGACTCTTATGATTTTTATGGAATAATCGAAAGTAAATTAGATTCGACGATTTTGGATTCAGAGATTGCTATTCCTGGCTACCATATATTCAAAAATGATCGAATAAAAGGCGGTGGAGGATTGGTCGCGTATGTACGTCATGGTATTTCTGTGATTAGATTAAAACCTCCGACAGAATATGGAATTTCTCGTCAAGATCTCGAAACAGTTTCACTTCGACTGAGTCACGGTCCCACTGAAATTATTCTTATTCTCGTCTATATTCCCCGAACAAATGCTGCAACGATCGACTCCTTGCACGATTATCTAATCCGAGCATTTCGAAATCGACTACATCGATTAATAATTTTGGGAGATTTGAACGTGGATTACGGTAATGATACTCAGGCTCGTCGACGTCTTATGGCCATGATGTCTGCTATTGGTGGTAATCAATTCGTGTCGGCCCCGACTCGAAACGATCGAACGATTTTGGACTTGGCGATAATTGGCGATCCGAAATGTCATTTGTCGACTGAAATATTACCAGCTATTCATACTTCCGATCATAATTCAATTCGAGTGAACTTATCTGGTCTTCCAACAAAGCAACCTAAAGATAATCGAACTATCTGGCTAATAAAGCGAGCAAATTGGAAGAGGAAACCTTTCCCCGATTGTGGAAAAATGCAAAAGTTATTGCTATCCCGAAGTCTTGCGATCGCTCCGATTGTGGAAATTATCGACCGATTTCGCTGCTATCGCTATTATCGAAAATTTTGGAAAAGCATTTCGATTCCTTGATAAGATCAAAAATAAGATTCTCAGCCCATCAGCACGGTTTCTGCGGACGACGTGGTACCAACAGTGCAACGGAATTCATCCACTCATCGATCCATTCCAAGAAATCTCGATACGCAGCTGGAATCTTTCTCGACGTCCAGATAGCCTTCGATAAGGTGCCACATTCGCTTTTGTAACATTCGCTGTCCGAAAAGCATCTATTACAACCTAAGATTATTCGATGGATTGCATCGTATTTGAATGGTCGTTCACAATATGTCTCGATCAATGGTTGTGCTTCCAACTCAGTATCCATTCCTAGCGGCGTCCCACACGGCAGTATTCTAGGACCAACACTCTTTATTGCGTACTTCGATGAATTGCTACGTGATTTTGAAAGTCGATTTCCGGAAGTTCGGTTGCAAGCTTATGCGGTCGACCTTCTCCTAATGGTTCCTTCAAAATCTCTCGACGATGTTAATCGATCGGCACAACCTGCCTTGGACTTTATTGTAAAATGGATTTCGCTGGCCGGACTGAATCTCAACCCGACTAAAACGCAAGTCTTGATTTTTTGTTATGGTCCTAGCCCCGACTTTAGAAGGAGCTCCCTTTTCCTGAATAATGCATCTTTGCATGTTTTGAATTCTGTCAGATACCTAGGAGTTCTTTTTGATCACGATCTGAAGTTTTCTGATCATATTTCTGAAGTTACCAGACGGGCAAATTCTATGATTGGTGCCATTAATCGCAAGTTTGGTCGTTCGGTTTCTTCCCAAATTTTAATTGCTGTTTATAATGCGTGTGTAAGCTCAGTTCTTGAATACGCATCTGTATCTTGGGACCCCGTTTTGAAAAAAGATATTCAGGAGCTTGAACGATCTCAATTTTTTGCGCTGCGTATGATTTTGAAAGATTGGAACTTGTCGTATGAGACTGGACTTAGTCTGATGGGTTGGTCTTCACTTCATGATCGTAGAAAATGTCTTAAACTATGCCAGTTCCACAAATATTACAATGGTACACACGATTTTCCGAATTCTCTTTTTATTCACAAAACGGATTCAGGTTTACGTTTTAGCGCCCGCTTGACTGAACCTCGTCATTTGATTGTTCCAATCCCAAACTATGAACGTTTTAAGCAAAGTTTTTTGTACAGCTCTATGAATGCATGTAAGTCGTTGCCATATGAAGTTGCCTCGATTACAGGTAGACTAATGTTTCAAAAAGCTTTGTCGAAGTTCATAATTTCATAAGTTTATCGATGATGTCTTTTGTTTTCTTTGACGACTTTTTAATAGTTTCGCTCTTGATTTTGTTTTATGCTTTACGTCATCCCTCATGTGGCTTGCTGTCTCAGAGTGCACAGTAATGTGTTTCGGCAAGAAATGAATAGAAAAACATCGCGTGATGGATTGCATATCCAATAGGTCCAAAGGTTAAATGATTATCGTTAAAACCAAGATCATGGTATAATGATCGCTGCTAATTATTACGGGCTCGGAACTTCGCTCAGGAACCAGAGGCATTTATGGGTCGAAGTAACACCCGCAGTGGTAGGTGATTCCATCGTCGGTTCCACAGTTGTAAGGTGATGCAAATGCTAGCTGGCAGAAATCTTCGCCATCGTTCATTTTGCATCCCTTGCAGCCCGCCTTGCAGGCACCTGGGATGTTTAGCACGGAAAGATCTAGAATAAGTGAACATTCGATTATAGATGGGAAGAAACATTGGTCATGTTGAGGGTTGTTGGCAATAGGTTGTCATGTTTGATGCAGTAAGTAGCAAAACCCTGCTAGAAGTAAGTAAGTTCTAAATGCTAGACTATGGGAAATGCAAGGTGGTAGATTACATGCTGTAGCTATACAGGGAGCATATCATACTCGTGGTATCATAGGAAGCTGACATTAATTATTAAAATGATGTGCCTGCACAGATAAGTGCGCAAAAGGCTATCGTACAGTTCGAATGATTTAGATAAAAAAGTTTTATCGATAACTTTCCGTCAACCCTGGTGAATAGTGAATTTACATTAAAAATGATGTTGATATACGGTATTCCAGCTACCGTGCAATTGCAATTTAGACACCGGATCAGGTCGGCTTGAACACGACGGGTCGGGGACCCGAACTGAGAGTCCCTGACCTGAAATTTCGAGGCAAGTTGACTTGAAGTAGAAATTGAGACGTCTTTATAGCGACATTTCCAAAGGAACAAGAAGACCAATAAATTACTCAAATACGACATTATTTATTATATTTTAATTTTCGACGTTTCGTCTTATCTTAAGACATCATCAGGAACTGATAAAAACACATCGCAAGGCGAGCAACGCATCAATGAGCTGGAAACCTATGGTAGCGCACACAATGTTGATTCTCAGGTAGCGACAACCTATGGCAAAAGCGTGAGTGTTTCAAAGTCCCTCTGCTGATTTCAAGTAGGTTTCCAGCTCATTGATGCGTTGCTCGCCTTGCGATGTGTTTTTATCAGTTCCTGATGATGTCTTAAGATAAGACGAAACGTCGAAAATTAGAACATAATAAATAATGTCGTATTTGAGTAACTTATTGGTCTTCTTTTTCCTTTGGAAATGTCGCAAGTTGACTTGAATTTGTTAGCGGCAGCTGAAGCTCCTTGAGATGAAATATTCTACAAATTCCTCCCATCATATTGTGACTTTGGGGTAGATGTGGAAAATATTTCAAGTAGCTAAGCATTTAGTGTTTAGCTTTTAGCGTTAAGACCCGAATCGCGAAAACCTTTTCACGCTAACCTTTACAAGACTCGACCAACTACTTGCACCTTCATAACTTTTGGAGTCAAGAGTCATAATTTTTAACCCACGCTAGAGTATCCATCTACTCTCTAGCTAGAGACTAGCCCCGTCAGGACCTTTGCTACTAAAAGAGGAATGTAAGGGCACCGATGTCTTTTGATCACGGTAAATTGGTTTGCAATGTAACACAGTCCTGCATGGGTTCCCGTACCCACCCTTATTCGGCGGGTATGGGTACGGATTTGGGTAAGAGGCATTCGAGGGTATTCGTTCTTGTTTAATTTTTTTAAATTCCTATTTATGACAGCGCTGTAAATTTAAGTCTTACGCCTTTTGAGACTGATTTCAGCGAAGCTGTTCTGATGTCCGCTATTTCAAGGCTAGTTGTGACTACTGTTGATATCCATATCCATATCCACAGCTACATCTAATCGCCATCGAAATCATATTCATATCTTTTTTAAAACCATATCTACAATCTGTTTTCTTTTAGGGTGTATAAACGGCACGGGAAGGGCGTGTAATCCTCGAAGAAAACAGGTTATATATTATATCTTTTCACAACCAAGATATACTGATAAAAAGATATGGATATATAAGCGTTTTTAAGATTCGAAAATGGTTGCTTACTGCAAAAAAGAACCTGGTTTCTGTCACAAAGCCGCCACGATGCCATCCGTGGAAGACGGCAAGACAAGTGGTGGGTGTCACATGACACGACTGACTGACTGGCTTCTTGTTTCTCTGTCTTAGCTCCTATCAAAGTGGCGACAAGAAAAATTTATGAAACTTGGATAAAACGATGCTATAAAATCTGGATTTAAAAGAAAAGTTACCTGGGAACTAAAACTGCACTGCAGAGCATCTTCAAAAAAAGAAAACTTTGAAACAAGGTAGAAGAAAAGATGAACGAGAATTTCTGAGCTTCTAAGAGGGTGCCGAGGAAAAAAAGGTCCGATACTTTTATATGACAAATAACTATGCGCCAATGCAGCGACCTTGACCCTTTGCAGGATCGAATTCACTTTCACTCTTAGGCACGGCGGTCTCTCAGATTAGGACAGCAATGTCGCCGGGTTCGGGTTTGGGTACGGGTACAGAGATCGTCCAGCGGGTACGGGTAGGGTACAATTTTCATACCCGTGCAGGACACTGATTACAACACAAACCAGGTCAAGGGAGTTATTGGTGCTCAGAATATACGTGCCAGGGTTTTACTGCCAGCTACACACAATAACTTACATCTCCATGTTCAGGAATCAAATGTGACTGTATTCCCAATAAGACGACTTGTTAGAAATTATCAAGTCCTATTCAGACTATGTCTGGTCCCATCCATGCTCGATGGACCCTTTCGCAGAAATGACTCAGAACATTTGCAATATGCATGCATAAAGCGAATTCTGCAAATCTTGGAGTTGGACATTTACGAAAAGCTTTTCTTAACTTCTAAAAGCATAACTTGCAAAACTGCAGTTTACCTGTTCGACCCGATCTTCCCGAGAAGTGACCCGACCCATTTTGACCCGGGCAGACCCGAAATTAAGCTGACCTGACCCACCCCACCCAATCCAGGATCTAATTGCAATGGGACCGAACACAGAAAAAGCCATTGTTGTCCGTTATTTTACCTGTAGACTTTGCGCTCGAGCAGACTGCACTCGGAAAAAACTGCCTTGTTAGCTACAGTAAAAGGTCAACTGCGAGCACTCACCTTTGCAGCAGCATGGTTCCTCGGCAGGGGGATTCTTTTTCTTGATCAAGGCAAGACCTGCAAGACCTGCGAGACCTGCGAGACCTGCGAGACCTGCCAATTCTGGGCGAACGATCGCGGTGTTCATTGCGGCCAGCGGACACGCTGTGACATTACCATGCTGCTCACATATCTCGGCAGATATCGCGCCGTATCTAAAGTATAGATGCCATTTCGTACTGCAAGCGTTTTCTGTGACGTTGGGCTGCAAAAGGAGGCACAAAAAAAGCACAAAAAACAATTCTTACCCATCATTATGCTCGGTCCGAATATGTCGAATAATCTCGCTGGAGGATTTAGACGAACTCGAATTTCCGCGCAGGATTTTCCACTCTCGATTACATTCAGGCTCTTCATCTTTTTTAATGTCGGCGCGGCAGCAAAGAAACAGGAGACTTAAAAGAAACGTCTTTAGCTGCAGAGACTGTGTTCCACTGGTGCAACATCCACTGCATGGAAGCAGCAAAAGCAGATCTTCTATGCTGATTTTGCAAGTCGGCTGCTGATATGTCTGAGGGACTGTCAAAAACGTTTAACGTTTACAGGACTGCTAAGTTACAGCACCATACAGAACCAAAAACAACATGGAAGGGGCTTCGTTCTTGTCTGCTGTTATTGGAGGGGTGGAGCTGGTCCAGAATGCCATTGGGCGGAAGTGCTGCATCGGAAACTACTGCTCAGTGGTCTGCGCCTCACAATCTCGCTGCACTCATCGTAGGTGCTTGCTGATAAGGCATAGCTTGTCGTAGGTCAAAATAGGACTGCGGCGGTACTATATGTCGTAAGTATTTCTGAATTCAGGAATATCTTTGAAGGCTGAGCTTTTCAATAAAGTCAAGGTATGATACATATTACTTAATAATCCGATTGATTCGAGCGACCTGGTATAAGCCATGAGATGTTAAGGCCAATGTTTCTATATTAGTAAAGTGCACGTATTTGTTTGGCTCATCAGTGACGTGATGATGATTGCGGTTTGTTATTGTACTAGCGGTTTGCACGTCATAGGAAAGGCTCATTCGTATAAAAACACTGCGGAAGGAACAAATCGAAGCATGGAAATGACCATGGACGAAGTATTACCCGTTGCAACAGCCAAAATATCGGACTAAATTAAAACCACATGTTCTATTTGACTTGTTTATAAGCTCAAAAGTCTAGACATCTCCCTATACCTGTCCCTCTACCAGCTGCTCCCTCGACCTCTCCATTGGCTCCTTTGACAACCCGTTCCAGCGTGCACACACAAACTTCTGTTACTCTGTAAAACGTGAAGCCCTTTCTCATTCAGCCAATAAAGGTTAACTCAAAAAGGTAGGCGGTATCAGCAGTGCGGATTTGTCAAGCCGCCATTTGTCATGCAGAACTTTTTGTGAACTTTCACGTAATGCGTCGCAGGAAACTGTCAGCTTCAGCCAAAATCCCTTAGCGAGCGGCAAGACAGTTGTTGGTGCCGATTACAGGCAAAATCTTTGGCTGATCAAGGTCGAAGTTCAAGTCAGAAAAATTTATAATTCGTTTTCAAAGTCATGGTCAGGTCAGAGGTGAAAAACCTTCAGTCTTTTAAATTCTAATGGCGACATCATACCAGCAGCCTAATCTCGATTAAGCTACGACACCAAGCACTATAATCACCCATCATCTCCCATCAAGCTCAGGTCCGAGACAGCAGAAGTATAGAAGCCGATTTGGACCCTCGAACGGATTCGCCGCAAGCGATAACACTATTATCTTTATCTCAGGAGTAACTTATTGAAAATTTAGGTCATAAAAAAACCAATCGTAAGCTCAGGTAAATGTGGTTGGACCCTAATACGTCAATACTGTATAAAACCACAGCTGTCAGCCATTTCGCATCAAGGTCCTGTACCCGCAATGGAGGTTATTTCCCTGTACAGTACCCGAATTCTTGTGGTATACTGTATGTACAGCAGGTTTGTAATTTGAGCAAGCGTGACAATGCTTCCTCGCTCTCGTACCGGCGGGTTCGGGCTGATCTTCTGAGCGAGCGGTCCAAGGTCTTCAATAGCCCAAGTCTGGTAGAAAGGCTTATTCCTGCTGAGTATGGATCACTTGGACCCCGATTCCTCAACAAACCCCTCAGGCGTGTTTGCCGCGCAAGGGTTTTCCCAAGGGTGCCCGCAACTGCTCTGTGCAGATACTCTAGCCTGGCTGCTGGTCGGATGCACCAAGTCCTAAGATGCCTACGCTGACGAACAGTTCCACTGTCGATGGCGCAGTAAAGACTCAGTCAACACCAGAGGATCATTTACGAAGCACAACAATGCACGACCATGTCTCAGCAGTTCTACTGTAGATCTTACCGCAGACAAACTATTTTACTACCCTGGAGTCAACTACTGGTTTTATCCAGTTCGAAGCAAAGGAAACAACGACCGCAGATGCCCTTTGAGAGTTTGCTAAGCGAAGTCCCTGGCTGGCGCCTGGTTCGCACACCACAGTTCCGCCAATGGAGTGGACAAATACGAAGGGTGGCTCCCCGCAAGTTCAGAACAACAGATGAAAACAAATCGAGTGCGAACAAGCAAGGACAGCCCTAATCTCTCCCGGCAGCCTGTTCTTCTCTGGCTCCTCCTTACAGAGCCAACTGCCCAAGCCACACCCCTAAGAATCCTAGGGGTCACTAAGCGGCGTCACAACACTTGCATTGCACCCCTATTACTGCGATGTCATGAAGATAGCTGTCGAGCAAGCAATTTCAAAGAGCTAAGAACCTCAAATTCTTCAGTGGACAGTTTTCATTCAAACTTGTGCTCGAACCCCAACCGTCATTAAATCCAGAGTTTCTACTGTAGTTCATTGAGAGCTAATGAACACAGAAAACAAAACTTTGACATACTGTACAGCATGCATACAGTATGACGCAGTTCAGGGGGAGGGCAAGCAGACTACCTCATTTTTGGAAATTTTTAGCGAAGGGAATCCACCAAACCTTTTTTATCATTATACAATTGAATGATCTGCAACTGTCAACTTACTGCTGCTTATTCCGAAAGTGGTCAAATAACACGCGAATACCACGAACGTAGTCTTTGTAGTCCTTATCGTTGGCGAGGCAATGAGTTCGGTATTGGCATCTCTGCGACGGTTGTCAGAGAGGTATACTGAAACCTACTAGCTCCCACGCCTGGCACTCACTTCTTTGCAGCTGCTTGTGAAGTTCTTGCAGAAAATTTTGTAACGCTTGCATGCAGTCGTCGTCTCATCCCATTCCAAATTGTCTAAAGTCTGGCCAGGTCGACAGGAAATGCGTTGATCCATGTCCGACGAAGGGCAAGCAGCAACGCCCGACACCAGAACAATTGCGAGCAACGTACGCAACGTTATGACGGGCATTTGAGAAAAATGCTGGTAAATACAATACTCTGCCTTTTGAGTTCTGAGGCATTTATGAGCGTTTTCTTCCCAATGTCCTTTGATTGAAATCGAAACTCGGACCAAAGACAGTCGAAAACTGTTAGAAAACAACCCGTATTTAGGCAACAGGTTTCAGTGCATCGCCCTTTTGAACGAGTTGGTGTGAGCAGAACCGTGCATACCTAGCGAATTTTGTCGAGTGTGGGGCGACAGTGATTGATGTTTCAAAAGTTTTTAATGACCTAGGTGGTTCGAGCTCGTGAAACAAAGAAAATTTCGAGCTACAATGAGTACTACTTTGTGGACGGGTGAGGCTGATGCGGCATAATAAATCATCCCATAATTTATTTTGACACTTTTACATCTTCTACGTGTGCTGACGTCATATTTTATTCCAGGTTCGTTTGCGTCTCAGAGAGAAATAAAATCAGCGAGCCAAAACGTTTTATCTCAGCAGTTGAACCACGAAACAAAATTTCGTTGGGGCGGGGTGGCACACGTAATAAAGACATACCACAATTTTTATAATCCATAATAATCCATCATCCATAATTTGTATCCATAATTTTTGCGACAGTCTACCGTATCTCCTCGAAATTCTCCCCCTCATCGAAATCTTCCCCTCTAGACCCTGATTGAACTTTCTTCTCCCCCCCTCTGGAAATCCTTCCCCGGGGACGATTTTGAATTACCGCACATTACCATCAGGTGTGAAAAATGTGAAGGACATGAGTGTTAGCGTGATGGAAAATGTTTTCCTTGAAGAGTCATATGATGAAGAGGAGGTTGAAGACGAAGATATCGTGCATATTGATTGAATTCGGTTATGAGCAGCATGAATACGGGAGAAGAAGTAGTGAAATAAACAAAGTTAGCAGTACTTGTTGGGAAGCTTTAGGCTGTCTATATTTCTATAATGGCATCTGGAAAATGTTTAAGTTTAATTCTCCCCCATTGGAAATCCCTCTGGTTATTCCCTCCCGTCTGGGACCCATTGGAAAAAATTTCCCCCCCCCCCCCCAGGGGAGAATTTCGAGGAAATACGGTATATTGGGCTTTTGGGGAGTGCGTATGTGATCATTTAATTAGAGCAGAAATGGAGGGGCGCTGGTGCGCTGTTTCATTTACAGTTGACCATGTGCTAATGATTGGGCTCTTTCCAGGTTCGATGCCTGGCGACGGAGGTTGGTCTCCATATTAGACCCAATAGCTTTCGCTGATTGTAAGACGTTTTTCCTTCTTGGTCGATTCCCCCGCAGAGTCGATCGTAACCCCCCACCCCTTCTTCGGGGGGGGGGGGGGGGGGGGGGGAATAGACTCTCTGAGACATGCGACACCCCCCCCCCCCCACTACCAGTGTTGAGAAACTGCGGCTATTCAAAATTTAAGCCTCATCTTTAAACAAGTACTCTTGCAGAGAGGTTTTTTCCTCTTGCTTAAACTCTAACCAACAGTGAAGGCTTATTGACAGTATACAGTCGAGTCCGATTAATATTACCAGCTCCGGACGGGAAGAAAATGCGACAATATCCGGACTGTGACTAAAACCGAAGTACACTCTAAAATGGTCACTACTTTATGTACTTTTCTGCGTTTTATCGCCATTTTGTATCATTTTCATATGCTCCTAGCGTTCTAAAAGACGAAATAATTTTCAAAAATTTTTGTAACCAAAGAAATCCAAATTGCAGAATCAGTCAGATTAAAGCTGAAGCATAAAGGTGCCATGCGCCTTCATGAATACGGGAGAAGAAGTAGTGAAATAAACAAAGTTAGCGGTACTTGTTGGGAAGCTTTAGGCTGTCTATATTTCTATAATGGCATCTGGAAAATGTTTCCTTGCGGGAAATCCTAGTTGTTAACGATTTTGCACTTGTTTCAGACTGACAAGAGTGTACGAGACACTTTTCTCATAGTTATTCCGCTCAGCCGAGAAATTTATGTGACAATGAGCGGACTAATCGTAAGCCAAATTTAGCGTGATAATAAGCGAACTCGAAGCGCACACAAAGTATAGAGAAAAAATTCGGGACCTTGAAAACCTGTGATAATAACCAGAAATTGTGATATCATCCTGTGTGACTATAAGTGGACTCGACTGTAATTGACTTTCTAGTGGTGGTAGTGACTTGAGAGTTCCGATCTAAATTCTTGGTGGAACAGTAAAGTGTGACTTGCGAAAAGTATATTTAAAAGGGCAATTGCAGTTGCTTGACAGAAAATTATCAAAAAGTTTTCAGCGTACTCTATTTTTCAGATCATTTTTCACGAGCATCGGCTATGGCAGAAGAGAGCAATTTTTTTCATCGACTCATAATTTACAGTGGAATTGCACGCCAACTCAACTCTGACTGTATTCAATCAATATCAATATCAATATCAATCAAAATGTTGAATGAAGCTGAACATCTGGTTAAACGTTTGGCAGCAGCTACTACCATCTTTTTTGAGTTCTGATGGCCAAACGTTCAATACCCGTGCAACTCGGCAGCTTTCTCGACAGCAAAACGCGTCAAGGCAAAATGGGAAGAAAAATTTAGATTGGGTCAGAAATATCCGAGATGGACGTGGTGAGGAGGGAACCCCTCGATTTCTGCACGGAGACGTAATTTATCCTGTTTTGCAGGTGATGCTTCTTTCATCGACCATGAGCAAAGTGTTTCCAAGAAAAAATTGGAGTGACCTTTGAAACAGTTGGTGCAATCAAGGAGCGTTGATACAATCAACTGAAACTGAAACTGATTCTATCAGTAACTGAATCATTTCAATGCAGTTAACGTAGATAATTGCCGCATTTTTGCAATATTGCAGCGGTTTATCAGCTCAAATACTGTGTAAAAAAAATTTCTATAATTTCAAGTATTTTATTGGAAAACTTGCTAAAGTTGCATCTCCTTGACCCGGCCTTGCTTTGCATTTTTTCCTTGGAATAGAAAAAAACTATTTGCAAAATATTGGTTCTGTCTGGCCAGCTGGTCACCAGTGATCAGCGACTAATGTCCTGCAAGTTTTTGAATTTCTGTGGGACAAGAAGACAGAGTATTAAAAACAAGCAGGTTTTTCTAAACTCGTTTTTTGGGTTTGGGGCTTTGAGCTCCGTGTTCCAACATTTGGATTTGGGTTTTCTTCACAGAAGATCCAACAAGGCAGGGATTTTTAAAAAAAACTCGACGGACTTTAGGTGCTGACCACTGTTGACCAGTTGGCCGAACGTCCTCAATACTGTATCTTGCGTGGAGCTTACTTTTTCGCATAAACAAATTACAATCATGGCTTATCTCAAGTTTGACTTCACAGGTTGGCAAGGTTCCCTCGTGAGCAGTTGAGGTCTGAATGCACAAGTGCAGCACCTGAAGGATTAGTTGGCGAACTGAAAGCACGTTTCTCAACTCTCTACTCTCAACTTAACTCAACCCTATGGTTTTTGTTTTCGCGAATCGACAAAAAAACTGTCAGAAACTGTCAAAATTTGGCGAAGTCACTCTTAAAGGGGCTAGTTTGAAGAGTAAAAAACATTTAGGAAATCTTTTATTTAAAAAACTGAGTGGGTATAGTATACCTGTACGGTATACTTCATGAAACATGGAAATATGGTATGTGTAGCCTATATTAGACGTAACGGAAGTAAAACAGAATGTATTCCTGGAACATCACGGAAAAAAAGATTATGTAAAAGCAGAAGTTTTGGCAGACTCTTATGATTTTTATGGAATAATCGAAAGTAAATTAGATTCGACGATTTTGGATTCAGAGATTGCTATTCCTGGCTATCATATATTCAAAAATGATCGAATAAAAGGCGGTGGAGGATTGGTCGCGTATGTACGTCATGGTATTTCTGTGATTAGATTAAAACCTCCGACAGAATATGGAATTTCTCATCAAGATCTCGAAACAGTTTCACTTCGACTGGGTCGCGGTCCCACTGAAATTATCCTTATTCTCGTCTATATTCCTCGAACAAATGCTGCAACGATCGACTCCTTGCACGATTATCTAATCCGAGCATTTCGAAATCGACTACATCGATTAATAATTTTGGGAGATTTTAACGTGGATTACGGTACTGATACTCAGGCTCGTCGACGTCTTATGGCCATGATGTCTGCTATTGGTGGTAATCAATTCGTGTCGGCCCCGACTCGAAACGATCGAACGATTTTGGACTTGGCGATAATTGGCGATCCGAAATGTCATTTGTCGACTGAAATATTACCAGCTATTCATACTTCCCATCATAATTCAATTCGAGTGAACTTATCTGGTTTTCCAACAGAGCAACCTAAAGATAATCGAACTATCTGGCTAATAAAGCGAGCAGATTGGAAAGAAATAAATCAAAGGATTGCTATTGCTGATTTTCCTCGAATTATTTTATCTTCGCCAGATGTCGAGGTTGCCGCCGAATCATTTATGAAATCGTTAATGGAGCTACTAGACGAACTGATTCCAAGAAAATCGATCCGATCAGACAAGCGAAATAATTGGATGACCAGTGAATTGTTGGCAATGATTCGACGCAAAAACGAGGCCTTTGTAAATTGGAAACGAAATGGATCTATCGTCGACGAACGAATATTCACTTCGCTTCGACGTCAGTGCCGGAAAATGATTCGTAAAGCAAAATCGGACTTCATCTCGGCTAATTTCTCTAATGCCAATACTGTAGCTCTTCCGAATTTTGGTCATCATTTCGGCGTCTGACTCCTGAAGACGGCACTTTTGCTGTTTGGTCCCCAACATGGGTTAGCTTAGGCTGGTATCAGGCTTAAGCTTAGGCTTAGGCTGGCATATGACTTAGGCTTAGACTGATACTAGGCCTAGGCTTAGGCTTAGGCTCAGTCTGGTATAAAACTTAAGCTAAGGCTAATATCAGGCTTCAGCCAGCCTTATACTAGACTTTGTCTGGGGACCGAACGGCAAAAGCGCCGTTAAATAGTAAATTCGCCTCAAATTTTAACCACAATGAATATTGTCATTTCGTATTGCCCGAAATCGACCCTGACGACTATTCGGCAGCCGACTATTCCAATTATTTCGTCACCGAGTCGTTTGTTAAACAGGAAATCCAACGACTACGAAGAAACCACAACTCCTACGATCCTTATCTCATCTCAGCGTTCCCCTCCCTGCCCCCCAGGGGGGGCGCGCACACCTGGGTGATGCTGAAGCTGGCAATGCCCGATATAACAATCACACCGAAGCTGCACATTCTCGTCGAACATGTGCCACAGTTTCTAAGACGCTTCAATACAGTTAGTCTTATCTCGGAGCATGGACTAGAAAGCCCGCACGCAAATTTGAATCAAGTCGCTCGCCGATATGCCTGCTTGCGGAGCATTAATCGGGTAATGCGGTACATGATCAAGGAACAACAGCTAGCAAGTGGACGCATGAGACAAAAAACAGTGCACAGCAAGGAATTTTGATAAGTCGCCGTTACTCAAGATATGATTTCTTTCGTTTTTTGATTGCATCACATGAAATACGGCGATGCACATGAATTATGAATCGTGCCTGCCTAGCTTTTATGTTCCTGCATTAGGCGATATACGTTCTCACTAGCGGTTTCGCTAGTGATCCTACCAGCCCACTCTCTCGACACCAGCCGCCGTAAAGTGGGCCGTGGCGCAGCTGGCTCATAAGCGGCTCGATTTGTAAACAGCTGTTCCCAGCCTTCGCTAGCCACTAAATCACTCATAGGAATAAGAGCAGCCAGGGCTCGTTCGCTAAAGACAACATCAAATTCGAAAAAAAGGTTAATATAAAAATTTTATTTCACAAGCACGTAGAATCAAAGGCAACCTCGATTTCGCAACCTCTTTCATCCTCAACAATAAGTCATGGTCAAGTTTCGACATTGGTGATGTGGCTTTTTTGAATCTCGCGGCGGTCACGCCAGGTGCGCAAACAGTAGCCAACAGACGCACAACGATTTTCAGGTGCGAAAGTGAAAGTTTCCTTACCTCTGACGTAAAGGCTCCTTTATACTCCATCCGGCTCAAGCCTTCCGGTTTGGTCCGTCCAGTTTGCGCTGGAAGCGCACCCTTCATACTCCATCCGGCATGTGTGTCCAGGCGCGAGCCGGCCGGCTTTTCGCGAAAAGGCATCCGGCAAGCAGCATGCCTAGCGTTGTCTGCTAGGTTGCGGGAAGCTACAGTGCGACCTTGTTCTGAACGTCAATTTATAAAAATTTCACAACGGAGTCGACTTTTCAGCAACTTGAAGGTTTATTTTATACAAGAAATCAATATATACTTAGATAAGCACGCGCAGACACGGCAAAGTGCAAACAATGGCATCGCAATCATTTCACAGGTTAGTACTCTGAGCATAGGGAAATAACAAATAATCACAAGACTTGAATAAGGGATGTAAGAATTTATCTTCGACTTTTGAATGGAAGGCCAAAGTACTTGACTGGCACCGTAATTCGTCTTGTGGTGCGTAGGAACGTCTCTGATAATAAACTATCAGACTCCGACAGAATAGCATACTGTAGTAGCCCTCTCCATACTTAATGTATGTACTTGAAAATTTTTTAAATGCATTACTTACCAAGCTGACATACCAAGACAGAAACGGAAAAGATTCATCGAAAAGTTCCGGCTGTGTTTTGATCTAGTTTCCTAAAAAGCACAAAAACTGCCTCGTACTACTCGTCACTTCGACTAGGGGCAGGGGTGCCGAGCCGGAAGGCCGCATGCGAAAGTGGGGTCCGAAAATTGGCTAAAAACTCAAAATCCATCTGATGAAACAGGATTTTCGATAAGAAATTTAGAATCTACGATAAAAACTGCATGTGATAACATCCAGTGAGAAATTTTATCAGTCATCCTCGATTTTTCCGAACTCGATTCTTGGCGTCCGGCATTTCTGCACTAAAAGTGCGAACTTGTGCAGAAATGCCGGAACAGAAAGAGCCGGAAGCCTCCACCAGCAAGCGCCGTTTTCGCGTTTTTGTTGCCTTTATACTGCCATCCGGCATCCAGCTCCCGGCTCGAGCCTGAACCAATTACAGTAAACAGCCTGCCTGAGCATCATGAACCATTCCAAGCAGTGCGTGCATGCCGGACGGCTCGAGCCAGACGAAGTATGTAGGAGCCTTAAGACAGGTGCGAGCGCGCGGCGCGTCGGAGTTGTGAAACATATCAGCTGGTGAAGATGGTCTCACCGTCCCGATTGAATATCGTTGATTCTATCTTGCCATCCATCACGATCATTTTTAATCGATCGATAGCCGAGAAAACCTTTCCCCGATTGTGGAAAAATGCAAAAGTTATTGCTATCCCGAAGTCTGGCGATCGCTCCGATTGTGGAAATTATCGACCGATTCCGCTGCTATCGCTATCATCGAAAATTTTGGAAAAGCATTTCGATTCCTTGATAAGATCAAAAATAAGATTCTCAGCCCATCAGCACGGTTTCTGCGGACGACGTGGTACCAACAGCGCTTTAATTGGTGCAACGGAATTCGTCCGCTCATCGATCCATTCCAAGAAATCTCGATACGTAGCTGGAATCTTTCTCGACGTCCAGATAGCCTTCGATAAGGTGCCACATTCGCTGTCCGAAAAGCATCTATTACAACCTAAGATTATTCGATGGATTGCATCGTATTTGAATGGTCGTTCACAATATGTCTCGATCAATGGTTGTGCTTCCAACTCAGTATCCATTCCTAGCGGCGTCCCACAGGGCAGTATTCTAGGACCAACACTCTTTATTGCGTACTTCGATGAATTGCTACGTGATTTTGAAAGTCGATTTCCGGAAGTTCGGTTGCAAGCTTATGCGGTCGACCTTCTCCTAATGGTTCCTTCAAAATCTCTCGACGATGTTAATCGATCGGCACAACCTGCCTTGGACTTTATTGTAAAATGGATTTCGCTGGCCGGACTGAATCTCAACCCGACTAAAACGCAAGTCTTGATTTTTTGTTATGGTCCTAGCCCCGACTTTAGAAGGAGCTCCCTTTTCCTGAATAATGCATCTTTGCATGTTTTGAATTCTGTCAGATACCTAGGAGTTCTTTTTGATCACGATCTGAAGTTTTCTGATCATATTTCTGAAGTTACCAGACGGGCAAATTCTATGATTGGTGCCATTAATCGCAAGTTTGGTCGTTCGGTTTCTTCCCAAATTTTAATTGCTGTTTATAATGCGTGTGTAAGCTCAGTTCTTGAATACGCATCTGTATCTTGGGACCCCGTTTTGAAAAAAGATATTCAGGAGCTTGAACGATCTCAATTTTTTGCGCTGCGTATGATTTTGAAAGATTGGAACTTGTCGTATGAGACTGGACTTAGTCTGATGGGTTGGTCTTCACTTCATGATCGTAGAAAATGTCTTAAACTATGCCAGTTCCACAAATATTACAATGGTACACACGATCTTCCGAATTCTCTTTTTATTCACAAAACGGATTCAGGTTTACGTTTTAGCGCCCGCTTGACTGAACCTCGTCATTTGATTGTTCCAATCCCAAACTATGAACGTTTTAAGCAAAGTTTTTTGTACAGCTCTATGAATGCATGTAAGTCGTTGCCATATGAAGTTGCCTCGATTACAGGTAGACTAATGTTTCAAAAAGCTTTGTCGAAGTTCATAATTTCATAAGTTTATCGATGATGTCTTTTGTTTTCTTTGACGACTTTTTAATAGTTTCGCTCTTGATTTTGTTTTATGCTTTACGTCATCCCTCATGTGGCTTGCTGTCTCAGAGTGCACAGTAATGTGTTTCGGCAAGAAATGAATAGAAAAACATCGCGTGATGGATTGCATATCCAATAGGTCCAAAGGTTAAATGATTATCGTTAAAACCAAGATCATGGTATAATGATCGCTGCTAATTATTACGGGCTCGGAACTTCGCTCAGGAACCAGAGGCATTTATGGGTCGAAGTAACACCCGCAGTGGTAGGTGATTCCATCGTCGGTTCCACAGTTGTAAGGTGATGCAAATGCTAGCTGGCAGAAATCTTCGCCATCGTTCATTTTGCATCCCTTGCAGCCCGCCTTGCAGGCACCTGGGATGTTTAGCACGGAAAGATCTAGAATAAGTGAACATTCGATTATAGATGGGAAGAAACATTGGTCATGTTGAGGGTTGTTGGCAATGAATAGGTTGTCATGTTTGATGCAGTAAGTAGCAAAACCCTGCTAGAAGTAAGTAAGTTCTAAATGCTAGACTATGGGAAATGCAAGGTGGTAGATCACTTGCTGTAGCTATACAGGGAGCATATCATACTCGTGGTATCATAGGAAGCTGACATTAATTATTAAAATGATGTGCCTGCACAGATAAGTGCGCAAAAGGCTATCGTACAGTTCGAATGATTTGGATAAAAAAGTTTTATCGATAACTTTCCGTCAACCCTGGTGAATAGTGAATTTACATTAAAAATGATGTTGATATACGGTATTCCAGCTACCGTGCAATTGCAATTTAGACACCGGATCAGGTCGGCTTGAACACGACGGGTCGGGGACCCGAACTGAGAGTCCCTGACCTGAAATTTCGAGGCAAGTTGACTTGAAGTAGAAATTGAGACGTCTTTATAGCGACATTTCCAAAGGAACAAGAAGACCAATAAATTACTCAAATACGACATTATTTATTATATTTTAATTTTCGACGTTTCGTCTTATCTTAAGACATCATCAGGAACTGATAAAAACACATCGCAAGGCGAGCAACGCATCAATGAGCTGGAAACCTATGGTAGAGCACACAATGTTAATTCTCAGGTAGCGACAACCTATTGCAAGAGCGTGAGTGTTTCAAAGTCCTTCTGCTGATTTCAAGTAGGTTTCCAGCTCATTGATGCGTTGCTCGCCTTGCGATGTGTTTTTATCAGTTCCTGATGATGTCTTAAGATAAGACGAAACGTCGAAAATTAGAACATAATAAATAATGTCGTATTTGAGTAACTTATTGGTCTTCTTTTTCCTTTGGAAATGTCGCAAGTTGACTTGAATTTGTTAGCGGCAGCTGAAGCTCCTTGAGATGAAATATTCTATAAATTCCTCCCATCATATTGTGACTTTGGGGTAGATGTGGAAAATATTTCAAGTAGCTAAGCATTTAGTGTTTAGCTTTTAGCGTTAAGACCCGAATCGCGAAAACCTTTTCACGCTAACCTTTACAAGACTCGACAAACTACTTGCACCTTCATAACTTTTGGAGTCAAGAGTCATAATTTTTAACCCACGCTAGAGTATCCATCTACTCTCTAGCTAGAGACTAGCCCCGTCAGGACCTTTGCTACTAAAAGAGGAATGTAAGGGCACCGATGTCTTTTGATCACGGTAAATTGGTTTGCAATGTAACACAGTCCTGCATGGGTTCCCGTACCCACCCTTATTCGGCGGGTATGGGTACGGATTTGGGTAAGAGGCATTCGAGGGTATTCGTTCTTGTTTAATTTTTTTAAATTCCTATTTATGACAGCGCTGTAAATTTAAGTCTTACGCCTTTTGAGACTGATTTCAGCAAAGCTGTTCTGATGTCCGCTATTTCAAGGCTAGTTGTGACTACTGTTGATATCCATATCCATATCCACATCTACATCTAATCGCTATCGATATCGAAATCATATTCATATCTTTTTTAAAACCATATCTACAATCTGTTTTCTTTTAGGGTGTATAAACGGCACGGGAAGGGCGTGTAATCCTCGAAGAAAACAGGTTATATATTATATCTTTTCACAACCAAGATATACTGATAAAAAGATATGGATATATAAGCGTTTTTAAGATTCGAAAATGGTTGCTTACCGCAAAAAAGAACCTGGTTTCTGTCACAAAGCCGCCACGATGCCATCCGTGGAAGACGGCAAGACAAGTGGTGGGTGTCACATGACACGACTGACTGACTGGCTTCTTGTTTCTCTGACTTAGCTCCTATCAAAGTGGCGACAAGAAAAATTTATGAAACTTGGATAAAACGATGCTATAAAATCTGGATTTAAAAGAAAAGTTACCTGGGAACTAAAACTGCACTGCAGAGCATCTTCAAAAAAAGAAAACTTTGAAACAAGGTAGAAGAAAAGATGAACGAGAATTTCTGAGCTTCTAAGAGGGTGCCGAGGAAAAAAGGTCCGATACTTTTATATGACAAATAACTATGCGCCAATGCAGCGACCTTGACCCTTTGCAGGATCGAATTCACTTCCACTCTTAGGCACGGCGGTCTCTCAGATTAGGACAGCAATGTCGCCGGGTTCGGGTTTGGGTACGGGTACAGAGATCGTCCAGCGGGTACGGGTAGGGTACAATTTTCATACCCGTGCAGGACACTGATTACAACACAAACCAGGTCAAGGGAGTTATTGGTGCTCAGAATATACGTGCCAGGGTTTTACTGCCAGCTACACACAATAACTTACATCTCCATGTTCAGGAATCAAATGTGACTGTATTCCCAATAAGACGACTTGTTAGAAATTATCAAGTCCTATTCAGACTATGTCTGGTCCCATCCATGCTCGATGGACCCTTTCGCAGAAATGACTCAGAACATTTGCAATATGCATGCATAAAGCGAATTCTGCAAATCTTGGAGTTGGACATTTACGAAAAGCTTTTCTTAACTTCTAAAAGCATAACTTGCAAAACTGCAGTTTACCTGTTCGACCCGATCTTCCCGAGAAGTGACCCGACCCATTTTGACCCGGGCAGACCCGAAATTAAGCTGACCTGACCCACCCCACCCAATCCAGGATCTAATTGCAATGGGACCGAACACAGAAAAAGCCATTGTTGTCCGTTATTTTACCTGTAGACTTTGCGCTCGAGCAGACTGCACTCGGAAAAAACTGCCTTGTTAGCTACAGTAAAAGGTCAACTGCGAGCACTCACCTTTGCAGCAGCATGGTTCCTCGGCAGGGGGATTCTTTTTCTTGATCAAGGCAAGACCTGCAAGACCTGCGAGACCTGCGAGACCTGCGAGACCTGCCAATTCTGGGCGAACGATCGCGGTGTTCATTGCGGCCAGCGGACACGCTGTGACATTACCATGCTGCTCACATATCTCGGCAGATATCGCGCCGTATCTAAAGTATAGATGCCATTTCGTACTGCAAGCGTTTTCTGTGACGTTGGGCTGCAAAAGGAGGCACAAAAAAAGCACAAAAAACAATTCTTACCCATCATTATGCTCGGTCCGAATATGTCGAATAATCTCGCTGGAGGATTTAGACGAACTCGAATTTCCGCGCAGGATTTTCCACTCTCGATTACATTCAGGCTCTTCATCTTTTTTAATGTCGGCGCGGCAGCAAAGAAACAGGAGACTTAAAAGAAACGTCTTTAGCTGCAGAGACTGTGTTCCACTGGTGCAACATCCACTGCATGGAAGCAGCAAAAGCAGATCTTCTATGCTGATTTTGCAAGTCGGCTGCTGATATGTCTGAGGGACTGTCAAAAACGTTTAACGTTTACAGGACTGCTAAGTTACAGCTCCATACAGAACCAAAAACAACATGGAAGGGGCTTCGTTCTTGTCTGCTGTTATTGGAGGGGTGGAGCTGGTCCAGAATGCCATTGGGCGGAAGTGCTGCATCGGAAACTACTGCTCAGTGGTCTGCGCCTCACAATCTCGCTGCACTCATCGTAGGTGCTTGCTGATAAGGCATAGCTTGTTGTAGGTCAAAATAGGACTGCGGCGGTACTATATGTCGTAAGTATTTCTGAATTCAGGAATATCTTTGAAGGCTGAGCTTTTCAATAAAGTCAAGGTATGATACATATTACTTAATAATCCGATTGATTCGAGCGACCTGGTATAAGCCATGAGATGTTAAGGCCAATGTTTCTATATTAGTAAAGTGCACGTATTTGTTTGGCTCATCAGTGACGTGATGATGATTGCGGTTTGTTATTGTACTAGCGGTTTGCACGTCATAGGAAAGGCTCATTCGTATAAAAACACTGCGGAAGGAACAAATCGAAGCATGGAAATGACCATGGACGAAGTATTACCCGTTGCAACAGCCAAAATATCGGACTAAATTAAAACCACATGTTCTATTTGACTTGTTTATAAGCTCAAAAGTCTAGACATCTCCCTATACCTGTCCCTCTACCAGCTGCTCCCTCGACCTCTCCATTGGCTCCTTTGACAACCCGTTCCAGCGTGCACACACAAATTTCTGTTACTCTGTAAAACGTGAAGCCCTTTCTCATTCAGCCAATAAAGGTTAACTGAAAAAGGTAGGCGGTATCAGCAGTGCGGATTTGTCAAGCCGCCATTTGTCATGCAGAACTTTTTGTGAACTTTCACGTAATGCGTCGCAGGAAACTGTCAGCTTTAGCCAAAATTCCTTAGCGAGCGGCAAGACAGTTGTTGGTGCCGATTACAGGCAAAATCTTTGGCTGATCAAGGTCGAAGTTCAAGTCAGAAAAATTTATAATTCGTTTTCAAAGTCATGGTCAGGTCAGAGGTGAAAAACCTTTAGTCTTTTAAATTCTAATGGCGACATCATACCAGCAGCCTAATCTCGATTAAGCTACGACACCAAGCACTATAATCACCCATCATCTCCCATCAAGCTCAGGTCCGAGACAGCAGAAGTATAGAAGCCGATGTGGACCCTCGAACGGATTCGCCGCAAGCGATAACACTATTATCTTTATCTCAGGAGTAACTTATTGAAAATTTAGGTCATAAAAAAACCAATCGTAAGCTCAGGTAAATGTGGTTGGACCCTAATACGTCAATACTGTATAAAACCACAGCTGTCAGCCATTTCGCATCAAGGTCCTGTACCCGCAATGGAGGTTATTTCCCTGTACAGTACCCGAATTCTTGTGTTATACTGTATATACAGCAGGTTTGTAGTTTGAGCAAGCGTGACAATGCTTCCTCGCTCTCGTACCGGCGGGTTCGGGCTGATCTTCTGAGCGAGCGGTCCAAGGTCTTCAATAGCCCAAGTCTGGTAGAAAGGCTTATTCCTGCTGAGTATGGATCACTTGGACCCCGATTCCTCAACAAACCCCTCAGGCGTGTTTGCCGCGCCTCCCAAGGGTGCCCGCAACTGCTCTGTGCAGATACTCTAGCCTGGCTGCTGGTCGGATGCACCAAGTCCTAAGATGCCTACGCTGACGAACAGTTCCACTGTCGATGGCGCAGTAAAGACTCAGTCAACACCAGAGGATCATTTACGAAGCACAACAATGCACGACCATGTCTCAGCAGTTCTACTGTAGATCTTACCGCAGACAAACTATTTTACTACCCTGGAGTCAACTACTGGTTTTATCCAGTTCGAAGCAAAGGAAACAACGACCGCAGATGCCCTTTGAGAGTTTGCTAAGCGAAGTCCCTGGCTGGCGCCTGGTTCGCACACCACAGTTCCGCCAATGGAGTGGACAAATACGAAGGGTGGCTCCCCGCAAGTTCAGAACAACAGATGAAAACAAATCGAGTGCGAACAAGCAAGGACAGCCCTAATCTCTCCCGGCAGCCTGTTCTTCTCTGGCTCCTCCTTACAGAGCCAACTGCCCAAGATACACCCCTAAGAATCCTAGGGGTCACTAAGCGGCGTCACAACACTTGCATTGCACCCCTATTACTGCGATGTCATGAAGATAGCTGTCGAGCAAGCAATTTCAAAGAGCTAAGAACCTCAAATTCTTCAGTGGACAGTTTTCATTCAAACTTGTGCTCGAACCCCAACCGTCATTAAATCCAGAGTTTCTACTGTAGTTCATTGAGAGCTAATGAACACAGAAAACAAAACTTTGACATACTGTACAGCATGCATACAGTATGACGCAGTTCAGGGGGAAGGCAAGCAGACTACCTCATTTTTGGAAATTTTTAGCGAAGGGAATCCACCAAACCTTTTTTATCATTATACAATTGAATGATCTGCAACTGTCAACTTACCGAATGATCTGCAACTGTCAACTTACTGAATGATCTGCAACTGTCAACTTACTGAATGATCTGCAACTGTCAACTTACTGAATGATCTGCAACTGTCAACTTACTGCTGCTTATTCCGAAAGTGGTCAAATAACACGCGAATACCACGGACGTAGTCTTTGAAGTCCTTATCGTTGGCGAGGCAATGAGTTCGGTATTGGCATCTCTGCGACGGTTGTCAGAGAGGTATACTGAAACCTACTAGCTCCCACGCCTGGCACTCACTTCTTTGCAGCTGCTTGTGAAGTTCTTGCAGAAAATTTTGTAACGCTTGCATGCAGTCGTCGTCTCATCCCATTCCAAATTGTCTAAAGTCTGGCCAGGTCGACAGGAAATGCGTTGATCCATGTCCGATGAAGGACAACCATCCACATCGGGCATCAGCACAATCATAAAAAATGCGCACAATTTTATGACGAACATTACGCCGAACATTTGCGACGAAAATAAGCCGTTACAGTACCCCACGTTTGACGGACAAACAGTTTCTGTTATGTGCTCTTGCTCTTTATATCGCCGGTCTGTAATCAACTCCCTGCACTTTTACTGGCTGATGATGGAGAGAATAGACAAATATTGCCTTAGAAGAAAGTAATTAGCCAACAGGCAATTTTTGACGCCAACTTCGAAATTCGAAAAGGTTTCGTCTGACAGGATTTTCAGACAGGATCTTGTCTGACAGGATTTTCAGACAGGATCTTATTCCAGGCATAAGAAAAATGGCTGTTAAAATAACGATTTTTCTGACATCTTTAAAAGTGATGGCTGCTGCACCTTCGAAGAAAGTTCCCATCATTTGGAAGTGAAGTGAGTAACCAATCGTGTCACGAGTTCCTACCGCGAGCACAATTTCAGCACCTACCGCGACGTCGAATATTGTATATCGATCATCGCACGATGTCGACTCTCTAACGCTACTGACAGTCGTCACTGCGTCGACAGACTTACAATCGAGAAAACCATGATTCGCATCAGCAATTCGGTACTCCTGTGGTTTAGCCTAACATGTACTTTTTTTTATTCTGGCATAACGGCAGGCTTTCTGGTCCCTCGATAGTAAAAATGTTTGAAGATTTTTAAAAACGTTTTTTGCAATATATGCTTTCTGCAGCGAACGCTATTTAAATTAAAAGCTAGGAAAACAAAAGATTTTTTCGTCTCCTTCAGCTTTCACATATCATATCAAAAAGGATGCACGAATAAAACGGTTTTATTCGATGATTGGTCTGGTTAAGAAATCATTCGCGACTTATGCTTTTAATCTTTTAGTTTTAGCTGTGCATTCTGTTGATGCAATAATTTTACAATAAATTTTATTTTTTTTTTGTCGCAATATGCCTGGAAGCGTCTGGTTTCATGTCTGGAATTTAGATCCTGTCCGTATTCCCTGTCAGACAACGTCTTTTCGAAATCACTGCTTTGACAGCAATTTTTTCTTATGTCTGGAATTGAATCCTGTCTGCAAATCATGTCAGACAAAGCCTTTTCGAATTTCGAAAGTGGCGTTAAAAACTGCCTGCAGGCTTATTACTTCCTCTTGAGGCGAGGTTTGTCTATTCTCTCCATCGTCAGCCAGTAAAACCAAGCTACACTAGCGATATAAAGCGCAAGAGCGCATTATACGACATACTATACTTTGGCACAAAAAAACTGTTTCCAGCTTCTTACTCAAATGTTCGCGCTGAACTTGTGTGTCAGGAGTGAATGCTTGCCCTCCGTCAGACATGAATCAACGCAATTCTTTTCAATCTGGGCAGCAATGAGCTGAGAAGACGACTGATGTAAGCTTTGCAAAAAGATCTGCAAAAGTTCCACAAGAGGCTACAAAGAAGAAATAGGATATAGGAAATTATAGGAAATATCATCCTTAAGCTTCGCAGACTGCAAAGATGCCAGTGGGCAGGATGCCACCTTCTTGCATAGTGCGCGGGAGGATAGGACGTGCATTATTTGAGATAGAAAATGTCGCCAGACTGATAAAAGATGTTTGTGCGGGAAAGCAGAAAAACAGGAGCACCACTGCAATTGCTAATGCATGGAGAGTGAATAAGAGCATACTTTTCATGGTGTGGACATCAGAAATAACAAAATAAGCAATTTTGCAGTAAAAATACTGGATTTCACGATCACAACAGATTATGCCACTTGAAGAACTAAGACTTCAGCACAAAAACACGCTTAGCGATCTAAGTATCTAAAACACTGTGCTATCGTCATCACCACCATACCAAAACATGGTCATAGAAAAAACAGGAAGCCTGCAAACACAGCTGCATGGTGATTCTCAGGTACTCGCTCTGGCACTGCCTATTCTAGCTCCCACGCGCAGCACATTATGCACTGCATTTCCTACGCAATTGCCCACCTCACCATCTTCACCGCAGTAGAGAAGGAACCAACTATGAATTCCTTCACCGACGCCCACAGCTTCTTGTTGGTGAGCCACATCGGCCGAAGCAATTACCATCCATCTCGTGTCCATTAAACGCTGCAACAGTGAACCCATCCTACGACGAACGAATGTGTAGCTGTCACTTGCGCTGTTCGGGTCCGGATCCCAGTTGAAACCGTTCAATCCGATCTCGTACTGCGACTCATCATCATTCAGCTTCTCTTCGATCATGATATCTTGGAATTCCTCTTTGACCAATCGGCGCAGACTTTCAGGTCCATTGGTTAACTGTAAATTCCGCTTGCTCAGTGGACTCAAACAAACGTGTTTGAGTCCGCCACCAGTCACCGGGGGACACGACTGGAATAGAAGGGCGCTCTTACTATTCAGTGCCCTCGACACATCGATTCCTGTCACCGCTGTCCATCCATGGGCCAAAAGGGAGTCCAGGATTGTTGTGATCAATCGTCTAGATTCCCCGATTTCGCCAGCTTCGGCGCGCCACGGCGTGCCTTTCATTTTATATTCAAATGACACAGTGGCATCAGAGCCAACGGCCATGGTTGAACTGGTCTGGGAACGCGAGGGTGGCTGAGAACCAGGATCTGAATCGATCAATTCCTTGGGGCCGAGAAAACCGAGTGGCCAATATTGGCGTAGGACTGCTTCAATAACGTCAGCGATTTCAGACGGGGCGCCGACCAGGCGGAGTAAGTGGACGTCGTCCATTGTGACCATAAAATACTGGTCGTTTGCTGACGTTTGGCTCCGATCATATTCGAAGAAAAGTGAATCCGCTGTTTCCTGCAGTCGGAAAAGCTCACCTTAGCTCGTTCACTACCAAACCAATCATAGGCGGACCAGCTAACTCAAAACTTACAATTAGTTCTCAAAAACTCAACGGTCTAAAAACTTTCCTGGCTTAGAATGTGTGAGCTAAACTAAACATACGTACATACAGGCTTACCTTTAAGTTCACTAATCCATACAAATGAAATCCATTAGCAGCAAATTTTCGAAACACGGCCAACAAGGTTTTTAGTGCAAAAACTATTTGCTCTCGATTTTTTGTATCCCATGGACTGCCATTCAATTTGATCTCGTAATCACCACCATGATCGATCTCCTTGTCGATACCAGGTCGATAATTTGTTTGCACAGCTTGTTTCAACGCGTGGTGAAGCATACCAGGGGCATTAATTAATTGGACTTGACGATTCTTGCTCAAACTCAAACACACGAATGACCAAGTTTTTGCAATTACTGACGGCGCTGGACGTTTCGCCGTCGAATTGTTGCTATCGTTCTTTTTTGGTGACGCTGATACTGCCGCATCGTTAACTTCGGGTGCACTTGGACGTCGAAAATACCAGGCGGTGAGATCGGTTTTGCAAGACAGGTCAGTGCACAGGACCAATTCCCAACCATACGCCTTCAGTCGTTCCAAAACCACTGAACACAAACATTTGAGAAGAATAGCGTGCTCGCGACCAGTGTGCTTCAGAAAAGGAGTGCCACTTAGTTTGATTGTGTAACAGTCGTCGTCTTGTGTTTCAGCATCCGCTGTCCAATGCTCATCCACTGCTTGCTTCAATAAACTGGCATTCTCGCGAGATGGTGGGAACAAGAGGATTTTATCGTAAGGACGAAAAGCAATGCAAAATGAGCGCAGCGAACTCTCATTCGGGAACGTCTTCATGTTGTCATCGAGTACAGACCTTCTTTGCGAATTAGCTGGTTTCATTTTTGAAAATTATTTGTTCACTAAAAAGTACAAAGATTTGCGTAAGCTTATCTTTCGCTTCCTGATGTTGATCCTTAGGAAAGTAAGCCGCCAACGCCCGCAGACAATGCCAGTCTAGGCTAACGTTAGTCGGAAATTCTTTATTGCAGCCATTCGCGAAAGAGATGAACAATTACGCCAGAAGACGCGGCTGTTGCAAAAGAAAAAAACGTAGCAATCTACAAAGTTATCGAAAAAGTTCAGCCTAACCGAAGTTTATAAGTGCGGGGAAAGTGGCTGCTGAGATGACGGGGTTCAGAATAGGCTCGGAATAGAAGACTTGCAGACTAGAAAACGGGAAGCATAACGAGGTTATTAGTCACGTTGCAATGTCAAGTTGTGCACTAGACCACATGGAGCAAGCCATCGCCACCACCCTTGGACCCGTGGTGTAAGCCCTAGTAGCAGAACCGTTATAAAAAACTTGGACTTCCAGCAAAACTATAGCAAGCATTTGACGCCAGGCGAATGAATTTTTTCAAACCTTTCAAAAGCAAGGCTCATCGTAATTGCCCTTAGGTTAGACAATTTTCTTCATTTTCTGCTCTCTCCTCCTGCGTACATGGCCGTCAGGAACACCAGCCATTATTCTCAATTAGTTGGATGCAGTGAGAAAAAAATTCGTGGGCCAAGTCTTTTTTAGGAAAGACTCAAAGGTGCGGCTTTTTCTCATAGACCCTCGCTTTTAATTAGGTCTCATCGAATGAAACGCCCAGCAAGAACTGAAATGTTTTCCAACAGCGGAGAAGTAAAGTTTTCATCCCGTCTACGCCCCGTCCTATCTTATTGCACACTAGCTCGATAAGGAGACAGCGAATGAGGGACGAGTCGAAGCAGGCGAAACTCGTTCGTCAACTGTGTACGTACACGACATTGTTGGGAAAGGTGGATCGCCTTTCCACCTCCATTTTACCTTCAATTTTTACGATGATGATGAAATTTGACGAGCTCAAAACAGTTGCAGCCATTAGCTACCGACACTCCTCTTCTCCGTGTCCACAGCCCGAACACGTAAAATTGCCCCATAGCACGCTAACAGATGCACTTGCCGCGGAAATCAGATCTGACCGACGAAATGAGGTACCCACGATGGCAATACAAGGACCACCTTTAAGTGTACACGAACGGACCCCGCCGTTGGAGGTAGCGTAATATAAGATAGTGCATTTTGGCTTCTTTCCTGTGCAGTGCATGGCGGACAAACGAGTGTCTAAATGACAGCCATGATTCGATTCTTTTTCGTCTCCTCTCTGAAATGGCAACCGCTTCGCCCACTTCCGTTTCTTTCTTGTTTCTTCGCTTGTCCTTGATTGACGATAGAGTCCACATCCAGGCCCTCGTCCTGGTGGATTGGACAGAGTCAGATGTGTGTCGAGGGTGTGATAAGGCCAAGGATCGATACCGCCTAGCCCACTTTACCAAAATCATAGACGGAAAGAAGGGCGGAAAAGCCGTCAAATAAACTCGGTCAAGAAACAAGTAATCGCTTAGCAACTGGCCATCTCACGGTCAATTGAAAAATGAACTCATTCACACCGACTTTATGCTCCGTTTGTTTCTCATTAATTTAGTTTAAACTACTTTTTTTTTGCCGCCTTTCCCTTGGGACAGCGAAAAAAGATAATTGGAAAGATTTTTTAGAGGGTGCTTTGACCAGTAGCCACTCGAAATGCTTTAAGTCGCCAGGGTTTAAATTTTACACTTATTTCGTTCCGTGCTGAACAGCCGGTATAACTGACAAACGGTCAAGCTAAAAAATTATACGACTTGGGAAAGATCGGATGTGTTATTTTTAAAGGTTTCCAGACATGATGCGCTCTGAATGTACAGGACATCCAGCCTATGAATACGCGATTTGATTTGTCAATAAAACGTCTAAATTAAGTTTATAGTCGGGTATTTTCGATGAGACTCCGTTAAAAGAATTCTGGATGGAGTTCTTTGGTTATTCCACTGACAGCACCATCTCCGATAGAGTTTAATCTTGCTACCTCTATATTCTGCTGAACAGTTTCTCGCCTCTTCACTTTGGTCCAACGTTCTTTTTGTGTGCTTGTTGGTGAGTGCGGATGGGATGTCCCTAAACCGTGAATGCTTTCTTTGCAACTTATCACAATTTATCTTATGACAAAGTGAGCCGTATTCAAAAAATGTCCCTTAAAGGCCTTTACCTGCTTTGTACTGTAGTAAATTATTTCCAAAAAAGTCTGTTATGACAGATTCGAAACTTTTAGACCAGCCAATGCACACAGTGGTACCAGGGCTTAGGATGGCTGGTCTACTCGGCCACTGCTTAGCGCAACTGGAGGAAAAATGTCTGTCGTGAGCGGGAGCTGCTTTCTCTGCATGAATATTAACAGTGACTAATCGTGGCAACGCGAAGCCGAGGGTCATGTGCATCAATCCTGTGCTTGTGGTCCACACATAGTGGGCTAGGGGTGTCTAACCCCTGGGGCTAGGCGTAGTAGCGCTAGCTCCTATTGTTACTGGTGAGTGTTCGACTCGCGGCCAGGTAAATCATTTTGTGTCATGTGCCCCTTCATTCTTGAGTGTGTCATCACTGATATGATAAACCATGAGCATGAACATAGAGCTGGAAGGGGGGGGGGAAAGGTTTTTTGAGTGTTATCGAGACAGGCATGCCACGATAAGCCATACCACTTTACTTGCAATGCTACAACTTTAGCATGCAGTATGCAGGTTGCTTGTGTGGAACAGCACAGCTGCCTTTGGGAAGCCTGTCTAAACAGCAGCAGTACATACACAGAACACAAGCTTTGTGGCTTGGATGCTGACATATCAATGCATACATACAGTATGTGTGCGAGCAATTACAAGCTGTGTGCAGTTCCTAACATGTTGGCCACCTCTCCTTTTTCTTGTGGCCGAGTAGACCAGCCATCCTTAGCCCTGGTTCCACTGGGTGCATTGGCTTGTCTAGAAGTTTCGAGTCTGTGATAACAGACTTTTTTGGAAATAATAAAACCGTTTTTCGTTTTTGCTAGCAACTAGTTCGGCCGAAACACTTGTTCCTAAAACTGAGAGAATTGAGTGACTACCCAACACCTTCTTCCAAACCTCTTAAAAGGACAAAAAAACATAAACCCGCGCCTATGAAATGACTCGTATAGACCGCCTACAGATCGACCATTTCATAGTCGGAAACTCTTACCCGCACTACCGTGCCTGCTCATGAAATGCGCATTTTTTGCATATCTACTCCTACAAGAATGCGCGGGAGTTTGAATTTTGACTTCGGTCGGTAATATCTCACAAATCGAAAATATTGAAAGTCCTAACCATCTTGCGGTCATATTGGTATATTCTAGGTCCTCCAAGGACAAAGATTAACAGAGATACGGCCTTATGATATCGCATAAGCAACACACCTTTACGTGTATTTCCACAGGGAAGGGGTGAAAAATATTTTTGACTTCTACATCACCTTACACTGATTGGTTACTAGGGTACTCATGGGGTTGGATTCTTTAAGGGCGTGGAAACAGAAATGGTGATAAGGGGAGAGAAACAAGGCAGTACTGTCCAACCAGGAAACGTTTTTTGGCCGCCTATTAATTCTATTCTATAATTTTTTGGTATGCCTTTGCTTCTGATATTTCCATTGCTATTTGTATGAGGGGCCATACTTCAAGTCCAGTCGCATCCTGTGGCCTTTCCTAAAAATAAAGTGCCCATGAGTGGCGTGGCGAGGCAACCGCAAGCGCACGTGGCTTTTGGCAAGTTTTCAAGCTGATTTCTGTACAAATGAAGGTTCTGTGTTTTAGAAATATCCCAGCACCATGTAGAGAAGGCAAGACGAACCACATTCGTAAGGAAGGTCGACGGGGAATCCGAGATTCCTAGGCTGACACGACAATTAATCTCCATAAGTAAGCTTTATTATCCATCGTTCGCGGCCTAGAAATCCCAACTTTACTGTCGAATTCAGAGCAGAAATATGCCACAAAATAAGTGCTCTTTCTACGTTCAGAATCACAAAAAACCAGGTGCAGAACTGCGCACAAGCTTTTTATGCGCTCGCAAACAGTCGCAGACTTGTCGCAAGCCGCACCACCCTTGCCAGGGTGGTATTAACAAATACCCGTCTTGCACGAGGTTCTTTGTAACTGCTGAATATGTGACAAGACAGGTCTGATTTCGTAGCTTTTTCTGCACTTCAAGTTAGGCTGCATTTGGTTTCTTAATAACATGTGAATAAACTCGAGAGATCGTGAAATAAAACCATAGCTCGTAATTCTAGCCAAAACCACGGTTTTCTTGCGATTGTGGCCGTAAGATGTACAGTAAACCAAAAGTATATCGAGTGTCTACCCATATATATTTTTTTAGTAGGAAGTGGTAAAATTTCAGGGTGGGTTTGTCCTTTATATTTCGAGCTACTCCTACAAGAATGCGCGGGAGTTTGAATTTTGACTTCGGTCGGTAATATCTCACAAATCGAGAATATTAAAAGTCCTAACCATCTTGCGGTCATGTTGGTATATTCTAGGTCGTCCAAGGACAAAGATTAACAGAGATACGGCCTTATGATATCGCATAAGCAACACATCTTTACGTGTATTTCCACTGGGACGGGGTGAAAAATATTTTTGACTTTTTCATCACCATACACTCAGGATTTCGCTGAACTCGCATAAAGCCTTACATTTCCACGTCGTTTCCATCCTGCGCAACTTCCAAGAACACTAGGCTAATTGTAAGATGTGAGTATGACCAAATAGTCTTCGTAAGGGTCCATATCTGAGCCAGTCCTCATTAATATTCTTTGCAACTATGATTAATGGGTGGGACTACGCATTGTCTGAGTAGGACTTGATTATTTCTAACAGGTCTTATTAGGAGCACAGGCGCATTTAAATTCCTGAATACGAAAAAGTTAGTTTTTGTGTGCTTGGCTGGAAAGGTTTAGCATGTTTTCTGTGCACCAACACTACCCTTAACCATTATTCATGTTACATTGCAAAACAGTAAAACTGTATTTAAAAGTCACACCCTCCAGCTCCTCCATCAGCGGTAAACGTTCTGACAGGAGCTAGTTTCCAGCACAATATGACTTCGTAAGCAGCATCATTTGTGAAGACTAGATGGACCCTCTAGAGTGGATTAATAGCAGTGTTGCCAGGCACGGGCAATTGCCCTAAATCTGGGGCAACTTTAAACTGTCAGGGCAGGTTTTATTACTTTGTAATTGCCCCAGTTCCCCACAGAACATCCAACCCGTTTTGCCTATAACCGACCAGCAGTCATAAGCGAGGCCGTGAGGTGACCAGATTGCACGTCCGCATCCCTCTGTGTGCCGCATTTCTCCTCTGTCCCTCTGCCGCATCCTTCCATTAGGAGCACCTCCACACGAGGGCATCCTGTGCCAGCACCAGCATCCCAGGATGACACTGGGCGAGAAGGGCGGTGTTCCCGACTGGTGTTCGAGGATAACTTTCCTGACTCTCTACTTGTTCAGCGTCCGCCACTTGACGGTACTGGGTAAGTCGCCTAGAGCCTTGTGTGCAAGGCCAGCTAAATGGCCATCGTTCTCCTTGCGCATCCACTCTGAATGTGCTGACTAAATTGTCATCCTCAGCCGGAACAGAACTTCGGCCTCCTGGTCAGGGTTGCTGACCCAAGAAAAAAGGGACCAACGCGTCAACCGGCTGAGTCATCGCGGCTCCGAGTATAGCCTATATTGTTCGGACTGGTTAAATCTTTCTGATTACTGGCGTACAGACCCTAGTCGCTTTTAGACCGACTAAGGTTTTTTAATTATTTGACCACGGTAAATACGAATGAATGCTGTTTTGTGGGGATTACTAAGGAATAACAAGCGATGAAAATTCAGGTGCATAAAACAGGTGCATCAAAATATTTCCACACAATCATCTTTCCACCAAGTTCACCGCATGTTTGGAGGAATTGTGCAAAGTTTTCATCTCGCAACTTCAGCAGCCTATTGGCAAGCCCGGCCAAAAATTTTGGGTCAGGGACTGGTAGTGGTGAATGCCAAACAGGCGCATCTTGAGCTTGCTGTGGCCTGGGCTCCTACTGGTGCGAGTCATACCAGGCTTTGGTCGGGGTCGCCTCCACTTGAGGCACCAGGGAAAATCGCATCGGGGTTCGGTTCAGGGTAAACCCGATCCGCCAGGTGAAGGCGCGTTTGATGCACCGTTTGCCGGCCACATAGGCTGATGTTTTGGCGACAGTATGGTCGCGAGACACCTAATTTCAGTCGGAATTTTATGCCCTTGAAAGTCTGGTCTCTCACATCTCTCGCCGAAACTTTGGGTTACTGAGAGTGCAAGTAAGGCATATCACGTGGGAGGCACTAAAGTACGCTTCAGGAAAGAGATGTGAAATAGGCCGAGGAGGCGATAACAACACATCTGTTAAACGCCTTTCAGCCGTGATTTCAATGCAAGTGCGTCATGATCCTCAGGCTAGACTCACGTGAGTACTACATACTGCTCACGTCAAACAGGCATTTTAAGTGCACAATAACAAGGGTGGGACTGTTTTGATTTTAATCTCATTAAGAGGCTCATTATCAGGATGGAGGTGTTTGAGAGGCGTCAACTGTTCGCGAGAGACAATGTGAAATGAAATCAACAAAAAGTTTCTTTTTGCCCATGGGCGACCTTGAAATATGATATTCCTAAACACAAGGCACAGAAATGCCTAATACGTAGCCGTTTCCGCGGCTGGTGGCTCTAATCAACAAAAAAGTAGGCTAACATGCTGTATGACAGTGTGATTAGCGTGTATAGCGTTAACGATAACGATAACGATATTATGTCGTTAACGACATCTTTTCAACCTCGTTAATGAAACGATAACGATGTTTTTTGAAAAAACGGTAACGATAGCGATATTTGTCGTGTAAAACGATATGATGTCGTTAATTATACGATTAGTTCTTAGCTCCAAATTTTTCAATTTCACGCGCTCTGAAGTACGGTATTGAGCATGATCACAGGATATCACTGTAGGTAAATGAAGCGCTGCACCAGTCTCCCAGAACCCACACATTTTTTCCCTACCCAAATACTGTACCAGACGCGGCGTCAGAAAGCACCTGCGCTACTGGAGTGTCTAGAATGTCAACAGTGTTGTCCAAGATGGCAAAAAAGATTGTAGAATAAGAAAGCAGAAACTTAAAAAACTGATTGTAATTGGCAGGGGCATGTTGACAGAATTTTGATGAGACTTGTGTTTGGACGGCAGAAGTCCGATTTTGCACTCGCATTGTGAAATTAACAAACCCATCCTATAAATAGGAGGTACAGATCACCCCCTCAATCAAATGGTACTCCAAATTAATTGAAGGGAGTTTGAGAGCGACCCTGAATCTGGTAGGCCTTCTCCTATGTGCCGGTGTTGCTGGTGCAATGGTGGACAATGATGGGCAAGGTTATTGTCCATTAGGAAAAATTTGCCATCGAGCCAGATTCCATGGATATGAATAAGAATTCTTGCCGCAATCCGGTTAAGGAAGCGGACCACGTGCGTTTGTGCGGCCACAATCTGAACGCGGGAGCAGACCGTCTGGACAAGGCTGAGCTGACCAAGTGGCAGCAATGGAGGTGCTTCTTCGGAAACAGTCGATGGCGGGCCTCCTTGAAGGCGGCCTGTCCACTACCATACCATATTTTACCCGCACCCAAGCACTTACATGCACTCAAACGGGTAAGAGACATACATAATTATAAGAATAAAATGTCCAGCTAGAAATCAAAAAACCATCTTTGCCAAATAAGAACGGAACTGTGTAAAACTTCCTCAGGCAATTTCACACGGAATTTCATTCCAAAGTTTCATGATCGAATATAAAAACACTGGTTCTGTTAACGCATTAAATAACGATATTTAACGCCGTTACGATATCCTTTGAGAAGCCGTTAACGATTAGCGATAAGGATATTTTTGCGATATCGTTAACGCACGATAACGATATCGTTTTCCTGTAACGATATACTAGCGTTTCCAGATCGAGAGACAACTGTTTCACCGCAGTTGCCTTTATCAGTACCACCAAACTTGGCTCCTGCATCTGATTCATTAGTACAGCTGCAACCAGCCAGAGTTCGATCAATTGGATACTCGTACGTGAAGTGTGATGTCTCTGTAAAAATGAACGTCTATAGCCCATTGGACGGCGATATACAATTGGAACCTGTCGAAGTGAAGGTGCAGGGGCTTCCTACTCAATCCGATCGTGATCAAAAATTGCTATTTAATCACAGTCTGGTTAGTGTGTAATCGGGCAACGAGTGTCTGCGCATCTCTGTTTCTCATCCATACTTTAAAAACTACAAATGACGACAAGATATTGTAGGAAGTTTGAAATTGACTTATCTATCAGAATGATTCCATCTTGATCTATGATATTCTAGCGTGGATCAACGGGAAGACCAAAATGGATCCATCGCGGCTATTAACATGGAACCGGCACCGCATGGAGCCACGCACTTCCCCGTGGATTCTATGGTGCTGTGGACACGCTACAATTCTACGTGGAAATACTTGGAGCCACGCGGAGCTCTGACTTTCACCTGGTTTCCACACAGATCCACCTTGGACTGCATGGAACAAGAACATGGGCACAGCGTCGCATACAGAACGGACCCTTTACTGTTCACAAGTCCATGGGGCTGCCAACATCCGACATGCTTGCAACAGTGCTCCTGTATGTTGTATACAGTGTCGGTATTTTGGAGAGAAGCAGAGCCCATGCAGAAAAGCCTGATAAAATTTTAAAAAAAGTTACAACAAGTGGCGAGAAATTCTAATGCTTGAAAAATTTGTTAGGCCAGAAGGCTTGAAGGTTTGCCGCGCATAACAGCCAGCCATAGCCCATTAGCTAGTAGGAGGTAGCAGGTCGTGAAGGGGAAAGCTAATCGTAAGTGCATAGTTGGGTCATTGTACGGAAACAAAAGAAGATCAGTCATCTGTGTGCACTCCGCGCGTTTTAACGACAATAAAACATGCTATCACTTGTTCGCTTGTTTACTGCCTTGCTTTAAAGTCACGCTGTGCGAGAGAAAGCTCACCATTATGTTGTTGTTATTCTCTGTGCGCTTCAGCTGGCAGTGAGGAGGGACTCTTTCCCACGCGGCCAGCGGCCATAGGTTCAGCACTTTTGTACCGTACACAAATGAGCAGGTATACTACTGAGAAGCACGATACCAGTAAAAGGTAATAAGAACAATCAATGCTCTCGTGGTTTTTTCGAGTCATTTATATACTGTAGAGATCTGTGTTCCGCGTACGGGAACAAGAAATTGTAGGGGGGGGGGGGGGGGGGGGAACTTGAGATCAGCTGACACCTCACAACGGGGAGGTCAACGTTCGCTTTCACTTTACTCACTATTTACTAATGTACAGCAGAGTAGCACAGTGACTTTAAATAAGTACGTAGTACCTGACATAATGACAGGGCATGCCATACCCTTACAGTAGGCACATGTAATGTCACATCGTCAGCCAATACTGTCTAAGAGTCGTCTCGTTTCATCGGCTACCCTTTGCCTTTGCTTCCTCAGTCTATGGCGGCGCATTAAATCATTGACCACAGAGATAGAATGGTTTATACCTTTGGCCACATCATCCAGTTTCTCTCGATGTCTTCTGTGCCTTCTCGCTCGTCCAATTGATCGAACTCTGGCTGGTTGCAGCTGTACTAATGAATCAGATGCAGGAGCCAAGTTTGGTGGTACTGATAAAGGCAACGGCGGTGAAACAGTTGTCTCTCGATCTGGAAACGTTAGTATAACAGACGGAACGTCGACTGGCGTTCCCCGTTGGACCACGCTTTGTGGCATGGCCATGACAGTCCCCGTCGCTATAAGAAAGCATAGAAAATGCTGGACTAGCGAAGCCATTGGCGACTGAGCCAAGATCGGCGACTCGACGAACTAGACGAGCGGAAAGAACTCACTGGGAGTACAGACTCACCTGCGTCTCTTTTATAAGGTCCCGATGTATTCATATAAGCATACTCCCGTTCATTCATGATTCTAAAAGTACGAACGTGAGGGTATTCTGTTTTTAGCTCAGCAATTAGCCTACATATCGATTGTTAATGATCCAGGACGCGCATACACCTAACCTCCCCACTGGCTGCTGGTGGGCTTCACGTGCCCATGGAGAGCACAAAGAAACACCCACGCGGCCCGAAACGTTCCTTATTCTGGTTAAGAAAGATGTTCACAGAGCGTTTAGGCTTACACTCGTAGCGTGCCCCAGAAGATCGATAGATCGTCTAAAATGTAATCCTCGGTAGGGTGCAAACAGACGATATAAGACTGTGCATATTATGGCAAAAAGGCTCTGTGACAAATCTTGGCAAGAGTACCAAGAAACCTTGAGCGCAACAATGGCTAGCTAGTTTAGACAGATGTTTTGCTCCAAGTGTGTGCATGATTATTGCTCTCATGTTTTCACTCCAAATATCCAGGAGCGATAATGTCGTGAACAGTGACCGCTGCAAGACAATCAAGAATGTCTATTTCCTAGGCATCAAAAATCAAAAATCAATCAAAAATAAACATTTTCAATCAATCAATCAATCAAAAATCAATCAAAAATGTTTATTTTTGATTGATTTTTGATTTTTGATGCCTAGGAAATAGACATTCTTGATTGTCTTGCAGCGGTCACTGTTCACGACATTATCACTCCTGGATATTTGGTGTGAAAACATGCAGCTGAGACCTAGAAGTTGCTTGGAATATCTGTGAAACCTATATAATCTTGTACTGTAGGCGTGGTTGTTCGCCTACTCACCAAATGTCATCTCAGACGGAAGCGTAAGAGCAACTTCGTGAAGGATCCTGAATCGCCTGTTCGTGCCTAAGGAATGTACGAAAGAAAGGCTCCATGGGTGGGGATATTTGAAGACTTGTCCTGAGCAGATGACGTTCACTGCTCATGCGCTGGCTCATGACATTTACCGGATCTTGGCCTTTCCGTTTTAGACTGCACCCACACCTGGAAAGGAGTTCCTCGTGAAGTTTCGAAGCAAAGAATTCGAGGGCATTGCCAAAAAGGTTTTTCGCAGTGACGCACGATGGATTCTGTCATTCGTGGTTTCCGCTTTTGAGAGCATAATCATGCACACACTTAAAGCAAAACATCTGTGTAAACTAGCTAGCCATTGTTGCGCTCAAGGTTTCTTGGTACTCTTGCCAAGATTTGCCACGGAGCCTTTTTGCCATAATATGCACAGTCTTATATTTGCCATCTCATAGGGGTATTCTTTTCTGAAAACCTTTCTTGCCTTTCTTGAGTTTGATGAGCACAAAATATTTCCAGTTTGCGGTTCCACTACCAGTTTCTCGTTCGCATTTGCCAGATATTTGGTCATAGAAGGTTTTATTCTTATCCCAACGACAGTTGTCATCTATTCCGCATCCGCGTGTATATTATACAAACGATACAGGGCCATAAATTTTGTGGGAGATGGTCAAAGGAATAAGCGGAAGCGGCAGATGGATTTTAGTGAATTTTTAGCTATGACCATTGTCGCTATTATTTTCAAAATTTGTTACGGAATTGCAGGAATCATAAATGGAGTCGCTGCATAAAAATTTACTGTAGATGCTGCCGTGTATTGTGCTCCAAAAAACCTCTCTGATTTTGTTAGGAAATTCGTTCTCTCACTTGCTTGTATATGCATTAACAGATCATTCAGGAAAGAATTTTTCAAGATTACAGGGAACATCATGGGAAAACAAGGAGCAACTAGTCAATTCTATGCAAAGGTTTGACTATCTTTGGTATCCATCTATGCTTCCGCGTCTGCCTACGTCTCTCAAATTTTTTCCGCGCTATACATAAGAAAAAACTTGTACGTTACGCGTGGACGTAAAACGTAGACTCCTCATCGCGGTTTGTCTCATTCAAAATTATGCTGACAGAGAGATCAAACAAGTTTACCGAAACCAGACGTGAAGTGGATGAAAAGCCTCACACAATAGCGTAGAAAGCGATGATCATTCGAGCAAACTTTACTGTACAAATATAAAATTGCATTAGAGTTGGGCAAGGCTACGCGCAGCAATGTTTGTGTGCAAATTGCGAAATGACGGATGGGGTGATTCCTGAATTTTCTTTTTGGATGTTTGTCTGCTTCGATGTTTTTTGCGACTGCGATTGCGACTGCGACTGCGATTGCGATTGCGATGTTTTTTGATTTCATTCGTGTAACGACTAAGTGATAATATCCGATAATTATTTTTCATCTCTGTCTAAATCGATTTTTGGAAAAATGATTGATACAAATGATTTTAATTTGTCCAATACTTCTTTTACCATCTTTTTGGCCAAATTACAAGCACCAGCTCACATTTCGTGGCTTATCGCTTCTTGCTTTGCTATTTTTTGCAATGCTCTATTAATTATTGTCACCGTAAAATCTAAAATTCTACATACGAAGAGTCAATTCGTCGTGATTAGTTTGAGTGTAGCTGAAATACTTCAATCATTTTTCTATGCTTGTACTGCTCTGAAAAGACTACTTATATATTTAATTCCCTGGCCAGAACAGGTCAGTCAATTGGAGTGCATCGCGCAATCGCTGCCAATCAATATTTGTCCAAGCGCTGTTGGAAATCTTATTTTGCTGTTAAGTATCGATCGATGTATTTCCATTGCATTTCCAATTTTCTACAGGAATCTAGACATTCGGGATTATGTTAGTTTCGTGAATTTTATTTCATGGATTCCTGCTTCGGTTCATGGACTACTCTCATTTTTGAATTATCATAAAGACAAGATTTTAAATCTTTGTACATTTGCTACTTGTTATAATGATGGTTATATGCTGTCCTACGACGTGACCTGCCATTTTCGTGCCTGTGCAACAATTTTGTTTCAGTTCATCACCGCGACTATACTTTGGCTACGGGTGAAAAAATTGAGACGGTTATCAATGAGGAGTCAAAGAACTGAAAAGAAAAATTTGGAACTGGCTGTCTTTAAAGCAGTTGTGATTATCACAGTGACTTATGCCATGTCGGTTGGAGCTGCATATTTGTCCTATAGCTTGCTAAAATCGCTAGATCACGATTTGGAACGAATTATTTCGCCTTATGTAACATTGCTGTTGATTTTTAATTCTGCGTCACATTTCTTCGTTTATTTAATTATGAGTAAGACATTTAGAAAAGCGCTTTGTGAAAGGATTTTTAGAAGATGAAATGAAATATCTGTGAAGTAATTGAATAATGAAGTAATGATAAGTAATGAAGTAATAGCTTTGAAGTAATGATAAGAACTTATGCAATTTATATTCATATTTGTATTGGTTAGCCCGAAGCTCTTTATGTTTTTAGATGTAGTGTTGCTGTGCTTAATACAAAACAGATGTTATCTATTGTAGTCATTTTTGGCACTGACATTGTTTTTATTCCAACATCGCAGGAATGCCAGCAGACGTGGGTTATCCACCCGTGTTCCATTCTACTCCGCGCTCTTAGCATCATAATCACTGTGATATGTCAGCTTGATAGTCGAGAAGCAGTGCTTTCGTGCCCAAAGTTGCATCAGATTAGCATTTGAGAGCTTAAGGATTTTTTTCGTTTCCAGCTCCCTCTACAGTATTAGGAGATCTTTTGAGCGTTGGCATTCTGTAAATTCTAGTCCCCTTTCCCAAAAGATATTTCCTGAAAATCATGCTTCTGGAATGCATTTTTTGGCATTTTGAACTTTAAATTTCCCGCGGGCTTCGCTACGGCACTTTATAGCGCATTAACCCTTTTCAATGTCCTGTGCGAAAAATAAACGGACGAAGAAACCCGCACAGGACAGGACAGCAAGAGAACCTAAAACATATGTATGTTTCTTAAATGGATAAAAAAAATTTCTGCGTTGCCTATTTTTTCAATAATTTCGGAAACTATTTTTGGAAGCTATTTCGTTTATTAAAAAACCGAACGCCTTCTTGTCGACAAGCCCTTTTTCGGCGCCCAATTTCAGGCGATATGGATCAGCTCACGACAGATAAATAATATTACGGTTATGCTATTTTTTGCCACTAAAACTCATAGGCTTGGTACTGTAATTTCACGTTGTCGCAACAAATACTCAGGCGGCATTTTCTTTTCATCCGCAGATAATCTTAAATTCTTTCCTGAATGATCTGTTAATGCATAATACAAGAAAGTGACAGAACGAATTTCTTAACAAAATCAGAGAGGTTTTCGGAGCAAAATACACGGCAGCATCTGCAGTAAATTTTTATGCAGCGACTCGATTTATGATTCCTACAATTCCGTAACAAATTTTGAAAATAATAGCGACAATGGTCATAGCTAAAAATTCACTAAAATCCATCTGCCGCTTCCGCTTATTCCTTTGACCATCTCCCGCAAAATTTATGGCCCTGTATCGTTTGTATAATATACACGCGGATGCGGAATAGATGACAACTGTCGTCGGGATAAGAATAAAACCTCCTATGACCGAATATCTGGCAAATGCGAACGAGAAACTGGTAGTGGAACTGAAAACTGGAAATATTTTATGCACATCAAACTCAAGAAAGGCAAGAAAGGTTTTCAAAAAAGAATACCCCCTATGAGATGGCAAATATAAAGACTACGTGAATAAAATCTCGCAGGGATTTGTAGAACACAGGATGGCAAACACACAAACATCGATCAATAGCAAGTCCTACGGTGAGGCACGATAGTGCGGTATTGGTCAAAATTAACGGCAATTCTTTAACAATGCACGTCAATTGATTTGCTGTCCCAGGCTGTCCATGAACATAACCTAAATATTTGACTAAACCAACTATGCTGTAAGCCGAGCATGAAAATATTTCTGCTACACTATGACTGAAAATAACATATTGACTCTTTAGATGCAATGGTTTCGAAAAGATGATGGTGATTAAAGTGAGCAGGTTTGATATGAGAGCGATTGGAGCCATTGTAACAAACAGAAATGGTTGGGTGCCTGCCGAGTCAATATCGCCAATGACACTGTGTCCATATAAATATTATCGCTAGTTTTCATATCGCCTTGGTAAGATCACGAAGAAGGCTTCGAAATTGGCCAAATGCGAACGAATGCTGTTTCCTGTCTGCGTGAGCTTTCATTAATGTGCATAGTTTCTAGAAATCACAACGCAAGGCGTTGAGGGGGTGAAAAAGCCCCCTCATTGTGCCAGCATAATTATAAATATGTTCTGGGCCAAAAGGTTCGGTGACAAAAGGAGATTAGTATATGCTAGTTTCAGTCTGCGTCAGTGTCTACATAACTAGAAGCGAAGTTTCTGCCTGGAAGGCGTTATTAAAAATCAACCTGCGTAAGCTGTCGAGAAATCAACAGGCAAGTCGGTTGCCTGTTTAGGCCAGCCCGTCCATAACTCGACAACAAATCAACAAAAATGCACAAAATTTTGGGGATGGACGACGGACGACGTACTTTTAAAAAAGACACGTCGACAGCAACAACCACTAAAGCCACGGACCAAAGAGTTGGTTTTTATGTAAGCTCTCATAGCGCGAATTATTCTTTTGCGACTTTTAGATCCAAGCTAATTAATTTTTTGTGATCGAACCCGGACCCAAATTTTAAAGCATACCACCAGCAGGTGGAATTTTTTATTAGCCGTGCTGTTTCTGCTAGCCCTAGGCCGAAGTCGCCCTCCGTTAAAATAACTGGCCGAGACGAGTGTTCTGTTCTGTTCAGTTTGGTTGAATTTTTTGCTTTAGTTTGGTGGATTAGTTGGCTTGCTTTTTATTGTTTTTGATTTATAAGCCCAAAGTTTTTGAAAAATCTACTCGCGATCTACTGTACATTCTCTATAGCAAAGAATATTTGTTGCGGAAATTGAGGCCGTATGCCACCAGAAAATGACTCGAATGTTGATTTTTTGCTGGCAACCGGCAATGAAGTGCTTCAACAGTGCGAAAACCCCCCGACTATCAACAGCCACATTAGTTGCCTGTTTAGCCTAGACAGTCTGGAACTTTTGCGCACTAGGCAACAGTGACTGAGCATAACGTGGGAACTTTCCTTGTACGAAATTTGCGTCAGCTCAGGAGGGACTAGACGACAAACTTCTTTTATCTATTCTGAATTCCTAAACCAAATGTGGGTATGAAAAAGTACTATTATTTCTAAAAAATTCTGTGATCAGACAACGAAAAGGTTAGCCCAGCCACCCTAACCACATGCACATGCAAGGCGAGACGAGGCTGGCTGGGCTCCCTCGGCGGCGTTTGTGAAAAAATTGTGATCAAACAGAATAGCTACACTGTCATTAATAAAAAGTGTAACAGTGCGTCCCCTACCTCAGCCACTTCATTCAGGCAATAGAGAGATGGAAACACAAGGGCCGATAGTCGTTCTATTGCAGAAGGTTGTAAGCCTAAAGCTATTAGCATGCTGGCTCCACAGAAGCTGATCTTCCTGTTTTAGTGTCACTAGGAAGGTGCTACACATGCTGCACATGTCACGGCAGATGCAACCTTACTGCAGCAGGTCCTCATTGTTCCCCAAGTAAGTTCGAGATAACAAAAGGCAATCGTATTTCAAAGGTCCAAGCTTCCGAGCTTACTCCAAAATACGAATAAGTATATGCATGTGGGTACTAGCCTTTGTTGAAAAACAGAAAACATAAAATCCCATGACCCCGTGATGCACCGAGTAAATCACAGAGGCATGCATTGTAGGTGTGTGTGGAAGTACGATTGTTAGCCCACCCTGAACGCAACATAAACGTAGATATATCATGTCTGGATAAGTATAACCCACTCAAGCATGCACCGTCGAGGGAGCCCAGCCAACTTCGTCTGGCCTTGCATTCGGTTAGGCTACGGTGGCTGGGCTAACCTTTTCGTTGCCTGATAACAGATTTTTTTCGGAATCAAATAAAGCTTGCTCATACCCATTGAATTTCGCACCGAAGGTCACACTGCCCTTTGCGTTAAATCAGCAAAGTACTTTATTTTATTCCTTTAGTTTATTCACTAGATGTTCTTTTTTCTTGCTCTTTTGTATAATTCACAGTTCAGTCAACCATACGTGCTCACGCTCATTAGATGCGCTTTTGCTACAGGTTAATCAGGGATCAGATGAAACTATTGTGACAGGCTCTGATTTACAAATTCGCTTGACCTGCTCCGATAAGATAAGAAAACATTTTTTTTCTCTTACAATTCATCAAGTGTTTATAAGTACTACAGTCGACTCCACTTAATTGCATATTGGATAATCGTATAAATCGCTTTATTGCATAAAATTTTTAAGTCCCGATTCTTTTCCTATACCCGCTATGTTAAAAATCTTCGCATAATTGAATATCGGATAAACGCATAGCCTTCAACAGAACGACGCATATGCTGCATATGCATTCTGCCATCGGATAATTGCATAGCGCCATCGGATATTCGAATAACGAGCTTCTCAGCTCCCCACGGTTCCAGTTTCAGATTAGATTAGATTAGAAAATCGACGCCGTCATTTAGTGGTAACATTCATTGTCAATTTCAGTTTTTTTCTGGAAGGTCGATCTTTGCGTTTGCCATGGCGGCATCGACCAGTCAAATTCATAGTTCAAAAAAACGCAAGGATTTAAGTTTAAAAGAAAAAATTTTAGGTTATTGATAAGTCTGAACAACGATTGAGTCAAGCTGAAATCGCGAAACAGTTTGGAATATCCCAATCCCAAGTCAGTCGGAGCATTGGCAATAAGCAAACCTTGTTGGAACAATGGTCACTGAGAGTTTTTGCGGAAATACTGAATTTAGCATTATGTGCTTGAGCAAACCAAGCTAGCTTTAGCTGAGCTAGTATCGCTCCAACGACATGACAGTGCATTGAAGGCAAGAATTGAATTGCTGGAGACGGGCCTACTGCCGCAGGATGAACAGCTCGCCAAGAGATTCTTGCTGGAAAGGCCACGATGTTTGCTAAAAGATGGCCTTTTGGTTCATTTGATGCGCTGGAGCAAGAACGCAGGACCAGTGCTGCAGGTGGTGGTGCCGCATAACTTAAAGGGCGAAATACTCCAGCAATGCCATGGTAATTCGTTCGCAGCTCATTTTGGAATTGGTAAGACTTTCGATAAGTTAGTACAGCGATACTATTGGGATGGCTACTTCCAAGACGTGGAACGATTCGTCAAACAGTGCACAGTGTGCGCTCGTTTCAAACAGCCAAATCGTACTCTGACCGCTCCCCTCCAACCAATGCCTCTCACCACAGGCCCTTGGGAACGCGCAGGAGTCGACTTGTTTGGGCCTCTGCCGCCCACGTCACAAGGAAACACGTATATCATCGTTTTTACAGACTACTTTACACGCTGGGTGGAAGCCGTACCGCTCCCAAATAAAATGTCTAAGGTATGTGCTAAAGCTTTCATTCAAGAAATCGTTTGTCGGTATGGGAGCTGTAATGAGCTTGTGTCTGATCGTGGTGCCGAATTCCTATCGCAAATGATGCAAGACGTTTACCAAATATGTGACATCAACAAGAAAAGCACCACAGCAAATCACCAAATGTGCAATGGCCTAACCGAAAGATTTAATAAAGTTTTGGGAACGATGCTTGGCATCTACTTGTCGAAGTTTGGGAAAGAGTGGGACGCCGCGTTATCATTCCTATTGTTCGCATACCGATCGTCAATCCAGTCTTCCACAAAAATGTCGCCGTATAAAGTCATGTTTGGCAGAGAACCTCGCATACCAGGCGAATTCTCAGTTCAGCCGCGAGAGCACAAGAAAGTAAAAGATTAAGCGAGTGACGTGGAAGCTGGTTTGGAAGTAATGAAAGGCATTGTACGTGACAACCTGCGGGAAGCACAGGAACGACAAAATGAGCATTACGATAAAGGCATTCAGCCACCAGATTTTGCTATCAGCTCTCTCGTATGGTTACAAACTATGCCAAAGGGTCTGGGAGCGAAGTTGCAACCAAAATGGGAAGGACCTTACATCGTTCTGGCCAAGCCAACTGTGCTAGACAGCGTCATCCGCCTGTGGGACCAGCCCCAAGGGCAGAATAAGCTGGTACATAACAATCGCCTAAAGAAGTGCCATGCGCCCTGGCAACTACCACCAAACGAAGACGAAGAGGATGAAGATATGATTTCAGGAAAGGAAACTACCGCTGGTACCAACCATGGAGTGTCGGCGCAAGCGATACCAGAACCCACGAATGTCGATCATGGCCCGTCCAAGTATGCTACAAAAGAACCCGCTCAGTGCCACAGGGTAGCCACCCACTCCCCGCCGCCTCCTCTTACAACGTCACCAAGAATTCGAACAACGACCGAGCAATCAGTGGTGCCGTCAACCGTCAGTGCTGGAGTGCCTGCTCGTCAATCCCCAGTTCTTCCAGAACCAGCAGAAGATGTAGAGCCTACAGGTAACCCCACCCAGCCCGCAGCCAGTAAGTCTCCAGGGGCGGCCTCATCCACAACGACCAACGCTCAAGCTATTCGGACACGCGGACACGGACTGCGGGCCAATCCAACCAAGACTGTACGATACCAACCCGAACCGTGGACAAGGACGAAGGCATGACGATCGAGGTCGATTCGTCTTGATTGCCGGGCGTGTGCGACAACGTTCTTAATCAAGGTTGCCAGTCTACATCAGGCGGACTGGTTTCCGCGAATCCTCTAACATGTGTTTTGCATATTTATCTATCGACAGGCCTAACCCTAGTTTACATGTATTTCTCCGATCGACCTTTGATTGTTTCTACTGTTGACCAATATTGTTTGACAACTAGTTTGTGCGTATAGCCACGTGTCGTAGGAGTGGTATATAAGGCGTAGGATTTCCTGGACCTGCCAGTTCCTATTCTCGATTCTCGACAGTAAAGTCGCCTCATACGTTCTCCTTCTTTTTCTTTTGATTTCGTCATGGCTCGCTTCCCTCGTCTTCGAGGCGGGTCACGATTCCAGCCCTATTACTTCCGCTCGATGGGTAAGCGTGTTTGAGTGTGGTGTAGTTTCAAAAGCTTAACTACGTCACAATAGTATGCACCTTTTCTGAAGTGCAGCAGCGCAAACAGTTTACATGCAGCCACGTAAGATTCACATGAAGACAAGTGTTTCGTTGCAGGAGAGACACATTAAATGGGCGGTGAGACAACTAATTTTAGCCAGCCTAAACAGAGCTGTGCGGGCAGCTGAGCACTTGGCTGAATAGAATTTTGTCCACAAGATATCGAATTTTAGAATAGTCCAAAAATCTTCCTTTCCGGCATCGCAAAAGCGACTAAAAAGATTTTTACTGGATCTTCGCACCTCAAGCATTGCCAAAAACAGCAGGGAAGAGAAATGGGTACTTCAACGCTCAATGTACACACTGAGTAAAGGTTACAGTATCTTCCTCGTAATTTCACCAAAATCATTCACTCTAGCGCATAGTCAATTCCAACAATTGTTACAATCTTTACAAGTTCTGGCAGCCAGATTCTATAGAGAATCTATTGCAAATATGAATAACGCCCTTTCGTAACAAAACTTTTGTGGACTGTAAATATAAAGGTCTGCTGAAAATGTCTCATTTACTTTTATCGTAGGCAGCAGCCGCGAGTAATGGAAAGAGCTATGCCTGCAAACGCCACCGAGCTCGTTACCATGCCTGCTCGTAGCGGCTCCAATGTAAAGATGGAACGCCGAATATCCACGCTACTTCGGTGCCAAAATTCGATCGATATATCTTTTGAAAATGTTAGCTATACAGTAACGATGAATAAATTTGCCAGATTGATTGGTGTTAAATCAGGTGAGAATAGCGACTGATTTTGACATATCAGTAGAAATTCTGATCAAGACAGTAGTGCACGGAGGTTAATCTTACTTGATTATCTGCCCTGTTTAAAATGTTCGCTTTACAGAACCGAAAACATTGTTGCAAACAGTTTCTGGAACATTTTACAGTGGGGAGTTGACAGCTATAATGGGACCGTCTGGAGCTGGTAAAACAACACTGATGAACATTCTCGCTGGCTACAGGTAGGTTGACCCCATTTTAGCAGCGCGCCTTTTCCTGATTTTTTCTCATCAAGTATATCGAATATCTGAGTTTCTTCTCTCGGATAAATCCCAGCGCTGAAAACTTCGGTGCCTGACGTGTGCCATTAATCAGTTTCTTCGAGAAAAAATCGGCGAAATATGTGCGAGCTGGCTAACAGGAAAACACAGACGGCAAAATATGTTATTGTGCGATACTTATGAAGATGAATTATTTTAGAATTTCATCATCAGGCACGATAAGAATCAATAATAAAAACCATGACTTAAGCGATTTGCGCAATAAATCTTGTTACATTATGCGACGCGACGAATTATTACCAAATTTAACTGTCACGGAATGCATGATAGCTGCAGTGCATTTGAAATTACCGGCTAAATCTTCATTTGATAAGAAAATGGAAATGGTGAGTCGCTAATGCTTTCTACTCTTGGACCTCATGTGCACGGTTCAATGCTGCAGATCGACGAGATATTGGCCAGTTTGGGGCTAGGTGATCATAAAAATACAAAGGCTTGCAACCTTTCGGGTGGCCAACGGAAACGCCTGAGTATCGCACAAGAACTAGTCAATAATCCACAAGTCATGTTTTTGGATGAGCCAACGACCGGATTAGATTCGCAGGCGTCGTTCGAGTGTGTCAGTTTATTGAAAAGCCTAGTGAAAGATGACGACCACAGAACTATCATATGCACAATACATCAACCATCAGCAAAATGTTTCGAGCTTTTCGACAAAGTAAAACGTGTTTTTTCACTAAAATAAGAACTAACGTTATACATAATACTTTTTTCAGCTGTTTATCATGGCAAGTGGAGAATGCATTTTCAAAGGCAGCGTTACATCGCTGTTGCCTTATTTGAACTCGAAGAGTCTGTGCTGTCCAGCTTATCATAATCCAGCCGATTTTAGTAAGCAGATTAGAGACATGGTGCAAAACAGAATCTGTTGTCAATTCTGATCTAGTCATTGAAGTGGCTTCGGGCGTCTATGGAAAAGTGCAAGAGCAATTGGCTCAATGCGTCAGAGACGGTGAATGCGATAATGCGACAGGACTGACTCATGATCAGCAAGGCCTTCGAAGCACGGTTGATTCGTTCCATAGAACAATTGAGAGTAAGCAAACAGGGAATGCACGCGCTAACATTGTAAATCAGGAGAAAAAAGAAAGTGGGAAGAAAGCGCCCGAAAGTGACATTATCATTACAAGTGACCAGAAAAACTCGAGTCCAGTTCCGCTTGAAGAATTGACCAACGGTTTTGTCGATAATTGCGAGTGCCAACCAGAGGAAACTCTTAAGGTAAGATTCTGCTTTCTACTGGCGAAATGACGATAAGTGGTCGTTGAGCTGGCTGAGCTAGCTGCTGAGAACACAGGCATGAAATTTTTTCACCCAGCCATAGTGAAAAAGCAATTTTCAGAAATCGACTCTGAAATCCAACAGGGACTGGAGAATATTTGCGGCCTTGCCGTTTACGGGCTTCATGATATTACTCTTACGCACCTTCAAATGCATTGTGCGAGAGAGAGTAAGCAAGTACATATGTGTGCGGAGAAAACGCTTCACAGGACAGCGATAACATATTTATATACGTACGAATATGGTCAAATTCAGGCTTGACACAGGTAGTCTAAAGCCTACCCGACCAGGACATGGTCGAACGTCAATGGGTCGGGATTGGGTCGGCCAAGTTTTGAAAATGAGCGGGTCGGGCTGGGTCAAAGTGTTAAAGCCCGCAAAATTTGAATTGCCGCTTTTGATTCGCTGCTTGTATCAAAATGCGATGCAATGACAGATTGCAATAAACAGCTGAATTTCGGTCACAATCAGAAATTGAAATGATTAATGGTTTTTATTTGAACTTTACTTGTTGAGCGTAAAAAGAATGGTACTGGTGAAGGATAAAGCCACAGGATTTTTTGAAGGATTTTTTAGAAAGTTTTGGCTGGAACTACGCCCTAATTTTTACCAAAATTTTAAAAAATTTCGAGCGCCAGCTCATAATGATTATAAGCTGTTGTAGGCTATGGACGTCCTTCAAGGTTAAGTACGTAAATGGTTTTTCATTAGAAATGGATAGCACATGAGTTTTTATTGGAGAGAAGTACAGTTGCCATTGTTGTTTTGGTGGTTTCTTGGCAGACCCAATTTTCTGAAGGAGCGGGTTTGGTTGGCTAACTCGTCAGCTTTTTCAGGCCTGTGCAAAAAACAAAATTACTCTGGCGTATCCTTCCCTGTTTAATTTTTCTGAAAACTGTAAAATTCATAAATCATTGAAGGAATATTATTAAAATTATGGAGACAAGCTGTATGTAATCCATTGTTTATTATTTTACAATGCTGCTTTCAACAGTGATCAATCACAAATTCAGCGATTTCCTTCTAGCATTGCTGCAATACCCCTTAATTACAATTACAACAATAACTTTATGCTGGATCTGCCAAGCAATATCAGTTTTTCGGGTATTTGAAAATTCATGCTTCACATGCTGTTGCTGCTAGAATTCTTGCGCAGTGTACATAGTTTTTCGAAGACGATTTTCTCAGAAGCTTTATGAATTCCTGCACGTCAGTGATTTTCAAAGAGAACTTTTTACAAAGGTTTATTTATAGAATCTGTCGCTACTACGTCTTCTTTCCCACATCGGGATCGGGTTACTGATCGGGGGACTTTACTTTGACATCGGAAAAGACAATGAGCAACAACTATTTAACAAAGCCTGCATATTTATATCCATGCTATTCATTATGTTCACAGCTTTGATGCCCACCATCATGACATGTAAAGAGCGGAAACTCTTGCTGCTCTGACATCAAATCCTTGAATTTACCTTTCTTAGTTCCTTTGGAAAGGGAAGTGTTTCTTCGAGAACATTTGAATAGCTGGTACAGTTTATGCAACTACTACTTTGCAAAGACATTGGCCGATGCACCATTTCAGGTAACGCCTTGTAAATATTTTTAGTCCAGGCTTTGGCTCCACTAAGCAACACAATTTGTTTTCAGGCCACATTTGCCTTCCTCTATTTTATAATAATTTATTTTATGACGTCCCAACCTGCCGAATTCTCACGTTTCAGTTTATTCCTGGCCGCCTCAGTTCTGGTGTCTTTGACTGCCCAGTCGTTGGGCTTATTTATCGGGGCAGCTTCCTCCCTACAAGTAAGTCGAGATCCTATTCGATCGTCGAAAGAATCAGCTTGTTTCTTAGGTAGCCGTTTTCCTGGGTCCAATATCTGCCATTCCCATTTTACTATTCAGTGGATTCTTCATACCAATCCAAAAAATAACTGCATACCTGAAATGGATTTCATATTTTTCTTATGTCAGATATGCCTATGAATGTTCTCTTGTGGCTATCTACGGCCTTGATCGCGATTATAATGAAAATTTTACTGAAGTGTAAGTTGAAATTCCGCAAGCGAACACTCGAAGATTTTTTTATTGTTTCTTTAGGTTCAAAAATCAAGGGTTCGTGACGAACGAAGTAGATGGCCCCTGGTGGCAAAAAGTGATTATATTGTTAGGGTTTTTTATTCTATTTCGAATAGGTGCTTTTCTTGCCTTGTTTTGGCAATGTCGTCGACATCGGTAGATTTTTCTGAAGATTTAAAAAGATCGTTTCCCCGTTTTTCACTTATATCGATCCCCGTCCAGTTTGCATCTTTTTTTTCCAGTAGCATTTATTCTAAGTACAAAACCCGCTAAATTCAAATTTGATCAATTTATCACAATTTGTATCGATTGTCTATCTTTCTTCTTGTCTTCGTGACCTTGATAAACCAAGCAATATATGCGAAAAGAAATGAAATTGGCACTGATCTAGGTGCTGCTATCTCCTGTTTGATCTCACCCTCTCAGCTTAGCTGCTCTATCTACATGCATCCTAGCTAGTTGAATACCTCTGTACAACGCGTAATTCTAAAACAAAAAACATCCGCACACTAGCTCCCGCAACGAGTGAAGACATAGTTCTCCTCTTACGATAAGCATTTTCTCAACAAACAAAACTTGACCATTTTGACAACAAAGACAAATTCCACAGCAGGCAAAGTCCACAGCACTTTTATACGGTACATGCTTTGGTATCGTTAGTCATAGGTTAATTTACTCACGATTAGTTCAGGCACGCCGAATGATATCACCAACATAAAATTTAGCACCTGTTTTTGAAATTTTTACGTGTGTTTTGCGTGCTTAGCACTTTTGTTAGGATATAGATCAGTGCTCCAGCAAGACAAGTCATCGTCAGACAGACCGTACGCGCAGCTCAAGAGTTCATGAATGTTCAATTCGCTTGGTCACGAATGACTAACCTTAAAAATATAAAAGTATTTTCTGGCCTAACTTCAGCTACCACATTTTCAGAACACCTCTCCTTCACCACTATAGTAGCGCCTATATTTTCTAGCACCATGGCGGGTTTCACTGCTGCATTTTTAGTGGCCTTCTGCTTTCAACTGAGTAAGGATGCTAAGCTGTCTAGAACTGATGTCTTTTTTTACAGATAGCCTCTCATTGGTGTCATTTATAGCATTGTGTCATGTGCCGTCCCCTACCCGCTTGAATCCGAAACATCACCAGAAACTTGGGGTCCGTGAAGAAATCACTTTCAGCTGGACTGGCGTTGTTGGTGCCTTCAAATACGACCTAATTATTTATTCGTCAAACGAAAACAATTTTATGCACAGCGCCACCACTGAAACGTACTGGAACAAAACATTCATCCAGCCTGGATTTTACTTTTGGAAGGTGCGCTCTTTGAGACCGAGAAAGTTGTCTGCTGAAGAAGTCGATGTGCCTTGGTTCGAATTCGAAATCACTGGGACGTCCAGAGTCGATGAAGTGAAGAAAGGCTACTAATCGGACATTAGCGATGTTTGTGACGAAGAGTGCAACTCCTGGTATTTATCACGTCTGAATAGTGCAACAACAGTGCAATATCAGCATAAATTTTTCCTTTTTTTTGGAAAAATAAGGTTATGCAGTAGCCTAATCATGCAAAAACATATTCCTCCGATACCAGAGAAACAATAGCATCTGACGCGAACGTGCGCCGCTCTGTATTTCGGATGAAGCTAACTAAGTACGATAATGCCTGTTAAAACCATATTTCATGTACTATACACTCAGAGCCAAGCTCACGCGTTCAGCTGATATAGCAGCAAATAAAAAAATAAAATAACCGGCCTATATTGGCTATGACCAGATTTCAGCGGCATCCCAATAAAGCCGTAGAGCATGCAAAATAGACTACTATCGCGATATGCCTTTGCCATCAAGTAAAATATGGTTTCATATGAGGGTCTCCCTAGGTCGATTCGCTCATGCTGGCATTTAGCCTTGACGCAAATGCTGCCGCGAATTTGATGTCAAGAGCGCTTTCTATGTCTAATTTCAGCTTTTCCTTTATTGCATCAGCCAACCTCAAAACGAGTTCTTCTTCGTCCAACTTTGTCCCAAATGCCTTCAGTTTAATCGATTTTTCCAATCTGTCTTCATTTTCTAGCCCGCTTTCCAATTTTCCTGATGGTCCCCTTTTCGAATTTTCCTTCGCTTTTCTTTCTTGCGTCAAATGCCAGCAGCTTTTTATTAGGTTCAAACAAGCTGATGAAAATGCTAAGAAGGAGAGCCCGCTAATGCCAAGGTAAAAGTTAACAATACCAGCCAACTGGCTAAAAAATTGTTCCGGTGTATTTTTTACTGTCCATGAAAATTCGGCAAATGCATCAAAATTTGGTTCCATGCGCAATATGAATTCTGTACTGTTTGTGTTTGGCGACTGATAAATGTCGTAATCAATTTGCCACACGTAGGATGTGTTTTGACAGCATTCTTTACACTTGGTCATGCAAGTATCTCCGGTTGAACCAGGCAAGAATGTTATGTTGCAAATTGCATAGTGTGCGGAATTACAATAGGGCAAATCAGCCGAGTAAATTAATCCATGTCGGTATGTAAATAGAACACATTTGCATTTTTGAATGATCCACTCCTTTGTGAATCGAACAAAACTAGCAGTTACGCAGGTCCCATTTTTACAAGTGTTTTTTTTAACGTGTTTCCTTGGCTCTCATTTGCACGTTGTGCTTGGCTAATACTCTTTGACTCGAGTGTATCGATTCGAGTGGTGTTTGATAAATGTGAGAAGCAAAGAAAGGATCGATATTTGTCGAGTATTGCACGCCAATATCAGGAAAAACTGTGATTAGACTGGAGATTTATGGATCTGATGAATTTCTCGAAAGGCGACACGACTCGTTCAGTTGAGTGTCAACTAATCGATATTCTTTGACAGCGGGTTTTTCCAGTGTTGGTAGAGGTATCCAGAGCCCTGTCGTCTGCCACACAACGGGCACATTCTGCTTCTGAAGCAAATCAATGCACGTCCTACTTGTCGGGGTACCTCGTCTAAATTCTGTCGATTTATCTATTTCGAGAAGGCTAAGTTTTTTGCGAATTATGTTCATCATTTGTAAAAACAAAAAATCTAGATAACGATCATTCTGCTTTGTAGAACTGCTTTGATCGAGATGCAGGCCTGGGCCTAAATCTAAACTTTCCAAGCGATAGTCTCGTTTGGTTAACCACATGAAATAGTTCATCGTAGAGGAGATAAGGGCTTCGTTCCACAAAGAATACTCGTTTTCAAGGACAGTTTCTTTGTAGGTTGTGTTTGGAGCAAGCAATCGATTTTTGAATGTCAACGATAGGGCGTTGTAAGTTGTGTCCAACCCCAAATCACAATAATTAGTCATGTTCAAATCATTCCAAACATCCCAACATCCTTTGCCAATTTTCTACACGCTTCACAATTTTCCTCCCAGTCACTCCCACTACCATATAAATATCGAGCTGCTTCAATAGGTCATCGTTATCTTTGTCTCTTATTTTGCATTGTGGGAAATTTATAATCACATGGGGAGGTCTGAAATTTTCATCCACCAACACAACTCCTACCTGCGTAGCAACATTATTATTTCTATATTCGGACAATAAAGGTAGAAAATCATGAATGGTCAATATGAGCAATAAAGTGCAGCCCACTGACCAGATTATAATTTTCGTAACATCTAGTAATCAGGTGGGTGTTCCAATGTAAACTATTTCTACTTGAATGGAAAGTTCTCGCCATAACAGCTGAACATTCTTTTCGACCCACCGCTTCAGCCATGGCAGTCGCGAAATATAGAAATTGTGGGGGCGTGATTTAGTCGTCTCTCCTCCAACGTAAAGTAATTTAGCAGGCGGATCAGAAACTGAAACCTCACTGTGATCAAATAACCTACGTGGAAATGGAAACATGGACAGCTGGTTAAGTTGAGCGTATGCGCAAATATCTACAAAAACTCCATTATGAAAACCAGCGTGTCACCAACATTGTCGAGCAAGGTTCAAGTTCCTGACGTATCTCCTTTCAAAAAGTGCTTTCTTCCGAAGTCCTCTCCATTCTTAACATTTATTGATTTTTGCAGATGTAGTTTCTGGTTACAAGCAGAATGTGCAGGTGCTGGCTTTGAAGAATACTCGTACGTTACCTACCATATTTAGCTTGGAATATAAACAGCACAATCCTCCCACAATCGAACTGAGGAGTTCTAATAGATGAGATGCTTGATTTAGAACAGTCTTAGCGATGCACCTAAGCCGGCATGATTATTGTGAGCCTACGTGTGAGCTATCACTAAGCTCGTCTTTAGAAATGGTGAAGACTGATTGGGTATCAATAACCCGGTGAGGCGTAGGATGCCTGAACTAAGTCTCACCAGGAGGTATTTTAGGCATTCACTCGAGATATAGTCTCACTGTACCACAACAGTGTTCTCAGCGGGCATCTGCAAAGCTGGGATAAGAAAGAGTCACGCGACCAGCTTTGAAAAGATCGCACTACAATGCATGTGCTTGTACATTGAGACATATCTTAGAGGTTCGAATATCTCGCACTAATCCTGGACGCCTTCATTTGATACAACCTTATTCCTATCAAAAACGCTTACAAATGTGAAGATCCGTACTAAAGTTGGTAAGAGTTAGAGGTGCATAAGTTGAATTGTACTCTGTGATATGTGTGATTTGACCAATCCTCTCTGCCAGCGGTCGCTTTCCTCATCGTCCGTTTACAAAGAGCAAGGTCAAAGACAGATTTACTGTAGATACTTCCATAAAACCGTCGACGACAACTGTTTTCATTTTCCTAGATTCATTAGACCTTGCCTTGCGTTTAGCAGCCAAAAAATATAACCTTTTTCGAGCAGCAGACCATTGAATTGCTCTTCGAATATAAACAACTGACATGTAATTTTCGTGCCATCGAAAAATAATGAGTACTGTGGGACAAGAGTGCACAAGGTTACTGAATGACTGTTACCCGTTCTAACATGCTTATCTGGCATACACTGGCGTATCAACGAGCAAATAGTAAAATCTCAACACGTGCACATACTGTAAATACACAAGATAAATTCTGTCAATATCGAGTATTCGGGGTAGCTCGGGGTTGGTTTAGCCTCTAACCCACTTGCTCCAACATTTTTCTTGTTATGGATAAAATTTTCTGTTTTCTGCCTCTTACACGTTGATGTCTGATCAGTGCCTCCAAGACGAATAGAGAGTGGCTGAATTCTTGCGCCATTTCGTCCAATTTTCCAACAGGTCTGCGATATTCGCTTAATTCACTCAAATTATCATCAGCGGGTTGATGGGAGCTGGTGGTGGCAGTTGAGGCCAGTTGACGCAAAAGTTCTTTTTTCTCGGTCTCATTTAGTTTTGCGAATTGTTGCAAAATAAGTTGGGGCAATGAGCGAGTTGAACGTTTGTGGATGACAGAAGCCATTGGATGTCCAGAATGTTTTGCTGCCGTACAAATATGGGCGGTCACAATAAGAATGAGTAAGCTAGCCAACTGCTTGGGCATGGTCAGCAGATTTTCATTAGAAGAGGTAAAAGAAAGTGCTGAGATGATATAGTTGGCAATGACGCACTAAATCGTCGGCTGCGTAATTCGTCACCTTAGAAGCATTAATATTAAAAAATTTTCTTGTCCCTGAAAACCCGCCACAAACGATTACAACCTCGAGGACGTTAGACACGGAAAAGTGCAACCCTGTACAAATCGCATCCTGGCATTTGCAGACCGGCCAACCAAAAGGGTTAATGAAGGAAATGACATTTCTGTACGACAAACGAGCGGCGGGGTCCAATTTTGTATTGTTTACGTACCTTCCCCATCAAAGAGCGTGTAAAGTTTTCAAACAGGACAACGTTCCGAGGTCTAATGAGAAACTGAATGCCGGGCGGAGGTCGCACAGGAAAGCTGCCTGGCGTAACTCCAGGATATGTACATATACGAACAGGTAAAAGTGCGGGCGGGCGTAAAAGCAATGGATTAAGCTGAGGGGTGTCAGGGGAAAGATGTCCATTGCTCCCAAGAGACTTAGAAGTCGCCCTCCTGTTGACGATGCTTATCTGTGGCTTGGAGAAGGCCTGATTTTTCAGCCGCTTAATTAACTGGTGCACTCCACCTGTTTACACGAGCGAGGACAATGCGAGAGAGGAGTGGGCAGAAGCTGCGAATAGCGTCATGACGGCGAGACTGAGTTGGACAAAAGAAATGCAAAAGGTTTAATCATGTGAATAAGTAAGCAAGTTGTGACGTCTGCAGCATTTTTTTAAAAATCATCATCTGATTAATGGTTTTCTGTGGTTACAGACGGCTTCATTCTTTGTTTATTTCTTTCTGCAATATCTTTTACAAACGGCCAGCAATTAGCTTGTACGTGGTGTCCTAATGGTTTCCATTGGACGAACTCCCAATTCTTTTGCCAGTTCAATCTAAAAACAGCAGCGTTAATATTGTCTTCGATTTTCTATTTTTGAACTGACAGCGTGGGTAATTTGATTCGGATGATACGGAATACCGCCTATTTGGTCGCATTTAGCCATGTTCTCACGTTCAGGGTCGCCCGCTACTAAAACTGGCTTCTGAGGATCAATCTGAAAAAGTCACACGTGTAATAGGCGTGGGAGCTCCTCTGCACCTATCAGTGCATTGGTTCAGGGACCCGGTCTGCCTCTCCTATGTCAAGGCCATGCGCAATACCGAAAACGGGATCGAGGTCAAGTGACTGGTTTGGCTTGCTGGAATGGGACTGGGGACGTCTGCAATTCCTGATCTTAGGCCGCAGGTCCGTCAGAGCCCCTTCGACGGCCGACACATCGGGCCGCTCCCTGAGTTAAGATTCAGTACGGCCGTTGCGGTGTGTTAGCTGCGGTGAACTCCACGCGAGATGTCGGGACTGTGTGGGACTGTTTCTGCGGCTTGGGTCATCCTCTTATCAACGATAGTGAGCCCAGGGCGAGCCAAGGATTTCATATGCTGCCCATGTAATGTTGAAGTGCAGTGCAAATGATATTGTGCCTACTGGCTGCAAATGCCGAAGGTCCTCCATGAATTCTTGCATTCTGCCTTCGAAACCTGGCGCAAAGGACTGTGGATCAACGGCAACAAAACATTGTCCCTGAAGAAAATAAGGTTCGGGTACTACAGTGGTGCGAGTGCAAGGAAAGTCGTTCTTACTAAATTTGCGACCTTATCTGCTGTTTTCCAACGTCGGACGTGTGGTCCCCAGTCGGCGCCTGCTGATATGCCGCACAGGATCTCAACCAGGACGGCCAGGCCGTATCCCTTGTAACCACCTGAAGCAAAATAGTTGCAGCTTCCTAGCAGACTCCAAGACTGTTGGTCGCACATACAGCATATCTCAGATCCAGCCAATGGTAATAGGCCGCCATCCGTCAAACACGCCCTTGTGTCATTTGTCTCCTGAGAGCACAAAAATTTGAGGCAGAAAGGCTGCTGACAACTTTTCCTTACCATCCCATTAGCATCGGCACCCCATCCGTTTGGAATTGGCTCCCCTTTGCGATCAGCCAATTCAATTTTCCCAAAAGCCACTGCTGTTGTAGCCATATCCAACACAAACTGATCGCCATTCTGACCTGGCGCGGCCAACGTTAGAGGATTAGTGCCAAGCGCGATCTGTGAAGAGTCAAGCGTCCATTCAGCGCAACTGCACCTGCGGCAAAAGAAAGGCTGTACCTCTTTACTGCGCGTTGGAAACATAAGAGGCGAAGTGTTTGTAAACGCCATGCCCTAAACAAAGAGTGGTGAAGATAAGGCAAGGATAAAAGAATTTTACGTCACTGTTTACAAGCAATCCTTGCTCTGCCGCTCTGATCGAGTACCATCCAGCGATACCGAAGTGGTTAGACCCTAAAACATCAGTCGGGTTTGCTCTTCTTTGGTTCTATGGACCAGTTGCACGAAAAATGACAAAGGAAAACTTTTCTCGCAAAGATCAAAGTTAAGGACTATATTTACCTTTCGCAACAACCCAACCAACTCCGAATTCTTTTGCTTTCCTGATAGCCAAATCCATGCAAAAGTTTCCAACAACTGGACCTAGTAAATTTTTTCCATTCACCCAAGCTGTTGCTGGCCTTTCTTGTAAGACTTCCGGCTGGCCACGTCCGAGACACAAACCGCTTTTTACCTCTTTGACGTACATGTCTGGAAATCCAAGTGGAAATGACTGTTCTATCTCGAATGAAGGAAGGCGCCTACTACCCAGTCTGTTCAGGCCATGACTGTAGTGCCCTCTGTAATCACCACTGACAAGCGTGTCAGCTAGTTGAGATGCGTGCGATTCTTCTGCACCAGCTTTAATCATGCAATCGACCATAAATCGCTTGACCTGCAGAGACAGAAACAGTTCCTACTTCAACAACAGCAGCTTTCTGCCAATCTTACCTCTTCTTTCCTTACTGGTACACCCTCTGGTTCCTCAGTCTTACTGCTCGCCATGCCTCGGTCTAAATAAGTGTTGAGAACCAAAAACTTGGGAGAATGACGAGTGAGCACACTGGCGCTAAGCACTATTAGATGAACCAGCAGCAAATGTACGCGATGAATCCACCTGCGTTGATGGTAAAGTGAATCGCTATCCACAACTTTCTCGCTTTTACACCTGATCGATAAAAGTATTTGCCTAGTCTAGGCGGATTCTTTCTTCAGTTACCGCTTCGCTCTGGTCGCGGGGCACGTTTTAAAAAGTGTATTTGTTTTCGCCAGCCAGTTGTGTGCTGGCAGAGTAAAATATAGTTAAATGATAACTGGTTTAATAGGGATGATTTATGTGCATGAATATCTAGGTATAGCAGGCACAAGTCTGAAAGTGAAAATAAGCAGGGTGGAATGATAGCATTTATTGTTCCTGGTTTTGTCCTCTAAACAGCTGCTAATACAACTTGAATAAATTATAAACGACTGCTTGCGATGCCCTTTTTAAGGGGTGCAAAAAAGCGTCTGATTAATGAATAATCATAGCTACTGTATTAATAGTTAAAGTACTTGTGAAATGCGCTCTTACAGTGGACGGTGACCACGAATTATATTTATGTCCCTGTCCCAGTTTGCAGACGACTCTCTTAGAGGATTTTTGAGAGCTGTTGCCGTCTTTGATCATTGGTCAACGCCAGTGAAGATTGGCCAGCTATGAAGTGTCAGATGACGAGGCGGACATTTGAATTTGACCCTTTATAAGAGTACGGGTTCACGTCCCTTGTAGCATTGTAACAGTGTGATCATTTTGACTGCCAGTCGCTCCTGACCCACAACAGACATTCCTTTGAAACTTTTCAGTATGCTTTCTTCAGCCAGGAATCAATATTTCAGAATATTGGCCAACAGAATTCGACTCCTTGTGTTACCTTTTCCATGTTGATTTCGTCAGTTGATGTATGTTGAGCAGGTCTACTGTATGTTGCGACGCTGCTTGAGGTAACATTAGGTTTGCACGCAAGTAAGTCGTGTCAGAAAGCGTGAGGTTTTTTCTTTTTTCCAACTTTTTTAATTAGCAGCCTTAACAATCATGAGAAAAAAGTTAAAAATGGAAAATATTGCACGCGGCGTTCTCACTTACAGTACTATTTTACAAAAAGCCCGACGAGCAGAGTTTTCTCGATTTTCCTATTCCTCAACTCATGTATCCAGAAATGTCACTAAAACAAAGAGAATTTTTAGAACAAACTCCATGCGAAAATTACTCACATGCATAATTTGGTCTCTGTTGATTTTAGTTCATAAAAATACACGAGTGCGTGAGAGAATTTATGAAACTGACGCATTTACCCCAAAAAGAGCATGGCAGGGCTGCGCAGGAAACTGTTTGCATATCGATGTACGGTCACACACCTAGATGGGGTACACCTACCCATTTAAAGTGATATTTAACACCAGTACGATGGTGGAGAGTGTCATTTCACTTAACATATGTCATACCCATCCAACATAAAGGCTGCCAAAGTGCGTCTCATGGCCATCGCGAATAATTCCCCAGACAAAAACTCGACTTGTATTCACTCCATTCAAAATAATTTAGGCCAGCGTTGCGGCCTGAATATGCAGAAGTTGACAAAACTTATAATTTGGATAATTGGCCTCATATTATTGATAACCTTAGCTATCAGCGAGTTACTGCCTCTCTTTGCCGAATATAGAGAAAATAATGTTGCTACTCAAGTTCAAGTCATCATAATGGATGAAAGATTCAAGCCCCCACGCATGGTTATAACTATTCCCGACACTAAATTTCGAAATCATGGAATTGATGAACTAATCGTTCTAGCAAGGTATTTGGAAAATGGCACTGACATAGAAAATTGTCATTTGTGTAAAACGCTGGCCAATGTCTCTTGGGACGTGTGGACCGACCCGAGTGTCATGAGTTATAAAAAGTATGGCCTCGAGGCACTTTCCAAGTCCTTATCAGTTGCATTTGTGAGCAAACTTTGCAAAGAGTTCAACAGCAATGGGAAGAATGCTCTCGATGAAGAATATTCTTCGTGGAATGAAGTCATTTTTCAGTCTTCGATGAACTACATGATCTGGGTGTCACAGAGAGATTACCGACTCCAACATGTGGATTTAGAACCGGGATTACATGTGGAGCAGGCGTGCGACCAAAGTGATCGAATCTTAGATATTCTTTATTCTGAATTGATCGAGGCTATTTGCGGCAGAATGATTTACAAGGAGGTCGCTGACGCGGATGAATTTCGAAGTGGGACGGTTGTGAACACAAGTTGTATAGATTTATTGTTGAACGCAAATGAACCTGTCATATTAGGCATGACCGGATTGTGGACAGCATTGCCTGCCATTGATAAGCCAACTGGGAAAGAATATCGATTCGTATTCACTAAAGACACTCTCCTGAATCAAACGAATACCTGCTCTGTGCCGGGATCAGACAAGAATAAGTGCAGGTCGATCTTCCTCTTTCCCGACACCGACATGCAATATGTGACCTCCATCGATCCAATATTTGGCTCGCACATTTATCAAACACCGATCGATATGAGGCACTTCAATGAGAAAGTGGTTCTCAAGTACAGTGTGCAGATGAGAGCCAAGGAGACACGCTTGAGCCAAGACACCTGCCGAAACAATGGGAGTGTGACAAGCTGTTTCACGCAATGCACAAAGGAGTGGACCATTAAACGATGCCAGTGTGTACCTTTCACATTAAAAACTGGGCTCAGTTATCCCCGTGGACTGCCCTATTGCAATTTCAGCTTGTACACTCGATGCAATATCACTGAATTACCGAGATCTGCAAAAAATGCCTGCATGAAGAAATGCAAGGTAGCTTGTGAATACACGACATACAATTGGCAATTGGATTATGACAGTTATCGAAGAGAAGAATTCAAGCCATCTGAATTCATACTGAGAATGGAGCCAGTTTTTAATACTTTCCCAGAATTTTCCTGGACCACGAAACATTCCCCTGAGCAGTTTATGTCACAGCTAGCGAGTGTCGCTAGTTTTTATTTAGGCATAAGTGGCTTATCATTTTTGGCATTAGCTGTGACTTGCATTGATTATTTCAGAAAATGCAGAGAGCAAAAACGGCCTCGAGAAGAAAGGAGTCTTGGAGACAACAGTGCTGTCGCGAGCGCAGTGTAAAAAGTTCTTGGGTGACGTGATTTAGTAAATTAGGTTTTTGGAAAGTCTAGACAAGAAAATGGCGATTAAGCAAAAACTTGTCTGGGGTCGTGAAACGTCTTAAAGATTAAGGCCAATCTACTGTGAATGCATATCGTTAGAGGTTAGTGTATTTACCTTCTCAAATTTCGTCGAGGATTTATGCAAAATATTACGAGCAGAAGATAGAACGTGGGAGGGAAATTCGAGTAAGCATGACGAACACTAGAAATGTGTCCGCTCGTTGAGGAAGGCGAATGTCATCCGTTATTGGTGCAGGTTTCGTTTTTTCTTGTACCGCCTCATTCTGTCACGCTGATACAAATTTGATCGAATACTCGGACATCAAATGCTATAGCTTATAAAATAGTGCCAAACTTCACCACATTATTTCAAAACCCCAAAGCCATCACATTCCATTGCAGAATATGTTTTTAAGAAATAACTTCAACGCAATTTTTTGCAAACCCGACTTGTTTGGAGGCGGTATTTCATACAGGCAAGAATTAGCGAGCAGCTGTTTGGCCAAAAGAGCACGTAATCGATCACGCACGCTTAATATTTTTAGTTGTATGAAGTCCTTCTCTTGTGGATGAAGACTGGCTTTTCTGATTAAGCAGCTTGTAAGAAGTAAACACCCTTCGAAACTTTGCTATCATTAGCGGCACAAACATTTTGGCATTTATCCCAAATATTCGAGTTTTTGGTTGTGGGTCGTGTGATGACCCCGGACTTATTACGACACGGGGCGTCCGCCGGACACATTACGATTCGGACACTTTTTGACGCGACACAGGTCGCGGTGGTGCAGCGGTTCGGCATTCGTCTCTCCGTATTGCTTGGGAGCGAGTCACTGGACTCGTCCTGGGTTCGATCCCCGGTGATGCAGGTCGGTTTGCGAACCATAAACCCTCGCTGGCCTTGCACGCCAGGCTGTGGGTGACTCAACCGGTACCATAGGTGATCCGGGTGAAGAGACGGAAGCCAAACGAGTAGACAGTCTCGGCTGTCGAGCACTGACAGGGTTCACCCAACCCGCCATTGTCCGAGGAAGTCGGTGCCCAGTCCAGGATGCCCTCATGTGCAGGTGCTCCTAGTGGAGACACGCAAAGGGAAGCTGCTGTGTGTTCCGGTCCCCGCACAGCCCTGCTTAGAAGATGTGACTGCAAACCGCGCCTAGCACAAAAAAATTTAAAAAACCTTAGCCCTGTCATTGCATACTTGGGCTCCTGCCTCAGACAGACAGCATATCGTGTCTGATCTGCACGATTCGCATACCATTGGCGAGACATCGGGACGCACGTGTGTGCACTCGACAATGCAGCTTAACTTGGCTGTGCATGTGGGATTTTCCTGTATTTTTTCTGACAAAACTGTCTAGAATTAAAATGCATCAACATTGAGATGCGCAAAGCTTTGGAGACACTGCGCATATCCGTATGTAAATCAGTGCTTCCGACGTGGGACTTCATGTCATGAATCTATAATGCATTCATCTGATCTAACCTTTCTAAGTCAAGGAACGTGGGATGGTAAGCCTTACATTGTCGGCCAGGGCTGCTATCACGCGTATGTTTCTAACCAATTTTGCTATCCAGTTGAAATAAACAACAAATTATAATTTATTCTTTTCCATTTGGGACAATTCGACACCGTCTGTTTACTCGCAGATTTTGCATCAAGGACCTTACTCTTCCTGCGACTCTGCACGGAAAAGAAATATTACATTCAGAGAGTCGAGTGTGGCCCTGATGCGCTTGATCACCTGACGATAAAGGAGTGGTCGCATGTTTTTGATTTGCGATCTTGAAAAGGTGCGACTCGGAGACGTTTGCACCAATTACTAGACGACGACGTCGGCCAATAAATCACAGTATCCGTCCAATACATCATCTCGTTGGTGCGTGCGGCCGACTTAGCCGATTTTCGCCTGTACCATCCATAGTAGTCACCCAGTTTCAAGGCGATAGAAATCGACTGACATTGATGAATTTTATTTGAAAATTATTTGGGCGAAGGCTAGTTTTCAATTGATACAGCAAACTAGTGTTTGGATAAGTTTCCAAACGCCTACGATATTTTTGCACGTGTTCCAAGCGTGTTCTGTTGACTAAAAACCAAGAATCAGTAACCTGTTATTATTCTCGTGTCTTCTATCGCTGGGTACAGTCCGCTCTGACAAGCAGAAAATTCGAAGACTTGGTTTTTGAAAAAGTTTAAGACATGAGTTGCCTTCGTGACGAGATATTGGGACAAGAAGGCCAAAACAATGTGAAATCATCGAAAGGGCCTACGTATTCTGAATATCTCAAAGTAAGTGGGCTATTCAGGATTAGTGAGATTGGAGTCAGTGAGATTGGTGCATAATTGACCTGATTGTTAATTATAGCTGGACGACCTGCTGGATTGCCAGCATCTGCTCAGTTTCGAAGAGACTGGCGATGCAGTGCCCGATGAGCATCTGTTTATTATCACTCATCAAGGCAACGCTGAACCTTTCTAAAATATTTTATTGCGTTTCTCAATTTTTATTTTTCAGCATACGAATTGTGGTTCAAGCAAATTTTATATGATCTGAGCCACATTCGAATGGAATTCTCGTGTTCTGTAAGATCAAGCTTTTAGGTTATATCTAAACGAGTAAGCTCCGTATTTCAGGTTGTTGATGAATCCAGAACCTTGAAGATCGTGTCAGGACTGGATAGAATCGTTAAGATTCTTAAGGCAAGCTGACTTTTTTGAGTAAATTTACAAAAGCATGTGAGAGCAGTTGCTGAAAGGTTTGAATCAGCCGTAATGCTAGCTTCTGGCTGTATAAGTTCGTGAAACCAAAAACCCTCTCATGTCCTTCACACTGACAATGAGCGGACCAAGACGCATTGCGAGACGGCGTTTCTTCCACAATTTTGCGCATTGGCAAATCGTGATCGGGAAAATCGGGCAAAAGAGTTGAAAAACCCGAATCGAGCACTGAATTTGTATCCGTTAATCTGCTTCCTTATTTTAGCTCCTTGTAGACCAAGTCCTAATTTTGGAAACCATGTCGCCACTTGATTTTATCGAGTTCAGGTACCAACTACCAAATTTTTATTTGTATCACAGCCTTAAAACGCAAAATTTAAATTTCCCGCCGTAAGCCGCTTCTAAGTTTTACATTGGCGAAAAGGGGGTGGATCGGACAGGTCAGTAACTAAAATTTCTTTGAGCGTTTCCTGCTGGTAAACGATAAAGTGTGGCATACTGCGATGAGAAAGTCTTGTTTCTTTCTCTCAGATCAGCATTTAATCCCACTTCATGCGCTGGTCAGTCCTCCCGTGTCTCTGGAGTGGTCTGATAGAGAATTACAGCGAAAAAACAGGGCAGGCTGACAAGGACGCAGTGCCAAAGGTGTCATCTCCACCGATCGCGTATTTTCTGTAGCGGATCAGGCGGATCAGATCAGCGTGTAGGCCGTCAGCTCAGAGGACTGATTGAAAAGTTTTGTAAGGTTCAGAGCACATTTTAAACATTTTCTCATGGTAGGGGGCGAAAGAGGGAAGGCATTGACCAACGTGACCTCAGGCCTGGATCCCGATCCTGATCCGACCCGCTGCAAAAAATGATAGATCGATGGGGATGACGCATTTGGCATACTGTAGCATCCCCACCAATCTGAGTTTCCTCGCTACCACTGCATATTGGACCACTCCAAGGGGACAAGAGGGTCGTGGGAATTCTGCAAATGGCTATGAAAGCTGACTTACAGGCAAACGCCAAAACGCCACTGGGGTCTGGTGTGCTCCCTGTCATGACTTCTATGATTTCTGATGAGTGTATGAATTACGGACACAATTAGTCAAGTTTGTTGTTGCTCTTTCTTGCTTTTCACATAATCATAGTGCAGCTTATCTGTAAAAGTCGATTGTGTCTCAATGAGCCGTTTCCAATCTAGTTTACTAAACTTTGTTCACTCTTGCTAAGATCTTACTAAAATAACTAAGTTACTCCTAGCGTACCAAGATTGTAGCAAGCTTAGTAAGAATATTTGCTGCACTAAGAATTATTACCTTCTTACTAAAAACAATTTTTACTGCTAAGATCTTAGCAAGAAATTGCGTACGTATTTAGCATGACACAATACTTTCTTACTAAGAAATAAGCAAGATGGGAAATGCGCTAGTATTCCTAGACTAAAACTATAATCTAGGAATACTAGCACACCGGCTCTGAAGTGAGGAACTTTTCATCTATGTACTTTAAACCTGGCATATGCAGCTTTTAGCGGGAAGCTCAAAGTCAGCAATCTATACTGCGCATTCATGTGCAATGGCCTTCACAGTACACACCATTGATATTTGTGTTTGTTTTCAGAAAACATCTGACTCCTGCATCCGGGTTCCAAAGTCTCCAGTTTCGATTGATTGAGAACTATCTAGGAGTCCGTTCAGTATGTTTTGATGGAACTGTTTGTTTCACCATCCGTCAAGTCACAATTTTTAGGAACAACGCGTGAAGTACAATTTTCAGCATTATCGTGACGTATTCCGCTCACAGCAGCACCAAGCCCTTATTTTGGCCTCGGAGAAGAGCCCATCCTTGCTGGAATTAGTCGAGGTACTTTTTTACTTTTGCACTTGTCTCTTACTTGTGATCGATTAGATTTGCTTGTTTGTTCTTCTCCCTAATTAATCACTTTTGGGAAAACATTTTATGAAAAAGTCCAACTATTCCGACAGGCGCAAGGAAAGATGGAGGATTGATTATCGAAACTAGTTATTCTCGTTTGTTTCAGAAATGGCTGGAGCGTACGCCTGGGTTGGAGCCTGGCGGTTTTCATTTTTGGGAAATGTATAAAATGGGAGTGCAAAAATGGTTTGATGATCAGCTGATGGAGTGCGAGGTAGGAACTGTTTTTTTGCACAGCGAATATACTCAGGAAAGTTTTCTTTTAGAAAGTTGCCTGTCCAGCAGCGAGGCAGCAAGCGTTGGCTGAGTATGATAAAGTCAAGGTAATTATGATAAAGCGATGAAAAATGTTTTTAGTTCAAACGTTCTTCAATAATCTAAATTTCTTAAAATACCATGAAATGAAATGAAGAAACTAACAATAAGAACCAAAAACAAGCTAAATTTGATATCGTCCGTTGTCCCTATGTGCGCACACGCCGTGTGGGTTTTTTCGTCCATTTTAAACTGTCATAAGCAGTTTATGCTCCAGGCTTATGAAATTATCTTAGGTGATCGTGAGCATCGTGATCAGGTTTGGCTTCAAAAAGTGGGTCTTAAATATGGAGGACTAGCCTTTCCGAGACCAAACCGATTGGGTTTTTTCCCTTGTAGGCGACATTTGAAACGATTATCAACCCGTTCTATCACGAACAATGCGTCAAGCGCGGTGAACGTCGCTTGAGTCATCGAGCCATGCAAGGGGCACTGATGATTTCATTTTATCGCGACCTGCCTCGGTTTTCGCAGCCGTATCAAGTCCTGACCTTGCTGATGGACATTGATTCATTGTTGACAAAGTGGCGCTGTATGTCGAAACCAAGACGCCATCTTGTGAAGCTCTATATCCTTCTTCCTTCAGACAACCATGTCATGTTGGTGCAACGAATGTTGGGCAGTAAGCAAGGAACTGGAGGATCGTCGGGTTACATGTACCTGCGTAGTACAATAAGGTGGGTATGGCCAAGAATAAGTTTTCGTTTTCATGAATAAAATGTTTGAATTTAACAGCGATCGGTACAAAGTGTTTTTGGACTTGTTCAATTTGTCCACATGGCTCATTCCTCGCGCCTACATTCCACCATTGCCGGCCGAAGTGCGGCGTCGTATCAATTTTATGTATCCAGACGCGACCAGCTTGGCTGCCGATATGGCCTTCTTAACGAGCAGCGAATTGGCGCTAATGGAACTGAAACAACGAGAATAAATGGTCCTTGACACAAGTCTACAGAAACTGTATCTAATTGAGATCGTGACGGGCGTAGTAGATGGGGTACTGGGTGTCCTGCGTGCAATCCTAACGCAGTGCGTTTTGTCGGCTAGCATTATTTTTCTAGAGGTGGGTGAGCTACGGATCTGTACTGGAATAATCTGAAAGTTAAATTTATTTTGTTGGGGTTTGTTGCTTCTTATGCAAGAAACAACCTCCGTTCATTCTTTGTATGCACAGATATGCATGCCGGATCCTGGGTGAACACGAAAGAGACCAGCCATGTATGAATTTTTGATTGCAGGATTTCTAGTGCAGTGAAGCTATTATCAGATGGTACAGTGACGTTTTTTTCGAACTATGAAGGGCACAGCTCGGATAGATGAGTAGTTTGCGATTCTTACTCTGCACCTTCATCTCAGGTTTTATCTCACGGCTAAGAAAAAAACGCATGTTCGCGCAGAGCGTCAGGGGTGGATTACTGCTGTATAAGAACATGAGCAGAAGCAGGAAAGAAGCAGAAGAGCAATGACTTTTGTCATGACTTTTGCAAAATTAAAAGTATTCGAAGGCTCATAGAAGTTTGCAAAGACACACTGATGGGGGCAAATGTCGTGTCGATTAGAAAACTTCTGCAGCTTGTTTTCCATGCGCATTTCTAAATCCTGTGGATGATGGTGCGGGTTATCATTGCAAAACGGCTGTATAGCTGTCAAAACCGCAGGTTCCACCGAGATTTGAACTCGGATTGCTGGATTCAAAGTCCAGAGTGCTAACCAATTACACCATGGAAGTCTATCTAAAGCTGTAACTGTAGGTTTGAAGCCGAAAGCGATAAGCACGCTGTTTATTCAGCCTTTCTGAGCCCGACTGTAAAAACGTCAATCATGATCTCCCTTCACTGGGCGGTAGCGTTGGTAGAAGATGGTTGCATGATGTACGTCAGTGTTTACCAAGTCTAAATGAAACCAAATAAACAACCATTTTCAGCCTGTAAGATTTCTTGTCCCGGGGTGTTTGCTTGCTAGTGCCTGTGTAACCACTGTACAGTCAAGGGGAAACCCTTTCGGCAGAATTTCACCGGTTTTATTTTGTATTGCGTGATTGCTTGTTTTTAGCAAAGCATTAGATTTCTTTCCTTATTGAATGGTTAGCAGGAATTTCAGGAGGGGTTTGACGACTATATGTCGGAGAGGGCATTAGTGAATGTCATTGCTTTGAATGATGTGAAGTGGAGTGCTTTGAAAAACCCCACTAAAAAAGGTCCATAAAAAGGACCAAGGTCTAGGCTTAGGAATAGAGGACACAAAGCAGCCACCGAAAAACCATGCGAAAAATTTCCCCTCTCCACGAGCTTCTCTATTCCTAAGCCATGACATTCGTTGCATAATAATGCATAGAAGCATTTGCTGCATTGCTCGCATGGTCCTAGTCATTGCATTGCGGCGTTATGCGCTTGTTCCAGTAGAGGCACAGTATTTTGCTAGGTGTTTTAAGTAAACTGTGCATCCGATGAATGGACAGTCCGTTATGTCAACTCTACACATGTTAGGATTGCAAACTGTACAGTAGGTCAATCAATATAATGCCAATTGCGCCAACGACTATGCCGCACAGCCATTGCGTCAAACATCGAGCTTCCTGTGCTATGGCTATTTCACGTTATAGAACCTAACTGTAGCGACCACATCCCACGAAGCTCCAGCATTCCCGCAGCTACGCACAACGCTACCATTTGTCAGGCCTTAGGAATAGAGAAGCTCGTGGAGAGGGGGAATTTTTCGCATGCTTTTTGGTGGCAGCTTTGTGTCCTCTATTACTAAGCCCTAGGCCTTGGTCCTTTTTACGGCTTTTTTTTTGTGGGGGTCTTGCTATATTGGCTGGTTTCCACTAAAACGTTTCCCAATTTCAAAAATCAAAAATGCCTACACCCGCAACACCCATAATTTCATTCCCGCTTGAAATTGTCCTTCAACCATCTCGGTTTTCGACAAAGAGTTAAAAATTTCAGCATATACCGACCCATAAGTAAAATCACCAATAAATATTTCCTACATTCTGCAGAATTTCCTATATCACTACAGACCCATTTCTCTGAAAACTTTTTGTAAATCACCCGAATATTCCAAAATTACAAAAAAGCTAATTAACCAAATGATAAAGAAGAAGCTTAGAAAAATTGCCCTGCACACCTGTGTACGCACCCAAAAAAATCTGAACACTCCCTCATATGCTCCAATAACGGAAAACTGCCGAAATATGCCTAAATTTCGAAATATTCCTCAGAATAATTCGATGCCCTTCAATACATTCTATTCCATCAACAAATTGCTATATAAACGAGCCCCATCCATACGCATCCCAAACGGAATTCGACAATTTTTTAGATTCCGCAATACCTTACAGGAAACTGCAGGAAAATCTACTAGAATTTGAAAAAATTCTACTGCTTCGAAAACTTGCTTTACAAGAAGGTAAGTAGGCCAAAAAATATCAAAACTGCCGCATATTCCCTAATAAACTACTGCAAAAAATGCGCTCAAATTGAAAAATATTCTACGAAATAAATTAATAATCCGCAATATATTCTATTCTCTCGGAAACTTGCTCCACAAGCAGCTACGTATGCCCACAAATGAGTCTAGCGATAAGATAAATATTGCGCTTACGATAAATTGCACAATACGCCGCAACTGCCTTGCAAAAACCCGCACGGCTAAGCGTATCACGTAGCACCACAAAGCCCCCTTTCTCACAACTATGCCTACGATTTGCTTATTGCACAACACATTGAAATATATTCCAAGCAAATGTACGCCCCTTTGCTAAATTGCACAACACGGTGCAACTTACTCATAGCCTACAGTACGATGGTTTCGTCGATGAAACACTATAAATTCCTCCACACGCGCAGCTACATATAACAAAAGCCCGCAAGGCTAACCGAATCACGTACCTAACACCACCGACAAAATTCTTCCTCAAGCCTAATTTTATAAAAATTAGCTTCATTTTACAGAGCGGAAAAAACTCTACACACTTCATGTCTAAAACACCTATGTCGTCACTGGCAATTTCGAGATAACACCGATCATAAAATCGGCCCGCTGCCACCCGCAGCCTCGCCTTCAACACGTTGGTATATCTACCCGCGTGTTTTATCGTTAGCCCAACTTCGCACCCAGCCCGGTACACCTTCCCTGCTCTATGTTTTCCACAGGGCTCACACACAAACCATACGGACCCCCCTCTCGCCTATACTTTTTACACTCTATTCCCAAGGTAAGCGCTTACGATTGGCTGCCTTAGTTAGGGTCGGACTGCGATTATTGGTGGTGCGTTCATGAATTCTTCAAAGATTCACATATCTCATATGTTTCCGATGTACTTTGTGGCCAACGTTCTGCTACTTTTGCTGCCCATGAAATTGTGGTGGGGGGCTTTTTCGGAATAAGCATAGAGCCTGAACTTACGCAAATGACCCTTTTTCTTCTGATGAGAAGACCTGACACCACATTATGGCGACAATTGGCATGACATGTCACAAAAAGTCATTTACAAAATACTGAGAACTGATAAGAATACCGCTTCACGGATGGCGAAATACAACAGACTCTGTACTAAAAGCTTTACTTTGGACCCAAGCTTTGAGTATTGTACAGTACACTGTGTTTCTAAAAAAACTTGTTATCAGACAGTGAAAAGGTTGGCCCAGCCATCACTCTAACCAAATGCAAGGTGAGACGAGGTTGGCTGGGCTCCCTCGGCGGTACATGCTTGAGTGGGTTATACGTATCTAGATATGATATATCTACGTTTATGTTGCGTTCAGAGAGGGCTCACAATCGTACTCCCACACTCACCCATAGTGCATGCCTCTGTGGTACTCGGTGCATCGTTGAGTCATGGGGTCGACTCCCTGCGGAATTTTATGTTTTGTGTTTTCTGTTTTTTCACCAAAGGCTACTAATCTCATGAATATACTTATTCGTATTTTGGCGTAAATTCGGAGGCTTGGAGTTTTGGAATGCGATTGCCTTCTGTTACCTTGAACCTCATTGGGAAACAGTGAGGACTTGATGCAGTCGTTGCATCTGTCATGACAGCACGAGTACTCCATGTCTAGCACCTACACAGTGACACTAGAACAGGAAATTCAACTTCTGTGGAGCCAGCATGCTAATCGCTTTGGGCGCACAACCTTCTGCAATAGCTGCTTCAAAAACTGCTTATGTGTTTAAGATGTCACCTAATTAGGACCGAATGTGGCGCAAAAATCGACATCCAGCCCCGTGTGGGTATTCCAGCTGTTTCGCTGGTGTCGACCTGAACCGAAATTTCGATCATAACCTCGGAGGTTCGGAGAGCGAAACTTATGAGAGGCTTATGGGGCCGCCATATAAAACATTTTCAGGCCCCGGCACATCTTCCGATAGCTGTGATGAAATTTATCGCGGCAAGTCAGCTGTTTCTGAACCTTAGTCATTGGCAGCGAAGAATTTCGTGCTGAATGAAGCTGCGAGCACGGAGGCTTTTATTACGACTCATTCTTATCTGCAAACATTGTTTTACCCATTTGGTAATAAAGGGGCTCGTATCCACAGTATAAGAATGAATTACTAAGCACAGGTCTGATCAATCCAGTTTGGATTCAGGTCACCCTACCCGTATTACATTGCAGGTGGCAGTGTCAAATAAGGCGGCCATAGCGATCGAGTCTAAGTATGGATCGAGATTTCAATTCGGCACACCAGCAGATCTCTCATGTAAGTCTGTGCATCGCTAATGGGGTGTAATGGTTTAGTGTCACAAGTGCATCCAGCTGGTGATAAGAACGGACTGATGGAGCACGCATACAGTACCCATTAGTGCCCTGCTTTGCGGCAAGTAGTTTTTAGACGAGTTAGCTGGTGGTTCGATCGATTGGGTGAAAGCGACAGCTCAGGTTAAATATGCCTTTGCCATGGAACTACGTCCGAGTCAGAACAGCGCAGGGAACGGACTCGTATTGCCGCCAAAGCACATTGCAGAGGAAGAGACCTGGGCTGGAATTAGTGTGGTGGCTTATGAAATTATACGGCAGTTCACGACATAGACCATTGAATTCGTGCGATAGTGCCAAGTTTGAGAGACTTAAAACAAGGCGTTACGTCCACAAAAAGAACAAAAATACTTATATTTAGCGTCTCTCGAGGCTTAGGCATATAAGGATAAGCGATATCACTTTACTCGAAGCGCTGGAGCTTTAGCAAATTTAGGTTGCTTGTGTGAAACAGCACAGCACAATACACGCTGTGTGCAGTGCCTAGCATGTCGGACCACCTCTTCTTTTCCTTGTGACCAGCCATCCTGAGCCCTGGTTCCACTGTGTGCATTGGCTGGTCTAAAAGTTTCGAGTCTGTCATAACAGACTTTTTTGGAAATACACAGATAGTGATAGACCTTGGTAAACGCAATAACGCAGCCTTAGACTCCACTGCAATGCATCACTGAATTGTCACCAAAACAAAAAAATTTTTCTTCGGGTTTTTGCTCGCGCTTAGACCCTTGATTCCTACAGAGTCGTTGAGCTTCTCCTGCTGCGTCGGCCATTGACGTAAGAGCTTAGAAAATAATTGCAACAGCCCGCGCTTCAATCAACCCCAAAACGTTGAGGAATGCTTGGCGGTGCGAGGTCTAAGGTGTGATTTGGTGCCGCGCTGGCATGGCTCTTCGTCATTTTGGACCTTTCTGAAATTTGGTGTTCACTGCTTGGTGGCTTGTTTTGCTGTTTCTGAGACTAACGTTACTGAGCGCTTGTGTTTATTCACACGTCCGACTTGGTCTTCTACTCGTCTCTGCGCCCAACTGCTGTATACAGTGTGGCTGCTTGCCTAAGCGTAAGTGACTCCGCATAACTCCTTGCGGAAGGCTTGCAGTGAGAAAAATAATTGGAGAATTTTGAACAATCGAAAACTAAGAAAGCAGGACGCTAGGATGATTTCCCATTATTGCATCGCTCTTCTCGTGGTCTCAAATTTTGGCGAAGCGCTTGGTTCCAAATGTGAAGCACGCAATTGCCCGTCTGCTGGAGAATGCGAACTATTAGTGTGTCAAAATGTCAACCTGACTGAAACAACGATGACAGCGTTTCTGCTACAAAATCTTATTCGGTACCCTGATAATGAGTCGACTTATTATAACCTCTCTCAAATCGCCCCTTTTATCAGAATGATTCTCATTCGCCCTGTTGATGGCAATGTGACGTTTGAAGAAACTACACTCCCATTTCCATATCTAGAAACCTTGAAGATCGAGTCCAATACGTTCGATCGAACAAAACGTGTTTTTTGAAAAATACCGCCAACTGCCTTTCAGCAAAGTCCGAAACTCAGGTTCTTCATCGCTCAGAGTGTCTCTCTTGAGGACGATACCATTCAAACCTTTCGATCAGTCAAGCACAGAACAAAAGAACTGAGATTGAGCTTCTGTGAACCTGCAGACCGAATATTGTCAGCTGTATCGGAATTTACTAATTTGACCAAGTTGAAAATCTCTGGCCTATGCGGAAATGAGACCCTCCCACAAGCGATTTATCAAAATTCAGCATCTATGCTTGAAATAGTCGGTCTGCACCATTGTTGGATGCCCACAATCAGCAGGCAATTGCTTCGCGGCTTGGCCAAATTAAAATTTCTTATTATTTCTAATAGCAATGTGATGAGAATTGAAGAAGGCGCATTCGACGACTTGATCGACTTAAATTATCTCAAGTTGGAGGACAGCTCGAAAAAAAAAGAAAAAAAAAAAAATAAAAGTGCTTATTGCAAAAAAACTGATGTATGCGTTCATTCAATATGCAATTATCCGATGGTTCATGACACCTGCAATTAAGTGGATTCGATATGCCATGCAATATATACAATTAAATGGATTCGACTGTACTGCACAGTGTATAAGGCAACCAGATACAGTACATTGTCCACAGGCCAAACACACTACATTCCGAGTTGGGCTTTAAATGTGGAGATATTCGATCGGCAGTGCACCTTGTGTTGTTGCTTTTGTGAAGCGTCATTTACACATCAGCAAATTTACGCCACAGCCTATGTTACATCGCTATTCTACTAAGCCAAGTAGGGAAAAAAGAAGTGGCGGGTATCAAATACATGACAGCTGTCTGCAGTGGGCAAATATGCTTTGAAATCGCGTCGACAATAAGAGGCGCGTATGACTCGTGTTTCCACCTGCTCGATTGCAACAGCTGGTCAGAAACCTGCCTGCAACCTTTTGTGTTACGACAAATAAAATGATCGGAAAAGGCGTGCAGCAATCATTGCTTCGACCGTACCGACTCCAGAATTGTTGGACAGGGCCGTGATCATGGAACCGCTCGCATTTTACCTCGTCTTAATAATAGTGCTGCCGGGATTGTGCTCAGGAAAGTCATACGATGGGTAAGCACGATGACTGACTTTACTGGGTGCTGTGTTAGTTGCTGTCATTGCAGATACTCGCTTTTCCAAGTACTCCCGCACACTTTATTCCAACTAGACTATCTGATTTCGCTCGAAAAAGCACCGACCGACCTCGAGGCAGGTTGGCCCGCAACGTAAGCTTTTCTCGTTGACACACCCACGTGGCCAATGATGAGCGTCCTTTTGATGTAACCCTGTTGTAACCCTTGAACATGTGCTTTTTGCAGATCCAAGTTTGGCGGCCAGGCAGCCTTACCCCTAGTTGGTCTCACTGTTTGCAGCATCAAGTAGCAACTGTACGATGCCTGTGCTAGAAGATAGTTCTTCCATTTGTACGATTCATGTTTCAATTGAAGTTATTATTGTTTTTGGGCACTTTTTGGGGGGTTTTCGGGCCGCCGTTTGAGAACCGCTAGATCGATTTCAATAATTTTTGGTACTAGCATGTCCTACCTATCAACCTATGATACCACCAAACGGTTTTGCAAAATAATGGCTGGTTGTCGAGATATGCAGATAAAACCGTTTCGCCCTGTGTTATAACATGCGTTGGGTCTGTGGACCCAAAAGTTCGACCAAGTACGGGTTAACTCATCGTTCGATATTTTGGTAAGCCCGCAGTCAAAGCAGGTCTTCTTGGAATCATTAGACGCCAGGCAAATACAATATGAAATTAAAATTGACAGCCTGCAAGAGTAAGCAGATGTTATGCAAAAGCTTATTGAGAAGTATGCACTGAGCTTATTGTAGATCGATCGAAAAAGAGAAAAGCCAGTTTCACTGCTCAATCGCGCCTTTTCGGGCTTAACGAACGCAGCTGCATTCACGAAGTATCTGAATCTGGACGAGGTTGGTGAGGCCAATTTTTGCACATCTGCAGCTACTGCAGGCTTCCCCCCTGAAAAATTCACCTACATTTCAAGCCCCCATTAAAACATCTGTATAACACAAAGTTGAGAGCTTGATTGATCATCGGTCACCTACTGATCAGCATTGAGCCAGAAAAGTAATGGATTCTGCAAGCCATCCATTCTTTTCGCGATCATAAGACTATCCTGCTGCTTGGTTCTCCAAGATGATTGACAGAGATCTTGAAAATGCAAAGATGTTTCCAGAATCGCTTTTAGACAAAGCGATGTAGATTTGTTAACAGATTTTCCTTCCCCTCCGTGTTTAGATAAATTCTTTTATTCAATCCCTCGCGTCAAGTTATCCTAGCATTGTAAAAGTCGAACAATTGGGTTTGAGCTATGAAAAGCGCGCGATATATGTCGTGAAGGTAAAATTGTAATCAAAGGCCAGGATTTTTACTGGTGAGCTTTCACATGCTCTTTTTAATGCTGTACCTAGGTTGGTTCTGACAGCAGCCGTAGAAAGCCCAGCATTTGGATCGATGGAGGTGAGCAGCCTTGCTGATCCCATCGAAGATCAGACGAGTTGAGCCGCTTTTAGGAATCCATGCGAGAGAATGGATCGGAGTGTCCACAGTGCTTTATATGCTCAATAAAGTAACTTCTGAAACTGCCCTACACATTTGTCATAAGTGCAAGTCTGTTTTTCTAACTGCAGCTGGTCACTGGCTACTCGACAGACCCTACAGCGAGACAATATGTGGATAAAGCGGACTGGTATTTCGTGCCTGTGTTGAATGTCGACGGATATAAATACACCCACTCAACAGTAAGGACCTGAAACTAGAGTGCATTAGAAGACGACTATTTGCCTTTCTTTCAAGGATCGCATGTGGCGCAAAAAACAGGCGTCCAGCGCCATGCCGATTTTCTTGTTGCGAAGGCGTGGACCTAAACCGAAACTTCGATCACAGTTTTGGGGGTAATCTCACTTGCCAACCACAGTGAATGACCTGATGATATCGTGATGCAGGTGCGGGCACATCGAGGAACAGCTGCCAAGACTCCTATCGAGGAACAGCAGCTTTCTCCGAGCCTGAAACACAAGCAGTGCGAGACTTCGTGTTAAAGCAAGCTGGTACCTTGAAAGCCTTCATCACTATCCACGCCTACATGCAAATGTGGTTCTACCCATACGCAAACGAGCGGCGATCATACCCTGAGGACGTTAGTGAGCTGGTACGGAAGTGTCTGGTCACGGTACTGCGTGAGCCTGTAAAAGGGATGACCGAAGGCAGCTTCTCACCTCTCTCATCTTACCTCTCTAGCTGCGTAGATGAGTGCTTCCTGTCACATAGATCACAGGAACCCCAGCTCTATCCAACTCCGAAGTGGACACAAGCTGTCGACTATGGAAGTGCGGTAAAAAAGTTTGCCCTTGACGATGGCGAATCCCGTCCCTCTCGCCCGACCACCCCACCCACGGCCGCCACAACCGCAGAAGGACATGCATTCGTCAACATTTTGCAATATACATGCGTACCCATTCTTGAACCATTTCTAGATAGCAGTGTCGAAGAAAGCTGTGCAAGCAATCGAGTCCCGTTATGGCACGAGGTTTCAAGTGGGAACACCTGCGGATATCCTGTGTATGTTAACCTCTACCTACGCACTCGTTTGTCTGATCACATCAGCAGTATTTTAGACCCAGCTGCAGGAGGTTCATTCGACTGGGTAAAATCAGTGGCAAAGGTCAAGTACTGTTTTGGAATGGAACTGCGTCCCGATAAAGACATGAACGGCAATGGGTTTGTATTGGCACCTAATCATATCGTTCCGGCCGGAGAAGAGACATGGGCCGGCATCAGTGTGGTGGCTGACGAAGTGATCCGCAATTATGTGAATTAGAATGTGAAAACGCAGTTATTCGTGGCAAATACAAAATGCACGCATTGCATTTTGACCTTTCACTGCCACCATGAAGGGACAGAATATATGCTCACCCTTTACAGAGCAGTGACAGCGTTACCCCGTCAGTCGTATGGGCCATTGCCACTGGGAGAGGTCTACCACTCCGATGTTTTAGCTGAAGCCAGTCGGAAGACTTACCTTGATCCAGTCAGAGTCTCACCGATCGATCAGTCGTACCTTCTCCTACGCCCGCCTATCGGAGGGTTGCAAAAGCGACAGGCGCACTTTTGAAAAAACTAGAAGGCACCAAAAAATGTTAGCTCCATTGTTGAAACCTGACACAGACAATCTTGCCACAATACCTATCCAAAACGTGCGTTATAGTTAGTACTATTCCTAGGCTTGGCGAAAGGCTAGTGCTTGTAATTTTTTTGCTGCCTAGAATACGATATGGCTGAAAACTAATTGTAGGTCTGCCATTCATCGTCGGGCCTTGTATACGATTAGCAAAAATAATTGATTTAAATGCGTATGCGTATGCGTATTGCGTAATACGCAAATTGCGTACTTCGTGAAGTCTGCATACAAGTTTGCGTACTGCGTATTTCTCCTTTTATAGCTATGATATATCTGGTCCTAAACTGCGACTAACTGTATGTCCATAACTGAAATGTCAGCCACCACAGCAGTACCACAGACATTAAACATCGCAGAACTTGTCGCTGCCGCTTACGGTCAGCTAAAAAACGTCTTCGGGGAGAAATTTCTATTACGTTCGATCATGGATTATTTCTCAGGGGTCCATTCTGGCTCAGCCAGCGACCCGTTTTGGCCAGAATCCCTTTCTGGCCAGTGGCCCCTTTTGCATTATTGGGCCAGTGTTCGTGTCTCGATTTAGCCAAAATCTCTGTACAGCAAGTGCATTACGTGGGTGGTGTTCTCTGAGCATGCCCGCACCCGCACCCATGACGCGGTTACAAATGGACAAATATGCCCACAGATTATAGCCGAGAACTAAGACTGCTAAAGTGAGAATGTAAAGGTGGTGATAGAGGATTCCAGAGATAATGACAGTGCCGTTTCTGTGAATCGAGTGTACGGTTCATAATCAAGTGTGTCTCCGAAATATACTATATTTAAATCAAATCAACGTGTGATTCCGTCGTCGCAACATCAGTTCCCACTGCGCCGACAATCGACGACAGACGCTTGGCTCGCCAGACCTAAACCCTGCAAGTGGCAATAAAGGAGTACATAAATAGGTACATACACATTCACCCACTGATATTACAACTGAACTGGATGTTTTTTAAATCCGTGTTTAGGTTTTTGAAATTCTACTCCATGATTTTAAAAATTTTATTTTAGCCTTTTATTGATAGTTTACGACATGACCTGGTGGTTCAAGCAAGAAAATTCCATGTTTGCTGGTATCACCCAATCGGGCATGATTTACAGACATTTTTTAAACCTTAATAAAAATTCAATCTTTTATGAGTGAAGGTCGGCGTCTAACTGAACCTCCGTCGGCGCGCCTCTAACGGCGGCATCGAGTCGGAAAAATAAAGCGGCAGTTTGGGTCCATCCCTAATTAGTGTTCATTAAATCTTCTCCGAACTCATTTCTAGGCCCTTGCTCGGATCATTTGCATTCACGTAATTCTGAGCTTTGAAGTCTGTCTAGGAACAGCTCGTACCCGTGTGCTGACCTGAGCAATTATCAGGTCGGCTCTGATTGTGAGCTTAGGCCCGAGATGACCCTTCGCTTATTATGGGCAAGCAAGCGTCAAAAACAAGAAAGCGACGACGAAAGGCCATGCATGGAAAGTTAGCAAATTAGTCTAGCTTTATCAAAGGCCTCCGTAATGAGCTTGATATTACGAATAATTTATGCAAATTTACTGCGAAGCACAAGGGAAAACACGGTTTAAAATGTATCGCACATAAACGAGGAAATTTTTCAATCCATGTTGTCGTCCTTGTGATCTTCTTGTGACCTTGGTCATACAAGTATTTGGAAGATACATCTAATTGTGATTCAGCCAGACTAGCCCTTTGCTGAGAGCCGCTCATGAAGGCTGCAAATTCGACTTCGAACTTTAGCATGGTAAGTGGCCATATACGAACATAGTGTCCCTAGTATCCATTCATCAACTGATGATAAAAAGTTTGGTCCAGTTTACGAGTACTTATTAGTTCTTACAATTTATTAGTGCCTTCTGTTTTCAGCATAGCATCCGAGACGAAATGATATACCCCCGAATTTTTTTCACACTTTGCTCACTCCGCTTAATCATTGGTTTGACAAGTCTTATTTTCGCTTGCTTGCTCCTTCGAGCCCAATATTGCTGCCAGGCATGGGAAAGGTATGAACGGATGCTGGCCTATCAATTGACCACAGCGAATTTGATTGTGTCATTTCAAAGTTCATGGAGGGCAGTTGCTCGCATAATATATTTTAGTCGATACGAACTATTCCACATTTCATGGATGAGATGGGTCAGTGTAACCGACAACGTCTGTTTGATCGCTGTCGACATGACATTCGCATTTTTGGGCAGACACTGTTATCTCATGCTGAAGGATTTCTACGATAAGTCTGACAATTCTAGCAGAAACGACAGAAAACAAGCTGTCTTCGACATGTCAGTGGTTTGGGTCATAAGTGCTGCTTTGGCTGTAGCTGGAGTGACCCCCAGAGGTGAAGGTGGCTATTTTAAGGGCTACGGCCCCCCTCGCTTCGTAGCCTATGGGGGCCTCATGTTAGTCCTCGGTTACATAGCCATAAATCTGCGTCGAGCTAAATTGCTTAGCGTCAAGTTAGAAGAAGACTTTTTATCAAACAGAGCTTACCAGACCCTGAACGCCAGAATGCTCTTGCGCTACGCTGATAACGTCACGAAAACCATGCTTTCAATTCTTACCTGGCATATCAGCTTGTCGATTTCCCGCTGGACGGCCGACTTCATTTCTGATTTCTTCATATCATCGACTGACTCTGATCGCGCAGTGTTTCTCGACGTCGTGGTCACTGTGGCATTGAATCTTGTGCAGTCGGTGTGTTCTCTGACATACGCTGCTGCTTTTTGTTTGAAGCACCCAAAAACCAGAAAATGTTTTCTATCACGCGCTGTCAATGGCGGTGGAACCGGCATGGCGTTCACTCGCGTTTGGGCAGTCAGCAACCAGCCTGAGACCCGATACGCGGTTGGACAAGGTTGCTCGGAAGATATGACTCGCCATTTCAAGGTACTAGAGGTCACGTGGAATAAGAAAGAGGTTCTAGGGCGTCAAAGTCAAGCAACTGCGTTGGACCCCTAGCCCCCATTAGTAAAGCAACCATTTATTTAGTTTTTGATTGCAGTCTGGTCCAAAGCTGATTATTCATGTTTGCGTGAACCTCGAATAGCCCACTTATCTTTGATTGTGATGGTGCAATACGTATTTCGCGACACTTATTCTGTGCATCCTGTTCTGCTTATTTACCCTCTGCACTTACAGCCAGGGTAGACCACACCGACTTTTTTGACCGTACCTGTAGTTGAGGCCTGGTAAGGTCTGCATCCTGACGTACCCGTCCGCATCAGCAAAAAATTCCATCTTGGCATATTTCAAAAATTAAAAACAGTTGTTTCAATACTCAATTTTCTATTTGGGAATTAATACGTTCAAATGGCCCCTGTAAAGCAAAAAGGGTAAACCACAACAACAAATTATCGCAAAAGTCTTTATAAAGTCGATATGGCCGAGCCAGCCTACTTTCAGTGCCGCATCCTTACGCCGTACACGGAACCATACCGCCCCTGATACGGCGGCACGGTACAGCTGGTGCAGTGGTACTGTCGACCCTGGACTTACAGGCATTTTCGTGCAATGTTTTGACACCATCTTTTACTTTAATTTTGATTGAATATTGCCAAGTATTTCATGAGGAGAAATATTTAAAAATGTCCTTGTTTGCCTGATATATTTGTCTTGTGCCCAAATAGCGCATCGACTTTTTTTTCTGCAGCCCACTTCGATCATTTTGCCGCGTAAAGCGTATTGGCGTGGGTGCTGGGCGGACCCAGAGATTTTCTTATCTCAAGCAACATCGCACTAGACAATGGGTGCTCGTGCTATGACTTTTCCTGCACTGATCGTGAGACAATGTGCACTCTCAGCTCGTTCAGGAACTGACAGGGCCAGGTTTCACCAAGTTCAAGTGCTACATCCACAAGCGACTCGCGTTTCACCAAAGTGAATGGTCCATTAAACTAGCGCGAGCAACTACGACTACGAGCAATTCGGTTTCATGAACTTACAAGCCCTCAGAAAAAGTAGGCGCAGCCTCGTAACTCGCGTAAAATTTTTCAGAATTCAGATCGAGGCTAGGGCTTGAAGCGTTGCTCGTTTTCTTTCATTCGCCCTCTTTTTTTTCCGGTGGATTCCTTTATTTTGGAATTTTGGCGGGCAATGATGATGGCAGGAAACAAGAATTTTTTCACCCTGCTGAAGGGGCATAACTGATCAAAGAACCTTGCGCCTTCACCTTTGGAAAAATCAATGCGCCAGCATTCTGAATCGGGATTCACTTGCGAGTTCTACCTCTACATTTCTGAAGTCGCGCTCTCCAAGTCCCTTTGCACAAGGGCTGACAAAATCAAGGTGAACCGCTCGTACGTCGGTGCTGTGATTTCCCATTTCTTTATTTGTTGCCCATTTAACGTTTTGTTACTGAACGGGCCACATGCTCTGTCTAATGGCGCTTCTCACGCTTGCATTTCTAACTTGTAAGTTTGCTTGTGGTGAAACGCGGATACTCGGATTAATATTCGCTCGTAGAGCTTGTAACAGGTGGAAGTGTCTTGATAAAACTGAGCCTAGATCTCACAGATCGAAGCAGCAGCAGATTATCTCATTGTCAGTCTATGCTACATATCCTTTCTGCCCGTGCTGACTCTCTATCAATGAGCAGAATCTCACCTCCGCCATTTATCACGAGGGCAGAGGATAATGTGTTTAGCGCGGTGTTTAGCTTAAAAAGGCTGTCTCATGTTTGCTATGCGGACTTTCACCTTCAGTGACCGTATTTGACTAACTTGCTGTGGTTCATATTTGCTTAGGCCCTCCATGCTGACGATGAGAGTCGAGACGCACCAGCGTCGATCGGGCGCCTGTCAATTCTGCTTAGCAAATGCCAATGCTTTCAAGATTGTTCTGATCTTTTGATGTTTGCGTGTGATAATGCTGCTTCAAGCTTGATAACGCGAGTCTTACCCTAAAATAAGCCGAATGTTAGGAGCAAAGTTGCATCATCAGGTTGATCGCTGGCCCTATTTAAGGGCCGCGCAAGAAGTGTGACCTCGTCTATTGTTCCTTTCCTTAAAACTCCACACCATGATGAAAATAATTGTCCTTGCTGTCTTCTCGATAGCGGTCTGGGACGCTGCCATTGCCGGGCGTGGGCATGATATCCCATTGCAAGAAAATTTCAACGCTACTCGTTACCAGGGCAAATGGTTCGAAAATTACCGAACAAAGAATGTTCCATTCGAGTGTGGCAGTGATATCGAGGCCATCTATACCCTGAAACCAGATGGCACTGTAAACGTTACAAACCGCGAATACAATCCTAAAAAGAAGCGATGGACCACACTCGAAGGAACAGCGAGAGTCCGTGATCCTAGCCAACCAGCCCGTTTGTCAGTCAAGTTCTACTGGTGGCAGCCCAGTGCCGATTACCGCGTTCTCTACACCGACTACTCCAATTTGAGCGTGGTATACAGCGGAACTTCAATTCTTGGTTTGTTCAATGTACAAGCTGGCTGGATTTTGGGGCGCCAACAGAACTTGACTCAAAGCCAAATCGATTTCGCCTTCGAAGTATTCAGGAATCGAACTGGGCTATCCGAGAAACAGTTTTTGAGAACCCCATTTGGTCAAGCGCCAAGTTTGTGATAAGGATGTGCCTGCTACACTTAACGTAATTTTCTTCAAGCTTTCCTGCATTAAAAATTCGCTCTAGTAGTCAAATACGAGTACCTTGAAGCACTGCTGCGCGCTGCAGAACAGCGCACCATTATGTGCTTTACCAAAGAAAAGACTAAAAAAGCTATGAACGAGATGTGATTGCATATTCGAGTTAGTCACCTGCAGTTAAAATCAGTTTGTTTATGCTAAATCATGTTTAACAAAGCCTAAAGAGATGTTTCGTTTAACTCTGCTCGCCTCCACGCCCAAGCGTCGTGGCAACAAATGACTCAAATGCACCTGGGTGCTTCTAGAACATTCCTCGCCCAGCTATTGATCCGCCTGGTGCTTAGTCCTCTGCCTGGCTGCACTTCCTCTTCCCCTCGTCATTTCCATTTTGCACGGGACAAAAGCGCTAGCTACGCCCAGACGAACGAGCTTTTAAGCTAACTCTCGTTCGTCCCTGACGCGTGTCAGGCGATAAAATTGAAATGAGCAGGTGCTGACTAACTTGTCAAGTGCAAGTTCGTTCAGTGCAAATATGGCCGGGTGCTATATAACTCGTCCCGGATAGTCGGGCTTCACCTTCGCACCGCGTCCTACATTACAATCTGGTTTTCGCCGTTAAAAACTTGTTTTTTCTTTGTTAAGATGGTTCGTTCAGTCACTGTGGCAGCCTGTTTGGTGGCAATCTGTTGGTTGAGCCAAAGCGTCACGATGGCAGCGGACGATATTCCGCTTCAAGAAAATTTTGATGTGAGCAGATATATGGGAAAATGGTTCGAAAATTATCGCACAAAGAACATCCGTTTCGAATCTGGTACCGATATCCAAGCAATTTATACCCTGAAACCTGACAAGACCGTCAATGTCACCAATCGACAATATTTCCCTGACAAAAAAGCCTGGGACAGCATCGAAGGAACTGCCCGCATCCCAGACCCCAATCAGCCAGCTCGCCTATCCGTTAAATTCTTCTGGTGGCAACCTGGAGGCGATTACCGCGTTTTGTACACCGACTACACCAACGTGGCCATTGTTTACAGCGAATTCTCGATCTTGGGGTTCTTCAAAACCAAACAAGCCTGGATTTTGGGTCGTCAACAAAACTTGCCCCAAGCACGAATCGATCAAGCGTTTGAAATTTTCAAGAACAGAACCACTCTGACCAAGGACGATTTTTTGAAAACACCAACTGGACAAGCACCATCGTTGGATTGACCAAATGACAAACTGTTGGTTTTAACCGATGTTTTCATGTACTTACGTTTTACATGCGAGTCAAAGCCACGCAGTGCACTAAAGCTGAGTAGATTTTGAATATTCGCCTATTAAACCTATTTCTAACTCGATTTACGGTATTTTTGGATGCGGAGGTCAGAGCTAATTACAGTTGAGGTTGAATACTGACCCCGCAGTCACGATAGCATGCGATAGTCCGTAAGACGTTAAAAGACTCTCCTCGGGTTATTCTAAAAAAACAGTAGCTTCTGTAATATTCATGACAGCAGCCATGTTAGTGCAGTCAAAAAGAGTTGACCAGCCCTGATAGCCACAGCTCTCCTTGCAGCGCAGCTTCACGGCTGTTAAAAGACACAGCAGCGAAATCGAGGTTATATGCTGGGTTAGCAGGACCGTATTGATACAATTGTGTCTGTGTGATAATTGTCAAAAATATTCTATCTTGTATTACCCATGAAATCAAGTAGAACGCGGTCGCAGTAGAATTTTCTCAAACCAAAGGAGCACGAAGGTGCAAAGACGTTACGGCGCATTTTAAATCGGCTATTTTACAAATAGGCTCCGATGCCGATCCAAATTTGTATCCCCAAGCTATAATGTGGTGAAGGTGTCGGCTAGGAGATGCAATGAGCCCCAACACTAGCCATTTTATTATTGGCCACTATCATATAAGCCCAAGCTGTCTTTGTCAGTGAACTGGTAGCGTTCGCAGATTGATGTTTTCTATGGTCGACTTGTACTTAGGAATGCGCGTAAGATATATAGAATTTCACAAGGGTGACATAAGAAATAAGTAATCGTGCACAAGTAACGGGGCTGTCAGGGGTGTAGTGTTTACATTCTAGGCCTACACGCAGCCAGTTCCTGGTCGCCAGTCTCGAGAACATCAAGAACAAGAACATTCGGTCGTAACAATAGAATCCGGTCTGGACCAGAGAAGACCAGTGATAGATGATATAGGATATATGATAACAAGTGATACCAGCATGTTACATGCAAATTGATCTAGTTCCACTGGTATATAAGGTGCCTTCTTCGTTGCCTATGGGGCAGTGTCAGTGTCGTCAGTGTTGCCTTATCTCTTGCCGGGTGCGGCCTCTAGTAAATTGGACGTGATACATTGGTTCCCATAGCCGGTCATTACCCGGTACCAAGTGGTAAGTCACGATCCATCGACCAGTCTTCCGTTCTCTTCTCGTTTTCGGTTCCGGCTAGTGCGAGCCACGAACGCATGGCCGACCAGACGCCAGGTGGTGGTCTTACCTTAGACCCCCCTGCAGACGACGAGGAAACGACCGTTGTAATCACGCCCGATCCGCTCACGGCCGATCACCCGCAGGCAACAACCTCGACGAATGCCAGCGATCTTGTCGAAGCCGTCGTCCCGTTACGGGTCCGTCAACAATTTGACGCACTCGAACGACAGCGTGACGATGCACGATGGTCCACACGACAGGCCGAACAACACCTGGACGAAGCAGTGCAAGAACGAAATCAAGTCATTCGACAAATGATAGAACTTCGACGCAAGCAAGCAGAGCTGGAGACCCAATCCAAGACATCGGACAATATGGAGCAGCGACTGCTGAAGACGATGGATCAACGGCTCAGCGACGCAGTCAGTTCGATCGAGCACCAGCTACGATCGTTAGCAACAGTGGTCACGCAGTTGGTTCGGTCTGGTAAGACAGCAGTATCTCAGTTACCAGGTGGGCAGTCTAATGCACCCACCTTGGGAGGCCCATCATCCTCAACCACGGGACAGCCACCCAGGTCACAGGCGACACGTCAATCCACAGTCCCGCCCGATCAGTCAAAGTCCAATCCAGACGCGTTGGACCCGACCCCAACCAGAGAGGCGACTAGCGGTTGGTTCAGTTGGAACGAGTTTGAGTGGTTCGAAGTTGCCAGTTTCTGGCGTACACTATTATCCGGCATAGCGTTTAATGCAACTCATGAAGCAGACGAAACGCAAGACATCGACCGGTTACGCCAATCAGTCAGGACAGTGGCTCAAGCACGCGCCCAGCGCGAATTGGATGCGTCGTTCGGCCCCAGTTCAGGTTTGATGCAATTTTTCCTAGACCGTGTTGTATCCCGCTACGAGGAGGGTACTCGTATCACTCGCTTTTATGCTTGCTTGCCCACGAAGATTCGATATTTACATCCAACAACTCGTCAGCCGTTGTTGTATGACGACCAACGGAAGATGTGGACGTTCCCTGTTTCGACAGCAACGGACTCAGCAACGTCAAGAACGGCAGTAGCAGAGACTCGTTCCGGGTTCAACACCGACTCCCGACGACATGTGCAGTTCGCGGATCCTCCAGTCATGGACAACCACGATGCACCACCCCCCGCAAGCTCGGACATTGATCTGACAACAGTTCCTCCCAGAACCCTGATTGAATGGTATAAGGCGAATGAGGCGGAACTAACAGACGCAGTAAATACCATGGCCGAATTGGAATTGTTGGTACAACGTTCCCGTGAAACGGGGCAGCCGGTGCCACCGCCTGGTCATTTTCCGCCACAAGATGTGACAGGTATACCAAGTGGTACTGCAGTGACTCCTCATTCTTTACAGCCGCCAGCAGCCAACGACCTGCAGGCAATGATTCGGGAGACGATGCAAAATGCAGTGGCTCCTATGATCCAAAGTGCAGTGGCCCCGATCATGTCACGAGTGGACGAACTCGCAAAAACGACATCCAGTATATCTAACTCGATGCCCAATCTAGCAACTGCACAGCCAGTAACAATCGACGGCAACGCATCACTCGAGAATATCGACCTAGCAACGTATCATCGACGGCTCCAAGAAAACGCGTCAGCCCCACCACCAGGCGCGATGCACCCTGCGAAGTCGTTATCAATTATCGGGTCACGAGTGCAGCTGGCACTCGACAAGGGCAAAACCCCGCAGCTGAACATCAAGCCGTTTGACGGGACAGCCGAGTCGCCGCCATTGGACGAATGGTTGTGCGATTACCATCTACGAATGGAAATGTATCAGGCAACGAGTGATGTCGAATTACTGACAGTTCTCCCATTCTACCTTGGTGACAAGGCCAGTCAATGGTTGCGTGAGTACTTAAAGCGATTTCCCGATCGATCGAAACTAAGGTGGACGCAATTAGTTACTGACATGTGTTCTCACTTTCAGTTGCAGGATGAATCCTATCTTATGGCCGCGTTCCGCGAAACGAAACCATTAGCGAACGAGCAATATCAAGCTTACGCAAGCCGTTTGGAACAGGCAGCTCGACGCGCATTCCCGTCAGCATCACCCGATCATCTTAGGTGGATTCTGATCGAACAATTCCAGAAGAACATGCCACCAGCGCTAGTGACATTAATTCAAGATTTCTGCATCGATTCGTCGCACAAGACATCGTTCGAAGAGGTCAAGTTACGAGCGGTCAAGTGGCAACTTCGTCAGCAGACTGCAGCGCCCAGCACAGCAACAGTGGAAAAAACGACAGTTGCAGCAATTGATGCGGTCGATCAATCGGTATCACAGACCTACGCAGCGGGACCAGCACCGAGCCACCCAAGCAATTTCGGTTATACTGGCAATGCTTCACTATCCGTTCCACCGCCACCGTGGTCCGATCCTAACCAAAACCAACAGCAACGTCAAGATCGTCCTAGTCGGCCAGCAGCAACAGGTTTAGGCATGCGTGTCTTTCATTGTCCAGTTACTAGGTACAGCTACGATTCAACAGCTCAGCCAACACCCCCACCAGACTCGGCGACACGAGTTTGTGCTTCGTGCCATCAAGTTGGTCATTTCGCCCCGCTGTGCCCACAACGCCCGCCTTGTCAAGTGCTAGGTTGCAATCGTACACCTGGCCATGGACCATTCCGATGTCCATTACTGTATGGAGCAGATGTGGCTGAAGCTGTGAGGAACCAGGCGTCTGGCAATGTCTCTCAGTCGACATTTCATCAGCAATCGGCCAAGATCAATTCCGTATTCAGTCGACCAGTGGTAAAACAACCGTCAAGTCCAACAACACATCTACCCATGCGGCTACAACATTGGCAATCACCCGGAATCAATATTGGTATCGATGGTCATCAAACGCAAGTGGTGCTCGATTCTGGTGCCAACGTCACAGTCATGAGCCATATGGCGTACAAACGTGTTCATCCGCATTGGAATGGCAAATGCAAACCCTGCTCCCTCAACATCCGTACTGTAGACAACACGAATCCAGAAATCATGGGGACCAGGTATGTGAGTCTGACATTTGGTACTGTTACAGTCATGCATGAAGTCGTCATCTTGTACGATCCTGACGAGTCATTCACCATGCTGATTGGACAAGATATCAACCAACGATATGGCGCTACGATTTGCCATCATTCTCAAATGGTCAAGTTCAATGTCGGGTTTCTCAATAAAGTCAAGCTTCCATTCGTGCGCAATCGACCTTCAGCGTCAGGAAAATGCACGACAGTCAATCGTTTCACATCATGTCAACCACGTAGAAATGAAGTCCAGTCGATCAAATCAGGCAATACGAAACAACCAAACGACAACCAGCTGCTTCCGCACAAGCAACGTGACGGCCAGTCTGCCCGTTACGGGCTGGTTGTCAATCCTAGCTCAGTGCATTCTTATAAGCCAAGGGCGAAGAAACAATCGAAAGCCAACGACATTCCGTCCGTTTTGTCTTCAATTAGCCCAGCCCCCAACGTCGAAAGTGGTGAGGTAGTCTCGACTGCACCTACGAAAGCCGCTCGTGCAACTACCAGCTCCAAGAACCGATGCACTACGCCTGGCATCAAATATGTTTCAGCGATCAACGACTCTCGAGCAGACATCAACTCTACCCGAACGTCCGTTCAGAACTCGATGGCATTAAAGCGAAAGGAATCGCGATATCGACAGCAATTACAGTGCGCCTACTGCTGCATACCTGTCCATTCGTCCGACCACTCTACGCATCAGATGGTCGACGTGGCTACGTCTGCATGAATGGTTCGAGATGGCACACAGCCGATGGAGATTTTCCTTTGTCTCCGTCATTTTAGCAAGTTATTTGTGTTCTTTCTTTTTATGGGTCCAACCTAACACGCCAGGATAGCACCCAACCTCTTTTCGGTCACACGATCAACCACATGTTTAATGCAAATTCTCGTCTCGCCTAGCTGATGGTCGCCAGCTGGGCGCCATCAGCTCAACTCGCTCAATACGGACGGTATCTAACACATTCTTGTTTGTCTATTCCTACAGCAGGCGATAGAGTCCGCGGTCCATCACCATATCGCCTCCCAGTTACTGGCCAGGGCTGGAAGCGAATCAACATGGATGTGATGGTATCGTCTGCATGTCCCTTTTCCTTTCCACCCACACATTATTCTACACTCTGCTCTTGCACCCCGCTCCCCAGTGTGTTTTTGGTAGTGTCATCTTTCTTCTTCGATTTGGTTAGTTTTGCCTGCGCCCGGCCCTAACGATGTTTTTTCTGGTAATTACCTCACTTAGTCTCCTTGTTTTGGTCATTTTTGCAACCTGCCCTGGATTCGTTGATGACACTGAAAGTACCTTGGGACTCTTCTTTTCGCTCATAATTCTGCTGTTTTTAACGACCCAGCCTTCTACGTCCTCCTGGTATGCATTGATACATTGATTTATGGTCCTTTGCACTTCCCTTTTTTTCCGTACTGCCAGTGTGTAGTGTTTAGGGTTATGATTGTTGTTAGTCAGGACAAGATTTTTGGTTTCTTGGTTAGGACGACTAGATGGGTGGAGGTCTTTTCATAAGCTACTTCTCTGGATAGACCACTCATTTGTTGGTTTTTGCATGTGTGTTGGTTTCACACGGCGATCACTTCGATCATCGATCGCTTTGTCATCGATCATCCGATCATTCTGATCACTCGTATCACTTCCACTGGTACAAATCGACTATTTCGACCGCATTTCGACCATATGTTAGTCACATTTCGATCGTACTGGCGACTTTGCTCTGCTTACCCGGGCAGTGGTAGCCCTACTCCATCGGTCAGGTAGTACTGTCAGGGGTGTAGTGTTTACATTCTAGGCCTACACGCAGCCAGTTCCTGGTCGCCAGTCTCGAGAACATCAAGAACAAGAACATTTGGTCGTAACAATAGAATCCGGTCTGGACCAGAGAAGACCAGTGATAGATGATATAGGATATATGATAACAAGTGATACCAGCATGTTACATGCAAATTGATCTAGTTCCACTGGTATATAAGGTGCCTTCTTCGTTGCCTATGGGGCAGTGTCAGTGTCGTCAGTGTTGCCTTATCTCTTGCCGGGTGCGGCCTCTAGTAAATTAGACGTGATACAGGGCGACACAAGTGGGCCTTGCATGCATAGACAGCTACTTTTAAATGCTGGCGCCTACAACCTGGAAATATCAAAACCTAGAAATTGCTGCATGATAATTCCTAGCAGTTGTTACACATCTGCGCTACAGTATATCAGACCGATTCAAACAATGCAAAAAGGAAAAGGTGACCAGACTTTAGGGTGCCGACATGGTTGTTTGACGACGATTTGGGAAGGTAAATAAAATATACCCAAATTTATAATTTTTCTTTGAATTTGTGTCGTGTTCCTGTTTTACCACATGGCTCAAAACTGATGCGCGCTCAAGCGTGAACGAACTGACACAATATAACGACAGGATTTTGAATGCACCTGGCCTGACATGTAGACGCGAAACCCACCAGCCCAACTCCTCAGGCTGGGCTTGGTGCCGCGCGGTGAAGATAATCTTTCACATGAAAGATTATTTGTCTTCATGGCATGGTAAGATCCCGCTGGATCCGTGCGTCAGCGTTTTTCCAAGGCTGTCGCTTCTGTGGAGACGACATGTGAGGGATGTAAAGCTCATCCGAGTTGAAAAGATCACTGCTGTAGATCTTGTCCAGGCAGATGATCATGACGCTTGAAGCGCTAAATATCTTCTATGGAACCAGGTCTATATTGCCCAAACCATGAGTGATCGACTGCATTCCACTACCGTGCATGAGGGAAGACGGTTCACTGTCGGTGGCAACCTCGTGCCAGTCATTTGCAGCAGCATGAGAGATAGAACGTCATCCAAATGTCCCCATCCTTAAATAATTGTTCGAGGGCTTCTTTTGTGAAGCATCTGGAGAACATATGCAAGATGGCACCGAAAAGTTGTCTTTACACTGGGGTTCAGTAGAAGGCCAATGAGCCCCACTGCCGACCAGTATTCTGATCGCTGCTGTCGGCTTGGCAGGCCAGTGCGCCTGCGTCCCGTCTTATCAACGAATATCATCTGGACAGAAATCTATGGCTCGCAAGAAAATGTTCTCGAGTGCGTTTTTCTGCTTGATTGCTATCTCATTGATTCCATATCGTTCTGCTACCACTGACCTCATTCGCGGACTACAAAACCATACTTTGGAATATCCGTGTGACATCGTCGTCCTCATCGATGCGTCCGCTGGCATCAAACCAAAATACTTCGAGGAGATTCTAAATGTGACCAGGCAAATTCCAGATTTCTTCCGAATGGGCATCAACCAGACTCGAGTAGCCGTTGTGACGTTCACTTCAGAGTCCAAGATTCTATTTAATTTCACAACAAATGAAGCGAAAGTACGAGCAGTCGATGCCAGCCAAGCATTCGGGACATACGTCTTTCTAGGCCTGGAAGAAATCAAAGCAAGCGTGCTTGTGAACGCTCGACCAGAGGCGTACAAGATCATATTGTACATGACAGATGGAAAATCGGACCACGAAATCCGCGATCGAGAAGTGGCCAATCAACTCATTGAGCAAGGCTGTCTGATCTACGTAGCAGTAATCGAGTACTACAAGCAGGATATCGAGGAAATTATTCATGTGGACATAATGACGGGCAACAAATCGCTGGTTTTTCCTTTCGAGCAGTTCTCTAACTTCACTGGCTACTTCCTCCCCGAGCTCCGAGACAACATCAGATGCCAGCACAAGGACACGTGCAGGTTTGACCGCCAGATGAGCTGCGTTACCGCATGGTGGCTCCCAGCTTCTGAAGGCGCGAACTGCACAAATGCTCCCCCATCAAAACCACCCAATCGCCATTGCAATATGAACGATTGCGTCTTGACCTGTCAAAGATGGCCATGGCGTGAGCAGTGCGATGAAGACCCCGGAAAAAATGGGACAATCAAACGTGGCTCGCTACCGCCGCCGCCAGGAAGTGAGAACCTTTACGAGAACTGTCCGAAAGAGAAATGGACAATTTGTCCAAGCGCACCAAGTGAATCGACGACGAAGAGGACGACTAGTGGAGCAACGCAGGCCGCCGGAGCAGCTGTCACTGGTTCATCCGGTGCTGGACTCGCAACATGGGCCATCGCCCTGATCGTCATCGTCGCCATCATCGTAATCGTATTGGCCGTCGTGATCGCCGTTGCCATGGTGAAGCGCAAACAAAACAGGAGGAAGTCTCTTATGGCAAAAGAAGCTACTAAGAAGAAGTCGATGGGCGCTGGCTTTTCGAAATCTGCGGGCGTGGCTGGCCACAGGACGACAGCAGGGTCGGCGTCGAGAGGAACGGATGACAGTCAGGAAAAATCAGACACCGAAAAGTCTGGAACATCGCATTCAGGTTTCTTCACGGATGCTGCCAACCCCACTGCCGATCACAGTGTGCAAGTCAGTTTGTCTGAGGACAAAAAGATCCGCGATCGTAAAAACATGGCCAAAAAGTCGTCCAGCCAGGAGAAATAAATTGTTCGAATCGCAGCTTGCCAGATGGAAATTGTGACCCCGCAATTTTATGTGCTTGAAGGTACCACTTGAATGTACTGTAAAAGGTGGAGATAAAAATTTCATTTCCCCATCTGCATGGAAGTACACATGGATTCTTACTAACATGAGCATGAAAAATGGCTTCACGTAAAGTTTCTACATGACGACGCCGAGCCGATTTTCTAGGTCCTCTGCAAGTTTTCCTTATTTGTGTGGTTAGCCTATGAACAGCAAGAGATCAAGATTTCTTCGTGTATCTGGCATAAGACAGGTTCATTTTGCATCAGGTTTTCCAACAAATAATTATTGCTCTGCCGTTGCTCGCAGTGGAGAGCCAGATTGGTGGGGCTGTAATATTGACTTTTATAGCATAATTGACTATAATGGTTCATTTTATGAGCAGAAAGTCATAAAAAGCAGGGATCAGGAAAAAATTATCCCGAAAAGTCGATGCTTACCCCTACTCTAAACAGCTCGACCCCTGAGCCAAATACTTATTTTCTTAGACGCCTTCAACCTGTTTGGGTGGCCGGTTCCGTCTAGAAAGCAAGGCGCATAGCAGGTGGCAATTAGTGGTTCGACTTCTCAGAGGACGGAAGGGCTTCATCTTAATCATTTGACATACGCACCAGCAGCTGCTCACCCCTTAAGTAACGCCTGGGGTTACATCCTAGATGACCTATCCCTTACGCTGACTAAGGTGGCGAGTTTCATAGAACAACATGTTTTTGAAGTGACTTTCTAATTACTTCGAATTCCCTAATTAGCTTCGCAGCTTCTCCGAGTTTTGTCACATATCAAGTGGCCGTCGAGATCTGAAAGCTTTTGTTTGAACGCGCATCCGGTGCCACTGCTAAAATTCAATTGTACCTCGTAGAGGAAGACTCGAACTCTTCATCTTTTAGAACTTATTTTGAGCCAGTTTATCAAAAAAGTTCTAAGTTCGGTTTCTGTTCGAAGGACTGAGGATTTCGGCGAGTGGATTTCACTAAATATTTCTATTTTTTTTTATATCCGTTCATTTCATGAATAACATCTGCGACATTTCCGAGTCTGCTGCTCAGGCTGCATTCTATCTGAATATTGTCTCTTACCGTATCCTACTATTCTTCTATTTCTTCCTCGGCGTGAGTGGACATGTGTTTCTTTTAAATTGTTTTTATCGTAAATCCAAAACAGAAGGCTCTTGTGCCTACCAGGTCCACGTTACTGTTAGTAAACTTTGTGAAATTTTGTCAGTCACTATTTACATTATAACTTTTAAATTATATTCCGGATTAACCGATCGTGGTGTTGAAAGATTTGCGAGCAACTACGCCTTACAATTTTTCACGGCGCATTTTGCCCAGCCGATAGCCATGTGTTTCGTGATGAATTCCCTGCTCCTCATTGTCGCAATGCTGGCTGATCGATTATTCGCTGTGTCGAAGCCAGTTATTTATAAAAAAATCATGGCTAATTTATATCATCGATTAGTCTCTGTCACTTGCTTTTGTCTCTCAGTATTTCTTAACGTATGGGATGCCTGGGCGTTTGAAGTTTCTTCGTTGTCAAATTTGACCAACGACACAAACAGGAGTTTTCAGTTTGATGAAATGTATGAGATAGTTCCAGCTGGCCCTGGAACATTGTTTAAGAACTGCTGCCTGGCAATTGGGTACGTGCGCGCAACGATCGGAATCGTTTCTCTGGCACTTCTGGTCATCATAAACGGTCATTTTGGCCTCGCCCTTAAAAAACGCAACAAGAAATTAGCACAGATGACAACAAATGGGGGAGAGAAACAGAGAGATCGAATGGACGCTGAAAGGGCTCAATTGACGCTGGCCATATGCATGTCTACTTTAATCGTAACAGGCCTAATTCTGCATTTTGTCCATAGTATCCTCCAGTTGGTAGTGCCTGATTTGATGGCTTGTTGGGATGGAATATTTTCTCCATTTGTCATTGCTGGAATAGAAATGGCTAACATTTTGGATTCAATTCTTGTCATAGCTCTAAACAAGATGGTCAGGAATAACTTTTTTGGATTTTTGCGTTTGCATAAAGTCTGTCCGAGAATTAAGACTAAAGTTGGGCAGATTCAGCAACTCGGAGTGCAAGAAATTTGCCAACCGCTTGGAACAGACAATCGGGCGTGTAAATTGATAGGAGCAGCTACTAAGCGCTTGTAGTTTCCAGTGTTTGTTTGAACGCATAACGAAATCAGAGAAACACTGACTGGTACTTTTGGAGTATTTGTATTTTTCATTCGCTTATAGTACTGGTCTTATTTGTTTTGGCTGATACGATTGCACTATTTTTTATCAATGCTGAAACGCAAAACGGGAGAAACAATAAAAATATGGGAGGATTCAGAACCGGAATTTAACTATATGATGTGGCGAATCCGGCCATCCACAAAGCGATGGTGCCATATGGTGGATATGAGACACCATAAACTTTGAGTGATTCGGTTTCCACCTGAGTCGCATTTTTGCCAAGTTCAGTCAGAAATTTAATGATTTCTCGAACCTCGAATTTGGACGTTTTTCAAAGTTGCCCTGATTCAAGAGCAGTTTTTCCCCGACTTACTCGACCTAGCCTAGCGCTGTGTACCATGTATGGGTACTTCCAAGATGTTGAGATCAACGGCCATGTATATCAGCAGATTCAAAGAGCAGCGATTTTATATGGCAGTTGCAAGAACTTTTTGAACTCACTACGTAGTTTTTGCCCATAAGAGCCGTCACAAAGGACGTCCCCGCGAAAAGGCGGTTTTTACTTTCCAATCCCGCGTCCTCTTCTCATCAAAAAAGGACGTCCGTTTTGGGGACTCCTCCCCCGGCCCCTAACAAAGCATTATTCCATACGTATTAGTCGCACCAAGTCATTGAGTGATGATGATTTTACTGAATACAGACACTAAACGGTAGAATAAAACTGACATATGTGCCTGCGATCACACAAATCTAACCTTTCAGCCTACAAAGCATGCGAGTCTGCATACCTGGTCGATTTTCAGCATTTTCTTCAGGAAAGTGCCCCACAGTCGGTCGGTTTGGGGTACGGTCGAGCATGCACTAACCTAGGAGCCCAGGGGACCAGGAGTGGACAGGTTAGTTCGTTAAAACAGGTTCCTGTGTAGAGTCACTGCGCAGGCTCACGGCCAGATCGGATTGGGTGGCAACCGATTCGATCAGTAAAATCACCATCCGAAAATTCGGATCAGATCATCTGATCTGAACTATCGGATTCAAAATTCTATGCCCATGATGTGTGCACTATCCGCTGGCAAACAACTAAATATTGCACTTTATATGCGACCAATGTGAACCACTGTGTTTTTATGCGTGTGATGAATGAGATGAGATCAATATTCTGCATTGATGCTTCCTTTTTTCTGGTCATAATTAGAGTTACAAGTCATCTCATTTTTATTATTTGAGACCACAGAAAACATGGATGGCTTAAATTTTGCAAATTACTATGTAGTTGAGTCGCACGGCAGAAATACAGTATTAGTAAGGAGTAGAAACATGGTGGGAATATGACTTTTTATGAAACAGTTTGAAGTAGTGTTAAAATGACCTGGATTTCTCACTGTCTGACCTGACCCTGACCTGCTGAGACACAGCTGACAATTTCCTGGCATTACGTGAAACTTCACAGGCAGTCCAAAAAACTGAATTTTTATCAAGCTCAAAAAGATATGCAAAGCTGTTTCACTGCTTTGGGAAAACTAGAGAAGCTGACACCCATCGAAAATCAAAAATAAATCTTATTTGTTATAACGTCACTTCCTGCTCAAACTGCCTGCTGCGTCGATTTCTTTTCGCCGTAATCCGCGCTCTACTAGGCCGAGGTGGCTGGCACAGCCAGAGTAGTTATCTTGCTCCAATGAGGCCGAGCTTGAATAGGAACGAATGGAAATAGATAGAGATGGCTATGCCACGGATGGATGGCATACGCAAGCAAGCGCTACGCTGGCACACAGCAGTCTATGCAGCTAGGCTAGTAGATTACTGTACGTAAGATTACTGCAGTAGCACAAGACTCACACTCAGCAGGGGCCAGTTTCACAGTGCGATCCTAACTGTTCACAGTACGAATTCAGGGCACCATTTAGGACAGCAACTTGGGACACCGCTGAGACACCAATTCAGGGCGTTTCCACAATAGCTGTCCTACAGGTGCCTTATCCGTGGATTTGGGCGGGTCCTATGACAGGCCTGATCCTGTTTCGCAATTTAAAAGAGGATGAGCTAAGACACTGCTAGCGGACCACAAAATTTAACGCGGGAAATAATATTGTACGTGTAAGCTGGGCACCCATTACTAGTCGAAGTTTGCTGTGTAATTGTATCTGAATAATTTTACTATGTCACGAGGACGCCTTGGCTGCGGCAGGCCGGTCCACATTATGTGATCCCTGTAGACGTGCTAAATTGGGTTTATTTTATAAGCTTTACCATAGGTTTTACGATTTTGCAATCTTCGTTTTGTGCACAAAATCTGACCGCCATGTCAGCAGACTGCGTGAACCGCATCATTTATTTTCCAAGTCATAATTTTGAGCCCACAGAGTTTTGGGTTTTCTGCGACTGTTTTACTGGATTCTGTACCATGGATTTATGCTTGCTAGTGGCTTTATGCGCACTCGAGGGTGAAGGAACACATTTTACGCGAAATGATTTACCGGCTTGCGAGTCGAACACTCACCCGTACGCACCTGGCGTGAGAGGCAGACGCCAAACCCACCAGGCCACGAGGCCGTCTTTCGCTGTCAGAATACTCTGACTGGGTGCAAGAAATTCTGACCTTGACCGATTTCAAAAAATTTTCTTACCTGATCTTGACCTTCACCAGACCCCAAAAAATTTTCTGACCTTGACCCTGACTTTGATCAAGGGTCGGTCGATTGGGGTTTTGACAGAGTTCTGACCTTGACCTTGAGGTCATTTCTAACACTAGTTTGAAGTTACGGTTACAGGCATTAATGAGCAAAATGGATATTCTTTACTTCACTTTATCAGCTAGTAATGCACAATAGGTCAATGACGAGCACCAAGGTAATGCCTTGAGGGGCGCAGCTTGGCTTTCAGGTTTAATTGTCGGGGCGAAAATGGCGTTGGCGTCGGCTGGAATAATGTCAGGAGTAAACAATGCCTCAGACATAGAACATGGAAGGAGGGAGAAGAAGTGAGGCTAAATTTTACATCAATTTCTAGATTGAACCAGCCGCGGGTGCTTTTTCATTTGGTACTGCACCTGGCGCGCCGTCCATAAGCTTCATGCTTGCAGAGAGGATTCAATACAATGTTCCAATCGCAGATATTCAAGCATTTGAAATGCTGACCACATTCTCTCTTCAAAGCTCAACCAGTTTTGGCAAGGCGAGAGGCAAGGCCGTAGTCGTGTACCCCGCTTCGCCAGCTGCGAAATTGTCCGGCTTGTCATTAATACTATCATGAAACTGTCAAAAGAATAAGATGGTTAATTTAGCACCGAGGATATTGGTGCCTCCCTACGATCTGCAAGCTTGTACTCTTTAGGCACATAACTCATTTATAACTTCTAATTATTTTTCGAAGTGGTGTTTACCTACCTATGCTATATTCTCTTTTTCCACACCTTCTGTATTGCACAGTATGTGCACTGAATTAAAATTGCATATAGCGACTCTTTTACTCGAGCAGTACGCACAAATATGGCAGGAACAAGTAAACAGTACCCATTAAAAAAAAAGACGTCATTCAATCCTTCCTCCGATTTACTGTCAGATACGAAAGGTGGACACCCTTACCCTCAAAGTCTATTTTCTCTTACACTGTAAGTCTGACTAGTCTAATGTAATACTGCTTCAATCTCACGACTCAATCAATATGACAATCATTCTGATGGTCGTCCTGCCCTCAGAAAAATCAACTTTCAACGAATTATCCCACGTTATAGTGCGTTGTCACTCCTGTAAGCTTCGTTGAATGTACGCGACATTATCCCTAAGAGCGGTAAAATGTGATGAGTATGCGATGAATTACTAGTTAGTGCATAGGTACTTATCGTTATCGGTTAGTCACCAGTTGGCTATGCAGTTAGTGTCTCTAAATCTTGTGTATTTTTCTTGTTTGTTTGTTTCAGTTATCACCATCATGCTACTGTGCATACTGCAGGCTAAGGCAACGCCTTGTTTTCAAATGGCGCCTGTTTGGGAAACTCCCATAGTTGCTGCTAAACCGTGAATTCTAGTTGTATCCCTAATGGGCTGTCTCCGTGGTCGAAGCATTACGTAACGCCAAGGATTTATGTATTTTCCAGGCTTGTGTAGGCAGCTGGCTTTTGAGCGCCTCAAATTTTAGGGCAAGTGACAAATTGCATTCTCAGTTCATAGCTTCATTGGGCGTTGCGAATGCTCGGGTGGCCAGGTTCAGAAGGTTTTTTGTCGTGCAGGAAAAAAGTAGGAACGTGGTTTGCTCGGGGCAACAGAACAAAACAGTCTATGGACATATCCAGGAACGCATGCATAGAAAAGCTTGTGGGGTGGAGAGGACCACAAAAATGTATTTTCACAATCACAGCACTCGTCAGGAATCATGAATATAAACCGTCACTTTGACCATGACATGACTTGGGGTGCCATGACAGGGTACTTGGGGCTTCAGCTCCTACAACTCCTAGCAGAGTGAACAGCAGCTTTCTTTTAATTTATTGGTGAACGGGGGCGTTGAGTCACGGCTTTGAAGACTTTCATTGACGTACTGCGCGGAAACTCAGAACCTCCGAGCACAGAAAGACAAAGCTGGAGCAGCATTACTTCCTGAGACTCCGTCAGGCTCCCGTTCTAGCGAAAAAGGACAGATACCTGATAGCACAGCGAAAAGTTATAATAAGTGAAAAAAGAAGCTGTCTCAACGTTTGAAGAGTCATCGGAAGACTCAGAAAATGTTCTTCAAGTATTGTATTGCTCTTTCGATCCTGATTTCGAATTTTGGCGAAACACGCGGTTCAAAATGTCCAGCAACTTGCACCTCTCCCAGTGTCTGCGAGAGAGTACAATGCATCGAGTGCAACTTCACTCAAAGAACTGTAACCGACTATCTCCAACAAACTCGCATCTACGATGCTTCGACTTATTACAACTTTTCTGAAATCGCCCCATTTATAAAAACTTTGTTTATTTACACAATTGATGGGAACATCACATTCGAAGAAACTATATTTTCCTTGTTGCCAAATCTACAAAAATTAGCCATCCACAATCGAAATCACATAAATATACTGAAAGGTTCCTACCCGTATTTAAAAATACCACAAACTGCATTTCAGCATACTCCTCAGCTCAAGTTATTCGATATTCACTCAGTTATTCCTGACGAGGATACCATTGAAGCTCTCCGATTAGTTAAAGATGGTCTGAACGTACTGAAAGTCAAATTTACTGACACTGGGAACCGTCTGCTGTCAGTCGCAGCTGAATTCTCGAACTTGACTGACTTGAGGATCGATTGTCTGCAAAGCAATGAGCCTTTTCCTCCAGCAATTCTCCAAAAATCGGCAGCCACACTTGTTGATTTAGATATTCGCCATTGTTGGATTCATACGATCAGCAGGCAACTGCTTCACGGTTTGAGCAATTTGAAATTTATAAGCTTTACAAGAATCAATTTGACTAGTATCGAAGAAGGCGCTTTAGATAGCTTAGTTAATTTAAGACATTTTTTTCTAGGAGGCAATTTTATTGAAAGTTTTCCACCAAACTTGTTTCAAAAGAATAAGCAGTTAAGTGATGTTAGCATATCGAACTTTAGAAGAATTCATAATTTGTCTCGAAACAATTTCACCCATGTCAATAAGTTTGAGGAGTTTAACTTCGAGTTCACTCTGCAGAATCATTTTTATGAATTGTAGCAAATTAAATTGTAGTTTTTTATGAATTGCAGTATTTACGAATCGTAAATTATCGTCTAAAGAATAAAAGAATCGTAAGTCCATGCCTAGTTGATTGAGGCGAAGTAATGTACTCCTATCCGCCTTGGTAGGGTGCTTTGACTAGTTTTTGTGTAGACTTTGCGTGAAATTACTTGCTCATCTTATAAAAAAAGAGAAAATAAAAAATTTAGAGTCACTACCACGCCTTTCATTCATAAAGTCCTTTTTGATGTTGCGGCTGAAACAATATGCATGATGATAAATACTATAAAACTAAATTCAACTTGTCGCCAGATTTTGCTTGTAAGTCCTCGCTGGCTACAAGTCTCACGCCTGGACTTTTTAATCCCTGAATTACAGATATCACACTAATAATTCACAATTCACAAAATTTCTTCGATGTCAGCGGTTCCCCATTCACTCCTCTTCTTCCAACTTTGTGTTCATGCTCATGGTTTATCATAATAGAATGACTCGTTCGAGGATGACGGGACACATGACACAAGATGATTTACCTTTGCCGCGTGTCGAACACTCCCTACTAACAATAAAAGTAAGCGCTACTACGCATAGCCCGAGAGTTAGGCACTCTACGCCCACTTTGTGGACCACGAACACAGGATTACATGATCGTCTGCTCGTTCAGTCGTCGTGCAGTCGCCAGGATCAGTCGTCCTGTTGATATTCATGCTGAAAAAGCAGCTTCTGCTCAGACATTTTCCCTAAGCCGTGGTTGCGCATAGCAGTGGCCGAGTAGACCAGCCATCCTAAGCCCTGGTTCCACTCTGTGCATTGGCTGGTCTTAAAGTTTCGAGTCTGTCATAACAGACTTTTTCGAAAATAATAAAACCGTTTTGGCATTATCCAAACACCTCTAACTCAGCTAGTCGCTCTGATCACTCTGAACTGTTGACGAGGACTCCATGTGAACGTCAACACATTTCTCACCATTCCTTTATTACTTACTTTAAAAAATTCTCATAAAACAAAAGGAAAACTGCCCAAGCTGTGCTTTTTAGCCCCACTGACATGACCTTACTCAAAGTTTTAAACTTATATCGAAACAAACTCCACCACGAATCTTGGCGCAACAAAAGTACAGATAGAGCAACGTCAAGTGCACTCAATGTCCAAAAAGTGTGAGATTGCGTCTCGACGTGTCGACAAAAAATGTCTGAAGTCCCGTATCGTCAGCATTTTACCGCTTTTTTTTGCACTGACTAAGCAGTCAAATTTAAAAGCTGTGAGCTTTTTCTTCGAGGCCTTCCTGACAAACCTCCATTCTTTCTTGAAACATACACGCTACACAGCGAACATTTGATAAATGCGGCTGCTTTGTTTTCAAGTGCCTGATAATCCTAGGAGAATGAAAAATCGCTTTCTCAGGTTGTTGCATCAGACACGCAGGCGTTGAGCTTGTTATGATTGTAAGGAAAAACCGCTGTTGACGTAATGCAGAAACTCAAAACACGAAAGACAAAGCACAAGCAGCATTTCTTTTCAGAGCAGTGTAAAACAAACTTCAAGATTGAGTGAAATACAGCCTGCTTGATAAACTCTGCTCATAGGGAATCTTAAACGAAAGATCGCTGAACAGAGCGAAAAGTCATAATATTCGTGAAAAAAGCAAGGCTGCGTCACCACTTCAATAGTCATCAGAAGACTGAGAAAATGTTCCCCAACTACTACATTGTTCTCTTATTGCTGGTCTCAAATTTTGGCAGAACGCACGGCTCACATTGTGTTGCCAGTTGCACCTCTCCTGGTGACATTCCATCGGTACAATGCATAGAGTCCAACCTCACTGAAACTACTGTAACTCAGTATCTGCAGCAAACGCGCATGATTCATGATGAGTCGACTTATTATAACCTCTCTGACATCGCCCCATTTTTAAGTAGTCCGGCCATTGATGCAATCAATGGGAATATGACGTTCGAAGAAAGTACATTCCCCTTATTACAAAATCTAGAACGCATAACCGTCTTTTTTAAGAGCTATATCGATCGGACGCAAGGCGCTTATTTGAAAATACCAGCAACTGCATTTCAGCATATTCCTAAACTTGAGTCGTCGTCTATCTACTCTTCCAGGTTTTACCCGATCACTTTTGACGAGGATACAATTGAAGCCCTTAGATCGAAGGGCTTCAAAACACCAATTAAAGGACATGCGTCGGGGAATTTCTGGTGCCAGAAATTACCTCAGGAAGGGCCGTTTTTAGCCACCTATTACAAATGGCGTAAGACTCAAACGGTGAACAGAGAAGGTGCGGGCTGGGGTTACTGTAAGCGCTCACCTGAGCTATGCCAAAAGTCAGAAAAACAGTCTCACACGGGTGATTGCCAGTTTCTTTTAGATTTATGTGGTTTTTATTTATTGTCCATTCAATTTTGGTTGAAATTTGTCTTGTTTCAAAATATATGCGCGAATACGGACTGCACGTCTTCATGCTTCACGATGAGGAACCCAGCACGAAAAGCAGACTTGTGATTTTTAAAATTGTAAGAAGGAAAAGATGGATAATATATTAGTTATCGATGTATTGAAACTCATGCTTGGTGAACAAAATGAGGATTACTCTAAAAGTCAAAAATAACTGCGCGTGATTGAGTTCGAACCCTCCTGTACAGCAGACCGATTGCAGAAACTGTGTGTCGAAAGTCCTGTGCGCCACAGACCTTTTGCATTCCTGGCAGTAGTCAAAAGATAAGCGGTTTTTTACCCCTTTCTGGACTTTCCTGTCTAATCAAATGGGATTTTCTCAGAGCGGAAATGGTGGATAATCTGAAATGCAGTCTTTCTTTTGGAGACAGCACGGATGATTGACCCGAATGACAGAACTGTTCTGATTCAGCTGCACTATATGTAGTACGCGATGGACCACCTTGCGCCAAACAGTGTAAATGGGCAGAGAGTGACCAAGAGAATATGACCTAAGTCCGAGTGGACAATTGTCAGTGCCAACTTTTGTTGCCTCAGACAAGTTTCCTGTTCTCTACTGAACTATTCTTAGCAAGTTTAACGCCTTTGCCCAAAACCTCGATGCATGCTTGCCTCTAAGAATGAGAATTCTTGCGGGGGGGGGGGGGGGGGGGGGGCTTTTTCATTTCTTTTTCGGGTGCCTTTTGTTCCATCGAAAGCCATTTCCTCTCGGTTTTAGTTTCTGCGCTCTTTGCTTTATTTATTTGTTTTTCCTTCAGGGAGGGCGATAGCTGACTCGGATTTGAAGAAGGCCCGAGCAGCGCACATAGTGTTCCCAGCATACGCCAGATACGCGTGTAACGAGTAACTGGAGAATAGCAGGTACAAGATGCGAGTATGAAACCACTGTTGTCGCACCAATTGCCAGGGCCACGTTGGTGCAGCCGTTCGATTCAACAGCCCATCAAAACTGGCTACCAAGGGCTCGAATCAACCAGCGATTGAACTATTGGGCTCTGAAAACATACTGAGCCATATGTTCTTTTCCAAACCGGTTACTTGCCATCATCTACTGACGCGGGGATGCTTGGCGCAGATGCACAGATGAATAAAATCTTATTTGCACCAAAAAAACGGTAATCAGCCTCTACATTTGACTTGACTTCAACGAACGAACGCCGATTCCGTTATGAGAAAACCCCCAGATAACATGCGAGAGTACATGCAATTGACTTCGCATCCCACTGCTTTTTGCATGCGTTTTAGAGCACTCGACCACCGGTCATTCATCAGGTTAGAAGAAGTAGGGGTGGGTCAGATAATAATAAATGCTAATAAAAGAGGCAGGTTCTTGTAAAGCTCCAATAGCCAAACAGAAAGGTCATCTGGTCACTGCAAGGGTCGCTAAACGCAAATCGATTATTCACCAGATGGAAATTGCCGCAATGATCACCATTATCTCTGAAAGAGCCCTTGCTTCTGCATGTAAAAAACCAGCTATCATAGTGGGAAGAAAGTAAAGTGTCGCTGTCGTGCAGGCGCAGGGGCGTACGCAGGATTGGGGGTCGTGGGGTGCCGACGAAAAATTTGCATAAATATGCTAATTTAGTGCATCGCGCAAAGTCCAGTTGATGGATGTGGCTACATGGAAAATGGAGTCCAGTTTGGTAGTTCGAAATGAGCGCCGAGGCGCAATCCGAGGGCCCTAGAGAGGGTGGGGTGCGTGGCGGGGGATATGCCCCCGCCGGAGGCGAAATTTTAAAAAATTTGGCTTCTCGCAGACACAATTTTTCAGGATTCTATTAAAAACTTGCGGGAAATAACCTGCTTTAGGTCAAAAAATCACTTTCTTTAACCTTGCCAAAAACTCGGGCCACCTCTCTGTCAAAAAGCTGAAGGCTTCTGCGTGGAATCTGACCTTCCAAAATCCGCGTGTAATTTTTCTGATCGTACAGAAGCAATGAGTGTCATCTATCATGTCATCATACTGTACTTACGATATACAAGAAAAACCCTTTAATGTTATCAACTAGATGCCCACTCTGGCCACTTCTCTGGTTTGGAAGGGGACCGTTGGCCGCAATGCCACCCGCTGTGCTCTACACTGGGTTCATCTCCGCCCCGCCGGAGGCGAAAAATTTCAATCTCACGAGTACACTGCGAAAACACAAAAATGTATAAGTGGACATGCAACCAAACGCATGGCTAAGATTGCACGAAGTTTGTAAAGGTCCTTACTTTACCTTTACCTTACTTTTAAGGGTCGTAGGGGGCCCGAGCCCCCAAGCACCCACCCCTGCGTACGCGCCTGCAGGTGATAAACGCGGTGGGTTTAGAAGCATATGTAGTCATACAACTTCTGGGTTCGATTTTCTTATCGAACAATTTTTTTGGACTTTTCTGAGCATACTGTACCGAACTGTATTTTAGAACTTTACAATTGCCTGCCTGTTGCAAGCTAAACGTTTTATTTAGCATGTAGCTTGGCCTACCGCTTTTGTTAGACGAGGTACAAGATTTGGGCAGGCATCAAATCACGCCCGCTGCGCCTTATTGATTATGGACACGCAGAGGCAGAGGATTGTGAGACGTTTTCCCCACTTGGTCGATTCCCCCCCCCCCCCCCCCCCCCCCCACTGAGACTATGCCCCCACTGAGACTATGCCCCCACTGAGACGATTCCCACACTGAGACGATTCCCCCCACTGAGACGATTCCCCCCACTGTGTCGTTTACCCCACCGTGCCTGGTGGGGGAATCGACTCCCTGAGACATGTGACGTTTCCCCTTTTGTGCCGGTTCCCCCACCGTGTCGTTTCCCCCACCATAATTTTTCGCCTAATGTGCAGACACGATTTGGATTGCAACAGGCAGTACGAGTGTGATAGACTTGTAGAATGTAGGCAGTGTAAAGTAAAATTTCGGTGCTGCCGCCCATGTGCAAGGTATTCAGGCTACGAACTTTTTGAACTCCTTCAAGTATTTCAGGAAGGATATTTGACACGCTGCCAATACGAGTGAATGTAAGACCAGGGCAGTTTTCTCTGCTATTCAAGACAGGGTTCAAATTGCAAATGTATGTAAAAAACCGATCTGAGGGGTGGATCAGTTCCCGATCCTATCCGACTGCTGGATAGGCATGATTAGCAACTGAAATTTTTTGCTCCTGTATCTGCTGAAGAATGATAAGGATGGCATTCTATGAAGAGAAAATCCCGTTTTCCCTTAAAAATTAGCATTCAATCCAATCCCACTTTATGCTCTGCTTATCTCTCACCTGTGTCCTTTGGAGTAGACTGACAGAGAGTGACAGCGAGGAAACATAGCAGGTTGGCGAGGACGCATTGCCAAGTACGTCATCCCCATCGCGATCGAATGATAAAACAACAAAATCGTGAGCTATTTGAGGTATATGTCATATATTCTAGGATTAATGATGACGATTTGTGCATGAGTGCTTTATTCTTAGACGAAGGCTCAAAATTTGAATAGCCGCAGTTTCTCAAAACTGATGGTGGGGGAAAAGACACGGTGGGAAACCGTCACAGTGGGGAAAACGACGCATGTCCCAGTGAGTCGATTTCTCCACCAGACGAGGTGGGGGAAACAACCAAGTGGGGGAATCGTCACGGGACCGTGCCAGCCACCTCGGCCTATAGTAGAGCGCGGATTACGGCGAAAAGAAATCGACGCAGCAGGCAGTTTGAGCAGGAAGTGAGTTACAACAAATAAGATTTATTTTTGATTTTCGATGGGTGTCAGCTTCTCTAATTTTCCCAAAGCAGTGAAACAGCTTTGCATATCTTTTTGAGCTTGATAAAAATTCAGTTTTTTGGACTGCCTGTGAAATTTCACGTAATGCCAGGAAATTGTCAGCTGTGTCTGTCAAGGTCAGGGTCAGGTCAGAAAGTTTTTTGAGGGGTCGGTCAAGGTCAGGTTCAGGTCAGACAGTGAGAAATCCAGGTCATTGGAACACTACTTCAAACTGTTTCATAAAAAGTCATATTCCCACCATGTTTCTACTCCTTACTGATACTGTATTTCTGCCGTGCGACTCAACTACATAGTAATTTGCAAAATTTAAGCCATCCATGTTTTCTGTGGTCTCAAATAATAAAAATGAGATGACTTGTAACTCTAATTATGACCAGTAAAAAGGAAGCATCAATGCAGAATATTGATCTCATCTCATTCATCACACGCATAAAAACACAGTGGTTCACATTGGTCGCATATAAAGTGCAATATTTAGTTGTTTGCCAGCGGATAGTGCACACATCATTGGCATAGAATTTTGAATCCGATAGTTCAGATCAGATGATCCGATCCGAATTTTCGGATGGTGATTTTACAGATCGAATCGGTTGCCACCCAATCCGATCTGGCCGTGAGCCTGCGCAGTGACCCCACACAGGAACCTGTTTTCACGAACTAACCTGTCCACTCCTGGTCCCCTGGGCTCCTAGGTTAGTGCATGCTCGACCGTACCCCAAACCGACCGACTGTGGGGTACTTTCCTGAAGAAAATGCTGGAAATCGACCAGGTATGCAGACTCGCATGCTTTGTAGGCTGAAAGTCCAGATTTGTGTGATCGCAGGCACATATGTCAGTTTTATTCCACCGTTTTAGTGTATGTATTCAGTAAAATCATCATCACTCAATGACTTGGTGCGACTAATACGTATGGAATAATGCTTTGTTAGGGGCCGGGGGAGGAGTCCCCAAAAAGGAAGTCCTTTTTTGATGAGAAGAGGACGCGGGATGGGAAAGTAAAACCGCCTTTTCGCGGGGACGTCCTTTGTGACGGCTCTTATGGGCAAAAACTATATGGCGGTATTGTTATTGCATGTAGCTGCTGACTGTGGCGAATATCTGCTGTCCCCTTTCCATGTAGTAAAGAGGAACCAGAAAATACTGAGACCCAGCACATTCTACTGTTTCGGAAGATTTTTTCATTGAGGACAGAAAATCTTGTTTACGAACGTCTACGCGCTGTATGCACTCGTTTATCATAGAAAGCGTGGCACCGTGTTAGATGCAAACGATACGGGTTTTTTGTCCTACGTCAACCGCGTTACTAGTTGGGCAGAAATCGCCCTCCGTCTCCGCGTAAAACACTAAACTGTAACAGATAGAACAAGCAAGAACTGATTAGATCGTACACCAATTTCCACATCAGTGGGTACCTCGCGCGTGTTCGCGTCAAACGTGGAGTTAAAAACGTGTTTGTTCCGGGAGGTAAACCCCCGATTTCATTCGCCCCCTTTTTTTCCACCGACTTTTGCAGTCACTCAAAGAAGACGTGGAAAAACTGTTTTCGAGCAGTCGATTTACAGCACGTAGGAACATTCCATTCAAACTCGGACGACGCACTGATTAGAACTGTATGAATCAGTGCATTATCTAGGTTCTAGCGAGCGTCCAACGACATTCGTACGAGAATTGGGAAAACCAGGGAGCAACATAATTCACCCTATGGAAAAGAGCTGGCTGCCTGGGGCTGCTGTTCCATTTGCAGTATACAGATTGTGAAACAACGTCTAGCCCTCATATTCCTGGTTGTCTGATGGTAACGCGGCAACAGAACCTGGTTCTTTCCTACAACTTTCCTCAACTTTTTCATTTAGATGTCCGTTATCAACAAGGACCCGAAGAGTGGGGATGCAGCTGGCAGCAGAAATGGCAAGGCCTATAAATGTTCACATTGCGAGAAATCATTCGTCAGCAATGCTCATCTGACTCAACATGTGCGAGTACATTTGAATATAAAACCATTTGGTCCTTGCGAATTTTGTGGGAAAATGGTAACCTGATCTGACTTTTAGCAAAAAAAAGTTTATTGGAAAGTTCCTTTTGCAGTTCAAACAGCTTACGCATCTCCAGCAGCACTTGCGCACCCATACAGGTGAAATGACAAAAAATTGTGGAAGAAAAAATAGTGATGACATAAATTTTCAGGCGAAAAGCCATACGTCTGCTGTTATCCGAACTGCGGCAAGGCCTTTGCTCAGCTAGCAAATCTGCAACACCATTTTAAATATCACCAAAACGGTGGCCCCTACGTGTGCGACAGGTGAGTGCATTGTGCTATTATCATTTTATGTTCAGTACAGCAGTTATTTTTATCCCCTTCCGCGCCTTCAATATCCAATTTCACAATTTATGGCGTCGACGCGATAAAGCATATCAGCACAAAAAAGCGCTTTTCTTTCGCACTGGAACATTCCAAATCACGCATTCCCAAAAGTTTTGCAAAGTGAGGCGAGTGATGAGGGGGGGGGGCCTCGCAGCCTAAATTCCTGGGGGTGTTTAAAATAGTTGGAAAGATCTACTGTATTAAACAATGCACTTAATGCAGCAATCAATTGAGGGTCTCCAAGCATAAAGTCCACGATGTGGCAAATTGTGAGATTTGGAGTTAAAAGGCGTTCGATGTGTTTCTGATACTGTTGGTAAAAATACTCGATTTGGGTATACGTGTGCACGAAGTCTTTCGAATGCGTGTGCGCATTGCGTACTTCAAAAAGTATGCGCATAAGCATGCGTATTGCGCATTTTTCCCACTATAGCTATGATATATGTATCTAGTCCCATTCTGCGACTAACCGCATGTCCACAACTACAATGTCAGGCACCACAACAGTACTACAGACATTTTAAACATAGCAGAACTTGTCGCTGCCGCTCATGATCAGATTGAAAAACGTCTTCGGGGAGAAATTTCTGTTGGGCTCGATCATGGGTTATTTCTCAGGGCTTCCCTTCAGCCAGAATCCCTTTCTGGCCAGTCTTCCCTTTGCGCCAATTTCGCCTTTCGGTCAGTGTTTCTCTTCGACAGCACAGCAAATGCATAGGTGGGTAGTGTTTGAATCTCCAGAGCACACCCGAGAGTTGACGATGGTCAAAACGCCAGCGGCTAAAAGCTCTGATGATCTGGTCATTCTACGAAACAGTCGTGGTGTGTCATCCTGCTGCGTTTTTCGGAGACTGATTTGCGACCTCTCAAAAGGTTACCGGCGGAATTGTTCCGAACACTTATGCCATTATCATGTGCTCGCTGTTCATGCTCCCCGCTATGTGCTGATGCACGATATTCAAGCTTTCTTGGAGCCTTGGTTTGTTTCTTGAACACTTAGCACATTTTGTAGAAGGGTTTTAGGTGAGCACATTCCTGACAGAATGTTCGGCTTTCTTTCCAAAAAATATTCTGACCAAACTCTCTGGCTCTGGCTTCATTGGCATTCTAGCTGAAACGGGACTGGCTAAATGGGGACCCTGGCTAAAACAATACCCTGGACGAGCTGGGAATTTTTCTGGTCTAAGGGAACACTGGCCGAAATGAGTTACTGGCTGGAAAGGACATTGGCCAAAACGGGGCACGATCATTTCTCAGAGCACCAAGCTTGCAATCGATGACTGCAATGCCAAGAATAATTCTAACACGCGTCGTGGCACAAGATACTTGAACTACCATCCTATTCAGGGCACAACTTGCCATAGATCCTGTTTGGAAATCCAAGACCCTAGCGCAGACTTTGGCTCAGTGGCCGTATACTAACCTACAGCCAGTAAGCGACCGACTTCGTGCTTGTTTTGCAGCCTTCTACTGTAGTCTGACGTTAGGGACTGCGCTTCAGCGGCAGTCACTTACTAGCTGTACTGGTCCCTACTGGCCAATTAGTTGGAAAACCAGGTTTTATGAGCATTTTCCTCATATGCTTTATGCACGTAGGCTCGCTTTGGAAGGATCATTATTTGAGCAATCCTGAGCAGTCATGTCAAGAAGCGAGTCGCTTTGCGGAATCGAATATCAAATATCGAAATAGTGAGACCAAGTAAATTATCCGTAAGTTATGGCATCCTGCTATAACCTTTTACACTTAGTGTGAAACTCTGCAGTGTATCTTCTAAAGTGTCTTGACTGATTCCTTTAACTACTAATCTGACTCGTATTCCCGAGTACGAATATGCGCAGTATGCGTTGTAAGTGAAACATATGATACAAAAGTAAGCATACTGATCGGTAAGCTTTCCCTATGCACGCAATAAAGTCGGAAATCGCGAAATAATCTTTTATTTTGTTCAAACCGCTGACAATAAAATACGCATTGCATGTAATGCGTTAGGCAAACTTTGCGTATGCGTATTTTTTACGCAACCAACTGTAGTTTTTGAGTGTGCTCTTTCAGATTAAAAAAGATCATTGAATTTGTGCATAGGTCCAAAAGGTCGCGCATCCAAAATGGTCACGTGTGCAGGAATTTCAAAATACTCGGGTAGAAAAGGGTGACTTGGTGATGCAATAAACAAATAGCATATAATGGCCTCCGCATGTCTGCAACCACAAAAAGCTGTCTATCAGTGAGCAGTATTTAGTTACTGTGATTATTTTATTGAAATTTAACAAATGGAAAGCAATGCAGATTCTGATGAGGGCTTGCGCGCGGATATGTCAGCTATAAAGCAAAAAATTGCAAATGCAGTTGACGATGCCCCGTAATTATTGGGCAAACATTATGTCGAGTCCGAGATTAATTCGTCAGATTGTGGTATCTCGACTGATTTGGACCAGCAAAGCAGGGATGAAGCTGCTTTAGATGCAGAAACTTTCTGTGCTGCCCTGCAGATCGATCAAGTGGTGGCAGCAGTTATTTATGAACCATACATTAGCTGAAAGCGGTCAAGAAAGGGCGGAAATTTAAAAAATGACCAAGCAGAAAGCAGCAAGACAACGTGACGTAGAATGTGTCCGAGTGTCTAGGGCCAAAATGGCTCAGTTGCGTCAGTGAAGTCTAGCGCAGTTGGAAAGCAGTTTGCCTCGAAAAATACCGTTTAGTGCAATGCTCTCGTCAGTGACGACCAGCGGAAGGCCATTTTCGACTGGTATCACCAGGTGGGTAAGCAAGCGGAAGAGACTTTCTTTTTTGGCTGCATCAAACTGCATGAACCATATCGGAAACGAGTTGGAGCCCCGTCATCATGCATTCTCATATTCCTATGAAATCAAGGTTTGCAAGCGCGCGTTGTTCTAATTGATGGATATCAGCCAGAAAGTCATTGATCGTATCCAGCGATCATTAGATTCGAATAATGCTGGCCTATCTGCAACAACTCGGGGCCGTAATTGAAATCGACCAAACAAAGTATCAGAGGAGGACAAAGAAAGGATCAAGCAACATATCAGCAGCTTTCCGATAAAATACTCTCGTCATCACAATCCAAACGAAGTACCTGTCGCCCATGTTGACCCACCATCTCCCGGGACGTATCTACTCTTCAGGGAGAAATGTGCAACAGAAAGCACTGAACCAACCAGTGAACGATGTATATCGCGACATATATAAGTCCGAATTCAACCTGGGATTTGGATCACCGGGCTCAGCTGCCTTTTCCAAATGTGCCTCTCGAGAAGGTGAAGAAGCTCACAAATCAAGTTGTGACCATGGAGACTCCCAATTATGCCGTGAGTCAAGAATTTTTTCACCGTTCTCAAGCTGCATTGTTAAAAGCTGCCCGCAAACGCAGAATTTTGCGGTGTCCAGTTTTACCATCCGAAAAAGAAAACTACAGTAGGTACATAGGGATGTGCAAAAGCGCCTACTTCATGCAGATTTTTCGAGCACCTTTCAAAAAATTGGTTACTTTACTACATTGTATAAGTTAGGGTGCTGTGACCATGCGCACACAGTCTACAGGGGATAGTCTAGGCCGAAGTCTCTGATCAAAAAACTCTGACTGGAGGTGGGCAAGTCTCGCGACTATACCTGCCCTAGAAACATCAACCGATGTTTCTAGGGCAGGTATAGTCGTAATTGGCGTCCCAGCCAGGGAAACGTATCGACTCCTGCCCGCCAAGGCTGCTGGTCACAGTACTTTGCACTCTATGATGGCTCATTGCTTCAAGGAGATAAAGTCCACTGTCCGATGCAAAGCAGCTTTTCAAATCCATATGCGGTTGCCGGGCCTTGGCACAGATGCCGCTGCGACGAGCGCAGCGTTAAAAACTTTACAATCTTTAAATCAGAAATGTGATTTCCAATTAGAAGATGGGTACGTGGGAAAACTAAATATACGGGAATATTTTTAAACGCGTTGAAAGCTGTGAGTTTTGGCAGGAAGCTGGGGGGAGGAAAGACATTGCACTTACGAGTAGAGATATGCTGAAGTAAAAAATGAAGTGAAGTGATGGTATAAACTAAAAATATGGATGTTCGGACTTCGCGTTTTCCATTTTGCGCTAAAAATTATGCAAATAGTGGTTTCAGTACACTCCGAGAAGATTATCCGTTTGTTTTCTTGGCTGAGGTTTCGTCATAAAATTTCAAAAGAATGAAGCAGTAAATACCCTTAATTTTTAGTCTCTCAAGAGATGAGATTGACAAGTACACCCATGTTGCCGATGCGATACCGTCATCTTATTGCTTTACGACATGAGATTTGTCCACCCTTCGATGGAAACCTCATCCATGAAAATTGCCGCATCTGCATTCCATACCATCATCAGACAGAGGGCTTAACAAACATTGCCCATAATTCAGTGAGCCCCCCACAATGTTGTCAGTGTGCGCCATCGACAACTACAATAATCAGCTTACGGGGATACTCCAGCACAAAAGCAAAACTACTCTGTGTGCTTTAATCACCTAAATGCGTACGAACTCATGCCTCATAGCGTTACTTTTTGAAGAGTCCGTTACTTTTTGAAGAGTCCGTTACTTTTTTAAGAGTCCGTTACTTTTTTAAGAGTCCGTTACTTTTTTAAGAGTCCGTTACTTTTTTAAGAGTCCGTTACTTTTTTAAGAGTCCGTTACTTTTTTAAGAGTCCGTTACTTTTTTAAGAGTCCGTTTCACTGACAGTCTCTTTTTAAAATCCGATCTTCTTCCAGATGCTGCGATAACTTTGAAGACCTGCACTCGCTATCAGGCCATCTTCAAAAACATCAAATGGTGAAGGAATCGAAAGTTCTTACTTGCTCTCAGTGCGGCGTGTCGTACACGCGAGCTTACCATTTTGAGAGACATATCAGCAAACATGAGAAGCAAGGCTGCATCGATAGAAGAACAACGACCTCGTCATCCGTCGATAAGCAAGGACCAAGTGAGTCGTCATTCTCGGCTTCAGACCATGCAGTTAGTCTAGCTTCGATGCCTGCTGAAAATACTGAAAAAAATACCGAAACTTATTCGGCAGGAGTCCACACGAATCCCCCTGGATCCAGTGACATGGAAATATGTGAATCAAAACCTGACAAGAGAAGCCTTGGAACGAGCAGTTTTGCGGACAGCGTCGAAAGCAACATTGGACAGGCGACTATGAGTGATTCTTCTGCGTCAGGAAGCAGAAGTGATTCTTCATTTCCTAAAACGTTTTCATTGCCAAGAAGACCAGAAGAAGCGTCAGTTTCAGTTCACACTGCAGAATGTTCAGGCCAGAGGTATGTAAATCTTCTTTCTTGTTTATGCTTCAGATCGATGTGATTGTCAAAACTGTAAATATTTAACTTGAAACCTGAAACGATAATTTCAGACTGGACTAATCCTGGGCGTTAAAATCAGGGGCTCCACTGATTTCCCCTGTCTGACATAGTGCTTTCATAGAATGCATGCATAGGAAAGAAATCTTCACAAATATGCATCATGGAATCTTGCTGAAGATCACCTAGCAATACTTCATCCTTTGCTCATAATCTACATAACGGTAAATGTAATACTGTATATTCTGTATATATTGGATATCTAAAAAGTAGGTACCTAAAGTATTGCGTGATTAAGCCATATACTCTACGCAAAAGTGTAAACAAGTGAGGGGGCAAACGTGAAGTTTTTGATGCAGTAAGTCGATTAAATCTATGCTATGCAGGGAGTTCGAAAAGTTTGAAACCCGAGTACCATGCAGATGAGCTGCAGCAGCGAAATTACACCGCCACACACCCTGCAGTACAAAGTCTCTTGCAAAAAATCAGTGCAGTACAGTGGCTGCCAGTAATATTTCACGTTTTTGTTTCAGGGTTACCCGCGCCCAAAAACTCTGTTCGGAGGGTATTTCCGATTACGCTATTGAAATACAGGCCATGGATCAGCTTAATAACATGCTAAGTGGTGTCTAGAAAGTTTTGTGTTCGATTGCTGTAGCCAAAGATTGCTGAGTTTCTGGTTTGACGACTCTGATCAAACCTCCCGATCAGCTTCGTCTGATCGAGGGGGCTGATCGAGCTTCCCCCGAAATAAAAATCATTGCCCTTATAATGAGATTGAATTTTAGTGAAGCTGCTTCGATCATCCTGGAAAATATTTTAGAGGCAGTTCCAACTACAGTGCCTTAAAAAAGCAAAATTTCCTACAATTTTACTGTTCCTTATCCAACTTTCGAGCACTCTCCTGCAAATGTGCATGACATGCCCTCAAATGGTAAATGTTATGCTCATGTTTCATCAAGTTCCCAAATGTAGAGAGGTAAATGCGCATTCGAGGTTGATGGGACACAGCACATACGGCAATTGATCTGTGCGTGCTCATTTGACTTGCTGTATAATGAGTCGAATATGCACCGCACACATCGGTAGAGGAAAACACTTAAAAAGAAACTTCAAACCAGGGCTACTGTGGTTTACTCGGTTCTCTCTATACCTCTTAGCGTATTCCAAACGAGTGGTTTCGCCTGATCTTGTTTGACATTTCTGTCAGTTGGCAGAAACTGAAAACTTTTCGGGGTGGCTAGGACCACAGCTTCTACCTTTGCCCCTTTATATCACAAACCTTTAATTGAGTCCACCTCGCTTTCAGTCCTAGCAGCAGGCTTGCGATGCGACGTTATCGGGGACTTTTTCACATTTTTAATTCACCAAAAAAGTGTCACATCGCATCGAATAATACTTTGAGCTCTGCGAGTTTTTTCAGTGGCATGCCAGCTGTAGACATTCTAAATTTCTTTTAAAATTTCCATTTTCCATTCGGCAATCACTCATTGGTGACTACCTACATTACATAGTTACTGTAGCTAGCATGGGTACTCGGCAGTCGTATCCAAAGTATCGCAAGCTATGGCAGCAGTGAAGGGCTAAGGGATTTCGACTCTACCTCCTCCGCTGATTCACCCCAATCAGCCGATTGTCGAGGGCCATTTCCCCGCGAAGGCGTCCTCGAACACTGCAGAACCAGCCCACGACCGATAGATAAACCAGTTACTGGACACCATCATAGTTTTCTGGCTTCTTTCAAATCTTATTATCATCTACAGCAATGAGAGAATTCAGGTGGAGTCATTGCAGAAAACTGAAATCCTTCGCCTATCCTTGTGTGATAAAGGTATTTGAAGTTGAATTCTGCCGCGCATTTTTCTTTTAACAATCACTACGTTGACAAGCACAGTACCAGGCCTTAATCTCGAATGGATCCTCGCGCATTAGAGTAGGTCCAGTTTGCCATGTTTAATTAGGCGAGGGCCCATGCTGTGCCTATTTTGCATTATGTCACTTTACCTGCACCACTGATTTCGACCTCTTTCTTAGTGTGCATATTTGTTCAGATAGACCAGTTCTTACCAGTCATGTGTCTTAGGAAGGCTGTACATAGGAGCGTCTGTTCATTTATCAGTTCAGCCATTGTACGTCTATTGCTTATATTAAGTCTTCATCAACCAGCTCGTTATGGCGGCCGCGGTGGTGCAGCGATTCGGCATTCGTCGGTGCGAATCGAGAGCATATGCTTTACTTGTATCCTTTTAAGTAATACTTGAAGCTACGTAGCAATTGCTGACAATGAGAGCAAGAACAACACAAACGCGGCCGCGGTTGTGCAGCGGTTCGGCATTCGTCTCTTGCTTGGGAGTGAGTGGCTGGACTCGTCCCGGGTTCGATCCCGGTGATGGAGGTCGGCTTGCGAACCATAAACCCTCGCTGACCTTGCACGCCAGGCCGTGGGTGACTCACTCGGTACCGCCGAGGTGCTCCGAGCGGAGGGGCGGAAGCCAAAGGAGGAGACAAACAACACCGACACGGTTCAAAGCCCGCCATTGTCCGAGGAAGTCGGTGTGCAGTCCAGGATCTTCTCGTGTAGAGTGCTCCTAGTGGAGACACTGAGGTGCTGCTGTGTGTGCCGGTCCCCGCACAGCCCTGCTAAGAAGGTTGACTGCTGGCTGGCTGGAGGCAAAAACGGGCTACGAAAAGTAAAAAAAAAGAAAAACCAGGTATTCGCATAATTCGTTCCGGTAGTCAGTCAATGGCACGCACCGCTGGTGCCCGTCGTGACGTTTGGTATCAGCCATATCAACGCTTTTTGGGTAAGCAGCATTGAGTGTGGTGTGGTTAGGTCTGTAGGTCACAACCCATCCAACTTCATCACACTCTGACGAAGTATGACAAGCCGGTGGATGGCCTTAGCCACACGGACGAACCCACGTAGCGCACGACACCTCGTGTACCGTTAATTTATCAATCACCTACACGGGCTGTGTAAACCAAACTTGGAGGGCGGCTGCACGTATCGGTTTTGACAGAGGTTCTGATGGTCTTAAGTCCAGATCGCCGAGTGCAATTCAGATACAAGTTACCACCACCCAAAACCCATCACACTGCAAACCAAACCAGTCACTCGGCCTGACCTGGGAGAGACAGATCAGCTCCTCGAACCAGTGCCGACAAGGCTTACACGCCTATTACAAAACCAATCCAACAGTACTGATGCAAGATTCCGCTGATATAGTCTTATCTGTAGTGCTCTCTGGAATCCGAAAGAGTCTTCCTTTAATTGAGCTATACAGTGCATATGGTATTTGCGTATGCATTCTTTCCTCTTTACTTGTTCGTAGAACAAATTTACTATCGCCCAATAACGGTGCATACTGTATCTCGTAAAATCTCTACGGAACTAAGTGGGGCCAATCTTCAATGAACAAAAGCACCTGCTGAATCGAATCTACTGTATGTAAGCTTCCTACTCCAGTTGAGCTTAAGAAAATGAAACTATTCTGGAGGTAAAAGGATGAAATCTAACTTTTCAAATTTTTTGACGTGGGTGAAATTGTTGCGAGAAAAGTTAGTGATCCTTTTTTTGTTCACAAAGCGAACATGACTCAACTGCTTATTGTTTTGAAACAAGTTTGGTGGTAAGCTTTCGATAAAATTGTCCTCCAAAAAAAGGTTGTTCAAGCTAATCAAGTCGTCAAAAGAGCCTTCTTCGATTCGCGTCACATTGCTGTTGTAAATGGCCAGAGATTTCAAATTGGCCAAGCCGCGAAACTGCTGCCTGACGATGGTGGGCATCCAACAACGGCGCAGAGTGAATTTTTTCAGTGTGGCTGCTGACTTTAGATTAGACGCTGGTGGAAATGGTTCATTGTCGCAAAGGCCATCAATCTCGAGCATGGTCAAATTTGTGAATTCCGCTAAAACTGAAAATAAGCGATTTGCTGGCTCGCAGAATTCCAGTGTCAATTCGTTGAGCCTGTCTTTGACCGATCGAAGGGCTTGAATGGTATCCTCGGCCAGGGTCACAGATTCAGCATCGAAGTACTTGAGTTTGAGATTATGCTGGAGCGCGGTTGGTGGTATTGTCAAAGGAACGCGTATTGTTGGATCCATCCGATCGCACTCGATTTTGAAGACTTCCAGATTTCGCAACGAGGAGAACGTGCTTTCTTCGAATGTCACGTTTCCACCACGCGCAAAAATAAGGAAACTTTTGAGAAAAGGGGCGATTTGAGAGAAGTTGTAAAAAGTCGACTCGTGATGACGGTCTTGAATAGGAGTTCTTTGCAAGAGCTCTGTCATCGTTGTTTCGGTCAGGTTGACATCTCTACAAGCCACTATTTCGCATTCACGGCGGCAAAAATGCGCGACACATTTTGCACCAAATGTTCCACCGAAATTCGAAAGTAGAAATAAAAGAGCGATGCAATAATTCAAAAGCATATTCGGTGTCTTTGCGTTTTCAGTCTTGCAAAAGTACGGTTTTTCGTCAGTACGAAATTCACCAAATGTCTTCTTCTTGGAGAAGTAGAAGTGAATCTGGAGCGGCCGCACCAGTCGGAGGCAAAAGTGTGACTGGTGACGAAGTTTTATGGACACGATCGACGACTACAGTAGAGGAGGAACTAGTCGAAACAAGTCACAATTAATGGTCGTCCAAGTTTAGAAAGGCCTAAATAACAAAGCATCACGTCAGCCCTGAAAATATGCACCCGAATCTGCACCTAGACCTCGCAACACCCAGCATTTCTCAACCGCCTGGTCTTTGATGGAAGTGTTGCTGTTAGATTTCCAGACGCTGACGCTAATGCGTCAATGACTGGGCCAACAAAACTGAAGCCTCGTACATTCCTAACAGTCTTGAAAAGTCTGCTTGTTGGTTACCCTTAAAATTACAACAGGGCGGACACGTGAACCAGCTGCTCCATAAATCTTCGATACTAACAAAACAATACCCCAACGAGGAAGAAAGGACGTTTGCTGTGAGGAAGCTACAGTAGGGCGCAGCTTCGAAAAACATGCAATTTGTTCGATTATCGTAAGCCTGCTTTCGGTTGAGTCGAACTGGTGATGATTTAATCTAATCCAAACACAAAAGCAGCTGCTTTATTCTGGGTGACACATGTCGCCAGCCGCATTACACAGTGCTGAATGAATGCAAAAACGTTAGACTGCGCCAGTGGTACTGGCAGGATTCGAACCCGCTTCTACTGTGTCATAAACAGTTGTGTTACCAATACACTACGAACGAAGTAACCACTCGGCTATGCCAACGCTGGCCAGAAGGAGCAAACAAACTCTTTATCACAGTGCTGCGCTGTAGTGCGCGTTGACGTATTGATCCAAAAGGTGGCTGCCGAAAGGTTTCGATAAGGTGTGGTGGCTAGGATACGTGCGGGAATTGCGTGGCCAAGTAAGTTGGCGAACAGCTGGAACGGAAAACATTTAGTGTTGGGATGGGAGGTGCTATGAAAATACATCACAAAGTATGAGTTTGCGAGCAAGCTTACGTAACCGGTAATCAGAGTGATCCTGCCTTGCTCTTGGCTGGGCTCTCCAGGTCAATGCCAATCATTAGAGCGATGAAGTTACTATATGATCAGCTGCAACTCTCATGTGAGCACAACTGATTGCTTCAGATGCGATTCGTGAACATGAATGAGTAAAATAAATTTTAAGTATGCACTGTGTAAACAATGATCTTTGTTAATTGTGCATACAGTTGAATAGAATTAGATGCGCCATTGCTGCATGTGCCCTCTCCCGATTTTCTGGCGTTGATGATCACAAACAGAACTTCGTGAGAAACACATAAGGCATGCCTTACCTGAAAAATCTTAGGGCATCTTCGATTTGTGGTCTATAAGCACCCCATCTCACGAGGGGACCTAGGGCCCTCGTGATAGGTAGATAGGGCATAGGGAGTCAGATAGGTTCCCTCGTCAGACATCGAGGTATCAGATCTGTGCTAAAGGCTGCTCACTATATCGCAAGTCCCATACCGTCGCTCTTCTGGCAGAGACTGATCGTGATTACCTCCTTGACCTGCGCTCCATTGTGACTCCACTAGTGCCACTTGTACGTAGAAATCTAACAATAACTGTTCTACTTAAGTGTAAGTGTAATAACTTTCTGCTTGTGAAACCCCATCCAACTGCCATGCCTATCCACTGCCCCTGCATATCGCACCATCGATCATCCAGCACATTTTGTGCAAACGGAAAAAAATAACTCGCATTTATAGACGAGTAATCACAAATCAAAAACGTCGGACTGCGCCAGTGGTACTGCGGGTGTCGATCTCCCGCCACAATTGTTCCGGGAAAGAAACTTGTCAATCGAAGTAACCACTCGGCTAAGCCGACGTCGGTCGCTGGCTGCTCGAAGAGGAGACATGTGGAAACTAGAAATCCAATAGGAGACGAGCGAGATGACGTCGCCGCGCACATATGTCAGGCAGCCAGCGCACACACCCCACACACAGCTGAGTATGTGTTCCACTAATCATATACAAAATACGTTTGGTCAAATCGTGAGAAAAGAGCAAAAGTGACAAAACGACATGAACAACAACCTGCCCATAAGAGAAATATGAGAAAATCGTGTGCAGGAATCGTGGACTACGTACTTATACTTCAAATGAATAGTTTACGGAATGTTCCAGTTTTGGTGGGTCCTTGTATAACTGCCAACACTTCTCGATGAATGTCTTCTTGCACTTCCTCCTTGGATTTGTCCGCGTTGATGATCTTTAAAACAAAACCATGTGAGAAACAAATGGGACACGTCGTACCTGAAAACTCTAAGGACATCAACGATTTCTAGTCTGTAACCGTTCTCTGGTTGCGGCGATTATGATAGTTCTTAATTGAGACCCTTGCAAAAGCTAATAAACAAAAAAGGGACTCGTCAAAATGAAGCCCCATACATAATTAGCTAAACTGGACTATGTGGACACACGAGCTTAGCTAATTTTGCTACATTTTTGCCTCTGCCCTGTCCTGGAAAGGTTTCTAAATCTTAATTTTTGTAAATAAGACCCAATCCTCGGGAAGCTCAAAATACAAAAAGGTTAAACCACAAAAAGCATCAGTCTGAATGTCCAACCAGATCTGCAAACTGTGTCGGCAAACAGGACTTAGGGCCATATGAATACGACGTCGTATGTAAATGAGCATTTTTTAACTCCCTCCCCCCTGTCGTACAAAATTTTTTTTTTGTAGACCCCCTCAAAGCGGCCTAAAACTACGTCGTATGGACAGCCCACCCCCGTCCAGTAGATTTGTGATGAAACAATTCCAACATCACCCTCAGCTTCTAATATTAAATTTGTTGGAACTTAAGACTGCCTGAGCGCAATTCAAACTGATCAACTACAAGGGAACATCGCCAACCGTCAAGTCGAACTTTACAAAATCAAAAATTTTAATGTGTTCCGAGGCGCAAAAGAAAGCTCAGCGGAAAATATTAGGCGTCTGGTGCAGCGAAACTTTTGAATTTCTCTTTTTTGGGTTTTTTGAGGAAAAACAGCAAATCCGAGTCTTAAAAGCTTAAACTCGGAGCCTGAAGCCCAGAAATCCAATTTGGAAAGACTATAACTAGCATCCCTGGCGGTTGGGAGTAATCGATACGCTCCCCTGGCTGGGACGCCAACCTCTCCGGTTGATGTTTCTAGGGCAGGTATGGTCGCGAGACTTGCCTTCCTCCAGTCGAAGCTTTTTGCCTAGAGACTTCGGTCTCGACTATCTCCCGCCGCCTGGGTGCGCTGGTTACAAGACCTCTTTTTCTCAATTCTCGGGCTCCTCACTACTTAAAACTTCAAATATCCGGCGGACTTCAAGCGCTGACTACTGCTGACCAAGCGGCCAGACGCCTCTAATATTTTACACAGAGCTTCATTTTGCACCAGGTACAAACTACAACTTTTGGTTTCGTAAAGTAATGGGCGATGTTCCCTTTTAAGTAGCGAGCGTATACGGGATTCTTACTTTGATCTCCCATTCAGAATTGGTTTTTGAGATTACAAAGATAAAATTTTCTAACGTGTTAAAAAATTTTGAAGTACATTCGTATATACCTGGCAAAGACCCACTTACTGTAGAGGGGTAGCGTGCAGGTCCTGCATTGAATCTGAAATTTGACCCGACCCGACCCAACCCAACCACACCCTGGCTGACCGAAGGCGTGATCTTCGAGGGCTACATCCGCCTCAAACTCAGTCCCACGTAATTTTTAAACATTGAATTCAACCCAATCCCAACTTTGTTACCACATATCTTCAGTTTTAATGTTTTAAAGCCTTTTGTTTCTTATCCATTGAGTGCGCCTGGATGTTTGGATAAGAAAAAAGCATGAATGAATAAATGAAAAGCCAAATGTCAAAAACCCGAACAACAATCTTCTACCATCAGAAAAATATCACTAAAAATATTTTCTATAGTTTATCCGCGGGAGGCGTAATTTGCCGAGATAAAAAAATTGGGTTTATCTGGGTTTGGCTTTTTGACCCAAGCATACAGCCTGGGAATTTACTGCCAGCATCGACCGACCCGGGTGTGAGGTCACCAAACCGACCCGATCCACCCGACCCAACGTTGTATTGCGCCCACTCATTTGTTTTCTGGCATGATGCATTGTTTCTTCATTCGATAACCATCGATAACAGACACCAGCAGTCAGGAACAAGGGGCTGACGGATTTCGGACAAAAACGGACAGGGGAGGAGAACTTTAGGACTAAGTTAACGTGATCGTCTCCTGCCTCATGCTGTCTGAGGCGACAGCGTAGAATTTCACAAATTATTACTGTCAAACAGCACCTGCAATATCCCGTTTCGCTTCTAGACTTGACTTCTTAGAGTGGAAGGTGGCCAGTATGAGGACAGCTTTTAAATGTTTTCGGGCTGGGCCTCCCCACCTACCCTAATTTCCTATGGGTTTTGCCAGTTGCCAGCCAGCAGTCATAATGGCGGGTGCGGCAGTGTATGAGGCGATCAACTCCCATGGCAGGCTCCCTCTGACGGCCTGACTTGGAGCTGCTCCGCTGGAGCATAACCGCCGAGGGCATCCTGCGCCAGAATCGGCGTTCCTGGATAATGGAAAATAAGAACCAGTGGGTTGAAGCGTCGATCCTAGCTGCCTGCATGAAGACATGACTGGGCTCCAGAGAAGATATTTTGGCGGGAACTCAAAATTCCGATCCGGCCGACCTACAGCTTGGGCCGGTTCCTCCAAACCGATCCGGCCCGGATCGGCGGGTCGGTCGATGCTGGTTTACTAGTCCACAAAACTAAACCCCATCCCCATGGACATGCAGTAACACTCAACTCAACCCGAAACCCACTGGGTCTAGGTAGGTTTGGGACCGATTGCAGGACCTGCTGACCATCAGCATCTGTGCAGGCGGCAGTATGACCTTGGAATATCCAGTGCATTAACGACGTCGTATTTGGCCTGACCCCCCCCGTCGTACAAGATCGTTTTTTAAGGGACCCCCTCCCCCCGGCGTACGATGTCGTATTTGTACGGCCCCTTACCGTCCATTCATTGCCCAATTTCTTCTCGCTGTCCATCAATCTCTGATACTGTTCGTACACTATGGACTGAAAGTCAGTCTTCTCGTAACGTTCTTCGCCGAATCCTTGCCGTTCTAAAGCCACATTTGTTGACACGTTCAAAAACAGGACTCTGTCAGGGGCTAAGAGACCAGCGTCGCTTTGCATGCACCAACGGAAATCGAGGCCCTGAAAATAAACTCTCTTGAGTCAACATTCTGAGCATGGCCATCAGGTTAAACAAATCAGACTTCAAAAAGTTTTAGAAATTTTCAGCGGTACGTAGATTTCAGATCACTCAGGCAACGCGACGGTGCGGTCAAGGGGCTAACTCAAGAACTTATTGCAGTACTTGCAGTACAATGTATATTATTAAAAGGAGGTAACAAAAAAGTTGCAAAAATGAACTGAAAATGTTAAAAACACCAAAAGGACATGGCTTTTTTCCTGTAAACCTACTAAAAAGTTATCAAAGCCAACACTACAAACAGTACGACTTTACAGCATGTTCTGTTTATTTTCGACTGCTTTCCCAATACTATTTATCACTTCCAAGCACAGGATTTGACGCGACCACACGAGATTTCCTGTTAAAAAGCTAATTTGTATGTACAGTAGACCCATTGCATCATCACTTGCTGCAATTGTTAAAAACTGTCAAAAATACCCAAGCTAAACTTCGTGCACTAGTAGTGTACACGAGCACATGACCTGGACAATCGTTCAGTTCATGTACTCGGCCAGGGGCGGTATTTCCCCAACGATAAGCCGACCCACAAAATTCAAAAAATACACTGTTCACTAGAAATATTCGAAGCTTTTTCAATCAATATTTGGACACTGAAAAAAATTCCTTGACCAAAAGAGCTGATTTTTTGGATTCTGCGATGGAAGAGCTACAAAAAATTCATTCCGCTCAGGCTGAAGCAAAAGATCACCTAGAAAAATTATGGTCTTTTCACGCTTATATCGAAAAAATTTCGACACAACACCTCAGCTTATTTCCAGAAAAAGTCAAAGAAGTAAGTGTTTTTTGTTGGTTGTCATACAGTGCGTCTTCGAAACAAATTTGTTTTGTTCATAGAACGTTTCTTAATTTTGAAAAGGACTCCACGAAGTTTCCACACAACTTTTCCCAAGATTTGAAAAAATTCCTTGAGGGTTTTGTTGGCCCCGCGCCAGCCTATTTCCCCACGAGACTTCCAACCCGTTTTGCGAGGAGAGGCCAGCAGTCATGATGATGTAAGCGAAGCTATGAGGTGACCATCTCTCACGGCTGACAATGAGTTCCTCTCTGCGTCTCCACTAGGAGCACCCCCACACCAAGGCATATTGGGTGAGAAGGGAGGGTCTGTTCGAACTGGTGTTCGAGAATGACTTTCCAATTCTCTTTTAGCGTTTGCATTTGGAGGTACTGCATGAGTCGCGCGCCCCTGAGCCAGGTGTGCAAGGCCAGCGATGGTACTAAATCGCAGTCGAAGATCTGTCTCCTCTCTGAGAACGGGCTTACTACACGGTGTCCCAAAAGTCTTCATACAACTTTACTTTTGAATTCGCGAGCTTAATGGGAGAGATAGCGTAAATATGATGTCACCGCTGGACAGTGTAACGTCTGTGGTGTCAGTCTACCGAGAGTAGCTGCCCCCCTGTTGTGTTTTTAAAGCAGGCGTGATGAAATCAGATTGTTCTATTTTGAAGAAATTTTTTAAGCAAACTTTGCCAAAGCCGTTAGATTTGGAAGTGCTGCAAGCCCAGCATCGCCGACCCAAAGCTTGGATCCCGATCCAATCCAAAGTCTGGATCAGCACGATCGCAATCCCGCCGATCCGCTTTAAAAAATACAAGAATGGTGGGGATGACGTCGACACTCTCTGTCAGACCACTCAAAAGGACACAAAAGAATTAACCACGCATGGTTTTATCGCTTGACCATCGTTCAAATAGTCGAATAGCCCAATCGATCCAAAGCATTGCTACAGCGGTTCGCACCCAAAGCCACGGAGCCGAAGATGCTGGAAAAATCATTGTTTTTTTTATGAGATGCTGCTCTTGGCACAGCGATGCAAGAACGCCAAAAATGATGAAGCCTGCGCAGTGCCACTCGAAGATATCACACAGCATACGAACGGTACAGCAATTTTTGAAAAGAGCGGCACCATGGTCTGGGGCGCCATGTCCAAGAAAAACCAGCCTCCACCTGTTTTCAGATATCAACGCGGAGACCAAAATGACGCAAGACGAGCCCATGCAAAGGCATGCATTGCCAGATGCCAACCGAGCTCATCCAGACCGAAATCGGGTGTTCCAGCAAGACTCATTGCTATTGCTATATTTTCGGTAGCCAAGCACTTTAAAGCGCACTCCAAGGGCACCGCACACTAGGATTATACACTCAGCTCCCTAACAAATCGCAGAAACAACTTCGTTAGGCAGGATGCAGAGTCAATTCTCCAAATTTCATCGCCTATCAAAAATTGCCCACTCATGGCCACACTTAAATCCTGAAGACTTTCGCGTATGGGCAATCTCGGAAGGGATGGTCAATGCGAAACAGCATCGAATTATCGACTCGTTAAAGCGGCAGTTGGTGCACGAATGGGAAGAGTTCTCGATGAATATTGCGCGTGCTCCGACTGATCGATTGAAGGTAGCTGTGTTCGCAAAAAGGCAGATTCAAATATTTATTGAAATAAGCTAGACATATACTCGTAAGTCCGATAATTCCTAGTGTAAATTTCAAATGCGCTACAATGTTTCCTCAAGGAGAAAAGCTACGAAACGCTTGTATGAAGACTTTGGGGACGCCGTGCAAACTGCCGTCTTTAGCCAAACCAGCGCTGCATGTAGCCCTCTGCCTGGTAGCAGTGGCAGAGGGCTACGCCCGTAACTGCGTAGGCGGTGGGCTGCCTGCGCAGTTACGGGCGAGTGTTCGACTCACGGGCCGGTAAATCATTTCGTGTAAAATGTGTCCCTTCACCATCGAGTGCGCATAAGCGTTTCGTGATGTGGTAAAATATGAACATGAACATGGTAGGCCATGACGAGTAGAAGAGAGTAATCGATACTCTCCCCTGACTTGGAGACATCAATCTCTTGAGTTGATGTTTCAGCCGTAGGTATAGTCGCAAGACTTGCCTGGCTGGTCCAGTCAGTTTTTGTCCTGGCCTCCTCCCTCAACGCCTGCCAGGCTTGGTTACATGCGCCCCCCAGTCAGGGTTACTGGCCCAAGCAATACGGGGCTGCCGCTGTACCAACTGAGCCATCGCAGCTCCTAACTTTTTACTTTCGATTGACATTCTAGACGGAAATTGAAGTTCTGATGGACCAAATTTCGATTATTGACGGGGTTAGCCTGTCTTTATTTGGAGTCAGGGACAGGGAGGGCCTTTAGGGTCTTCCGGGGTTGGAGAGAACGCCGACAGGGATAAAAAGCTTTTTGGTTGTCAAAGTCCGTCTATCTGTTCATTTCTTTTCTTGACATATTCTAAAAACTTCATGAAGTTTGCCCTGCATTGCAACTATTTTCTTCTTATAAGTATGACCATCTCACAACACTACGCAAAATACTGATAGTATGTTTCGTGGGTCCTTTCGATGGGGTAGGGACGGGGATCAGGATTAGGACCCCACCCAGTCGAACACTATGGCCCTCAAAATGTTGTGAAAGGATCTACTTTGCATATTTCACTTATTATCCCTACCTAGGATCTGACAAAATAAGTTTAAGACAGTTCTGGGTCTCGTGCAAGGTTCCAGAAGGTGCTTCAGGTGTAATTCAGCCAAGTGCGACCGGATCTTTCGGTTCCGGTGGATCCGGCCGGATCTGACTGGATCCGGTTCCGGTACCGGATCCGGATCTTTTCTGCCGGATCTTACCGGATCTTTGAACTTTGGACTGCTTATGACAAAATGAAGAATTTGACCACTTATCCACCACTTTGACCACCACTTTCAAGTACGCCTCTGACGTTGCCTCTAAGGAGAGGTCCAGATTATTGCCGGAGAATATTGAGAAACTGTTATTTTTAAGATGTAATTTGAGAGCCGTTAATTTCGATTTATCTTTTTTGTCGGAATGAGCGCATTCTCAAGGTTGATGATCGATTAATATGATTAATTGCTTTGATTTTTCATTCTGAATGTTTGATTTGTCTTGTCATATGATTTGAATTGACGAAAAACGAATTTGATTGAAATTTTGTTCAAATTTTTTTAGATCCGGTAGATCCGGCTTTTTCAGATCCAGTAGATCCGGATCCGGCCGGATCCGGATCTTTTTTGGGTCCGGTCGCACCTGGTAATTCAGGCGCATGATTCACCTCGGCCTCTAAGATAGTAGCGAGCAAACTCTAATTAAATCCAACTTGAATAAAGGGCTGGTTCATGAGTAACTTCCTTTTATTCCAGCATCTAGTCCCTGTTCTGCCTGCTGGGTTTATATTTATGCCGACTTCCTGACAGTGTCACATGGCTGGTCCTAGAGGTGACATGCGGTGCCTCAAGTACTGTATGTCTGACATCTGCGAAGAAGAGCGAGCAAGTTTGTAGTTGGGATATTGCAATTTACATAGTCTTCGGGCCCAAGATTTTTAGCCCGAGGACCCAGAATGATTTTAATTGGTCTTTAGAGGAAGCCTAGCTTGCGAAATTGAAAAATTGCATGTTTAAGGATGGGGATCTGACAAAAATTTAAATTTCCCGCCATATTTGAAATTTTTAAACGTTAAAATATTATCAGTATTATCGGCCGATAATTGCGTTATCGGTTATCGGCCGACACTGATAATTGCCTTATCGGTCGGACCTGAAATGACACATAGTAGCAGCTCCAATTCGTCTGGCCGGGCTCCACAACAACTTACATTATTCTGTGAAACTGCTTTGCTCAGCTTCACTTCTGCATAATGCGAAGCTTACCCTACAGATAATAACATCGTGGTATCAGTGCCGATACCATAAAGCATGGTGCTGAGCATATCTTTCCCAATTTTTTAGGACTTTGACGAGATCTGCTGCAGCGGGAAACGGGTGCACGACAAAGTAATGGTGCTCTGTGGTAAAAGACCGCACCAAAATGATGGTGAAAAAGCTGCGAAACGTAAAAAATTAGATATTGAAGCAGAGCTAAGAAACACGATCGATCCAGCAATCAATCCAAACATTTTACGCCAAGAATTGCAAGAAATCAACATCGAAACCAATGGAACAGTGGAAGGCATCGCGCAAAAAATTAACGAAATTTTGAATAAAATTAAGGAAGATGAGCACCTAATTACAATTAAAAATTTTTACGTCGGTTTATATTTAGCCCGTTTACAAGAAGAAAATGAAGGTAATTTGCAAAAAACCTTAAAAGAATGTCATGTCAGAATAAGCGTCAAACACGCTTGGTTTCTAATCGGGTTCGCGAAGTTAGTTAAAGAATATCCCAAATTAATTGAATGTAGAAAGTCCATTTCTTGGTATAAAGGTAAAATATCAGCTGTTCGGGAAGTATGCGAAAAACAGAAGGATTATTGGAAAGACGATTTAGATAACATTGTGCTTTCTATTCGCTCATTGTTCAGCAAACAGTGATTCTTGTTCTTAACATACACTGTGGGGTATCGAGTGACTTCGCGCTTCGTTTTTTAAATTAGTTTTTGTTTACGCTCATACTTTTTGCGTGGCAAAATTTTCCTTTCCTTTATGTGCTCGCGCTTTTTCTGTATGGATGTTATAAACGGGAAAAGTGCTAAGTAAAGTACAGAGGAATACTTTACTTTAAAAAGCACATCAAACTTTTGTAGCTCCCGAAAAACCGTTTTCAAAAAAGCAGTGCTCAGCGCACCTACTCAACAAAAACAACTTCGACGCATTTGCATTTTACAAATTTGTTTCAAACTTTTGTACCTCTCAGAACTTATCTTTATAAACTTTGCTCGCTGGACCCATCCATACTGGCTGGAGGGGGAGGGGCTCTGTAACCACTCAAGGCTCAGGTTTGTGCGCATGTATCTCTTTCGCTAATTACGCCTCTCTTTCCTACGAGATCTCGAACGAAACTTTGCAAAATACTATCGAAAACCACAGTTACACAAGTACCTTGGCAGATGAAAATGCGATTCCAGAATAGGCGTAGCGATCGACGATCACAGTCACGCCTTCGAGAAGAAGATCTAAAATTTTGCTCCTAAAAAACCGGATGTTAAACTCACTTTAAGATTATATAAATGAATAAAGCGGTAACTAACTGCGTCTCCCATCGATCGGAACTAAACAGAAGATGAATTGATTCATCAGTCAAGTTGATTTCTTTTCTTAAATACTTGTCGATCAAGGCACCAACAGGCCCTTCGCGAGCTGAAAAGTCAAAAAATACTCTACGGGCCTTACTGATGGTAAATGAGATGGGTTACGAAGGCTTGATGTGAACGTTATACTATTTAGACAATATTTGATTTTCGTAGACGGGATAAATCTCATGCTGATTGTGAGTCGCCATACACTGTGGATGACATTTTATTAAAAAACCGACATCTGTGGCTGGTAAGGTCGGGATGCTGAGGGTGGGTAGCCGAGAATCTTCCCGCCATTTTCGTTCAAACTTTTTAATGAGAAGTAATAATTTTACACTACATTTTAAATTGTTCGCACAAAGTGAAAGCCCCAGCCACAACACTGGAGTGGGCTGTCCCAGCATGGAAAATTATCGATTGATTCGGTTGAAAACAGTGACATTGAAATACAGACTTACGGTACTAAACAAGGAGGTGATGTCACAGAAAAACTCACTTACTCGGGAATTTCAGCAAAGCTGATGAGATACCGCTATCGTTCAACCGATCGACGAGCAATCTTGCCTGAGAACTCTTCCCGCTTTTATCCAAACCTTCGAAAACAATAAACGATCCTCGCGTCGGCCCGTTCCCGGTTTCTAAGGCTCCACTTGCATGACAACAATTTCCGATAGCTGCAGACATTTTCAGTGGGAAGAGAAGTTTTCGATTAGAGGACACCTTATGAAGCTGAAAAATGTAAAATATATTTCGTCGTCTATATTTCGTAGTAAATCTTGTCGTGCGTACAGTACCCTACATACATATAACTTTATGAAACAAGCTTGGCTCTACGACCAATGAAATAAAAAACAAGTTTGCCATCTTGATTAGGCCTATTACATTCTAGCACTTTGACACCACCCCTAACCAAATATTAAGCTAGCTTTACCTGACGCGAAATGACTTCCCGTCTGACTCTCGAAGTCAAAAACCCATAGGACGCGAAAATTTTTCCGGCCATGTCACAAAAAATTTTTGAATGAGGATGTCGCATTTCCCGCGCTGCAGCAGACAATATTTGCCCTTACTGTAATTGCACCTGCGGGCCGTGTGCGCTCAAGTCCGTTTCCCGTTTCCGTTTTCCACATTCTTGTTTCCTTTTCCTTCTTCTCTTCCTAGAAGTTGCGGACTCGTTTGAAGTTCCGTTTTGTTCCGCAGTCATCATGACTGATTTATCGCCTGGATCGTCCGATACTCCTCCAGCGACCGAACCGAAAAATGGAAGAGCAGCGGGTGAATTGCGAGAAGATTTGGTAAATTGATACCTTTTTCGACATTCTTTATTGTTGTTTAGTGAATCCTCAACCTTGAATCCCAGCATGTTTTGTCGGAGTTATGTCGCGTATTTTGTCCTTAAATGTGATTGAAAAAGCTGCTGTGTGGGTTGTCCTGACCGTAATACTTTCATTCACTTAAAATCCAATTCTCTTGCGCCTCGAGCACGAAAAGCTCGCAAATACTGAACTTGCCAACATTTTCTGGCTGTGAAAATTGTTTTGTGGTTCAGCAGCAGAATGTCTTTAATCTTTAAAAGACTTATTGTCTCTAAAAACCACTCAATGACTGCTTTAATTTTTTCAGCGGCTTGAAAATCCAGGAGCTGTGTTCACAATATTCCCAAAAGAATTATCTCCCGTGTTGTGTCTGCACTGCAGTACATAGAGGACCCTGCAATAATCATTTGCAAAATTTTTTTTCCAGGTGAATACGGCGGTAAAATTTTTGCAAAGTCCGAAAGTTCGAGAAACGCCGTTAGGCCATAGAAAAGCGTTTTTGGCAAAGAAAGGTAAATTATTCCGATAGCACTTTTGTAGTTTAGGGAGCACCTGCAAAGTTTCCAAGTCCGACAAGTTAGAAATTTTTTATTTTTCACTGCCTGTCTGATTCTTTTAAACTGATTAAGTATGTTCTATTGGGGTTTTTGTTGAATGTCAGCTGTCGATTTAAGATCTAATCCATCAGCCATGACTTTTAACTTATGCGCTTTTCTGAGCGCAAGAAAATATTTTAACAAAAAGATCGGAAAATTCCCGTGATTCGAGGCCTCTTAGTGCAAAAGTAGCGGTTTTTCCCGCAGTTATTTCGCAATTTTTGGAGCAGAAGAAAGTTATTTTCAAATTGATCTCGATTGCAGGTTTGACTGATGCCGAAATACAAGAAGCAGTTAATCGTGCTGGCGTCTCAGCAGAGCCATTGTTGCATGATGGAGGAGCTGGTGCAGTATCGCCTTTCCATCATAGACAGATGATGGCCCCACCTCCTCGACCACTACCAGCCACTTGGCGCGATTATGCACAAGCCATGGTGTTCATCAGCGGTGCCTCGTATGTGGCGTATAAGTTTGTTCGGGTGAGTGTCTACTTTTCTTCCTTGACTGTGTTTTGGTGTGTAACCTTAGCAGAATCCAAAATTTATGGGTCAAATGAGACGACTAGATGGTAGAGATTCATTTCAGGGTTACGTCCTTCCCAGTTGGTTCAATGTTCCTGATCCCGAACAGGAACGTTTACGTCGTTTGGACGAAAATATGAACGACGTACAAAATGGACTCAAATTTTTGGTCGACAGTGTTCAGCAAACGTTAGGAGTCGTTCAGCAACAACAAGAAACCTTAAATCGTTTGGTGAATCAGCTGATTGAAAAAGTAAGTGATTTTTTCGATTTTGGGCTGTCACATGTAAAAGGATATTTGCTCAGGATAAAACGAGTGCCGTTCAAGAAAGGGCCATCCAAGAATTGAGGAGCGAAGTCGCTACGATTAAGAGTTTGCTGCTGAGTCGGTGAGTGCATCGAGTTTTGGGAAGAGGGTTCGAATCCTAGTGGATCCCTTTGGTTTGGTTTTCTTGGTTTGACAGTGTTAGCTTCATGCCCAGTGGGATGTGGCGGGGCGATTGGGAAGAATCATTGACCTCCCCTGAGTGAGAGTCGTATGGTTGTGCTACAGACCTAGACTGGTCCACATTCTCTCCTATTGATCATAGTAGTGCTTAGGACTGAGGGAAACCTGCCTTGGTAGTCTCCCGGGGGGGGGGCGGACTTTTGAGTGTAGTCCAAACCTGGATGTGCGGCCCTGATTCTCTGCTGTTTCAGTGATCAATTTGCCCCCTTGCCCACAATCACCAACTCTGCCTCGTCCGCGCCCAGTATCCCCGCCTGGCAGTTGTCGTCGTCGACCCGTCAGCAGTCGTTGTTGAACGGCAGTTACAAGAACAGTCCTGCGAGTGATCAAAGATTCATTCTTGGCTCTGATGGAGACGAGGAAGATGCGACTTCGGCTGATGGATATCCTGGATCCGAGGGGCCGTACGTGTCGGCCACTGGATCCGAGAATGGCGAGAAGATGACACCTGTGTGAGGAATGGGGTCGAGGGATAGATGGGGAAGTAGTGCAGGTGGTGGTGCTGCCTTTATTATGCTGAATATGGGAGTGATTGGGTATGTAAATGCAGCAAGTATAGTTCAGTGTGCTAGGAATTGTAAAAAAGTTAGTCAGTAAAATGCTGTTTGTACAGTATGTTCGTAGGTTGTTACGTGAACTCTGAAGGTTTTTGACCTGAATTTTTTGGTGCAGTGGATGTTGGAGTGCGGTTGATTTTTAAATTCTTTTAGGATTCGTAGAAATTATGGGAAAAGGTAACAAGAGATATTTTGCGGGCGCCAGTTCAAGCGGGTCAAAAGCGACGAGTAAACGGAGTAAAAATGACTTTGGCCAAGCAGAGAAGCCAGATTCGACGAGGCGGGAATTTTATTATGATGAAGTGGATGAGTTCCATCATGAAAGGGACAAGGTGAGGTGAATGTGCTGGTGTCTGAGGTGGGCATTGTTCACCTGGGGCTCCCTGTATATTTCAATGCGCACAGTTACACAAAAAGTGTAGCCTTGAGCGGGCTTTGAACCCGTACCTCTGCAATAAGGGTTTCAGCATACCACCACCACAGCACTTTCGAAGCTTGATGTTGGAAATTTTGATTTCAAAGAGACTGGGAATATCGGAGGCACGGTTCGATTCCTGCTTAAGTTTCAACTTTTGGATGTATATCGTCAAGGTTAATTACTGTAAATCACTTTAATTTCGCGGTTTTCGCGGATGACCTGGACCGCGAAAATTTCCTTCCGCGAAATTTTTATGTACAAAACCTGGATTTTCAGATAGAGCATAGGTTCAGTTTTACCTTGTTTTCAACCACCTGCTCATAATATTAAGTTGAACTTCAACCCAGATCAGTTTCCATAAACGGTTAAGACCACCTTATCAAAGAGTGCGGGCATGAGTCACATTATCAATTTAGTGATGCAATGCCCAGCATCTTGAACAGTACCAAAGCGAACAGTCTGTTCTCAACCTACCTGACCGACCAGAAGCTATCCAAGTGGATTAGGATGGATCCACGATGGATTCTGATGGATTGTGGAATCTGACGCCTTCAGAACCCATTGAGCCTGCAATGGTTTGATCCCTGACAGCCTGAGATCCACTTTTGGCAGTTGCTTACATTTGTTTTTATTTCCCCGGATTTTCTTCCAAGTACCAGTGAGTAAAATCATTTTTGAATGCTTAGGCGTCTCCATTCACAGCTCCTTCCACATCAAATTTTTCCGACCCATCCTGGCCTTGCAGAGAGAGTCAATTTTTGCCTCTTTTCCCGCGAGCTGGGGCTTCTTAGCCGACCTCATCTTGCCATCAAATAAGGCCCATACGATATGGTAAGAGCGCGTGTTGATCTCTACTCCGCGATTTCAGTGCCTACCCCATGGGGTAACCCCAGCCCGTGCGCCGTGAGGGGTCTGGATTCAAGAGTCCCTCGCCCCATAAGACCTCTCCTCGTTCATGGACACCGAATCGATGAAGAGAGAGTCACCGACCAACAGGCGTGCAAGGCACAGAGACAACGTGACCAAGTTCTCAGATGGCAGAGCTGGATACCATCAGCCTGGATTCAGCTCCGGCTCCGGTTCTGCAGAGCTGGATGCCATCAGCCATCATCAGCTGGATGGCAGAGTTGGATACCATCAGCTCTGCCATCTGGGAACCGGAGCCGGAGCTGAATCCAGGCTGATGGTATCCAGCTGTGCCAAGCAAACTGTGACACAAGCCTTCCACTGCTACACCACCCAGGCGGCTCCTTACACGCATCTAATGGTTGAAGCTCCTACGTGCAGGAAAGCAGGTATAACAGAGCTGATTGTGTTCTTCAAATAGATCGAATATTCCTACACAGTCTGAAGTATCAGCGGGAGATTCGTCATATGCGTAACCAGTAATCATGACTGGTCAGCCAGAAACCGCGAAAATTTGTATCCGCGAAATATTGCAAAAGTCCAGAGCCGCGAAAATTGGGTACCGCGAAATCAAAGTGATTTACAGTGTGAACCTTTTTCAAATCAATGTGGGACAGCGATGGCAAGCAACGTTTCCTAATCGGTTTTAGGTCTATCTCGATCGCGCCAAGCGCAGAGGACCAGCAGCGGCCGAGGAGGAAGTGTTTCCCATTGGATCAGATAAAGACGAGGGCGACACTGAGAATGAGGATGAGGAGCAGTACGACGATGAACAAGGTGGCTCGGATGACATGCAGTCGGATATTAGTGGCGACGAGGACGGGGAAGGATGTAAGTGGGACGTCTGTAGGAAAGGTTGTGTTGGCTGTTGATTGCCTTAGTTTATCCCTCGATACACGCATCCAGGCGAGGCAGAACCCCGTCAGGATGATGTTTTAGCTTCCAGAGAACAGGTGACCTGTTAAAATAGTTTTGATACCCTCATCCCGTTGGGTCTTCCCCAAAGTAGTGTAGTTTGTTACACCTGTGGCCTGTAAAAACAAAGAAACCGAAGTAGGTTTTGTCATTTCAGATTTACCGAGCGCCGACGCATGGGGCAAAAGGAAGAAGGCCTATTACTCGACTGATTTCGCTGGTGATGACCGGGCGGGTCTCAGTGGCTCGGATGTGGAGGCTGCGGAGTTGGAGGAACAAGAGGCGATTAGCCTGCAGAAACGCCTCGTGCAGCAAATGACTGAGGATGACTTCAAGTTGGACAGTGTCGAGACAGGGACGAAGACGATGGCAGGAATGGGGCCACAATTGGAGAAGGAAATCGTGCGAGCGGATTTGTCAGTTTTGACGGAGGAAGAAAAGTTGGAGGTGAGCGCAGACGGTCGGCTGTCGGCATGTCTAAAAACTTCACTAAGGTGATCAATCAAGTGGACTCATGGGCCAGTGTTTGACTCGGCCTGGCCAGCCACGTTGTGCACTATGTGCCCCTGGAGGTGATAATGAAGGCTAGGGGCAAAGTTGGTCCTGTAATCTGCCCCGGTGATGGATAACGGTGAAAGGCGTCTGGCATGGCTTAATTGGCAGGGCTTGTGCGGGCTGATCGACCTGGGTTTGCTTCCTAGCCGTCAGAGAATGGGGTGAAGCGTTCTCTCCACCTCCTTTCCGCTGGCGAGGGAGAGGAAGAGGATGTAATTCCAATTTTTTGTGTGCCTAAAACTCCGACTGGAGCAATGGAGGTCTTATAACTGAAGTGCACCTGTGACCGTAGCATCAACCAGAGGGGTTCTCCCAACCGGAGGGGTCGATAGTCGAAAGGGAAAGGAGACCACTAACTGGGTAAGGCTGAGTACCCCATACTGATAACTTAGGTATCCTTGACATCAGTGATCTATACGTCCTCCTTACCTCACGTCTGGAAAACGATTCTTAGACTCCACTGCTTTTCAGCTTCTTCAACAGCAGTCACCTGAATTGCTCTCTCTTATCGAAGAATATCAAACAAAAGTAATTTTCTCATTTATAAAGTGATTTTTTGATTCTGTGTTATAAATTTGAATTGCGTCAATTTTTAGTCAGAACTGGTTCAGAAATATCTCGAACCAGTTTCGAATGCTTTATTGGAATATAGCAGCGAAAATAGTGCGGATACAAATGCCGTTTCGATGTTTGACTGGGTATCAAAAAAATACGAATTGTATATGAAGTGAGTGGTGAAAGCTGAAAGAGGAAGAAAAGGAAGGAATGATTGTTTTTTCAGTTATCTTCTCAATTTACAATTCTATTTTGTCTTGAAAGCTATGCGGCAACCGATCGATAATCATCCAGTTATTGATCGGATCATGAGTTTCAAAAAGGTAAGTGGCCCCTGTCAGGCGAAGTAATAGTGAGGTATGAGGGCAAAGGGGGGCTAATATCTTTGACCCCTACCCCTAAGCCATCAAAAAATAGTACAAAATCAGTGATGTGGCCAGTCAGTCATGAACTGAAGGTCACGACCACGACCCGGCTGTTTCAGACTGAAACTTCCGGGTCGTGGCCTAGCGGTTAAGACATCTGTCTATACGCCGGGTGCGCACTTAGAGGGGAGGGTTCTACTCCCACCTCGGTAAAAATTTATTGTAGATTTATGTTTTCCCTAGCCCTCGAGTGTGCTGTATAGTGCTCGGGTATGGATAAGGAATGACATGACATTGTTTCACAGGTGGCAAGGGCCCATCCGACTGCTTACCTTATGTGGTGCAACGTGCGTGGTCGAACAAGTTTCTGTTTTAGCTCGTGAATGAAATTGACGAGCAATACAGTCATTTTGATGAGAATATCAAACGTTTGGCCAGGATTTTAGAAGGTGGATCATCGATTGGTGATGTTATTCATTTGATCAGTACAGTGGAAAAAAAGAAAGAACAAAGTTCAATAAAAAAGAAAAGAAAACAAGCAAAAGATGCCAAGAAACGAGTTCAGTGGAAAATTGACGAAGGCGAGGAAGGAGATAACGAAATGAAGGAACGAGAAGTGGGAGAGGAAGAGGTTGGAAAGCGAGGAGTCACTTATGAGGTGAGTGGACCAGTCTATCGAAGTATGAATCTAAAGGAGATCAAGGCTTTTGTACTACTGAATGGGTGGTGACCAGGGACTGTAGTATTTGGGGGAAAGCCAGTGGTGTTCCTTGCTCGATATTCTGTTCGTGGTTCAAGCTTTATAATATTTCTCGAGAGTGCTATGCTTATGAACCTTGTCCTCATCCAACTTTGCAAAAACTGCCAGCTGGTCACCAAGTTCTGCTACCTGACCCATGGCTGATCACCCAACTGAGGTTTGTGCATATTGCCGCCTGATATGTGAGCTAGTTGCTCAATTTCTGTTATCCTCCCTAATAGATGGGATGACGAGAATGAACCGAAGGGGAAGGGAGAGGATTAGGGTGCTGGGTTTGTGATAATGTTACAAAGAGCATGTTACTTATTGCAGATTGAGAGGAATAAGGGTTTGACGCCGAGTCGAAAGAAAGAACAGAGAAATCCACGTGTCAAAAATCGCATGAGATTCAAGAAAGCGGTTCATAAGAAGAAGAGTCAGGTGAGTGCGAATGTTTTTGAAAAATGGCCGATTGATGGATAATAGCTCGAGTCGTTGATTACTGAGAACCGTTTTGTGGCTGCTGGCGATCTACTCTATAATTTTGTGGACCCCAGGCGGCCGCCTAAAATAAGTTTAGTTGGAGGCCTTTTGCAGCTGATTTATGAGATTTTTCGACGGGCAAATATTGAAAGTTTGACAAATATACAACCCTGGATTTCAGTGGGCCCCAAATCCCTGCGTTGGGTTTCGATTGTCTTCCGAGTGGATGTTCTTCCAAGAGGAATCATGAGCTCGAGCCGCGGTGGTGCAGCGGCTCGGCATTTGTCTCTCCGTATCGCTCGGGAGCGAGTGGCTGGACTCGTCCCGGGTTCGATCCCCGGTCATGGAGGTCGGTTTGCGAACCATAAACCCTCGCTGACCTTGCACGCCAGGCCGTGGGGGACTCACCAGAGGTGCTCCGAGTGGAGGGACTGAAGCCAAACGAGTAGACAGTCTCGGCTGTCCAACACCGGCAGGGTTCACAGCCCCCCGCCATCGTCCGAGGAAGTCGGTGTGGTCCAGGATGCCCTCTCGTGGAGGTGCTCCTCGTGGAGACACGCACAGGGATGCTGGTGTGTGTGCCGGACCCCACCCTGCTTAGAAGGTTTGACTGCTGGCCGGCTAGGCAAAACGGGCTTCAGCCCACAAAAATTAAAAAAAAAGAGCTCGAGTCGCATTTGGTTGTTTAGGCCTAGCCGATTAATTCATGGTCTTTCACGAAATAATAGTTTTTTTGTGCAATATGTGGGTGATATGGAGTCGGATAAGATTAGGGCGTAGGGGATGATATGGCCGGTATCTAGGGTCTTTGAAGTAATTTTCCACGTGGGGCCACTTTCACAGGCATCTTGTACATGTCCCAAATTTACTGTCATAGCTTGATGATGTAGGGCGTCCCCATGAATTTGGACACGCTCTAGCTGACTGTGAAAGTGGCTCCTGGTCCTTCTGAGGCATAGCCTGTTGTTATGTATGAATTACAGCCCACTGGCCCAGGAAGATGTGATCCCGATTCGCACTTGGGGTCGTGAGATCGCTAGGCTTTCTAACGTGTGCCTTTTGTTGCAGCTTCCCGACGCCCGCAAAGAACTTCAGAGATATGGAGGAGAAATACGAGGAATCAAAGCCAATGTTGTTCGCAGTGTCAAGCTGCATTGAAAATCTAGATACCAGGAATTTTGAATATTTTGAAAGTCGTTTTGAAGAATTGTGCTTGGAAATTTAAGAGTTTGGAGTGATTTGGTAGAGGATGACCAGGCATGCTTCAGGATTGCAAGGGTATCATTTCAGCTCAATATTGGGCATAACCTATCGTGTCAGGTGAACCCGTCCGCAGTGGAGCTGCAAGTGCTCGGCTGTGCAGCGTCCATGTATGAAAGCTCAAAACTTCAGGTCCCCATTGTTGGTCATCATACTCTGACTAACCGCTATTTCTAATTCTGCGAGTCTGAGCTGCGGCCAATCAGACACGTAGGCGACGCTAAAAAAGTGTCTTGATTTCCAGTTGGAATGTTCGAATATGAACCCCTCGCATCACGCTTGTCTATCAAACGTGTCCGTGGCGCATTCAAAGACGATTATAGTCCGCAATCTCCGTTTCCGGCGATTTTCTCCCGTTTGAAAGTGCTTTTTGCGCAGTCTGCTCATGGATTTAACCATTAAGCACTTGGCAAATGGAAGATTTACTCGGATTTTGCTCGACATAAACTGTTGTTCAATGAGCTCTTAGGAGGGTGATTGTTGGTGAAGCGTAGTAAATGCTTGACGACCAAGACGTCAATGCGAGGACTGGTGAGTGATTAGCGACTTCAATGAGGGCTCAAGAAAACTGGTGGTCGTCGTCAAAGAAGCTTGCTCGGAGGCCTCGCTGGGGAATAAACCAAGTTTCGAGATGGAATCGGGAGTAAAACGAAAACAATTTTCCGTCCAGAAGGCCTACAGTATCGAAGTAAGGATCGTGGCTACAGTATGGCTTGCGTGAATCTAACAGTAATGTTTCTCGGGCATATGAGTCTGACTGATCGGCCATGTTAGGTTAGGCTTTTCAGCGATTTGAGTGCGGAGCGTGCTGGGTATAAATGATGTATTCGACCTTGGGCCACCCACCCCTACTAGCCGACTCTGTGTGTGGCCAGGAGCACCCTGGTGGTGTGCAGACCTGATGTAAGGTATGGCGGGATGATGTGGGTCTGGTGCTTTTTGATGGCATCAACACTCGGTACTTGCAAACGAAAACGAAAACAGGCATAAGATTAGCACCATGCATCCATACAATTAAAAATGGTGTGTTTGTGTGTTTAAAAATGTGGTGATTTGGACACATATGAAGTGTACCTAATGTCAAGCGTCCAAAGCCAGCGAGGATGATCTTGTTCAGCCTGTCCTCGCAGTCTCTGCCTTTGTCAGACCTCACAAGGAAAGTCTGACCTTGTGTCTCCACAGTGTACGCAAAGTTTCTCTTGTCAGACTTGATGGTGACATGAATATGACCCACTTTACACTACAACAGACCACAGCCCCTTCTAGTGATGCCACTGTTGTGATAAAACGCACTGATTGCGAGTCTGACAAAAACTTTTCAGTGTCTTAAAACAAGTTAAAGTACTGAAAGCATTGCCATTTGGGACAAGTAAATGATTTTTTTTGAATGACCTTGTGATCACAGCAGTAGCAGTGCTTGAAATATCAACACCCGCTTTCATAAACCTACAGTATATTCAAACACTGTTCAGTTTCGTCGTGCATGGTCAGCTCTAAGGGTAACTTTTACCCCAGAATGGATATCGTGGTCGGCGTCGGAGCTTGATCGAAGATGCTCGTTTCGAATCAATGCTCCATCGCGAGCAAGATATGCCACGGATGGACTCGCTAGACGACATCGAAGCTGATTTGGATTCTGCTTTCGAAACGGTCGAGGCTAATGACAAGACCACCGCTGAACATGGCGCCAGCTTTTCTGCAGTTTTGGAATGCCAAGGAAACATGGCATTGATTTCGGAATTGGTTGAAAGTCTGATGGTAAGCCGAGCAGCTTGCTTCTTCTTTAGAGATACTGTGGACAAATCAGGGTGTGCTTCTCGGACACGCTAGCCCCCCTCTAGGGGTGTCTCCCTGGCGTGGGTCAGAGATTGACTGATGGTGGGGCCCACGGAGTAGATCTTGGGCATTCCGCAAACACAGGGCAGCGGCAATCAAGGACCAGTGAAACATCAACCTGACTGGCTGACGTGCTGTCCTTGAGAGTCATGGTCACCGAGAGAAGCACTGCTGGCCCTGTTGCCTGTGTTACACACAGGGGGCATGGTTTTGATGAACACACTATTCCCTCTCATTGTCAGTCTCACTTCCATCCTTTTCTTTATGCAGGCTAACAAAGTGAGCCTTAGCCATTTGGAAACTCGACCACCAGCACCGTCGCACTCTAACAAATCTGCTAGTCAACACTTCGATATTCTAATTAAATGTAAGAGCACGAAGCAAGATTTTATCAAGGCGACCAGAGTTCTGTCGTCCAAGAACGCACTGAGGCGCATTAGTGTCTATGCTGGTCAAGATGAGGAAGAGCAAGAGAAATCGGTGTGGTTCCCCAGTTCTGTGTACGATTTGGACAAATGCAGCCACATCATCACCAGATACGAACCCGAGTTGGATAGCCGACATCCAGTAAGGACGATGGGTTGAATAATCATTTTCTAGAGGCCCTTCTGGCGATCCAGCAGCCGATCATCACCCAGGTGACAAAGTGAGCCTGAGCCATTTGAAAACTCGACCATCCAGGTGATGATCGGCTGCGAACTAGCCCAGGTTGGACGACTTGGTTAGTTGCCCTGGGCTTTTGTGTGGTTCCTCCCCAGAATGCGGCCCTTTGGGAGTTTTGGACCCACATCAGCCTGTCTTTCAGGGATTCAACGACAAAGCGTATCAATTAAGAAGAAAAGAAGTCGCTGAAATTGCATTTCAACATCGGCAGTAATATACAGTAATGCAGTTAAAAAATTCTTTGCTTCTGAACAGAGTCTTTTCAGCGGCCAGCCAATCCCACGCGTTCAATACAATGCTGACGAATTGGGCACTTGGTGAGTGGCCCAGTAGCGGTGAATACACCGCTCACATGCCATCTTCTATTTTCAGGGCGACTGTCTACAACGAGCTGCGTCACCTGTATCCTACACACGCGTGCAAACAGTACTTGGCTGTATTGGCAGTGTTGGAGAGAGAATGCGATTTTGGACCGCATACTATTCCCCAACTGGAGGATCTGTCTCAATTTTTGAAAAGTAAGTGTTATTGCCTGCCTGGACTGGCAAAGATGTATGACTGAAGGGGCGATCTGCGCAGGCAAGGCACTCCAGAGGTCAGCGTGTATTCTAACAGTGAAGTTTGGCATGCTAACTGCAATACGTGTGTGTGGCCTATATACTGTAGATAAGGACCCTACTATGTCAGGTCTCCTTGACTGGCAACCAAGCACAGGACAGGGAACATTATTGGCTTGTCCAATGCGTGGGTGGCCCCCAAGTACAGTCTCACTGGTGTTCAATCCGCAGTATGCTCGTCCATCCAACTTTTAGAAGACTTGCAGCACAGAGCACCATGGCTCATATGTACTGCCCTGGCTTTTTATCGGGTGTGCCATAAAGAATGACCCTATAATGCTTCGTCTTTGACCAGCCTTACTATACAAGTTATCGCAGTGAGTCGTGTAAGCGTCTGCCTCTCACGCTGGGTGCGCACTTACAGGGGAGGGTTCGACTCCCGCCTCGGTACAAAATGATTGTCAATTATGTGTTCCTTAGCCCTCGAGTGCGCCTCATGGTGCTTGGCTATGGATAAAGTATGACATTACATGACATGACATTGTACCATTGTGTTCGGCATTGAATTCTGAGTCAGCTTGACCTGTTCTACTTGCGCTTAGAAACAACCGAGTTTTTTAGGTCTTGACTTTTCATTTCTTCGTACAAGCAGCTATACAATGTGATGGACAACAACCAGACTGCCCAATGCAGAATTAAATGCTGTATCTGCCTGTATTAGTGTAAAGCTCACAACGCGACTGCTTGCGAAGAAAACTAGTCATTTGGTGTGAGGGTCATTCTTAATGGCGCACCCGATATGACCCGATATGACAGTCTCTAAGGACTCAGCTAGTAACAGCTGGTTAGCTACTTCAAGACCAGAATCAGCAGACCCTTGCTGTCATAATCCTTATCTAAGACTAACTTTTACGCAGGCTTGCGGGTGCATGGCACTTCCGGCTCTCCATTGCATATAGTTAGCAGAGTGCACATATAGGAGCAGCTGCAAAATTGTTTTAGAGAGTATCTGCAGGTTGACGTGGTCTAGTGTGTACATACAGGTCGCCCCCTTTGACTTCAAACATTTCACTGGTCCCTGGTGTGTTCTCATACTTTTTACTTCACTGTGTAAAGGCGGAAACGCCTCATTTAAAAACTTGTGATTGATAACTATCCATTACACCAGAAACCAATCTACAGTAAGCAGCTGAAACACCCAAAATGCTTTGTTTCAGGTAAAACTGGGTTTCAACTGCGTCCAGCAGCAGGCTTATTGACGGCACGCGATTTTCTGGCTAGTTTGGCATTTAGAGTGTTCCAATGCACGCAATACGTTCGTCATCCATCGAGACCACACCACACACCAGAACCGTGAGTAAAAAACTGTCCTGATAAAGTCAATATTTATTGGCTTTGATCTGGAGCTTTTCAGAGACTGCGTCCATGAGCTGTTGGGTCACATTCCCATGTTAGCTGATCCTTTATTCGCCCAATTCAGCCAAGAATTAGGCCTGGCTTCACTGGCGGCGACCGATGAAGAAATCGAAAAATTAGCTACTGTTAGTATGCTATGAATTTTGAAATACTGCTAGGTTACTTTAAGTTTATGTTGCAGCTGTACTGGTTTACAGTTGAGTTTGGATTGTGCAAAGAAAACGGTCAGATAAGAGCATATGGGGCCGGTTTGCTGTCAGCTTTTGGCGAACTGCAGGTAAGTCAGAGTTATGATGAGGCATACTTCCAGTGAGGTCTGTTTGTACTCACATACTTTACTCGTATCTAAACGCGAATGCGAACTCTAAAGATGAGACACGAACACCAATCAATACAGATAAAACTCACAAGTCACCGAACTTTCCTTGCAGACACGGCATGTTTAAAACGAGTTAGTGATGAAAATAAAGCTTCATAAGACGCATTATCATTCCATAAAGAAGTAGCTGAGAATATAAAACTTTATTTGTACAGCTCGAAAAAATGTCTCAGTAAAACATGATGATGTGGCTGGCAAAGTCTGCAACTAGTCCTAAAATCAGATCTATGAGTAAACCACCGGTTAAAAAAATCGTGCATTTTATGATAATGGCGTTACTTATAAAATTGGCACAGTTTCTGGCGCTTATACGCGTGACTAGAGGACTGATCATTTTTTATTTTGATCAATTTGGGTCCCTAATTTCTAGAATATTATCTTTTAGCACTCTCTGTCCGATGTGCCCCAGCGAGAGCCATTCGATCCGGAGAAGACAGCCATGACGACTTATCAGGACGAAAATTATCAGTCCTTGTATTTTGTGTCCGAGTCGATCGAGGATGCCATGGCTAAGCTGAGGTAAAACCTATAATAAATCTTGAGTTATCGCGCAATGAAGGTCTTGGCACAAATCGAGATCTCACAAATTCTGGTATGTCCATTTCCAACTGGAAGAACCTGCTGCATTTTAATTGTAGACAGTTCCAATGACCCAGGGCAGGGAACTTATTATCCTGTAGGTTTGTGTTCTTTGGGAGGTTGTAGCCATATTTGGCGTGGATTAAAAGAAATTTACCTCGTTTCTTCAGGCAATTTACAAAAACCATGAAAAGACCATATGCGGTCTCCTACGACCCGTTCACGCAATCTATCATCAAGCTTGATCGGATTGGGCAATTTCAAGGTCCCATTGACCAACTGTGCGCCCAAGCTAACATTTTGCGCATCGGTGTCGAACAGCTAATCAAGAGTGGGAGAATATGAATTGCACTGACAAACAAAACAAATTTATACTCGTATATTATATTACATGCACTATTTTTTTGGTTTGGTCATCTAAAATTAATATTAGGTTTAGACGTAGTCAAAGTCGTGTACTGCAATCGTGATAATATGATTGTGCATTTGGTAGGAAATGACACGTCTGTGCTCTGAGGTCTGCTTTTGCACTTTATGTACCCAAAATCACCAATTGTGTGTCAGGTATGAGACGTTCGGCTACTGACGATGCAACAGTCAGGATTAGTCATTTGCAACAGTTACTTACGATTAGGAGTGAGCGGGAAAAGATCGGACAGAAAAAGTGATACTGCTCAAGCGGTCCTTCCAAATATGGTTAGAGTCGACTACCACGAATGCCCTATTGCGTATTCGGAACCAGACAATATAATTCCTTCCAGAAGTGTCTTTTCGTGGTATTATTCTGAGTAACAGGAGAATCAGTCGAAGTGAACTCGAGCGCGGAAGAGTGGGCAGCGAAGATGTTCAGGTACTGTACATTGTGCAAGAGGGAAGTTCAAAAACAGTGCGTGCAAATACGGAACACGTTTTACACAGACGTGTGAGGTTAGGATTTAATAAGTGTTCTAACTCGAAAACAGCCGGACAAAACAGCAGTCAGTGGCTGAGGTCTGCCATGTATATAAAGTGCATGTAAAAACCGTTTTGTTGACCGAGAAGTGCCCCAGAAGTAATGCTGGACGCACGAGGCCATCGCCACCTCCATGCGCGCGATGCTCAGGTACCAGTGACCAGATCGATACCTGTCCTTTTCCGAGTCCGAGTTTTTTTATGTTTCGCTGTCGTGTGACCCTGCTGGTTCACCTAGCCCCGTTGGAGCAAAAACTCAGTTAAAGAGCCACGTGCCTTTGGGCTTGAATTCGCGGTGCTAACAGTTCGGGTTCCTGCTAGTAAAACGCTCCAGGGTAACATCTCTCTCAGATATGTTCATGTTTTACCACATCACTAAACGCTTATGCGTACTTGAGGGTGAAGAGACACATTTTACACGCAATGATTCACCGGCCCGCGAGTCGAACACTCGCCCGTAAGATTGCCTGGTTTGCCGCTGTTTGCCTTCAAAGCGGCCACTGGGTGGTGGTCGGCCACCGACGTGAAATATATGGTCCGTGAAAGCGGAAATCACGTCGTGCACCCTCACATTTCCTGGTCAGTGGCTTGCAGCTGTAAGCCGCATTCTCTCAAAGTGCCGCCGGCTGAATCAGTGGCCTAGCTGCTTCCTGCATGAACGAGGGAAATGATGCACATACGCGGGCGGGGTGGGTTTGAACCTGCTACAATGTTCTGAAATATTGCTGCCTCGAATGCACGAAGTCCATCGCTCTTTCCACGAACCAAATTAATACCACGCTGACATGAATATCAAGAAATAAGGCATTATGTCACAACCGACTGTGCGAGGTCGTAGGCAGTCAAAACACCACCAGTGACGCTGGAATCGTTGGTTTTCTGAAGTCAGAGCCACAGACATTGTTTCAAATTACTACTCGAATAATAAAAGTTTTTGACTGACGTTCATGAAGTGCGCCACCAGTCCTGCTCTGTCTCATTCATGAATTTTTCATTTTTTTAAGACTCTCACATTGATCAAAAAGAAGGAAACACCAAGCAAAAACCAGTTCTTGTTCTCTAAGGCATTATCGAACTGAAAGCATACAAAGAACCCTTTTGCCTGCATTTACAGTAAGTTGCGGTAGCAGCACTTCCCCGCAAACAGAGGACTTCTCACAATCAGTCGTACGAGTAGACAGAGCACGCGACAGAACGTCCAAAAAGATAAAACAACACAGGTTGGCGCCCTTTCCAAGCTGTGTGTAGTCGATATATACCAATGTGACTTGGCCATGGATTTTCAAGCCAGTCACATGCGTCATACATGATGTGCCGTCGCTTTTATCGGGAATATCCGTCTTATCCTAGAGCGACTGGAACAGACGTATCTACAGAAATCGATAACCGACTGCCATAGTTAACTCTATGTGCATGGATTTAGAAGCCGCAGCTATTAACGATAAGTGCAATCTTTTTAATGCTTGAAAAACATTGGAGGTAGGAAAGTCATCCTAAATGACACAATGCTTTTGCATGTAGCAAAACGTTAGGTTTTAAACAAAAAAGACCTCAATTCGTAATAAGACAGATACTGTGGGGCGCGATCACAGCTAGGCGACCAGCTGCAGGCTTGCGTTTTGAAAGCGCCTAACAGACCTTGGCATAGATGCAAATGACAGTAGCTAGTTGGACAGTAATCGTCGTGGTGGTTGCGCGAGAGTAATTTTTAAAGCAAGAGCAGCTATGCTGTCAAATGTTATTGGGATAAGATAAAAATGACCAGAATGCAAAAAAGGGGACTTATAAATTTTAAATAGGCACGTGCCGATTGAAATAAGACTGTGTGTTAGGATAGAATGATCACTCGTCTTATCATATGCCGCTGAAAGTCTTCATTGGGCACCTTCTCCCTACACGCTAGTGCCCCCAATGCGGTTGGCATTGAACACGTCGGTGATGACTCCATCGAACGAAAAGCATGCAGGGACCTACCAAATGTGAACGCTGTCCAGCCACTTCTTTGAGCACGTTTTCACGAATGAGACATTGGATCCGTCCGTGTCCACTTTCCTCATTGCTGGCACGCCCAGAGATGTTGCGCGGGCAGTACGGGCTAAAGGGGTCCATCAATGGTTGGTCAGTTGAAACGCAAGCGATTCGCCCGCCCATGAGTGGCTCGCAGTCACGCTTACTTGCGACAACAGATTTTGAGTTATTCTTGGCCAAGGATCAAAAATTAACGAGCCTACTCATTTGCGACTTAGTGATAGTGCAGTTCTTCTGCGGCGGTTCTGTTGGCCCACCACTTGGTCATGACTGACTCGTGTATGTAAGGCGCCGTAGGTACAAGGTGTCGCGGACGTCGCTTTGTCTGGTGCGAAGTTCAGTTATGAGGTTCGTACCCTTCGGCTTTTTCTCTGCACGCGTCAGATAAAAATTCAATCCGATCTGGCCAATTTTAAATAGATATTGTGTGACTATCGGCAGCCCTAGCTGATCATGCGCCAGTTCGCTTCTAGAGGTGCGGCTCATTTGATTATTCTGGCGACCTCTGTCCACAATTAACTGGGGTACAATCGGTACATCCGGCAGCGCAACTCCTCCCTTCGTCATTATCCGGTGTAATTGCTTGGCGTTAAATGAAAAACAGGTATCTACATCATACTAGGCAACTAGGTATCAGCATCATATCTAGATCACGCTGATGATGCAGAACGGATGAAACTAATCAGTCGCGCGGCAAGAGCTTATAACATTTTTACTAGAAATCCGATTTTCTCCATAGCTTACTAAAACAAAACTTTCACGTAAGTACTGGCCAGCGGCATTTAACAACACTAAAATATGAAAAATCATTTGGGGTGGCTTGAACAATTTTTTTTTCTCAGATAGGAGTACTACTGGAAAGTGTGTGAATACAGTCTATCCACAAAATGATTCGAGCTGCCAGCTCTATGTAGTGTAAAACTGTACTTTACCCAACTCGCTGATGAAATGACGAGCTCGTTAGTCCCTAGAGTCAGGCGTAAGTCACGTGGACCCGCATCCGTCCATCACTGCACGATCTTACGTCCGGCTGATTCTGTCAATGACGCAGTCCACATTCCTCTTAACCAGGCACTATATTAGGCGATGCAGAGCAGACTAGAAAGACATGGGACTTGCCAGGTTGTAGGAGACCCCACGAATGTATTGATATGCATCGCTTTCACCGCTATCAATTTTTTTTGCAACATCCTCATTGAACTAAGGGTCAGCTTGAACGAAGTCCTAAGGGTTAAAATTTTGAATTGAAAAGCCCGAGACGGCTCTGAGAGAAAGCCTGCCCGTGATAATCGAGCAAGTCCTTTCGACGTGCATTCTTTTCAGTGCTACGGTAGATGTGTGGCTCGACTGAGCACCCAAAATGTTAGTGTACCATGCAGTAACATGTACGAGCGATCCCATTTGTCATATATCCGCACACATTCTGTGCATAAAATCTGTGAGTTCTGATTTGAAATTCTCAGATCACAATTCTCATCTAGCGTTGTAAAAAATGGAAGCCAATGATTGCGGCACTTGGGCGCAAAATTTGGGAACCATTGACTGCATCTCGAAGAGTTTTTGGTGATGTTTACGCTGCTTTTATTCGTTCTATTCTTGAATATGACTGTGTCGCGTGGGCTCCCATTTTGAAAGATGACATATCTAATCTTGAACGTGCTAAATTTGCATGCCCAGGCTGCGTTTAAACGATTTTACCATGTCTCATGCAGACGGTATGCGCAGGGCCGGATGGTACTCAATTCTAGATAGGCGTAACTTTAAAGCTGTGTCATTTTTTTTCAAATTCTCTCATGGCTATCATGACTCCGGAACCTCATGTTTTTTGCATCCATCTGAGTTGCGTTTGAGTGGTTGGACATGTGCAGCCCATCATTCGATTATCCCAAGGCACTTTTACAAGGTTTTTAAGCAAAGGTTTTATTTTTTCTGACGCTTTCTTTATGGAATCCGCTGCCTGAGGAAGCGGCGCTATCTGATTGGAAGCTTTTTCGACAAGGCTTATCTCGGCTGGTTTTATAAGCACAGTAATGTGCTCTCTCTGAATTGCATATTTTTGTGTTTTATACTCTCTGAGTGCGCCAGTGTTGTGTGAGTATAAATAAAGTATGAAGTATGAAGTGATGGCTAGCTGCTGCCGGAGAAAGAGCAAAATAGAAGGACAGAAAGAGAAAAATAGGTGTTGGAAATTATATTGTATCACCTTGACTGCGAAGCGAAAATCGTGCACTGATAAAGCAGGACACATACTTGAGCATGAGAATACAGGAAGCTTGCTATGTGAGAACCTGGGCCCAGTTTTTATGCAGCATTGATTCTTCGGAAGGTGAAGGCGCAAGGTGCTTTTAGATAAGTTGGGCCCCGGCAGACAAATTATGTTTTGCTGCCATCATCAAAGGCCTGCTAAAATACCATGAAAAAGGAATCCATCAAAACACGGGTCAAATGGATAAAAACCAGCAATGTTACAAGTCCTACGAGTCTCGCTCTGACTCCCACAAAATTCTGCTAAAGTTACGAGTCTTCGCCCATTTTTTATGAGGGCTTGTTGTTAGTTCGTAAACCAAAGTGGCAACAAGTTTTGTAGGACTAGAAGCAGGAGCTGCCATTCATTTTGGCAAACGCGAGTCGCTTGTGGACTTGTATGTAACTTGGTGAAACCTGCCCTGGACTGCTTGTATGGGCTGACAACGGTTGGAACCCTACAGTAAAACGTTAGGCCCCGGAACACAAAATCCTGTCACCTACAAGTTCCATCTGACTGCATTCCCGATATTAAAGCGCCTCTGACACAGCGCGTAATTTGACCGCAAAACATGTGACACGAGTCAAGATTAGAAAAGGCCATTTTTGGGAACGGCCCTATGTAACTAATTGAAGTCCCTGGATGGCGCTTGGCCGAGATCCTGGGTCTGCCAAATGGCTTTGTACAAATACGAAGGGTGGCATCCCGGGAGGGAGAGCAATAATCTTACCCAGGGGCCAGTTCTTGCGTGTGTACTGCCCTGACTCCTCAACCAGACCCCCAGAAAATCAGGCGCCCTCAAAAGTCACGACATCACCACAAATAAAATACTCTCATGGTCTACTGTATCAACGCTAGGCTTTGACAGCCTCATATCACAAGAAATTGTCCTGGAGCTTGCAGAGCCACCTAAGCAAACAGGGTTCACGCTTGGGAAAGGAGCCTGAAAACCTTGACACAGTGGGCATTACGACATGCTGCAGTATGCTGCGTTTGGGCATACAGTCTTCGATTAGTGCCCAGTAACTGCGCTGTCATTCAGATGATTGTAGGTCGCCGCGCGACTGTCTTCGTGATTGTGGGTGATTTCAGCTGGGTTTCCCCTGAATTATACTTCATTCAATTATTTTAAGCTGTATTACGTGCAGCGGCAAATTTTATCCAGACGACTACTCGCTATTGGCATATAAAAAAAAATGGCATTAGCTTAAAAAATGTCACCAAGCCTTGAAAATGACGATCCAAGATAAGCCTACTGCCTGGAATTGAATTATACGCCGGAGCATCTCATCGTCAGCGGTTAGTCCGCGAATGTCTCGTCGAATAGGTATAGCGCTACGAATATGACATGGGGCATGACTTTCAGTGTCTGTTGAAAGACTAGAATATGTTTGGCACAGTATCAGGACACATTTTAAATTTCAATGTTCAATCCAATCCGTTCTGTCCAGCTATCTACCGGTACACGGCTAAAGAAATATCTGCGAGGTGACTAGCTGTGCGCGTGCATAGGGTTACGTTTGTGCACGTTATCCCTCCTTGCGGATTTGTCTCCAGTTTTGCCAACAAATTCGGTTATGGCGGCTAATCAACGAGACTTGATTTGATGTGTTATGAATTTTGAAGAAATTTTGTGTTCCCATCGGTAAGTTTGTCGGTTCCTTCGCCTTTTTGTCGTACTGTATGGGTTGCAAGGAGCAGAAGAAATCTCGGCAATGTTGCCCAATATCCCTTTTTTGAGAACGAGTGCTAACAAAGCTTTCAATTTTAGGTATTTCCAAACAAAGGTTCGGGCTCATACAAGAGGCCAGTTGCGGTCAAAGGGCCTTGCTGGAATGAACGATTGGGACATTATTGTTAGAAAATATCCAAATTTTTCAAAATTTAAAATTTCAGTTGACTATGATCGACCGATGCAAGAATTGAGAATTACTTGAGATTAAGGTGAACCTACTCCTTGACGGAGGTATGACTAGAATACAATTACATTTATTTATTGAGGCGTCAAGATTATCAAATTTCAATTTGTTAGTTGCTTCACAAAGTGGGGCACACTGTGCACGGGTCAGGAACCTAAAATTTTGATAAAGAGAATACGATTTGGTGGACAGAAAGGACTGAAAATCTAATTATAGTTGTTCGATAATCGGCCACCAATACCGTGCGATCGTAATTGCTGTTGGGGATCCAAGTCATCTAGCAGTCGATCAGGCAAGGCGCCGCAAAAAGATTATCGACGGATTTATCGAGCTCAAAAAGGCCAGATTTTCGAAGATTTGATAAATTCGAAAACGTTTGTTATGTGCGTATGTCTAAAAAAACCAAAAAAACAGATCACTCCTTATTGCGACGAGTACTTGCTGTTTCTATATTGAATTGTAGCTCAACTTGAAATTTGCTCACACACTGCCCAGCTCATGTTAGACTTTAAAAAAAATAGTGTTAGCTGACTGTCTTCGTTTTAGCGAGGTTTACCTGTTGTGAATCTACGTATATTAGTATTTCGAGCATTGTTCTGCTTCTCCAACGTACAAAGCATCGTTTCCGACCGGCCTTGTGCGGGGTCGCAATATTTTGGTTAGCCGTGGATACGGTAGCGGTAGATACCTAGACCGGTAGATTTAGCTAGACACAATCGTTCAATCTCTACTGTATCCGATGCGACCAAGGATGGTACCATCTCTTGGTTTCGTCCTATCGCTATTTACTAGTATGCACTTCACAGGACTCCATTACTGCACACTGGCTGACGGTTCATTAGTGCAAAAACTCTTCCATGCCTGGGTATCAGTTAGGCTGCGTCCAACTGTCTCGTCAGCCCATTCCAGTTTTTATTGTGCTCTTATCGTTAGTAGTACACATTAAATATGCAAAATATATAAATTTCTGGGCTACCACCCGGCATCTGCTATCCCAGACCCTTCCCTCCCCATTTGACTTGTGCCTCGACCAAGTAGTCACTGCCAGATCACACTACTGTATTTTCATCATCTGATCGCGACCTGGGTCTTAATGGTTGTAGAGGACCGCTAGCACCGCCGCGACCTCGTCGGCCACCTTGGCTTCCTCCGCCACCTGGCCCGCAATTAACACAACCTGGCGGGTCCAAGGGCTGCAAGCTGGATTCATTCGCCAATACGACCAAAAGGACGACAATAAGAATAGCGCGCATTCTGAAACGGCTTTGAAGATTTTAAATTTAAAAACAGTCATTTGATAAGACTAAACTTTACCTCAGAGAGTTATGGAAGAAGACTGAAATAATTTCTGATACTAAGAAGGTCAAACAACGAAATGACGCTTTCTCTCTCCCATGATAAATAATTATATTCACCCAAATATGTGGTTGGTTATGCAACAGGTTATATCCTCCTATGCTTAAGTTTTCGAGTACTGTTGGAATAATGCAGGAACGTATAAGATAAACGCTGATAAGTTTCCTGCTGTCGAGCCACTTTTACAATGAATAGATTTCTGGACTTACCCAGATTATTTTACAGCTCTCGTACAATACAAATTCTAAATTTCCCGCTTAGTCTGCCTATGGCAGGTTTACATAGATGAAAGATCCCAGTTTTTCAATGCTGCGCGCACTTCGCATTTAAACAGATGCAAAGAAAAACTGAAGTGATGCTGGAAGGAGTGTTTGACGAAAATACCGCCCTGGAAAGACTAATTTATATATTCATTCGTAAGGAATAGTCTTGTGTATAATGTACTCCCGCACACATCTATGGTACGCTACGCTACCCACCTGCAAACTTTCACACACTGCGGGAAATTTAAATTTTTAAAAAATTGAACAAATCGAGGAGCCCGTAGGCAACGGCCCAACTCATCCGATTTCCTCCTCAATGCCGTTGGTGGTTTTTTTAATATCTTGTATATCCGTGCCACAAATGGGTAATACATATCATTCGCGACATCCGTTTTCCGCACCATGGCGTAAGCAGTCGATCCAGCGCCTTCGGCGAATTTAGTGTATCCATGCTTCGAATAGTTAAGAATTTATTACTTTATTCATAGGTTTTGCTTAGTTAAACATCGATTTTTCGTTTTCTTTTCCAAGTCCCCAAGTGGTGAATTTTGACTATTGCACGTAGGCGACATGCTTGAATGTGTCACTCGTCTCACAAAAAGCCGTATAAAATTTTTTGAAATGAAATAAGCTACTAAAAAACAAAAACCGTTGCCCCTACGCGCATTCACGCTTCTGATTTCGGACTTCCGGTTTTGAAAGTCCGAAATCAGAAGTGGGACTTTAAAATTCGTGAGAAGTACGAAGCCTGTGAAATACTGTCCAATATTCGTTGAAATATTGACTGTTTTTCCAGCAGAATAACGTCGGGTTTGATATCGGAATAAGCGTTGCCAGATGCGGAAAAAGAATTTCACTGGCAGGACACCTGATATCCACTACTAGCCACTACACATCTCTCCAAAATCCACCCCATAGCCACTAAAAATTTTCATCGCAACAGAGCGATAATGCAACATTTTTGGTTCACCCTGGATACAAAATAGCTTTCAATCAATCAAAATTTCGAGTTGAGGTCGGCTGATTGGTAAATCGATCGACGTACAGTACGCATGTGATGCCGCGCAGCAGCCCAGCCAGTCGATACAGCCCGTGACGCCTCGCAGATATTTAGCATCTTTTAAAAGTTCTGCTTTGGACGTTTCGAATAATGAAAAGGGAAGTACCTAATCATGACAGCAGAGTGAATCATGGGCATCCTGTGTACTGCAGGGTTTTCCAGCGCTTTTACTTATCACAGAGCAAAGAGGCGAGGAATTTGAATGACTTAACCTGTCGACATGCGCATATAACATCATCAGTCATTTGAAGGCAAGCATCTTGTAGATCACCAAGGCCGATATACATTTATGCAACACTCGCAAAGCCAGCCGTAGAGGCTCAACTGGCGATCGAGCCGGCAGCAGGGAGCGTCACACGTCAGCCATGTAAAAGGTCGGAAGACTTACGATTAGTTAGCCGCCATGGGTTTTTGGCGAGGCGTAAAACCGTACGTAGCGTTATGTATGTGGTGATCACTTTTATAAACATTTTCCCCATCATTAAATCACGCCTTGAAGGCGAGTAAAAGTATCACAAATTAATATGAAAGAGTAGGTGGTAACAAAAAAATGTGTCCGACTTCACTATATAATAATTTTAGTTGTCACAAAGTCTTCTAAACTTTTATGTCCGCTATTAATTTTTTTATCTCTGACTAATTATAAGGCATTATATTTCTTCTATATCTGGTGGGACGCGATTTGCGCGGTCCTGACCCACGGACCATCTCTCCTGTACCAGGGTCCACTTCTCCTGGTGCAAGCACTTCTCCCGGAACAAAGGCTTGATCACAGTCCACGCATGGTTGAGAAGTGCGGCTCTTCTTTTGAAGACTCGAGGAAGTCAGCAAGAGCAGCAGGGCGAAAACCCAAAAGAATTGCATCTAAGAAAACCACGTCGCATCAAATATAATTACTATTCAAAAAGTAACAACTTACAGTGTGCTCTTTGGCCTTACGATTACTCTTCTTGCGAAACAAAAAGTTTCCAGAAATTCGAAAGTTAGGAGCAAGCTGACGCTGCGATTTGACGAGAGAACAAAAAGGTGCCTGGAACTGTCGGACCCGTATGTTTAAAGGTTAGATTATTCATGAAATTAAATTTGTAAGAAGTCTACGGGAAAAGTAAAATCACCAGGCACATCAGTGAAATTTTTCGATTCAAAAGATCAACTTTTCGATCATGCACGTTCAAAATGAATCCAGTCAAGTCAACCTCCCACATTGATTGGGAGACTTATGCCAGCAGTAGTTCATCAGATATTCAGTTGGGTTTACGGCAGTGCCTTGGATTTGATCGACTTTATTCATCTTTGGCTTGAACGCATACAAAATCAAAGTGACCAAACTGGTGCGTGTGGTATGGCAACAGAAACACAAGACAGCATATTCATTGATAAAAATTATATGCTGAAGCCGCGAAGGGTGAAGAGCAACGCGCAGAAGCCAACAATTGTTTTTTGCGCCGCGCTTTAAAAAAGCTGCACACCTTTAGTATTGAGGATAATTTTGAGTCGACTACAGTAGAATGTCATCAATTGTGAGAGCACTGGCGGGATTTCTTGCGTGCAAAAAAGACCATGTACAGTACGCCAGAGCGATGCTGAGGGAAGGGTGCGTTGAGTGAATTCTTTGTGTGATTTATGTATTTAGGCACTCTGGAAGGATCAGACAAAATGCGTGGAAATTCGAAACAGGTCTCTTGGGCTCGCCTGCGTCTCTTGCTTTTTTGCCCTTTGAGTGCAGGACTACTATTTATTTTGCATCCCCTCTGAAACCTGTTGCCCTTGTCGGTTCGCCATACAGTATGTAGGTGGCCCTTGCGAACCTATCTCCGCAGAGGAAAAAGCCCATTGGGCTGACGAACTCCTGTTGCATAGAGTATTTTCTGCTTGTGGCTAAGGACCATCATCAAGAACATTTTCTGTGATGCCGCGGATATGTGCTTGCTTTGCGACAAAAAAGAGCGAAGTCAGAGTTTATTGTTTCAAATATATAGAGAAATGGGCTGTGCCCAAACCCAAGAGAACGACGCAGATACTTTTGCTTTTTGCTTGCTCACTGTCAGTCCGATCCTGATCCTGAGCTCTGATCTTCAGAGCTATCTGCGTACTTAGTACATCTCGACGCCTTGCCCTTACCCACCCACTCCAAGCATGTTTTCCCGACGTGCTTTCTTCTTATTGTTTCCCCTTCGCCAGCCACATCACGCACTTGAGTCAATACCAAGGTGAGAGCGATGAAAACGACCAAGCACATCATTTCTAAACGTTTACACCTAAAAGATGAAATATATGTAGCAGAAGGGGCAAGGTGCAACTCTAGCACACTAGTTTTAAGTTTTTTTTTGTGGCCTGACCGAATTTGACAGAAAGTTTGGTGTAGTTGCAAGGTACTTTTCTGAAATAAGTTGTTGTTACTCAGAAATATCAGACAGTTTTAGTTTTAACAGAACCTACTGCAGCAAGATTCTATGCAGCACTACGCCACTTCAATGCAGCAAGATTCTATCACAAGGTTAATTAATGATCGCTGAACAGAGAACGAAAAACAAAGCTAAAATGACAGATCCACTTTTTTATAACTCGATTTTCCTGGACTTTAAAATATTCTTGTGTCGTGCTGATCGCTTTCTGAATAGTGTTTTTGATGAATACGCGAAAACGTCTTAGCCACCAGAAATATGCGCATCCGCGAACCAGCTTTCATGTTGTTTTTCCATGTCAGGTGGGCCGGACACCCTGTGGCAAAAATAATCCAGAGAGAATGGGTGAAAAATAATTTTTGATGCATGAGAAGTAAAAATTAAGGTGGCCTTGCGCAGCTCCATATTCGTAAACTTGCAATAATGTATATTTGTTGATCAAAAGGTTAGGCAATATTTTTTTTTGGTTATGTATCCGATATGGCAGTATAGAAATTAAAACATCGCGAGCTTTCCATTGGACGTATGGACATGAGCACACAGGAGTAGGACAGGAGCGGGCAGACAGGGCAGGAGCGGGCGCGCACAGGAGTAGGAGGCCAACATCTCCTTCTCGTGCCCCAATCCAACTAACCAATGCAAGATTGCTGACAGAAATGCCGTATGGCTAACCTATCATTCGCAGACAATCATTCCGCATGTCGCCTAAGAGGCAGAAACCGAGAAAAGTCTCAGGCTCTGTCGTGGTGTTGCTTTTCTTCTACAAAGGAAGAAAAAATTGGACAAATGCTAGATTTTCTGCTTGTGTGGCGCAGGACGATCATGAAAAACACTTCTCTAGTATGCACTGTGGGTTAGCTACTACGGATCTCGATGTGCCTTTTGTGACAAAATATAGCACTGACAGAAATTTTATTATTCCAAATGCGAGTTATTAGAGTACGGCTGTGAACCTAAACCCAGGACAATGACCCAGATACTGTCTCTTTCCATGCTTGCTTAGTCTGATCCTGATCCCGAGCTTTGATCCGCAGAGCTATCTGCGTACTTGACACACCTCGCTGCCTTGATACCACCACTCCACTCCAAGCAGGGCGGGGTCTTTACGAACTGCCTTTTAATTGAAGCTCCTTGGCCAGCCACATCCCGCACATTAGTCAGGGCAAAGAGGAATGCGATAAAAAAGACCAAGTACTTCATGTCTAAACAATGCAAACTACAAAAAAAACATGTTTATCGGAACGCTAATTCTTAAGCTTACTTTGTGGCCTGGCCAGCTTTTTAAATTATCTTTGTGCGGTTTCTATGTATTTTGCTGCAACGGCTATAATATATAACAAACCAAAGCATGAGCATGTTTCTACTTACAGTACTGCAGGGCTTCACAATCACAGAGTAGGCTTATAACCGCCGAACGGAGAAGGAAAAAGCAAGTACAGTAAGCAGATTTGTTCCGTTGGGGTTGAGAAGTGGAAGATATTCTCGAGTTGGGCTGGTCAGCCTCGAATCGGATTTAGCGAAAAGGTTTTTATGAGAAAATATGCGCATCTGCGACCCAACTTGTCGTCTTGCATGCCAAACAGGCAAGGCACACTTTGCTATATCGCGAGATCTGAAAAAGGTGGAAACGCTTCTCAATGCAATGGGATAAAAATTTAGGTGTTCTCACGAATCTGCAAATTTGTAGCATAAAGTTCTAAAACAAATAAGTCGCTTTGATTTCACTAAAAATTTAAAACTTTGCGCGCATTTTGTCACTCGCATTGGAGCAATAAGAACCTTGCCTGGCCTTGCCTAAGTTTTCATGAATCAAGCGAAGCAAATCCAACACACAAAAACAGAAACATGGGATTCGCGGACTTGCGATTATAGAGAGTGGCTTTACACGTTTGTGGAGGAAAAGTTACAAACACAGCGCTGCACCTTTTCTGGCATGCATCATAAGGGTGATGAGGTTATAAGCGGAGATTCCCTCATGAATTGACGCCGACTCGTTTTGGATCTGCATCGCATGAAAAGTTGCACAGCTGTCAGTTAAGATACCCGTTCATGACCGGGGTTCGAACGCGTACCTCTAGAATCGCTGTACTGAACGCCTGACGTTCACGCTACTTTCGTCGGATTTTGGTCAACGCCGGAAGACGGGTGAAAGAGCAGGTGTTTAAATTGTATTTGGAGGGACTATCATGAAATCATAGACTCGACCTGCAATTCTGTTTCATGTACTGCAGAGTGGGGGCTGATTTTGACAAACTAATCAGATTTTTAAAAAGTTAGATGTGCCAAAATAAGTTGCTAATCTAATTTACCCCCTCAAATAATATGCCCTCTTCAGACCCATTTGAACTAACTGTTACCGCCAGGATATTAGTTAAGTATTTATTAAGAAGACGTCTCGCATCTTCGCGGACAGCTTTAGTGTTTGATGTACCAGCATAAAAAATGAGTGATCTTTCTCCTATCAATGAGCAGTTTCCTACCTCTTTGTCGACAACGTCACGGCAGGGTGTCTACGGATTGAGCTACAGTATACAAAATTGCAATAAATCAATACTCCACACTACCACTGGCGGACTATTTGAGGGAAACTAAATAAGTATTTGCGGTGGCAAGAACTAAGAACTGCGAAAAGTTGTGGATTATTTAGCCCAGCGCCTGCATGTCTACTGAACATGTCTTGTTCAAACATCTTGTCTCCAACATTAGGCTCCCTTCGTCCTCAGTATCCTTGTCCATTGTTGACTATTGCTCTGTCAACAACACCTGCCGTTTCCGCCCTGACGATAAACCCCAGCCCCATGTTTGCACTGATTGACACACACGCTAATGATCCGGCACCTAACACCTGACCGTGAGAGCCCGGGCAATTGATGAGGTACAAGACCACCACGGAACGACATACCTTTCACAGCAGTCGAGGGAAAGGTCGACTTTGAGTGGAAAAACTTTTTCGATCGGCTATCACGCTCTGCGAGTACATGTGCAACACACATCTCACGTGTTGCGTCATCATAATTCTCAAAGTTTCTTAGATTACTTTCCATTAGTTGTGATTAATTTGGGCCGACATTTTAACAGCCTGCTGATGACCTATTCGGGGACCAATTTGAGGCCTGAGTATGCTTGATCTCAATAAGTTTTCTATTTTTGACATAATGCTCTCACAATCAGTCCTGTTTGAAGGGGCAAACTGTATTGCCCTGATGGCATCTACCCTGTTCAATCCTCAAAAATGCCATTACGCAGCAACTACCTTGATAAATCATTCTGACGTTTAGGCCTTTAAGGCCTTAGCCCACTATCAGAAAATTGGGTGGAGACGTCTGCACGTTGCTTTAGGGCCACATATTCGTACAACAGCCTCAGTTTTGCTAATACAACCCACAAAAGTAGCGAAGCTTCTGTCGGCTGGGGCCTAACCTCTGCGGGTGGCCGTCTCCTTTCAGGCCGCCCACTCAATCATCTTTTTTCCACTTCCACTTCCCTTCAGTCTGAAAAAGCTCAGCTGACGCTCCTTTTCGATTATCAGACCATGGCTTCAAGCAATTTATGACGGCTGGACGGCTATTCGAAACTGACTTCTGTAGCAGCTTGCCTTGGGGAGTGCTCCGCCCGCGGGCGGTCCCCGGCCACCAGACGCCCACCCGCCCGCCGTCTTGTTGATCAATCAGAGATGAACAAAATGACAAGTGCTTGTTTTTGTTTTATTCGCCTTGCCGTCATGCTGGCGATAAATGTGGATGGAAATGAAAAGTGGGCCTCCCTCCCGACTGAGATTAGATTTATTGAACAGCATGATTGGAAAAGAAACTGTAGGAGCACTTCACACTCACGACCAGTTGGGGCTGTCAGAACTTTTTCAAGAATGGCTGCTTTGGTGTTTCTACTCGCGTTAGTTGACTGAAAATGCCATGAATGCGTAAAAAACCTACTTTTGCTCGCTCACAGCCCTGCGATGCAGAATGCACAGCAAGAAAGGCACAACAAAATTTTTCCACGTTAGCGATGAACATTCCTCAAGGCTTCCAAGTTCCCACTAAGTTTCCAGTTTCCATTGAGCAAGGTAGGCGGCGCCCTGGCACGCGTCACGCCTAACGAATAGCAGGCATTCAATCAGCTCAGTAAAAACCTTGATCTAGGGTGTTCCCAGTTACATTGTCCAACTTTTGGGCCGACTGATTAATCAGCTAATCGCTATGCCCACTTTTCCACTCGTCCATGGTGGTCCCCAACAAAAACATCAACGTTTTCTTTTTCTGCCCCTTCCCACCCCGGGCCGTGTACATAGTTTTCTTTTCTTACTGCCCGGGGCGGCTCGACACTGTCGGCGTCATTAAGCCGGCCCAATGCGAGATGGCTTATTACGCGCCGGCATGGTGCCCGCCTAAATGGCACCGGAAAATAAGATGAATGTAAACTGTCTGAAAAGGCCCGATGATTTCTTTCCAGACCAAAGAAAAGTTTTTCGATGTTACCATTTTTAGGAAAGAATAAAGGTATCGAAAAAATTTGGATTTGACCCAGAAACATGGAAGGGTCGTTTTTGCTCATGTCAGAAAAACATTTTCTTGTGGGCATATGGCTTGTGCTCTGGTCAGGTTATGCCCGCGTGTTTGGACAGCTGGCCTCGCGCGGCGCCCGGCCGAGCTAAATGGGCGCGACAGGGTGGTCCCTCGTTGGCATGCAGCCCAGGCGGCATCGTCTCTGCACTGGGGCACCGAGCGGGAAACATTCTTTCGTCGTCCGTCTCTCTGGTGGCCCGCCCTCCGCTAAGCTCCGCCTCCGCCACCCGCCGGGACAGCGAATGTGTGTCGAGCCTTGTCTCTGGAGAATCGGCGAGGACGGTCATTTTCTTTGCATCGAGTGCGTGTTCGTGGACAGTGCCACGATAAGAGTGCAATTAGGCACGACCTCGTTTGGGCAGTCCCTAATCGAAAGTACTGCATACCTGAGTCGGGCTGGGGTCGGTGATTGATATCGCTCTTCATCCACGCTCATTCGTTATACGCCCGCTCTTGACGTGCCTGGCGACGCGTGTGGTCCGACTCACATCAGTCTGTTCTCTTTGCAGAGTGACCATTCGACAAGAAAACTGGCCATTCGTGGACAATTCGAAAATTGCGGGTCCTATCGATTTTTATCAGGAATTTGAGCCATAATGAATTTGATCGCCATGAATCGATTGATCAGTTGCTCGTTTTTTATATTTGCTTTTATTCTGCTTCTGATTTCGAAAACGAACGTTCGAGCCTCACCGATCTCTAAGAGCGTCCAGCGAGGATCATCGATTTCGGATGAAGTGCAAAGTGATTTGATCAGATCGATATTTGATCGGGTTCAGGCTTTGGGCATTCAGGACGGTGAGTCGAAGGAAGCAAATGGCGGCAACAGGTCGATGGCGAGTGGCCGAAGGAAGCGCGAGGTTACACGATTGCGATACAAGGACTGCGGTAAGCCATACATTGCAAGCTGCCATGAATGTTTGGGTTTGAAGAGTGGGTACAGAGAAGTGTGCGATCAGGGTGCGCAATGGACTATGCACTATGCAAGCTGGCCTGTCTACCTCAGTCGATTCGCTTGGGTGGCTGCCAAGGTGCTTAGCAGGTTTCATTTTTGTGCTGGCGTGCCTGCTTCCATCTGCCCATCGGAACTTTTTCCCTCATGTCTCAAGGAACTTGGCCTAGCTCTGCTGTATAGCGCACTGGCCTGCTCATTTTGCAATGTCCTCGTTTGGCTTTGTTTTCCTGTTCCTTTTTGCCGGAAATGGCCGCATCGCCTTTCTCCATCTTGGTCACCATCGCTGTGTCATTGAGGTACACAATGTCGTCATTGCCTTTCACACCTTTTCGCGCCAATCTTGCTTACAGTACCCGCACTGGGTCATGTCAATGTTGACCTTGAGGGAAAGAATCGTCACATTTCCAGTTCTCTTGGCCCGAATATAATGACGCGTGCGGGACACGTGTGCCGCGGGGATATAGTCCCTCTTTTCGACGCGTGTGGTCCTCGACTCCTCAAAAGCCATTCTGTTTTCATATTTTATATCCTGACATTTTTCGAAATGTCATCTGGCGAAATACGATTATTGTAGTTTTAAAAATAATTTTTGAACACAACCGCCTCCGACGTCTGATTTTGAGTCGAATTTTTAGAAACATATGTCAGTTTTGCACCTTGTCACTTTTTTCGTGAGTCGTCTTGTCTGCATCTTAGACGAAAAGAATTGAGTTTTGAGGGCCTATCGTCTAGATTACCTTCGAAATAGGTCTTTTTTGCTTAGAGCGAGTAAATGTCGCCTACTTGCACCTGCTCCAATTTCTAAACATTTTTTGAAGAGGAAAGTAAAAAGCTATCCGTAAGTGAAATATGCGGAAACAGCCGTTAGCTTAGTCTACTCATGTTGACTTCCAGGGTGGTCCGCCGCCCGTCCTGTTTGGGGTTGAAATTTGGAACTGGGCCTTGTGTATTGAAAGGAGCTTGGACTTAAATCATGGCCAGATGGAGTCGGAAAGCATGTAAAACCGTTCTTACATGTGCCGTATCATGCAAATTGGGAGGACACTGGGTCAAACCACTGGCGCACACATTTGTGAATCGGAGAATTGATATGACTTGCACTGTTGACCAGCAGCATGAGCTGGAAATTTTGAAAAAGCAGGTACGAGAGTGAGCTCGAAGAATCTTATTTTTCAATCAGTTGTGGTGAATCGGATGATCTTATTCAGATTTCCCGTGTTAACGACTAGCTTAATCGAAATAGAGTTAAAGGGCGCGAAATTTGAATTCTGAAGATTCTTGGTCATTTTGTACTAGCGTTCGTTCGGAATCCCGAACCCGATCCCGATCCTGATAAAAATTGGTCGGGATTGTGTGTTGTGGGGCGATGTGTGAAGAAGAGGAAGGGATCGAGAAGGGAGTGTTCTAGAACGGTAAGCTGGAGAAACTTATGCGGATGATTGAACTGGTATAGAGGAAGGAAGGCATTCGCTTGCTAATCGGTGACGGTCTATGCTTTTTTGCTTGCATGATTTTGAATGCAATCATAAATACTGCGCAAAAAATTTCTGGCTTTACATTTGCTGGCTACCTTGGGTGGAATGTATGTTACCTACAGCGAATTAAAAGTGAAAAAACGCTCTCTGAAAATCCCGATCCTGTTCCCGATCCCGACCAGGATTGAGCGAGTCCCGATCCCGAACGAACGCTATTTTGTATAATCTAAAGAGTTTCATTGTTTAGTAATGTTATGGGCTCTCAGTCAGAAGAACCTCCATCCATGTCGCGCGCTTGAAAAATGCTAAAGCCTGTATGCATTTTAGTACAGAGTTGGAGCCAAATTTCAAATCTTCATGCAATATTTTTTGCCAAACCCACTATAGTGTTTCATAAATCGCTTTCCTTTATGTCAGGCAAGGCCAATCGTGCGATTCGATTTGAACAATTATCAGTCAAACCAATTCCAATCCAGATCCCCGGTGTATTGGATTTAAGGATCAAGGCCAATATCACTCGAAAATTACCGCCTTTGGTTGACGTGAAGCTGGTCTTGAAAAAGAAGTACTTTGATCAAGCATGGATCAAAATGCCCTGTTTCAAAGATTACGGATCGTGGTGAGTGAAGAGTTATTCTCTGCTAACGGAGTCTAGGAATGTAAGAAGAACCCTAGAGGTAGGGCGTGTGAAAAAGTGCTTTACCTATCCGTTGTTAATGTAACCAGCAGCCCTGGCGGTTGGGAGTAGTCGATACGTTTTCCTGGCTGGGACGCCAACCTCTCCGGTTGATGTTTCTAGGGCAGGTGTAGTCGCCAGACTTGCGCCCAGAGACTTCGGTCTTGACTATCTCCCGCCGCCTGGGTGCGCTGGTCTCATTAAACAGGGGGGGCCGGGGGGGAGGGCGGCCGGTGTGGGGTTTGTTGCTCGGGGGGTCCCCCAATGAGAGGAAATGGCAATAAGCGAGAGTCCTAGTGATGTGACTCCCGCTGAGCACAAGTTCTACGGGGACTGCCATTTTGCGGATACTGCATGGATTAGACGGGATAAAGCTTATTGCACCTATCGTCAATTGTTTTAGCCATTACATCAGTCAGTCAGACCAACCAGCCCCATCGAATTCGGAGACCTTGCTACTTATGATCCTCTCCAATACAGTCTTCACCTTGCTGAAGACAGAAAGTTACTCTGCATTTCTTTTAGTCTAGGCTAAAGTGAGGGGAAAGAAAGAAAATATTCGCTGCAGTTGTGATTTGAGATTTTTTGCCCTCAGTAAACGATATCAGGACGAACAAATTTCACTATCGGTCACAACTGAAAAATGTTAAATGAAACCAATACATACTGCACATAGAATGCCAAAATCTTCAGCAAATCTTTTCATCTTCAACCTCGGTCCTTTCAGAGATGGCGGGTCCTTTTTTGTGTTGATGGCCCCTTCCCGAAACAGCTCTCTGGGAATCGCTGATGCTGAAAATTAGATTTTAGAAGGTGTAGTTCAGATATCAAAAAGTGAGGAAACTTGGCCATCTTTCGCAAAAGACCTTAGACAGAGAGCTAGAGATACTGTTAGTGTAGATGTCTGTTTTTCTGGTATGTAGACTGGTAGTGGATCGCAACGTTAGCCTCACTAAGAATACACCTTTCTGTATAGGTTCTGATCGTGAGCTGCCTCATGATCAGCTTGCAGAGTTACGCTTATAAAGTTCTGTCAATCATGGTGTTATTCCCACTGATTGGAACCCTCTGTTATAGTTTTCCTTTTTACCAAAATATTTCCGCATGCACCTGCTAACTGACATTTTTAAGCAGTGACTTCAAGAGTTGGTACCAACAACGCATTGTGGCCCCCTCTTTAAGGCTTGACATCATATTCACTTTCTATACCACAGCTAACGGAATCTCAAAAAATCAAATTTCGAGTGTAGTTGGTGATAATAACAAGAATATGATTCCACTTTGACTTGATGTTTCATGGAATAAAAAGAATTTGTTTCAGCCGATACAAAAAATTGAAGACGTGCACATTGACGCAAGACGTGTTTGGTTGCCCAGTGGAACGCGGGTATCACAATATCGATCAGAAATTTATCATTCCCGATCCGGATAACGCCTTGTATTCTCAGATGTTGGAGGTGAGCTTATGGAGCTGGCAGGTCGGGCAGCTGCAATTTTTCCCCAATTAACTTTGAGACTACCGTTTTCCTTTCTGAAGATTTAATCTACTGGAGCTTTGCATCTAAGAGTTACTGTAAGATCTTTTGCTGAGACGCTTTACTGGCTTATTCAGCAGGCAAAGGGAATGTGCACTAGTGGTTTAAAAGTTCAAATTAAAATAATAATAAACCAGTTTTGCGAATTTCTTTCAAATAAGGTCTTTTTTCTTGTTTCAGGGCGAATATAAGGCAATTGTCCGAGCTCGGCATCCAACCAATCGAAAGGAATTGGCCTGTTTGGTAGCTCATTTCAGTTTAAAGAATAAATCGGTCTTATCCTCTCCTTCCTATGCGGAGGTGGACGATTGGCTCGTTTGAGGCATCGACCATTTTTCGCTGGCGTGAATTTTATGTTGTAAATAATCGAAAAGATCTTTTAGAAGTTAGAAACGCCTGCCTGGAAAATTTGTTTTTCGTATTTGCGATGTGTGGCCATATCATATGCGTTGAAAGTGATCTTGTCTGTTGTTGTCCAGTGGTCCACTTTGGTGGCGATGACGCGCATGTTGGCTACTCGTTACATTATGTGTGAGGGTGCCAGTTGTCCCAAATTATTTAGCATGCAAAGCAGTATGGATGTGCTGAGATGAACAGGTTACATAAAAGCTGGATAGATTTATCAGTCTAAAAATGAAAAATCATCTTTTGTACGCAAGGAGTGACTCAATTGGCTGAATAATTTCCCAGTGAAAAGTGACTGAACAAGCACAAAGAGTCAAAGTGTCAAACCCTTTTGCTGAGCTAAGAAACCTCTGAGACAAAGTGGACCACCAGGACAGGACAAATATAAAATTCGACTTGGCCGATGATCGATGTTCTCTTAAAGCTGGGTGGGGGCTTGTTGGGGGCCGTCCTATGTGGGTAGTCAAACATCGGTAAAATGATATATATTGTACACCATCACACCAGTCCGCGGGAAATGTAAGCTCGCCACGAAACACACTTGCAATCTTGACCTCGAGTGCACAATATGCGATGGGCTAAACGTGCCAAGCAATGTGTCATGCACTCGACAAAGTTTTCGGTAGGATCTAGTCAAGATATTATGGTTTGGGAAACGCGGGCCACGAAAGCCGTTGCCGTCGTTGACGGAGTACACATTATGTGTTATGCTATGTTTTCACTTACCAACTGTACTCGACCAGCTATTCCTGTTAAGCTGTAAAACTGAGCCTGTTAAGTTCAATTACTCATCAGAACAATTTTTTTTAGTTTTCTGAATTTATACCTTCCTTTCCTGGGGGTGCCTACAAACTGCTCTGTGCAAGGATACACTAGCCTGGCTGCTGGTCGAATGCACCCTGTTCCTGCTTTACCGCCTTCAAGCGCTAACAGCGCACTCGAGCCGAGGGTGAAAAACCATATTACTCAAGAATTGATTTACCAGGCCGCGAGTCGAACACTCGCCCGTGACTGCGCACCCAGCGTGGAGACAGATGCCTAACCCAGTGACGGGTTGACTGGACCGGTAGCCGCATCTGGCCAAGCTTACGATTAGAAGCAACTTCTGACCCAGCCCAGTTAGCCAGTTCTGGTACCAACCTTATTAGTAGCTTCCTCGATTCTGCTGCTTTCGGCCCAAACTGTCGATCCGCATCAGCATGGCCCGGGCTGATATAAAGCAGTTTTGTACTGTACCATGGCGATGTTTGCTGTGCTCGAGTTGAAGTTGAAGCCATTATTCGATGTTCAGATTGTCTTGAACAGCAGTTGTGGCGCCCCGTTGAGAGAGAGAAGGCGAACTAACCAACGCAAATAGCGTAAAGGTAATCATTTAGATTAGCTGGTGAGATGAGGAGACTGTAAAGTGACCCACTTTACATCCTCACAGCTTCCTTTTTTTAACTCGCGCTTTGGAGTACACTGTAGCACCAGACGATGCTGTCACTTTTAATGCGACAACTATAACTTAAATTGAAGCCTGCCTGTTACGAAAAACTGATAAACAATAGTCGTGAGAATGCTTTATGGCATCTGAAGATTGATTTTCACACTGCAAATCCATTGTAAACTTATGAAATACTGAAATTTATTCGGTGTCAGTCATGATTACGCCACATCAAAATCATGCATAGAGCCGAGCAACACCAATATGAACAAACAAATACCAGAAGCATGGTAAAAAAGAACTGTAGCTAGCATATCTGTGCATGAACCTTGGCATACCATGGTAGGATACAGCTCTCACTACATTTTAGCTGAAGCCTACGCATTATAGTCATACTGCATGCAACCATCGACTATAGCTAAAGGGCTGGTCGAGCGGGAGTCCCTACAGACCAGCTAAATAAATTACCGGTGCGATTTGAGCATCTTGATAGACCCTGCATAAAATTAAAACTGCGACACCACATCTTCTGACTGCACGCCATAGCGCAGTCTTGAGGCTGGTTTGCCGCGATGGTAAGAATTGTTGGACTCGTTGTGCACATCGAGGACTTGTTCAAGCTGTTCACGCGCTTAAATTGAAAATAAGCCTGTAATGGACTCGCTTGCAGGAATTTGATCACAAGGTACATAATAAAGTAAACATTTATATACGGTACATGTCAAAGATGTGTTCCGCTCTACGACCTCTATGATAACGATTTTCTTCTTTTTAATGGAACTATATTGCATTTTATGTAGATAAAACATTAGAAAAACAGGCTCGAAGCGCGAGCTTAACGGCTAGCAGTAAAAGAAGGAGAAGGATTAGGACGACCTGGAGGATTCCGAAACACTGACGCTTTTGCAACAGAATTTGGTGCCTAAAATGATTTGTTTTTTGTTTTATTTAAAAGAGTCCGTTCAGTGACATTTTTAAGGAATTAGGTTGAGCAGTTTAACTTCACAAGGATAAAAATTCGTCCCAATGCTAGTGACTATTATGAGTAATTTTTAATAGCGTCCGTATTCCTTTTGAAACTTCTTAACTCACTTGCATACTGGCACAACGGCCAACGTAAATCTCCTCCCAAACAGTTGGCATCAGCTACCACTGAATTATTACTATCCATCAGCAAAAGTTGCAAAACTCGTTTTTCGTGCCATCATTCTCATCTCAAATATGAGACTCGATCCATGTATTGTTTCCTCGTAACTGATCGTTTCTGGTTCCGACATCATCGTACCAATATGTGCTTTCCTTCAGTGTATTGCATGACAGCGATCCATCAAAGCTGCTGTCACATTTCAAAGGCAGCCAAAACCTTGTTGTTAATCCATTAGAAGGAAGCTAAGAGAAATTTTATTGACCAGGTGCATGTCGTCAGAGAAAGACTGAATCCCTACCAATATCCAGTTGACCAAAGCATCGTGTTCGATCGCGTTTTTAATTTGAGCCATGACTCCTCCGCGCTGTTTACAAATTTCCCAAGCATCAAACCATGAAAAAGTACTGTTTACAAAAAAGACGCATCGACCACCGTGCATGAGACCATCTTCTTCCTCACAAGCTGATCGGTCAGGCATCGCTGCATCTTATAATAGAAACACGACAGAAGATAATTTCAAAACATCGCAAAGGCTGACGGGGAGATTAGAATTTACATGAAAGAACCTAAAATCTCTGAAGGTAGGCGCAAGACTTTGTCGTTTTGACTCAAACAAATTCCAACTCGTGCACAGTAATTATCTTTCAATCAGATCTACTAACAGTGCAATGAAAATTTCGACTTCTAAAATAATTGAGACTGTGGTCCAAAATTTTGGCTACCCCCTATGAAACGTGGGTGCTGAATCTGAATATTATACATTTTTCCAATATTCCAACAACGATTATAGAGTGTACTTCGTCTTCAAGCTGGAGATTACCTCGCAAGTAGACCCCGGATCAGGTCGGGTCGGGTCACATTTTTTGAAAGATCGCGTCAAACGGGTCAAAAATACAGCAATTTTGCTAGTTTCTACTATTAGCAATTACTGTACAAAAACATTTTCATATCTGTTCAACTCCAGGATTTGCGGAATTTGCCTCCTGCATGCATGTATTGAGCCTTGCATTACAACGCTTTACTTCCGCGAAACTTTTAAGAATGTCAGACAAATTGCAAGATGTAACAATGACCGAATTTTCTGAGTAATTTCTGCATAAGAAAAGGTCCATATTTCAGAGTTCCTATTAACAGTCTTAGCAACTCTGATGAATGGGTTGGACTAGCCATAGTCTGAGAAGGACTTGATAATCTTTGATAACAGGTCGTTGTATTGTCTACAATCACATTTGGTTCCAGAATGTGACAAGTTAAGTCTCGGGACCTGGCCGGAAAAGCCTGCTATTAAGTCTGAGCCCAAACCATCAAAAATTTGAACCAATAATAGTCCCCTCGACCACCATCCATATTACCATGGCGAAACAGTTCGCTGTGCTCAAAAGTGATAAGCACCCTACATTCCTCTATCAGCAGCAAAGCTCTGATTGGAGCTGTATGACTCAAGCACGATGTTATGACTTTGTAAGCAGTAGCTTTTGTAAACACTGGATGCATACTCTTGGGTGGGTTAATATCTATTTAGGTGTTTCTATATTTAGCCAGTATAGCCTGTCTCTGATTCCAAAAATTATGCAAGTAGTTTTTATTATTTGGATTGATTAAATCTTGCTAAAGACTAGCAGACAGACTTTTGTCGCTTTTAGATCCACCAAGGTATTTTTCAAATAATTAGACTACTATAGTCGGAAATATTAAGGATGGAAGGTGTGCTACGGATAACAAAACAAAAAGCTAGGGATAACTGAAAATTCGGTTGCGTATAATCAAAACCCTTCCATCAATTTTCACACAGTCACCTTTACAGCAAAGTCACTGCATGTTCTGGGGATTTGTACAAGGTTTTATCTCAACTTTAGCTGCTATAGCGAATTCAGGGACTTTCGGGTCGGGTCACGACCCGATCTGGTGTCTACTCGCAAGGACATCTTAGACCTTGGGTAACCATGTAGCTTCCTCTTTTCTTGGTTTCGCTTCTGCTGCTGATTAGCTGGACTTGTCGATCCTGGTCTGGCATCTCTGAAAGGTTTCTCTGGTCAAAAGCTCAGAGAATGCCGCCACTAGCATAAAATTCTAATTCTTAAACAGAGCCGATTTCTGGTAACAGCTCGAATTTTGTCTTGAAATCCCGCATGTATGGGAACTTCCCCGCCTGCTGCATGCAAAACATGCGAAGCGCTGCCAGCCACTAGCAGTGCTGCGCTGTGAAAATGCTGTGAGGAGCATCAGTGCAGTTTTTCTGTTGACTTAAGTCATAGCCCAAGTCCTGCACAGCATGTAAATCAGTTCTTTTACGTTATAATACACGTTCATGTTCATGTTCATGTTTTACCACATCACCAAACGCTTACGCGCATTCGAAAGTGAAGGGACACATTTTACACGAAATGATTTACCGGCCCGCGATTCGAACACTCGCCCGTAACTGCACACCTGGCGTGAGAGGCAGACGCCTAACCCTTCAGGCCAGGAGGGGTAAACGTGAAAGGCCAGGAGGGGAGGGGTAAACGTGAAAGATAGATATATATGATATGATATCTTCTATAAAAAGCACAGAAACATACCTGCTGAGCAAAAAATGCTTGCAAGAATCGCAGCAAGCAGCCAGGTATTAGACATCTCTGGCTTACTTAGCTCAGGTAACTGTCATGTCTCGATGGTATGCCTATAAAAACTACTGAATCTTCGATCACGAGCCTTACTACACCACGCTGCCTCCCGCCACCCCCTCAAAAAGTGTAATTGTTTCCTAAATGAATGCCTTTCTTCAGCTCATTTTTATCGATGCAGTAGTCACAGGGACGCCATGGGAACGAGAATAAATAAGACCCTACAACCTTGACAAACGGCCATTTCGTGCGTGGGTTGTAAGGTGCATGCTCACATGTCTAGAGCACTGGTATCCTAAAAAACTGTATGCTATGACCATGCTTGGACTGTATGCTAGCTCTTCGTGATTTGAAAAATACATGTGACATACGCCTTCACGTATCGGTATTCAAGTGGTTTGTGGCTCTCATTCTTTCGGGTAAACATACCGCAGTTGCTGTGCACGCGGTTGCATGCTTATAAAAAAGGTACTTCGAGAAAGGAGAACGGATATCTTTAATTCCACATCAATGTATATCTCGCCTGGTTTATTTGATAAGACATCTTTTTGAAGCGAACAATCTCAGTTGTTTCACAGGTATTCGAAAATTGGCTCCTCTTCAGTTGTCGTCTTAGGTGCCTTGGTGGTGACCAGGCAAGTGACCTTAATAAAGTTGGGCGGGGATGCGGCAATGACGTCACCATTTTCGTCCCAGGCCTCGACAGCCCACAGGTATGGCTTATCATCGGAAGGAGAATCAAAAGTGTAAACTGCTTTCACTTGGTTCCCGCCTGCAGAAATAATTTGCTCGTCCACGATGTCGTCTATACCAACGATACGAAAGTAGTAGTTGTAAGCATCTTCTACTTCCGACCATTCGAATGAGTATTCTGTTCTGGTGAACAAAGTCGTCCCGTTTTCTGGACGAATGAGTTGAATCGAACTTATCTGGAGAGGTGCACCAGCGGCAGAGGCCACTAAGCATATGTAGGATGCTTTGTTAGATGCGCTTAAAAGAATTACCAGCATACTTACGCATTCCAAATACGACCGCATCAATTAGGAAATTCGACATGACCGTTGAATATTTTTGTCAAGAGAAACGTTAAAGAATTTTTCGTTTCCAGACTGCTGAACCAGAGAGCACCTACCGCCTTATTTATAAGTTTCGCAACAATAGAGCCCAGTAATTTTGTAATCTATTTGGAAATTGCTAGCTTCCAGCTGGGATAGGACTCTTGTCACATTGTGAGCAGGTGATACCAAGTTGACATCCAATACAATTCATAATAATAATCATACCTTATTTGTAAGATATTTCCCAAAAAATTAGTTTTTCTGATTGCTCTCGAAGAGCTATGTTGCCTTTTGTGAGCAAAAATGTTATCATCTACTCAAAAGCCTGAATGTAATTTCATAGTCAGAGATAAATCCCAGAAAGTCGCTGCTTCAAAGAGCTGTTGGTCAGAATCGCTTGTTTGTTCGATGTTCAGGTCAGGTTCAGGGCAAGAAGTAGTTTGAATAAAACGTCAAGATCCACTGCTTGCCTTAGTTTTCGCGCCTATTTTCTGGTATGAAAACTTGCCTGCCCCCCGTGTCAATGCATGGACAAAAATTGTGGGATGTGCGCCAAGTAGAAAAAGTGGATTGTTGACAACATGATCCACCATGCACCCTTGCATCTGTGAAATCCATCTTCTCCTTCATCCACGTACAAACTATCTGCATGTAAAGCCTGCAAATGACGCGAGTCCATTTATGAAATCTGAAGAAAAATCAGTTAATGGACAGACAGCTTAGAAAACCTGGAAATGGCTTCGAATGGACGGAGGTGAGAGTGTCAGGTGTGCAGCGCTTACACTTGGCCGACGCGAAAGCAGTTCCTGGTCGTCAGCACCATCCGATGGCAATCAATAACGGTGAATCTAGTCCAGTCATCCTGCAACGAGAAGAACTAGAACTGATCTGTGATGGCAAGTGATATCAGGCATGCTCCATGAAAAGCGATCTGGCTCTGGGGTGTCGCGAAGTTCGCGATCGATGGGAGGGAGCGGCGTCTCACCCACTGCACAATGCCCGAGAATGGACCAGTTTACACTTCTATGCAATGTGTGATTTGGTATCGTGCCGACAATGAGTGTGAGTATTCTCTGTTGAACTGAACTGTCTGTTAATCCCTTTCCTCTGGCTTACTGTAAAGCACCAAACTCGGAACATTGGTCGCCTCTCATCTCTACATCTCGCCACATAGAAGGTGTTGTCTTCGTGTTCCATGGGTCAGAGCTGCATTCCTTTCTCGCCGTGTGCGGTGTTAGTATTATAAATTAGGTGTGGTGGTGGTTACACGGGTGACTTGTCGTTCAAAGATTTGGTAAGGACAATGAAGACAGTAAAAGTTTCCTTCCCGTCTTTTCTATGGCGACTACATTTACTATTCACAATTATGCATTTCGCAGTCGCCCTGTACGTGCACATCAAGTCCGAATCATTTAAAGCTTATAATGCCCTGAAGAGATCAAACGACAGCTGAAGGCTCGGTGGAACAAGCGTCTGATTTATTTTTCTGTAGTCGCCCTCTTAAGCATGGATACACTAGAATTCTAGATTCTAGAACTAGATTCTAGTGTATCCATGCTCTTAAGCCGGGTTTATACTTCGGGCGGCCGCGTGCCCGACGCGCACGCTGGCTTTATACCTACGTGGTTTAGAACTGGCGAGCAGTCGGGCACGATCCCGCTTGGAGGCGGTCACGTGCCAAAAATATAAAGACGCCTGATAATAGGAAACAGTGACAAGTTTTTATTTTTCTTGCGGCAAGGAAGGACAGGACGGGAGCGCACAGGGATGGAAAATGGCTGGAACTGTACGTTTTGCGGGCACGTGCCAGCCAGCCTATCCAGGCGATCCTGCACGTGGCCGCTGCACGCCAGGTTCTCCCTGCTGCCCGCCTGCGTGCCAGAATCTAGGCTCTCACCTGCCCGCCACTTGGCGTTCACGCCTGCGTCAGAAGTATAAACCCGGCTTTACAGGACATATGTCTCCAGAATGTTCTCTCACCCTCTTTACACTCTCGTCTCGCAAATACTCCGCCAGCCTATCACATAGGTGGGCGGTTTTGTGCCTCCGTCGTCGGGCGGGTTTCGTCTTTGGTTTTTGGGGTTTGCTCGGTTGGCTGCGGTGTGTGGTGGTGCGTTTTGCTTCGGTTGGCTCAGCTTGCGGCTTGCGGTCATCTCAGCTCGGCTGTGTCGCCTGCATTAAAAGCCACGACGTAGATTAAAACATTCTGTCTGCTTTTTTGCTGGCTCGGCTGAGGAACTCGGTGCTCGGCTCACAGAAAGTTCCCCAGAAGCACCAATACTGCAAAGAATTATCATCGTCAAAATCAAAGGAATAAAACTTAAATATGGCTGCAATCGGTCTGCTGAGCGGAGAGCACTACATGACGTGTGCACAACGTGTTGCATCAGCTTATCTTAAGCATCACGAATATACCAAACACGCATACGTGCCTGAGGAACGAACATATTTTTTACTCAGTAGACACATGAGGTATTAGGTCGACAGTTCTATCTCTAATGAGCAGAATGAGGAGGAACAGTAATGAAGTACGTAGTTAACAGTTTTGCTAGAGTCGGTTCCACTGCTGCCATATAAAGTAATACTCTCATCGGCACACGCTGGGCGACTCTATTGTAGTTGCTCGCTTCTAAATTCAATTGGCGTGCCTTCTGTAAATCTTGAATCACATTATTTCTAGCGGACCCCCTCGAGACCATTTCTCTAATCCTGTTTTGGATTAAAATGCCAAATTTCACACCTCAGTCCCACCCGTTCCCTAGCACGCAAATGATGGCGACTCGCATCAGACTTTATCCGCTTTTTTTCTGAACTCCTTGGCTTAAACCTTGAAGTTCTTGAGATTCCTAGCCGCTAGAATCGATAAACCGTTTCATAAGTTCACAATAACTTAATAATTTCATCATATTCCATATTTTTATCAAAATTGGCTACTTCCCTGTTGATAACTCCAGAACAATTGTTCCAAGCTCGGCTGGCTCAGCTGGAAAAAGTAAAAATTTCCAACTTTCCCAGCTGAGCTGGCCAAGCTTGTGGGCCGCAAACCGAGATGAATGTGCATAGTCCAGCTGAGCCAGCCAGGCTGAGCCAACCGCAAGCCACAAACCGAGCCAGCCGCAAACTGAACCGACCCTCGGGCTGAGCTGACTGAGCTGATAGTCGCAATGTGAACGACACCTCAGCTGACAAGCTCGGCTGGCTCGGCAGCCGAGGTGCAATGTGGACGGCCCTATACAGTAGTGTATCATAACCTCAGAAAGTGAACCTCACTGACACGCGGAACCTGCGATATGACGAGGTTGCTGTTCTTTTGCATCAAATCACGAATGTAACCTACACTTTGCTGTAGTCGTAGTAATTTCATGAATACTTGTGTCATTAAAAGTCATTCCTTCGCTGATCTCAATTTCACACTTTCCTTACTAATGAGTGTCTACTAATAATGACTATGTTTCTGCGCTTGGGAACTCTTGACGCTATGCGGTAAACCTCGCCGACTTGTTTCACAACGAGGCAAAACATTTTCACGCGTTACCAAACTAGGTAAGTAACCATCAGAGAAAAGTTTACTACTTCTCTGCGTTCCATCCTAGCACCATCAGCAGACTGGTGTCGAGTGCGCACAATTCGAAAAACAGGTCGAGAGAGAACTAAAACATGTTCGCTAAATACAACACACCCATGCATTCATGGCCACAAATTCTGCATAATACTCGCACTGGCATGTCGGTCTGTTCTTCACATAAAATTTTTAGGGCTAGCGATTTCTGCTTGCATTGGAACGAATTTTCGCGGACCTGATCAACATCATATTATTCTTTTTCCAGTTCCCGAAATAATTACTCACCCGAGTTTCGGGCCATCCATGTGCGATTGCAGCGACAGGTTTGATAGCGGCTTGGCACTATATACGCATTCAATTTTATTTTAACAGACTATCGAAATTTCGCGACGAAACTATAACGTCAACTACTGCTTTCGATTCTGGTCACGAGCTATATTTTTTTTAAAAACCTCCATTGTCCACGATATATTACAGCAATCGCAGAACCAGATATTCAAAAAAACTGTGTTTTGGCGCATCTTCTCCTCTACCTATCCAACTAATTGTTCTGATTCTGAGACCAGAAAAAAGTCCAGCCATGACTATAACTTACTCTACGATGGCCGTACTGCTTCTGAGCAGGTGGAGAGGGAGCGTATGGAAAACGGTGTGGAGACAGCTGCTAATATGGCTCCTAATTTGGTACTTTATTTACATCGTTCTAAAATTTGGTGTCAGCGAGAACCAGCAGAAGGCGGCTGCAGAAATGGTGGCTACGTTTGAAAAATTTTGCAAAGATTTGCCTCTTTTCTTCATTCTCGGTTTCTACGTCGGTCAAGTAGTGACCAGATGGTGGCACCAAGTCATGGCTATACCCTGGCCCGAAGACGTTGTTGAACACGCTAATCTATGCTTGTTCGAGGGGGATCATCTCAAACCCGTTCGTGAGTCAGTAGCCAGATGGCTTGTCCTGTCGCAGGCCATGGCACTAAGACGAATGTCGGCCAGGATTTACAAAAGATTCCCCAAACTGGATCACTTGGTGACAGCAGGATTGATGACCAGCCAAGAACTTGCGCTGATTACTTCTATCCCTTGCGAAAATGTGCATTGGCAAATGCCTTTGGATTGGATCGTCAGCAAAGCTATTTACCCAGCTCCAGCACCAGGGCCTCTGAAAGGTGCCTTTATCGGCAGCGTTAATGCATTCAGACATAAAATTCAAGAAATGTTTATGTAAGTATACATCTTTATGGCCTGATATCTGCCCACTAATGTCGAACTTTGCGTGACAAAAGACGATGCGTTCAGGGGGAACATAAAAATAAACAATATTAGCATATTCTATGGTCAGATAAAAATTTTATTTCCTTCCGGAAGGAAGCTTACTTTAGAGAGACCATTTTTGAAACAGGCCACAAAATGTTTTGTGCCTTTTGAAAACACATGACTTTGGGAGGAGGCATAACTCGAGTTGGCGTTGGGCAGGTTCGAGGTAAGACACTAGAAGAGATACAGAGAAAACATTAGACAACAGCCCTTGGCAAAAGAATTGGTGGATAATTGGCTTGATGGACTTCAAACGCATAACAGTGCATCTAGAGAGGCTTTGTAGTAAGCGGAGTTTGGAATGTCTGACATGTTTTGTCTCGCCAGATGAGGACATGCCCATAATTTCCCACTTTTACCTCGGGGATTAAAATTTTTGGCATTAGTGTACTGTATTCGCGACATTGCCATACACGATCAAATTATTTGAAAATTTGGCCTTCTCTCATTTCTGAAAGTCATTGACATTCCAGTCGAGATGCACCGACAGCTTTTCGTTCGGGCCAAAACATTTTTGTTAAATTGTGACAGTCCAAATCAAAGTTTCTGCGGTGAACATCGTCAGACGAGTTTCCGGTTTCTAGTTATGCGCTCTGACATTTGGTAAAACCAAGACAAAGTTGGTTTGGCCTGAGCGAAGTTCTGTCGGTGTATTCTCCGGTGTATTAACTCATCGTCAGTCACACATGGCACGCAGTGCAGCATAGAGTCTGGACAGCATTCTTAGCTTCGATACTCTGAAAAGGCAATGATTGTTCCAAGCTAATTTAGAAAAATGTGATGCTCGTGCCCAACCAAAAAGTGAATGACCTGCTGGCGTATCTCATATGATGCTGAATCCTCACGCAGCCTAGCTTTTTAAGAAAGGGATTTAAGGGTAGGATGATACCTAAAGCTCTTAGTTATCCCAGTTTTTGTTACCGGAGGTGCAGATAGAAGATGTCGACTGTACAACTAACATTTTGTATCTTTATGGAAATGTACAAAAACCTCAAAAATTTGTATTTCAGGTACGATTGGGTCAGCATTCCCTTAGTATACACCCAGACTGTGGCTATCGTGGTCTATGGTTATTTCTTATTCGCCCTGATCGGTCACCAGTATCAAGGCAAATCCATCGATCTATATGCCCCCTGGCTGTCAATCTTGCAATTCCTGTTTTTCGTTGGATGGTTCAATGTCGCTCGCGACCTGATGCGTCCTTGGGACGAGGATGACGACGACATCGAACTCAACTGGATCCTGGATCGAAACGCGGCCGTCGCCTTCAGCTTGGCCTCAGATGTACACGAGCAATGCCCAGACGTCGTCGTCGACGAAGCTCAGCGTCTAGAAATCAGGCAAAGACTCATGAGCAACTTGACCTACAGCGTGGCGTCTACCAGTTTTAGAAATCATCCGCCGAAAATGCGTTCATATTCAATAATGAGTCAAGGGGATCAAGTGCAAGTGAAACGCCCTCATAGAGTGACTCCGTCGAAGAGCAGTCTTACCATCAGATTGAAGAAGGCATTTGGTAGTTATGCGCCATATAATCAGTTCTGATCGTGAGTCAGTTCTGCTACGGATTGGACTAGAACGCAAAATTACTCTGACGATCCTTATTAGGATCTTCTGTATAGACTGCAAATGCAATGCTTTGAGTGACATAAAATACCGCAGGCAGAACGGTGTAATCAGGCTGCATGTCATAGATTGATGCCAGAATGAACCAGAATAGTTCGCTCTAGAGCTGTAATATTGCGCCGCATCAAAAAAAGCCCTCATCCTAAAAGAGCGCAAGTGGATATGATATTTTCCTTTCTTGAAAGCAAAGAAAAGACAAGAGTTTGATTTGGACCCTAGCCGGTAGGGAGGCGACTGACCAGCCCATGCTTGTTGACACTTATTGGAAGGGAGGGTTTGGTGAAGCAGCACGAATGCCTGTGCGAACGCGCTAAGCAGTTTTTTATTTTGGGATTGCCATGGCTCTTGGGACCTTGAACAGTGGCCGAACCCCATTGCGCTGATCAATGCACTGAATGTTGGTTCATGCATGAGCACTGTTTATCGCCCGACTCGCTTTTTCGCGAACACACGCTTACCCCAGGCCCCTACAGCCCCCGTGTGACTGCGGGGCTTTGCGCCAACCGTCAGTCCTGCCGACTGACCGAACAGTTTGCACATCAGACTACGATCTATCTCCTCATTTTTCAAGACATTCCCGTGCGGACTAGCTTACAGGCTGGGCAACCCTGCGGCTGCTCATGCTCAACAATATTACAAACAATGGCCACTGTTTAAGAATTTGCTCTACAAATAATCTGTTGTTTGTGTAGTTCTTTTTTTAAAATTTTTTTGGGTCGTAGCCCGTTTTCCCCTCGCCAGCATGCATGCAAACCTTCTGAGCAGGGCTGTACGGGGACCCCGCACACAGAGCAGCTTCCCTCTGCGTGTCTCCACGAGGAGCACCTTCACGCGAGGACATCCTGGACTGAACACCGACTTTCTCAGACGATGGCGGGCGGGCCGTGAACCCTGTCGGTGTTGGACAGCCGAGACTGTATACTCGTTTGGCTTCCGTCTCTCCACTCTGAGAGCCTCGACGGCAGTGGCTGAGGCACAAATTGCACGCCTGGCATGCAATTTCAGCGAGGGTTTATGTTTCGAAAACCGACCTCCGTCACCGGGGATCGAACCCAAGACGAGTCCAGCCACTCGCTCCCAAGCAAGAGACAAATGCCGAGCCGCTGCACCACCGCAGTCGCGTTTGTGTTGTTCTTGCTCTCACTGTCAGCATGGCTATGTACCTTTAAGTATTACTTAAAAGGATACAAGTAAAGCATATGCTCTCGATAAGCAGGCTAGCCCCTGCTGGAAAAGACCATGGATACGGTCGTGAGTCCAGCTCTTTTCCAGTGATAACATTTAGAGAAAGGTTTTGAGGGCTCGAAAATCAAATCATCTTTTAGGCTGTGACAGACAAGAGAAGTCACCAGAGTATTGTACAATAAGCACAGGAGAAGCTAGAGCATTCTCAAATATCGGAGAAGATCGAATTGTTAGTTATTCTGCACACATGAAATTTCCGTTTGATGAATACAAACTGAGGTTAAGTTGAGAGTGGCGAAAGCAACGAGTTCGGGTGGCAAAATACCTGCCGAAATTTCCACTAGTAAGGTGTCGAGCGGTGTTGACAGCAATGAGTTGATATCTATATTCGGAAACTGTCAATGCCATGCGGGGAAATATCGTCGGCTTGTTTTGCAACGAGAACAATCATGTTCAATGTTGCCGAAATAGGCGTCACAGGAAAGTTTCACTTTGTCCCATCTTTCCATTTTAACACCATCAGCAGACGGGTATCGAGTGCGCAACATAATTCAAAAAAACAGGTCGAGAGAAGACTGTAACGTGCTGCACAAAATACAACACACCCATGCATTGTGAACCTCAGATTCTGCAAAATACTCGTACTAGTCTGCTCGTCTTCTTTTTCATAAAAATTTTTAGAGATGACGATCAATGCTAGCATTGAACTACGTGTATTCATCGATGCGATCAACATTGAGTAAGCATTCCTTTTATTCCCTGTCTAGTTCCTCAAATAATTACCTTCTGCCCAAACTTGGCCCGGCACAGTGAAATTATGAAGACTGGTTGGCCAGCCTTGTACATACTGTAAGCGCCTTCAATTTTGTTCACAAAAGTGTCGGAATTTTGCGACAGAACGACCGCCAAACACCATCTTCGTTTTTACATAGGCCAGCAGTTCAGGGGTATTTTTTTTGACCTCAAAATATTACATCGATTGTGACTTGAGCTGTCGAACTTGAGCACAAAACTCCTGTTTAAGTGATCGTATTCTTTTTCATCTGCTGCATAGCCGATTGAATCTGCTATTTCCGCTTTTGTAAGCAAGAAAATCCAAGATGACCATCAATTATTCTACGATGGCCGTGCTACTTATGAGTCGGTGGTGGGGAAGCGTATGGAAAACAGTTTGGAAACAACTTCTAATATGGCTCCTGATTTGGTACTTTATTTACTTCATTCTTAAATTGGGTGTAAATGAGGCTTATCAGAAGTCGATTACAGAAATCGTTGCAACATTTGAAAAATTTTGCAAAGATTTGCCGCTTTTCTTTATTCTCGGTTTTTACGTTGGTCAAGTTGTTAGCAGATGGTGGAATCAAGTCATGGCCATACCCTGGCCCGAAGACGTAGTTGCACATGCTAATTTATGTTTGGCAGAGGGCGATCATGAAAAACCCATTCGTGAGTCAGTTGCCAGATGGGTGGTCTTGTCGCAGGCCATGGCACTAAGACGAATGTCGGCCAGGATTTACAAAAGATTCCCCAAACTGGATCACTTGGTGACAGCAGGATTGATGACCAGCCAAGAACTTGCACTGATCACATCCATTTCGTGCGAAAATGTGCATTGGCAAATGCCTTTGGATTGGATAGTCAGCAAAGCTATTTACCCATCTTCGGCGCCAGGGCCTCTGAAAGCAGTCTTCATAAACAGTGTAAATTCATTCAGACATAAAGTTCAAGAAATGTTTATGTAAGTATAATCTTTATTGGCCTATATCCGCCTACTAATGCCCATATTTTGCATTAAAAAGGCGATGCGTTCAGGGGAAACATGAAAAAGAAGCAATGACGACCATACTGGAGGAGATAAAGCTTTATTGCCCTCCGGAAGGGACACATTTGAGGGAGACTTTTTCATGATGGATGCAAAATTTCCTTGCTTCTTGCACGTGATGTTGGGGGGGGGGGGCAAAGAGGGGAGACAACTGAAATTAGCGGCGTAGATTCGAGGGGCTGATACTAGAGAAAATATGGAAAAAATGACACAGACAACCTTGCCCATAAAAGGTGTGATAGCCTGTGGCGTGGTGTGAAGGCGTGATGAAGAGGTGCGATGGCCTTCAAAGAGGAAGACGAGAATTTTTAACTTTGGGAAACACATTCGCAAGGAGACATGAAATGCAACAGGGAGATGACAAAGGTTGGGGGGGGGGGCGGGTAGAATACTTGAATGTGAAGAGTACAAGAGAAAAAGAAGACAGTACATTGGCCGTGCAGTTTTTGTAAAAGTCCAAGGGGAAAGAGAAAACTAAAAAAACGGGCTTATAGGCTCTGCCTTGGTCTTAATATTAATCTCAGCGACAGTAAAGTTTACTCTCGGACGCTTGAATTGGACCTTCGATCTGTTACTCTATCGCAATTCCATACCTGAAGCAGCAACATTGTCGTACAGTGTCAGAGACGATCATTACTTGGGCGTAGTAAAACTCTTTGGTTTCTTAGAGATCAGTCTGATGGTATATACTGTACAGTACGGGGGGGGATGATCTGCCAAATACTGTGTATTTACATGAAGAAATATTAAGACTAAAGGTTTTTAGGTACGATTGGGTCAACATCCCCTTGGTATACACTCAAACCGTGGCTATCGTGGTCTATGGTTATTTCTTATTCGCCCTGATCGGTCACCAGTATCAAGGCAAATCCATCGATCTATATGCCCCCTGGCTGTCAATCTTGCAATTTCTATTTTTCATTGGATGGTTTAACGTTGCTCGCGACCTGATGCGTCCTTGGGACGAGGATGACGACGACATCGAACTCAACTGGATCCTGGATCGAAACGCGGCCGTCGCCTTCACTTTGGCCTCGGATGTACGCGAACATCCTCCCGACGTCGTCATCGACGGAGTCCAGCGCCAAGAAATAAGACAAAGACTCATGAGCAACTTGACCTACAGCGTTGCATCTACCAGATTCAGAAATCATCCGCCGAAAATGCGTTCATATTCGAAAATGAAACAAGGTGATCAAGTGCAAGTGAAATGCATCCCTAGAGTGGCGGCCTCGAAGAACAGTCTCACCATCAGATTGAAGAAAGCTTTCGGAAGTTATGCACCATATAATCAGTTCTAAATCACGTTCACAAAAGCGCAAAACGACCTAGAAATGCACGTCACCTGTATTTTACGCAGACTGCATCGACTCTTTCAGGTTGTATGCTATGATTGTTGTCAGAGTAGAGCAGACTGGTGTGCCCTCGAGTTGAAAGTACTGTAGCTTGTTTTCCACTTGGTAATTATGATTTATAGTAATGTTATCACTCTCGAATAAGACCCGCCACCTCGGCCTCGACTGATAATATACTCTACGAGTATGATTCGGCCCAGCCCCTACGATGCCCATGTGCTGCGAAATACGAGTGTCCGAGTATATAGAGATGCAGCATAGTGTTTCGAGTTGTTACTGCCATGGACACAAAACATGCAGCTTTCCATGGATGGGTTTCAGCGAAAGGTGAGCATACCAGCAAATGCATGGAATGATCGGTGCAGCCGATGTGGGGTGAATTGGTGCAATTAACGGCAGGCACTGGTTGTGGCGGCGGCCAGTACGAAAATGGTTTTAAGCCACCTGTGATATATTTAGGCTTAGCTGTATATGCATAATTTTCTTAACTGCAAGCTCTGCTTCTGCACCACATCTTGCATAGTCCTTTGTCAGAAGCTGAATCATAGGCCAACTTAGTGGACAAACTTTAATAGGAAACATAATCACTAGTAAATGCAAAGGGGTCTGGAAAGCCTCTGCGGCAAATCCTAGCGGGCTCTGATTGCATGTCAAATCATGAATTATTTAAAGATACGAGTACTAATTGTAAGATTATTCGAAGGGGTGCTATAAGACCACACGTCTTGTAGATAGATCTTTTACTCCGACCGCACTAGACGCGTGCAGGCGCAACACTGACGAGGGTACCAATCAACAAGGCACGGTGCACCCACAACAAACACACAAAGCAAAGGAAAAGGTTCCCAACTGAGGCAATCTCTAGTGTCAATTACAATGACCTGTTTCGAAATTGTGGAAAAACGACTCTAAAAAAATCGCGTTTTAAAAGGCGGCGCACCTCTTGCAGGTCATCAGCAAAGTGTTTACCACACGATTGTGTCACGATTCAGCGAATGTCTCGTATCCGAGGTTGCGAAGTGCCACGACTAACCAAAATCTTGCGAACCCGCACAAGGCCGCCCAGAGGGAGCCTAAGCCCAAGCCGAAGTCTACCTTCAGCCTAAGCCTAAGCCTGAGCACAGCAGGGACCTATAGCTCGAGCGGTAAGGACCATCGTAGAGAAAGAGCAAAAGCAGTAATGTCTAATTATGGAAAATTTGCAACCTGTCGACGACCTCAGTGTACAGCATTATTGTGCAGCCCCGGGCTCCTGGCGCGCTATTGTCACACTTAGTTTCGGACGGGGGCACAGCACGTGCGTGGGGCTGACATCTCATATATTGGATTGGTGCTGGCGATTGGACAGTCGCCCCGAAGGGATCGCGTGGTTGTGGTCATCACAGCGTGGCTCATACTGTTTACTATGAATCACTACACAAGGTAAAAGCGCCAGCTTGTTTTCATTACCGGAGCATGTATTGATTTTCCCTCCACGACTGGACAACCATGTACATACCTCGAACGCGTCCTTCGCAACACCTCTCAGCTGTCGCCGGAGCAACGACAGCAAGAAGGCGGCGTGGAAAGTGTCCGTGCCTTGTATAAACGCTGAACTGTCCGACAAAAAATTTGTACTACGTACATGACCATCCATTATTCCACTGAAGCTCTTTTCCTATTGAGCCGTTGGAAGGGCAGTGTTTGGAAATGTGTATGGAAACACTTACTGATCTGGATTATTCTTTGGTACGCTATTTATTTTCTGCTCACCTTCGGGTTGACATCCGACCAACAAAAGAATGCTGGTCATGTAGTTAGTTTGTTTGATAAATTTTGCGGTAGTCTTCCGTTGGTTTTTATTCTCGGTTTTTATGTTGGTCAAGTTGTATCGAGATGGTGGCAGCAAATCGTGTCAGTGCCGTGGCCGGATGAAGTCATGGTTCAGGCCAATTCGTCCTTGATTGATGGCGAAAATATCAGGGCGATCCGTGAAAATGTGGCCCGGTGGCTAATTCTATCTCAAAGTATGGTTCTTAGGCAATTATCGCCAAGAATTTATAAGCGATTTCCAGAACTTGATCACCTTATATCTGCTGGCCTGATCACTGAACAAGAGCTTATGCTTGTAAAACGTGCACCGTGCCAAAATGTGCAGTGGCAAATGCCTTTAGATTGGATCGTGAATAAGATCATACTTCCCTGCCAGGCCCCACCAAATTTCAAAATTGCTTTCATCAATAGCGTCAATTCATTTCGAACGAAAATGCAACACTTATTCACGTAAGTTTGTTTGCCAATGGGAAATCGTTTTGCTGAATGAGACTGCTCTGTTGACGAAGGACCCCCTACCCCATACTCCACACTGGTAAATCGATTTCTTTCACGCCATTCCTGTGTGTCCTGTTATTCGTGGACGTCGGCTCCTACGTAGACGGAGCCGAAGGTGCATAAGCAGGCTTATAATAAGTACTTTGGCTGGGATTTGGGCGCACGATTTTTCACTACTGACTCTTTTGTGCTGCGTCTTACCTCTAGCTCGGCTTATCGTTAGTTTATTTTGGCAAAATATTGGCAAGGTCTAGCTCACAAAGAAGCATAACACAGATAGCTCATTTGGTTTGGTTTTTTCCCGTTGGTCAATGCGCCTGTCTGTAAATTTGAATTTCTCGGTCTTTGAACCCCTTGGGATCGATCAGTGACTGGGGATATTTAAAGAGTTATACGTTAAGCTGAAAAACAAAATGTAGGCGGATAAAAGTCGTCTGAATTCTGACCTTTCTACTTTCAGCTATGACTGGATCAATGTACCCTTGGTCTACACTCAAACAGTGGCTATCGTTGTGTACGGCTATTTCGCATTCGCTCTGCTCGGTCATCAATACATTGGCAAGGCAGTTGACCTCTATGTGCCCTGGCTTTCAATCCTCCAGTTTATTTTCTTCGTGGGCTGGTTCGCTGTGGCTCGTGATCTGATGCATCCTTGGGGCGAGGACGACGACGATATCGAACTGAACTGGATTCTCGATCGAAATGCAGCAGTCGCTTTCAGTCTGGCCACAAGCGTAAGAGAAGAAATGCCTGATGTTATCGTCGATGAGAGCCAGCGACAAGAAATGGGCCAGAAAATGCTAAACAATTTGACGTACAGTGTTGCGGCTACAAAAGCACCAAATCACCCGCCTAGAATGCGATCAGCGATCGAATTGGAAGGAGTGGTTCAGAAGCAAGTGCAAGAGGAAATTTTTTGTGATAAAGAAGACACTCAGTGCCTGATGGATAGAATGAATAGAATTAATAAACCCGTAAACTTCTTTTAACTTTTTTGGACTGTGCTCTAGCTTTAATTGATTGGCTTACTACTAATTCTGTTTTATTTGACACATTTTGTTTTCCATCTTTTTATTAGTGCGTATGTCATTTGACACACTCACAAGCCAGTGCACAGACACACACGCACACTTTCAAAAGTAAAGTTGTTGCGACATTTTCCGCTTGAGGGCACCTGGAGTTCGTATGGTGTGGCTATGGCAGTTGGCTCGGTGGGGAGGAGCCAAGGCGGTATAAGAGCAGAATCCTGGGTGAGATTGGGACTCTTCCTTGCTCTGGCTCTCTCGATTCGACTTCAGCTGGTTCTAAACTCTTGTGGGCCCACCCTTATACATTTGTCCAGCCCATTTGGCTGAGGCAATGTGGGCCAAGCGCCAGGCAGGGTCTTCAATCAGCATATTTCCAAGGGGCATCTGCCGTCGTCGTCTGTTTGGTTCATTCTGGAAGCGTCTAGGAGTTGACTCCAAGACACGTGCTTTGTTGTCTGTGGGTAAGATCTACAGTAGGTAGGACTGCTGAGACATGGTCGTGTACTGCTGCGCTCCAAATGGATCCTCTGGTCTTGGCTTGGGTCTTTACTGCTCCATCAGACAGTGGAACTGCCCGCCAGCGTGGGTATCATTTAAGAGAGCAGTCACAGGCACACCAGGGAGGCGCGGAACACACGCCTGAGGGGTGCTTAGGAATCAGTGTCTTAGCGATACTCTGGCGGATAAGCCTTTCTACCTGGCTTTGGACTATAGGAGACCTTGGATCCACCGTCACCTTCGCGTATGTAGAATATCAAACGTCACAACAGTATGAGTATCAGTATACAGGAATTTAAATTAGCCATGCATTTTGTCATGACCAGATTTCTGTACTGCATGCAAGCTAAACCTGTGACAACTTGATAATAGTAAAAATAGGTTTTCCCAAAAAAAATTGATACTTCCGGGGACTGTGGCTAACTTGATTCCCGGAACTAGGGCAAACATACAGTATTATATGACTTTATGGAGGCATTCTTTCAAAATATTGCTAACAAAATCCTGGGTGCACTTTTGCAAATCAAATTCAGCTATTTTTGGACGCTCTCCAGCAGATCAACAACTTTGAAGAAAGTCATGTTTCGTTCTGATTCTTGCAGATATTTTCGTTCAAATTTTAAAAGCGTACGGCTAGTTGCCCTTTTCAAAAATGTTTTCACACTTATTGTCGGCTCAGGCATCAAAAAATGGTAAACATCGAGGCCAACGAAGGCGAAGTGTAAACGCAGTCATCGTCAAGTACATGAAGATAATTCGGCGTCGACACGTAGCCATGTTGCCGAAATAGATGCTTCACAGAGTGGGCGTTAACAGCTACAAAGCCTTTACTGAACTATGAGAATAATGCGGCAGAGACACAAACACGTAGACTATGGAGAAAATTCGTAAATAACTGAAATTTCGCAAACAACGCTGAGATTTGAAGTGGAAACATAGAACGCATCGTTCTTTTAACTTACAAAAGCACCGCACACACGTCGTTCGTTAAATTCTTGACGCCCAGACAACTCATCAGACGACGTCAGAAACAAGACAGAAGGTTGATTTCAAGAGCTGATTTCTTTCAGTAGTGTTCAGTCTTTGGATGCGCAGGGCGGGTGGCTCAGACAGTTTGAATTCCTGTTCTATACACACTGCTACTTTGTCGCTTGACCGAGTTTGACGTCCGCTTGTTATCGTGACCTGCTGGTACCCTCGTGAATGATTTATTTAAGTTGAAGGACTGGGAATATTGTCAAATTTTTTGTGGAAAGTGATGACCCTATTTTGGCTATTCTATGACGTTTATAGACAGACTTTGGCTGGGTCGGGCCAAGTCTATTTGCAAAACGGAAGTTGAAAACTTGGCTGGCTTTTTATACTTATCAACCTTGACTGACTTGGCAGCTCGTTTCATCAGCTGTTCCCTGCCTTGAATTCGTTAATAACATTTTTTCATCACGAGTAAGGTGAGATGGAGGATAAGCTTGAGGTATAGGTAACTGCCAGAGGGCAAATTCGATTCTGAGGCCGAAGGTTGCACGTTCCCTTGCACGAAATCGCAGGTGCCAGATTCAACTTCCTGCCTTTGTTTATCGACTGCTCGGTCGAGAAACCTCACCTAGCTTCTAAAAGGGGTTTCTACAGCTTCTGTCCCTTAATAACTCCTTTTTGGGCACTCGCCAATCCTTCACTGTACTTCCTTCTTCGTCATTATCTCACAAATCTATTTAATTTGTTTTCGTTCACCGAAGAAAAGAGGTGTTTTTCGCTCAAAGTTCCTTCTTTGTAAACTTCCTCAATAAGCTGAGACGAGCCTCATAAAAAATGACCTTGTTAAGACAAGAGTGTTTTTGTCGTTTTCTGTTTACGACAAGCATAAAATCCTAGGACTTGTGAGGGCATGCTTTCCACGTGAAGGTTTGTTCTCGTGGCAGATGGAGATAGAAAGGTATTTTGAGTATGCTGACGTCCGCCCGATAAGGAGACTTGCGATGACTGACGACAAAGCATGTACTTTGTATTTTCGTCGGGTCCGTATTTATCGCCTATATAACTCGGATGCGCACGCTCGAAGCTCACTCCTCTTTCACCAACTCATCTGGAACATACCAACTTGCGACGCGCTAAATTGTCTATGCAGTGCGAAGATATTTTTACTTGTATTTATCTGAGTAAACCAGATCAATTTTTACATACCTTGTCTAAAACTGGAGCGCGCTCGAGAAATTATTTAGGGCATAAACAGATCAACCCATTGTTTTTATCTAAGTTTTAGGAAACTGTTCGAGCTACGATGTGGGGGAAACTAATGTTATCTGCCGCCATACTCTTCGTGGTATTGACCCCTCCGTTGGAGTCCAGTGCTGTTTTAAGATTATGCGGTCGGAAGTTGATTACCATGATGATTCATTTGTGCAGGGATGAAGTCGGATATGATGGTCCGGGTAAGTTCAATAATTTTTCTAGTTTGCATATATTTCTAAAAAAGAAACCAAGTGTGAGGTGAATGCAATGTATCATGTTTGTTTTTGTTTTTCTTTTCTGTGTAGTATCCACATTTTCTGGGGAAAATGGCCAAACTCTGTTGGAACGTTGTTGCATATCTCAGTGCAGCTACGTCACGTTGAAATCGTTTTGTCACACCAACGTTCTGACATCGAGTACTGATTTGCCAAACGAACTGACCAATGACAACGCCCAAAACGGAGCGCCAAAGAGCGATGAACAATGGAATTTGCTTGAATCTATCGTCCTCAGTCCACACAAGTCGCAGGTACGGACATGTTCTAGAAATACCTCCAAAAAATCTTTGAGAAAAAAGATTGTGCGGAGGTTGCATTAAACAGGAGGCAGCTTTTCTTGTTTTTAACCAGTGCAGAAGGGGTACGTTCGTGCAAAATATACGTATAGGAGTAGAATGGAAAAACAGAAAAACACGTAAGGTTGACTTGCGTGATCCATCAGAAAATGTTTGCGCAGATGCACGTTATAGCACAAAGCGGCCAGGGGAGATCTGGATCGTATCAAAATGGATTGTTGTTTTAACGAAATCTTGCACTTTTTCAGCATGCAATAAGGCACCATCGGGTTCTAGTGCACCAACACCGTCAACATGGACCGCATCATCACGCAGGCCGTCCATCAGAAATGATCGAAAAACCTGCCGCTGTCGCATTTGAACAAGAATCTGACATTAACGAAATCGCGGATTAAAGTGCGACTGCATGAATTTCAGAACAAAGCCATGTCTCTGGCAGCTACACGATCTGTGATGAGCTTACTGCATTTTTAAGCGATTTTCCAGCATGATTGTATGATATCTCAATTGTTTTTGTAAATTGTATGATATCTCAATTGTTCAGGCCATTTTGGACACAGTTTGTGTGTCAAGTATGATAGAGGAATTTTTAAAAATACGGATTTATTTGCTCGTCACACGAAAACAAAATTGTCAATTTAAACATTGGAGCTGAGAAAAATACAAATCAGCAGGCACAGACAAAGCTAAAGAACAAATATAACAGGCACAAGAGTCACACAAGTCAGAGCTATTGTTTTTGTGCAATTTGTTTTCGAAGCCAAGGAGAATCTTGGTGATACCGCGGGTCGCCGAGCATCAGTGCTGTGCGTTTATAGAAATAATAATACAGGATGGCACCTAATGCCAGGAAAAACTGCTTCATAAGCTTTATTTTGTTATTTAAAGTCTTACTTGTCCTCTGTATGACATAGATTGCAACCAGCCCAGCTGTCCAAACATCGTCGTATGGACGACCCCATCGTATTTTCTAAACGTAAAAATGCATCTCTTAATCTTTTGAAAAGTATCCACAGTAGAATGTAGCTCACCAAGCTCCAAACGTGATATGCGATGGAAAAGGCCAAGTAGATGGCGGAAGCGTACAAGGTTACTTGAAAGCGAGCGACCAAGACGGAGATGAGGCCAGCTTGAAACACGTAGGTCGAGAAGAATGTGAGGAACATAATTATCAGGGCCATCACCGTGCACGTGTCTTGGATTCTAAAATTTAGCAGATAATAATAGACCTGGGTGAGTCTGTTTTCTGGCGATGAATTATTGGCACATTAGATTGGGTCACAGACTTACAAAACCAACCCAGAGGTGGTGTGTGAAAATATAAAGGGACTATGAGGGTTCAACTAGAAGGCGTGTCGTTTCAAAGGAGTCTTATCTACGAGATATCGAATTTTTGAGCACAGAAACTGACTGAAAATTATGCTTCACGTCATAGTCAGTGCCAAAAAAGTCGTATTTTAAAGCTTCCGATTCTGGCAAACTTTAAAAGTCACACTTTCGCGCCTTTTGGTCGGCTCTACCAAAAATTCTTTCTAAGCATTATTAGTAATAGACCCTTTTGCAGTCCATGATATGGCAGGTAAAAACACGATGACTTGGGGACCCATAACTTACTCATGACAGTTTTGCGGACACCGCGTACTGTACTTACACATAAAGCATGAGTAGAACGGTGTTGTGCCAGTACAAGAGGGTGGCGGCGATATTGATTGATAAATCAAGCAAAAGCATTGAAATTTGAAGAAACAATATTGGAGTACGACGATCTACCGCAGCCATCATGAAAATGTTGGATTTGGCAAGAGATCACAGCATTGTTGTGATGCCGAGTTTGTTCCGCTTGTTTCTATGGCAACATTCGGCGTACCCTGCGAGGGATAACTCAAATGCGATGCTCGCAGATGGATCGATGGCAAGGGTAAAGAGCCAATCTGCTGGGTTTAGTGAGGTAGGTAACAAAATAACGGTTGAATAATAAGTTATCAAATGGTTTTGTCAAAAGGTTTTCTTTTACACTTTCTGCCTGCTTGCTGGGTTTTTCAGTGTCAGAGAATCCGGAAAAAACCCAAAGTAGAAATTTTCCGAGATATATTGGCGGAAAAAGCTGAGAAGAAATCCCGAGAAACACCTTAAAATTCTAAAACATGCCGTCTTTAGTACCTTTTTGGAAAATGTGGGTGGCTGGGGATCTATACCTTTGCTTTTCAGATTTTGCGGTGTCACGCCCTTTTTACCCGTGGCGCCCGCCATCAGTCCGACCTTTTAAGCCAGGCCCGACAATGGGTTCACAGTCCGACCCAAACCCAACCCAAAAACCTGTGAGTCAACAAGAGATCAGGCGAGAGCTCAATATCATCTGCTGACTGACGATTTCTCAGTTCCGTCCAGTCAGACTGACGTGTTGAATTAGACTGCTCGGAGGGCTTTTTAGCGGAGTGAAACTGAACTGAACTGAACTGAATGAACTTTTCAACAGTGGCCAGGAGTCTTGCGGTCAATCAGAGCAATTCATGTTTTTCACTTTTTTTATGTGCTTTTTTTTGTTCGCGTTTTGTGATACCTCGACAAACAGATTTTTCGTTCAATATTTACGAATCTGCTGCGAAGTCAATATCTCCAAGGAAATATGTCATTGCAAACACGCACTTCCTCACATTTTTGTTCCGTTCACTTTCGCCCAAACTTTTACCGCCCAGCTGCTGGTTTTTAGTAACATTTGTATCATCAGCTGATTCGGATTTTTTTTCCTCACGCCGCCAGACCGAAAGTAAAGAGTGGGCACAAAAAATCTGCCGCACACAGAATGTGTTCATGGGTGGAAATGGGCGATACTTCAGAGCTTCAGCCCAGCATCCCAAAGTTTACAGTAACAGAGCTGGAAGACGCGTCACTATATCTTGTCACTGCAGACAAAACCAAGAGCTTGCAATGGCGTGTCCAGAATCAGCCAGTGACATTCATATGAAAGGTCATCTACTGACGATGATCAGCTTCTTATGCGATGTTTACCTACTACTAAGCAAATCACTGCATGGAAGCATGAAAATTCTTTTCAGCATCCTCCATACTCAACAAACAATGTCTGTCTCAAAACCCCATAAACATTTTTTGATTCTCTGCGACATCTAATTTGTCTTGGCATGTCTGTGTTTATCTGCAAAATCTGTTGGCACCCATGCGTAACTAAGTGTGCACAAAAATGTTTGCACACAAATCCGAATGCAGACACTGCCTTTTATGGTTACACGATGTCAAATACACCCATTTCGTGGTCTCTGCTCGTGCGCGATTATTTGACTACGCTGATGTAATTTCCATGTGACTCGCATCGCTTAAATTATACCCGGCGTACTCGTTCTGACTGAAAGGAAACAGAGCGTGATAGCCATAGAAACCGAGTCTAGGCTGGTGGGCTACTGGTACCAGATAGTAATTTAGACACCTACTAGGCGCTCGTCGCAAAGGTGCGCCTTTCTATTACGCTACTCATCGAATGCAGGGGCCTGCCGGTATTAGTCGCATAGTTCGGAGCAGGGACATTGGCGAAAACACGAATGTTGACCATTCGTCTGCCTGCACTGTACAAAAATAAATATGGACTGACTGCTGATCTAAGAAAATAGTATTTTCTAACGGCTTCTCGTATATAAGCCACCTTACGTCCAGCATTCGTGCTTGGCTATACGTTCGCTTGTGGTAACAAAGAAAGGGGTTCCCCACTGGTCCAACTTTTCGTTGAAAACGCTCCGAGTGTTGGTCGTGTACTTTGTGGACGGTTACATCTTTTATATTCCAAATGTTGAAAACGGAGACCAGTCATTTCGCGAAACTGACTTAAGAAAAAAAGTTTACTTTGGAAACTTATCGTAGTAGTTTTTGGGGTGTGGCCAGAATTCGCCATTCGCGACGACCTTATTTCTGTCAGGGACGTCCATAGTAATTGTGCCTTTGACTGTGAATGGTAGTGTCCTTGCAGATTTATATTTTCGTCCTTGGAAATTTTGTACGCACTCACGCCTTTGCGTAAGAAAATACAAAATAATCCCTTCATTGTGCATTGATAAATTTATCGCGTCAACCGTGCCCTTTTTAGAATGCACGCATGAACTCTGAGCTCGGAGAATGGAAATCCAGTTTTCTTTTATTTGCGTCATCTCGTCATTGGACTGAGTGGGGTCCAAGTTTTGATGCCTGCATAAATTTTGAAAAGTCGAACAATAAAATGGAAATAATTTTTGATTAGTCTTACTTCATTTTACTTTTTCGCTTTGACTGTAGATGCAGTGAAGCATAAAAGGGGGTCAATCGAGTGAAAAGATGGGATCTTGAAACCGCTTATTTCTCTTTTTTGCGAATTTCCGGTTTGTATGCGATTTGTTTGATCACATCGCCTATTTCCGTCGTCTGTGCACTCATACAAGTGTCTTTGTCAAAAGGCGCAATTTTGGCGAAGAGGTGCGTCAAGCCAGTTAAATTGTCCTAAACGTCTAAAAAACTGGATATCCTGTCCCTTCGTACTCGGCAGACACGTAATTCTAACTGCTACGACCTCAAGCATGCGTCAAAACGGGTTGTAGGCAACTCGCTTGTAGTTTACTGCACAAGGCTAGACCAGTGTGGATGTCGTTAATCAGACAAAATCATGAACTAACGCGTCTTATTTCTACTTTCAGCTTCCAACAAAATATGATTTCAATGATCAATGGACAAGAGGATGGTCTGTCGAATAATGACTCAAGTCGACCACAAAATATTTCATGCAGCCATTCTCAAAGTGCACCTATAAATATTGTTGGTGGTGGCTCGAATCCAATTGCATCAGAAGATGAGAATGATACAATTACACAAGAGCGCAAGTGCCCGTGTCCAGACCCAGATCTAAATCGGAAAAACGATAATTTGCCAGCGTTGCCATCATCGTCTAATGGTTGGAATTATGGACATTTATCGTTACCAATCGAGCAGACGTTGGCCAGTGATCAACAACAAATCAAAAGATCCACATCATCCAATGTGTCGATCGGGACGTCCAAGACGTTGTCGTGCCATAAGAAATCGGAAAGTCACGACTTTCGTTTGCAATTGTATATTTTATTGGGTATAGGGGCTTTGTTTATCCTGTGGGCTGCACTATATTTTCCATTATCCTATCACTCGTGATCTGGTCTCGAACTGCCATTTTGCCCAAAGTTCGAATCCATCACTTGAGGCTAACCCCAATGTGGCTCTGTATTTACACATCCCTCCATGAAAGTAGTGCTTACACCAGTCAAAGGCCAAATCATGTTTATTGGAGAGGAAAATTGACATGCTTCTTGCATTATGAACCATACGTATAAAAAATGGAAGTGCCACATTTATGAAGGGGGTGTGTAAAATGCAGTTTCAGATTGTAGTTGTCTCATCATTACCTAATAATGGTAGACTTTGCTTTTTGTGTACTGCTGGCTGATGGGACCGCGTGCGAGTATCTGCCATGTTTGCAAGTTTTTTTTCGACTATCTGCCTTCCTTACTTTCTTTTGATCTACGGTACTTTCTTCTGATAAGTCGAACCTGAGAATAGTAAAAATGTACATCTTTGCATAGGCATCTTAATTTCATCTGGTGAATTTCCAACACAAGAATAAATTCGTTTGTCCCTTTTTTAAAAGCTGTAGTCCCAAGGCTGTTTTGCCTACTGTATAACAGTCCAATATTCTAAAGTAAGGCTGCGCACATACAGCGGCGGCTTTTGAGTCTTCACTGGGAGCATCTCCTCGCGAGGATATCCTGGACTGGACATCGACTTCCTCTGACGATGGCGGGTGGGCTGTGAGCCCAGTCGGTGTTCGATAGCTAAGACTGTCTGCTCGTTTGGCCGTCCTCTGGAGTTCCCTGCATTGTTGCCCGAAGAACTGGGCTCATGCGAGAATGTGATATACAATAGGTCAAACTCCAGTTGTCGGCGCCGACAGCCGGACAGCAGACAGTCTTCCATTTCAATCTCAAAATCAGTGGCTGTAGTTATGCTTAGTGACAGCGTTGCCAGCGGATATGTTTCTGTGGGATTATCAACTAAATAGCATCTGATGCCAAACTTTCTGAAATCTGGTGAAAGCAGACTACAATATTTTGTTGATTCGATTGCCGATCCCATACCCCAATGATGCACGACTCCACTTCACTGACTTCACTCGCTGCCATAAGCCAGCCCTAAATTCACCCCGTAGTTGTAGTAGGTTTCTATAAAGGACCTGTTATCAGTAAGATATATGAACGACACTGCTAAATGCAAGACTGATAGATGCAGTAGGACATGGAACAGTACTGTGAGCTGTCCGATTATTAGAATGATTATTCTTTTTGCATTCTCTCTCACTGCCATCTTTTGCAGTGTAGTCGAAGGAAGTAGTCTTTAACTTTGGGTCAGTTCAGTTTTTAACTTTAGACGCGGTTTATACAGTTGGCCCCATGAGGTGATCGTGTAGCTGACAAAGCAGTCCTGGTCTGTAGTTGCTGACCAAACATTGCATCATGCTCGTCTTCCGTCCTCTTACCTGACGGCAGTCTAGATTCACTCATGGAAACTTCCAAATATGTGTCATCGTTTTCTGTTGTTTTTCGCATTATTCTCAGACGATTCTTTTCCAGTGTTTTGTGCAAACTGTTGTTAGAGCTTACAAGCTGTAGTGCTCGTACAACCTGTACGGCAAGATATCTCGAAACTGCCACGCAGCTTGATCACTTTGTCGAGTAGAAACTGGTGGAGAGGGTAGACTAGGATGAAGTCTTATTTTGAACGCTTTCCACAATATTGCGCAGCAGCCTCGCTTTAATTAAGTTTTGAAAGAAAAGTATTTTCTGTCCCTCTTCCTCTCAGCTTGAAATCAGGGGGAAACTTGTCCTGCTTAACACCATGTGTAAGGCCCGCACTGGGACAATTCGGTCACTGAATAAATCATATTTTCACATGGTAGCTGTTGGGCTGCTTACAAAGAAAGGCTCTGTAGGTCGCACAATCTCAGTCAAATTGCAAATTTACTGAAGACACAACAAGCCCGCTTTCGTGATAATCTCATCGCTCATTATCTGCTTGTCATCACGGAAGCTTTCTTGCCAGGCTCGCTAATCGTAGCTGATCTCCTCAGCGGTGGTCATTGGCAGCAGCGTGGCCGACACTGTTTGAGAATTTGGGAGCCCAGGGTTGGGTACTGTCGGGTCCTTAGTGCGTTCTGTGACGTGTACTATTCGCAATCGCGTCGAATATGACAGTTTCGTTGATGTCGCTGGTGTCTCTGCAGTCGAATATGGCAGGTCCGAAGATGTCGCTGGCGTCTCTGGCGTCGAATATGACAGTTTAGTTGATGTCGCTGACGTCTCGGTTGGATCAGCTGTAATGGGCTGAATTGTCGTTGCTGATGAGTTCAGAGTTTCGAAACCCACAAAAAACGAGGCCAGATCTGATTCAGCGGTGTTTCCGTTCTTGTCAAACGCTTTTACGAGCCAGATGTAAAATCCAGCGTCGGTAAAGCTTTGTTTGACATTAAGGCCATTGGCCACAGTAACTTTGACACCGTCTGGAAATTTTCCAAAGTAAATGTACAGCTCGTACGAAACAGCGTCGTTTCCGGCAGTACACCAAGAAAACTGTACTTCTTCCCTGACACGGAAGTCGGCATTGTTTGCTGGACTGATAAGCTTTGGTTTGTCCAAAGCAGCGGAGAAATCTAAAATTATGGCGAATGCAATTAACTGAAAGTTGATGGGGGAAAACGAATTATCCTGGAAGTTTTTAGTCACATGATCAGTCCACGCTCTCCCGCTCTTGAGAAGTCCTGATAACCCCAGATGCAAAGACTTGGATGTGATCTGGATCTGTACCTGACGAACCTCTTTCATACATTCATGTTCTCTATGCAGAATAAGATGGTGTTTCTTTGAAACGAAACGGTCAAGGCAGGAAAACTGTCGACGGGGAATTAAGGGATACGAGGAATTCATTCTACCATAGTGGTCTTGTTCCTCAGGGAAATTGTGAGTTAGGGTAATTAGGAGCATGACCAGTATGATTTCGCGACTTGGTTGAGCTCGCTCAGCTCTCCCAATACTTACACGAGAATGTGCTCAGCACTATCAAACCCAAAATGAGCTTCATGATCGATTACGGCGAGAGAAAACTGTTGAATTCAACTCGGTCTGACACTTGCATGAATTCAGGCCATTAAATATGGTTTTGGTTTGAGAGCTTGGCATTTAGAGCGATTATTATGCAAGCAAGACAAAGATAGATAAGGCAAAGCCATACTACTCATCAGTTTGGCCAAAGTATCTTTGAATACATTGGAATCAGAGAGCACGAAAAACAGACGATAACAACTTTTTGATCAAAGTTAGTCATTTGGAAAATGTTAGCTGAAAACAATTTCGAACTATGGCATTCAGAAAAGAGCGCGACCAACTTTCAATGCATTTTTCACGCGTCGAGTTTTACATCGAATAAAATATCTTGCTAACTGAAACTTAAAGCCTGCAACAAGCTAGTTAAAACTGGATACTGGACTTGGTCGGATCAATCTGATTCGGCCGACTGTAGTTACTTGGAGAGACTGTATTGACTACTTTATGATACAAACGTCCGCACCCGACAAAGACCCGGCACAGACTACCACGAGACGAAAACTTTTAATAATTAGCAAAATAATTCATGGAATGAAACGGGGGACGTAGTGCCCCTGGTGGTCTGATGCGCCTTTAGAGCAGATCAGTCCAGGCTGACAAAAGGTGATCGAGAAAGATCCTGCCTAGCTCTGGCTGGTCACATGTACTCGCGGTTTTAGGGTTGACAAGTAGACCATAACAACTGGCCTCATTTATGTCACCAGCTTGACGAAGGTGGCTGCTAGAAAATGCTCACATTTGCAGCTCTTGTATAGTAGGTATTTCAGGGACTGTGTTGTGAAAAATGATATTACACTTGCAGGACAGGTCTCCCTTTCCATTGCACAATCTCCTACTCAGGCTGTAATTTTGATGAATGTGCAGCATCGTAAGACATTCTTGCAGCAATGGGGCACAACGAAATTCAGACACTGGGATGTTTTGCGTGCCTGGCGCTTTTGACCCAATACGGCAAGGAGCCTAGGTAACACATGCTCGAAATGTTGAACACACAAGTGTACAGTGGCAGATAATATTCCAGTTTACATGCAGGATAAATTTTTTCTCTCGTTCAGTCCCTGTTGGGGCATATTCTGAAAACAGTGTTCAGAGTTTTAGCTCTTTGTCGTAAGTCAGTGAGTCATTAGTTCTGTCGTCTGCCAGATTGCCTGAGAACTGAGATATGCAACTTCAGGCAGGAAAACTGAAATGACAACTATTAAGCCGAGTAAATTCAATACTTTAATTATAACTGCTCATGAGAGTTGACTCTGTCTTATGATTTACACGTGAGGGAATGATCTTGCGTGTATACGCGTGGATCTGTCGATGTGTTAACGCTAGCCTTTGCTGACACTGCTTTTGGATCGCAAGCGCGTTGTCTCTCTGTTGCCTCGTGTCGGTGGGAAGTCGATAGGACAGGATAATCTTCTTTTCCTAATCTATATTACCTTGTGCAGTGGATAACCCAGTTTTTCACTATTGCATAAGGTACTTGTTAGGTGCAGCGCCCAGTGAACTCTGGGGCTTAAAGCTTAAACGCTGTAATTTCATGAGCTTGTAATCGGGTCCATAATAAAGCATTTGAAGTCGTAAAAAAAGCTCCCTCTAAAGTCCCCGAGCCATTATGCTTTGCAGAAAAGCTTTACTTGGGTACCTAGCTGCGAGATTTACACGTCTGGTCAGCAGAAGCCACCCAGCTAGATCTACAGTAGCTACCCATTCTTAAGGCCCTGACATTTTTGAAGAGTTAAACGGCTGTGCACCTTTTGGGGTCAATTGCCTAAAGCTGGAAGAATCTTCACACTTGCGCCAGACGCTGTATTGCAAGATTCGCATATTCTTGGCATTCGAAGATAGCATTCGACCAGAATATATTTGATACAAATGGGGAAGGACGTCTCAGTCCCTATTTATTGCGAATTCCCTGATGTCTGAATAGGCAATGCGGAAAAAGGTGCCGGACAGGCTCCTCGTGCTTGATTTTATCGCGATCACGATAGCATCAAGCGGAAGCATGCAAGACCCGCTGCTTCCTGAAAAATTACTTGGTGCATAAGTATCGCTCAGAGTGGCATCTGGCTTGGCCGGTGACATAAATGACGATGGTTGTTATGGTCTACTTGTCAATCCTGAAACCGCGAGTACATGTGGCCAGCCTGCGCCTAAGCCTAAGCCTAAGCCTAAGCCTGAGCCTAAGCCTAAGCCTAAGCCTAAGCCTAAGCCCAAGCCTAAGCCTAAGCCTAAGCCTGAGCCTAAGCCTGAGCCTGAGCCTAAGCCCTAAGCCTAAGCCTTAAGCCTAAGCCTGAGCCTAAGCCTAAGCCTAAGCCTAAGCCTAAGCCTAAGACTAAGCCTAAGCCTAAGCCTAAGCCTAAGCCTGAGCCTAAGCCTAAGCCTAAGCCTTAAGCCTAAGCCTGAGCCTAAGCCTTAAGCCTAAGCCTTAAGCCTAAGCTTTAAGCCTAAGCCTTTAGCCCAAGCCTTAAGCCTAAGCCTTAAGCCTAAGCCTAAGCCTTAAGCCTAAGCCTAAGCCTAAGCCTAAGCCTTAAGCCTAAGCCTTAAGCCTAAGCCTAAGCCTTAAGCCTAAGCCTAAGCCTAAGCCTAAGCCTAAGCCTAAGCCTAAGCCTAAGCCTAAGCCTTAAGCCTAAGCCTTAAGCCTAAGCCTTAAGCCTAAGCCTTAAGCCCAAGCCTTAAGCCTAAGCCTTAAGCCTAAGCCTAAGCCTAAGCCTAAGCCTAAGCCTAAGCCTAAGCCTAAGCCTACGCCCAAGCCTAAGCCTAAGCATAAGCCTGAGCCTGAGCCTAAGCCTAAGCCTAAGCCTAAGCCTAAGCCTAAGCCTAAGCCTAAGCCTAAGCCTAAGCCTAAGCCTAAGCCTAAGCCTGAGCCTTAAGCCTAAGCCTTAAGCCTAAGCCTAAGCCTAAGCCTTAGCCTAAGCCTGAGCCTAAGCCTAAGTACACGCGAGTACGCTGCCATTTACGGCAGCGTTTTAACCTCGTTTTCAGTGCATGGTCTAACCTCAATTAAAATTTGCATTTTCGTCGTTTCATTGCCAAGTTTCTAATAACAATGCGAAGGAAGAACACTTTTTAAGAACATATCGCTTTTTTTAAGACATTGCAACTTTTGCGGCGGCCAAAACTGATTTGTAAGCTTAATTTCTAATTCCCCCATTAAAATGCTGTTCGATGCTACTACGTAGTCTTGTGAGTCTCATGCTCTTACTTCTTATTTTTCATGATTTACTCTCCGTTGTATCCACTGTTCATTGTGTTCGCAAAAGTATGAGTGAAAGATGCGATCTTCCGCAAACTGGTCCCTCTAACGTCCGCTGTCATTGTCAGTCACTCTTTATATACGCCTTTTCTGTACAAACACTGTTTTTTAAAGTTCTTTAGTTTGAATCCCGCGCCTTTTTTGAAATTGTTTTCTAGTATCGTTTTATTTTTTAAGTATAACTGTCATCGTCATTCTTGTGCAGAGACAGCTTTCAAAATGTGCAAAGATGTTCCTGAATCGCACATTTCGAATTTCCCGCCATAAAAAAAAACACGGGTTTTTCGTTTACACAGTATATACAGTATTTTGATATAACAGAAATTCCATGAGTCCTATGACCCTGTGACCAAGTCATATCCTGCAGAATTATCTGCGTTTCAAAATTTTTTGAGTTTTTCTGTTGAAATGGACCCCCATGGAAAACTAAAACTTTTAAGTTTTGCAAAAAGTGACATTTTTCAGTCAGGAATTGCTCCCCGCACCTTCCTGATTCGCTTAAGCTATAAAAAGTTGCCCTGCGATTCTCGAGACGGTTTTTATGAGGTCGAAAAGTGCAAAAAATGATAATTTTGCCCGAGTGAACCCCCTTCTGAGCACCCTACAGCAATCTGGGGCAATACCTGGTCAAAATAAATGCCAGAAGGCACCAGCAGTGACCCTATTTTTCGAGCATATAGCTGGATCCCCGCTCTCACGTAGCTCTTGTGGAAAAAATTGCAAAAGCGCCAAGTTGTCTTCTAGGACTATAAACTAGCAGCGCCTAGTTCGGCCCCCAACTTTTTGTTAACTTATGCTGGTATTAGCATTAGGCTTAGGGCTTAGGCTTAGTCTTAGGATTATGGTTAGACTCAGTCTTCTATTAGGGCTATTCTGGCAAGTGTACGAGCCAAAGTCCGGTGATTAAACGGCACACGCGCCAGCATTTTTCTCTCATAGATTTTCATTTTTCACGTTTAGGAGCTTTACCCTTTTTATTAAAATTTGGTCTCGCTCTGATTGTAATTCTTGAATACCGTTTGTAAGTGGAATTACGTGGTTTGGACATAATAGCTCGTAAACGCAAAATTTGAATTTCGCGCGTGGGTCTATTTTTCCGTTGGGCCTATTTTATTACAGTGAGCCGTGTCGAGCGCGCTCGGGAGCGGCAGTGAACGCGAAGATTTTTTCCAAGTCCTTTTTCTCAAAATTTTCAGTTGAAAGGACTTAAAAGAAATATATATTTTAGTAGAGAAAAATCTGCTCTACCAAATAGACTGCATGATTTTTTTGGCAGTCAGTTTGGAATTTTCACGGGCATTCTTTCGTCACCAACGTGGCCGAAGTTGAATTTGAAGCCGTGAATTTTGAAGATTTCTTCATAATATCGGCCTTATGTATTGCTTTAGCTTATATGTTAAACTATTCCAGCTAGTTCTCGACTTCAAACAAGCCACTTCATGGAAGATTTGTTTAGGTATTTGGAGAAATGGCGGTGTCTAAAGAAGAGATCGTCGAAGCTTTCGAAAGTATTTGTCAATCGCTTAACATTTTGAGAATTACGGATCTCGTGGAAAAATAGGTGAGTTGTATTTCCATTTTTATTGCTCGTGGACCCCTTTTCTTAGTGCTTGTGGACCCTATTGTGCTGTAAAACCTCAGGTTTTCTTCATCCTTTTTATTCATCGTTTCTGTTTTTCTGAAATCGCTTAATTCTTCGCATATTTTGTGCATGGCTAATTGTCTTTGCATAGATGAGAACTTTTTTGCGCCTTCACATTTGAAGAGGCTGAACCGTTTTTATTTTTAGGTTGCTATTGCGGGAATTATTCCGAGGTAGAAACGTTTTCTGTGAGCACCTATTCCGAAAATCCATGCCAATGTTCGTTTATTCGGTGTTTATACAATATTCGTTTATTCCTAAAATTCTTGCGAGTGTTTAGTCAACTTTTTGTTGAAATATGTGTCAAACGCGTGTTACTTGTAGCGAATATAAAAAAAAAATCTGAGCAAATTTCACCGCTTACTGTACACCAGGCTCGCGCGCACAAGTGCCACGTTCTGAATAATTGTCCGCTGCTAGCGGTAGAGCGAAACTCGAGCATGGTCTCAAGCAAGTGCGCGAGACTGGCGCTCGCGAGTATCTACGCCGACCGATATCGCGTGGTGCTCTGTTGCGCAGAGAACTTGTGTGTGCGCGAGCAAGTGCGCGAGACTGGCGCTCGCGAGTATCTACGCCGACCGATATCGCGTGGTGCTCTGTTGCGCAGAGAACTTGTGTGTGCGCGAGCAAGTGCGCGAGACTGGCGCTCGCGAGTATCTACGCCGACCGATATCGCGTGGTGCTCTGTTGCACAGAGAACTTGTGTGTGCGCGAGCAAGTGCGCGAGACTGGCGCTCGCGAGTATCTACGCCGACCGATATCGCGTGGTGCTCTGTTGCACAGAGAACTTTACACTGGTTGATTTCTGAAGGATCGGCTCCTCACATTCCTCCTTTCGCAGCCCGCCGTGAGCGCTTGTTCGAGAGTGAGCTGTGCGGAAGTCGTGTCGTGTTCGAGTGAACAGGTTGATCGTCGAGTCGAAAAGTGCGAAGAATGGCTGCCGTAAGTCCTCGACCTTTAAGCCTTCTCCTCTTCGTAACTTGTTTCTTGCATTTCAGCTCTATCTGGTCGCCTTGCACAACAAAGTGCAGTTCCTGTCGTCCCCGTTCGAGGCCCTGTCCACTGTCAAGCAGGTGCCGTCGTCGTTGCAAAGCCAAGTGTCGTACGCTCGAGCGACGTGCAAGAACTTTCTGAAACCGCATTTCCATCCCCAACGCATCGCCCAGCAAAAGCTGCCCCTCGGCAAAGACTTCGAAAGCGGCCCGTTCGCTGCGGCCACTGATCGAGTCTAGCAAGCGTCCGACGTAAGTAGCTGCCTTATACGAGTCGGGTGGGTCTCTGTTCCCAGGGTAGAAGGGCTCCGGTCCGTTTCAGCCGTAGGAGAGCCCAACGTTGCTGGCAGCCATGGGCAAAGTGGAAAAGGCCGTCAAAGGGTCGAAGCAGCCGGTGCTGCAAGAGACCGTCGACGTGCTGCAAGAACTGGCCAAGATCATGTCGCTGCCCCAAGCCGTCCTCAAACCCGCCGTCCTCGCCTTGGTCAGCTCCGGAGTGGTGGACCCGGCTGAAGTAGACGAGATCACCGCCAAGGTACCCGCCGCCACGTTCACGCCCGATCAACTCTGGGACGCCGTCGCCGATCGAATGGGTATGGCCAAGGACGGTCGAGTGGAAACCTACTACAAGTTGGGAAAGGCGCCTCCCGTGCAGCAGAACGTGACCATGGCCGGCTTCTACCAGGTAAGCTCGTGTGCTCGGCTGTCTCTGACCGCCGCTGACGAGTTGTGGGCTTCAGATCGTCGAATTGCCGAAAGAAAAGCATTTCGCCTCCATGCCCATCACGACCTCCCTGACGGGGCACATGGCCCGCGGACCGCAACGATCCAAATTCACGCACCTGGGCGCGGCGGGACATCTGGCGGCGAGGGCCCTGATCGAAGACCTGACCTACATCCTGCTCATCGGTACAAGCGTGGCCGAACTAGAGCGAGAGAAGAGCGTGGCTATCACGTTGCGGTCGATCAACCAGCAGGACCCCGTGGGCATTTCCTTCCGGTAATTCCCTTTGGTCATGATCTTACTCGAAAGACCATGCTCTCATTTTAGTACCATCATCGGTCGTGATGGCGAGATGGCCATCCTCGAGCTCTTCAAGGTGAGTTAGAGCATTGGGCGGGACGAGGCTGCGTCGGCTGACGCGCATTCTCTTTTCAGAAACTGAAGCAGATGGGTCAGGGCGTGATGGTGCCGATCGAGATGCTGGACGCCGTGTTCGCGCAGTTGGTGAGCGGCAACGTGGCCGCGGCGGACGAAGTGAATCAGGCCAAGGTCCAGCTTAAGACGAAGGCCAACGACAAGGGTCAAGTCTCATTCCCAATCATCCAAGAAGTGTCCATGAACGTGTTCGGCGCGAAGCTCGCAGCCATCCGAGTCGACGTGCGATGCGTGCGTCGTGATGGTTTGTGTCGTCGTGGCGTGCGCAGCCTCTGCCCATATGCTGTTCGAAAAGAACGCCATGGTGCTTAGTAAACTAACCCCCATCGACTCTCGAACAGACAAGCTAGGGCTCAGCAGCTTAGGCAGTGCCTCTCAGGTCTGGTGGTGCAAAGGTTCGGCGCTCCTTCCCCACGATGCACATAAATCAGTCTTTCAACGATACAAGACCTTATTCGACCTTGCATCCCAGGCAGGATGACTCACCATACCGGAAACCTGAAGTGAAACGTGTGTACGACGACGAATCCGATGTAGAGAGTGTATCAGTTGACTCAGGCGGGTGAGCCAGCTAGCCCCATGAACAAGGATTTAGCATCGAAGGCTGAAGCATTGATGGCTAAGTACCAAACACTCTTCTCTGGGGAAGGGGGCCTGATCGGAGAGCATAAAGCCATTATTCGCCTGAGGGAGGGAGCTACTCCTAGACGATTCAGAGCTCCCTGTTCCGTTTGCTTTACGTAAGCGAGTGAAAAAAAGAAGTGGAGCGGTTAATCCACGCGGATGTTTTGGAAAAGGGTGATCCATCAGTCACACCTATTGAGTGGTGTTCACCAACGGCCAACGTAGAAAAGAAAACTGGAGAAGTGCGCATTTGTGGCGACTTCAAGGTGACCATAAATCCTGATATGATTGTGGGTGAGCATCCTATGACAACTTTTGAGGACTTTACATCGAAATTGAATGGTGGTAAGAAATTTTCAGTGATTGATCTGAAAGACGCCTATCTACAACTGCAAGTGGATGGAGAATCGCAAAAATATCTTATTATTGCTACCCACCTGGGATTTTACAAATACAAGCGATTGACCCACGGACGAGGAGCACATTCGGAATTTGGATGCAGTGTTGGCGTGATTGCAGACATTTGGACTGAGAACGCGGCCTGATAAGTGTAAGTTGATGCAAGATGCGATTACTTATCTCGGTCATCGTATTGACGAGTTTTTGTGTACATCCAACGGACGATAAGATTGTTGCTATTCGAGATCAACCATCTCCTACCAATGTATCCCAATTACGGTCATTTCTGAGTTTAGTCAATTACTATTCTCTTTTATCCCACGTCTCCAAGGAATGTGCGCGCCGGCACACAAACTTTTGCAAAAGGGGGCGAAACGGGAATGGCCAAAGGAATTCTAAATTCTATTCCAGCAAATTATAAGTTGCAAACAAGGAATTGCCAAAAACTGCGGCTAATCGATTAGCACGCTAGCAATTCTGCTCAGTAGGTATTCTTATGACATTGAGTATCGATCTGCCAAGGACAATGCGACGGCGGATGCTTTGAGTAGATTACCGTTACCCGATACTAAAAGATCATTGGAAGAAAGAGAGATTGCCACTGACAGTCGACATATTGGAGAACAGAAACTTGAGGACTTGCCAATGAATAGCAGAGAGTTGGAAAATAGAGCAGGTACGGATTCGATTTTGGCAAAAATGTTGAATTGTATGTCAGGTGGGTGGCCTGAAAAAAGACGTGTGCCTCCAGAGCTGATGTCGTACTATGAAAAACGAAATGAACTATCCGTGAATCATGGAATAATTATGTGGCATACACGACTCGTCTTTCCTAAAGTATGTTAACCGAGACTTTTTAAAATGCTACATTCAGGACATTTAGGAATAGTGGCTACGCGTGCGTTAGCGCAACACTATGTGTGGTGGCCTAAAATCGATGAGGAAATCGAGAGATTCGTGAAATGTTGCAAATCCTGTCAACAGACTAGGAACTGGCCTGCTGAAGTGCCATTGTATTCATGGAACGTGCGTGCCCGATGGACGATGGGAAAGGGTACATGTGGATTTGGCAGGACCAATCGATGGGATAATGCTGTTTATTCTAATTGATGCTTTTTCGAAATGGAGAGAAGTCAAAGTTATGAGAAAAGCAACTTCAGCCAAGGTAATAAACATTTTGATAACATTCAAAAGATAACACAAACATTCACTGCATCGTCCTTATCCATGTCCATCGCCTTGTCCTCCTTCACTGCCTTGTCATTATCCCTGTCCATTGCCTTGTCCTTGTCCTTCTTCACTGCCTTGTCCTTATCCATGTCACTCTCCATGTCTGTTGCCTTGTCCTTGTCCTCCTTCATTGCCTTGGTGTTTATCCCTGGCAGTGGAGAGTGACATGGATAAGGATAAGGCGGTGAAGGAGGACATGGACTAGGCAGTGGAGAACGACATGGACCAGGCAGTGGAGAGGGACATGGATAAGGACAAGGCAGTGAAGGAGGACACGGACAAGGTAATGGACATGGATAACCACAAGGCATCGAAGAGGACATGGACTAGGCAGTGGAAATGGACATGGACCAGGCAGTGGAAAATGCCATGGATATGGACAAGGCAGTGAAGAGTGACATGGGTAAGGACAAGGCAGTGAACGATGACCAAGAAAGCACTTTTGGGCCTCTCGAAAAATGCTTGCCACCTCACCCGTGATTGCAGGATCGCAGCAGGCGCTGAGGGCATCATCCTCAGTCAAGAAGATCAGTTCCTGTTGGGGCAGAATTCGAGTGGAAGCGGTTTCCCTAGCAGAGCGGATCCCGAGTCAAGAAGATCAGGCTGGATGTGCGCTTGCGAGACGTTTGTTTGGCTATGCGACTGCTTTGGTGAGTTCACAAGTACCTCAGTGTGGATGTCAAAATGAATTGGGGTTTCGTTTCAGTGCGACTACACGAATGCTCCGACGACAGTTTTTCTTGAAAAGTCTCCACTTGGACGAATTTGAATTTGATTCTGGCGCGTAACTCGCAGGTCCCCACTTTTTCGTTGCGAGACTTATGAACTGCGTATGACACGGATCACCACTTTATACTTCTGCGCAAACCTCGTCGCACGAAACACTGCCTGCCTTCCAGGGTGCACCGTGATTTTGCAATGCTTCTTGGCTGCGCGATTGTTTTCTGATTAGCAACAATTTTGGAATCGCAGTTATTCTCGTTTTGTCATCAGCTTTTCATTCCATCGTCGATTGAAATTCGTTCAATTCTAATTTCGTGGTCGTAGATTTGAAAGGTTTGTTGGTCTGATCGATTCGTGGCGAAAGAAACTCTCATATTCGTCCGAACGTAAGAGTTTCTTTCGGTTTCAGAGAAAAGGCATTCGGAATGGCCAACTTGGACGACGACCAGAGGTTTTCTGCCGACGGCGACTTGTTGGAGAATAGGGGGTTTTTTTGGGGTGTTTTTTTTGTTTGTTTTTTTGTTTTTTTTTTTGGGGGGTGGGGGGTTTTTTTTTGTTGGTTTGTTGGGGGGTTTTGGTTTTTGGTGTGGGGGGGGGGGGGGGGGGGGGGGGGGGGGGGGGTTTGAAGGGGGGAGTTGGTTTTTGTGTGCGTGAAGTGCTCTTACGGTTACGACGAACGGTTAGCTGAAGAATACGTCGCTGACTTGCTGCAAGTATTGAGTTCTATAGTACGCTCGCAAGGTTAGTATACCCCTACTTACTCCTTGTCGTAAGTCGCAACTTGTGTATTCTTTCAGATGTCAAATTTAAACCTAAATTGATACGGTGGCATCCGCTCCCGAGTACGCGTGCGATGTGAGGCTCAAATGAAAGAAAGAGAGGGTCTTCGGTTTTTCACAAGTACTTTCTCTGCGTTTAGCTGGATCCCATGAAGGCGTACATGGCGAACATGACCGATTTCGATTGGGTCATTAACAAGGTGGTACTTGTTTTACGTATGATCGGCACGCTGACAACAATCGAGGCTGTCAAAGAACGGGCCATGTAAATCTGCATCTACTTCTTATAGAAATGCCACGCGCTGATTAATCTTTTCTTTATTTTTAGGGCTGACGGGTTTGTCAAAAATAGCGAGTCATCCTGCCTGGGATGCAAGATCAACGAAGGTCTTGTATCGTTGACAGACTGATTATTGAAGAATACTGTCTGCTGCTAGCGGTAGAGCGAAACTCGAGCAGGATCTCAAGCAAGTGCGCGAGACAGGCGCTCGTTAACAGAGTATCCACGCCGGCAGATATCGCATGGTGCCTTGTTGCACAGAGAACTTTACACTGGTTGATTTCTGAAGGATTGGCTCCTCACCTGCCTCATCATTCCCTCTTACGCAGCCCGTCGTGAGCGCTTGTTCGAGAGTGAGCTACCGTGTCGAAGTCGTGTCATCGTGTTCGAGTGAACTGGTTGATCGTCGAGTCGAAGTGTGCGAAGAATGGCTGCCGGAATACCTTTGACAAGTGTGTCCATGATGAGCGATGTTGCCTGTCACGCAATGGCGAAAGGACAAAAAAACCTGTGCGCGCTCTTGACAGCGATTTCATTGCAGAGTTGCCCCCGCAATCGAAAAAATGCGTGCGCGCTCTCTTTCGCTCTCGATATCTTCATGTTCGCATTGGAGGGACAACTTCGCACTAGCGGCCGAGTTGGGAACTATTCCGCAGGCCTGACGTGACTGTGCCAGGGCGTCCGAGTGACCGTTTGTGACCGGTCTGTTATGCGTCGTTTCACTGTCATTTTGCCTTGTTTTAGAAACTTTGACGCTCAGAATGTCGTTTCCCGGCGGACCAGCAAGGAGAAGGGACACCTTTCCCATTGGAGCTATCCCGGTGTTAGACCCACTGGTGAAGCAACACTCGATCGTCATCGCGCCTCCGAACGACAACAATCCAAATCCGGCACCTGAGTACTTGGGTGGACCAGATAATGAAATTCACGGCAGGGTCGATTACATTCGTTACAGAGTTGTGAATCTACTTATTCCCGCGAGTTTTTCTGCTATTATGATCTCGCACGCACTCATGATCTCACATTATGCACGTTTCTGTTCTATGCTGTGTTAGTATGCAAGTGTATGCCCGATTGGGGCAACCATCCGTTTTGATCTATGCAAGGTGTACTGTAAAGATAATGTGGACTTTGCGAGTCAATTCCTTCGTCGAAACGTTCCGCCGCCTTGAGGTCTCTGTTGCCTTCTAAGATGTCTGCCTGTGAGCCGACAGTGCGGCCTAACACCGAGGCCAGCCAGAACCCCCCAAAGACGGTTCGGGGTTCGGGGTGGCCAGCGTCGATTTCTGAGGCCTGCTGGGTTAGGGTCGTGGAGGGTAAAAACGTCAGGAACTCAACACCGAAGAACCACTTTTGCACTTGCGACCACCATGAAATTTTTTTGCATTGACCGAAAACCTGGAAGGGCGACTTTTCGAATTGGAAAGCCTGAACGTGACCTCTATGTAAAGAAGCACACAGCTACTGTTCACACTTTCTCTATTGACGATCTCAAAGGAGCAATACAAATGACAAAATGAATGTGACCAGAAAGTATACCAAAATTATCATACAAATAGAAAACTGACTACAGTATATTCCAAGCGATTTGAACTTAATTAATAAGGCGCGTAAATTATTCGTACCAAAACAGAAGGCGCAAATGAAGACTTATGAACATCTCCACAAAATACAAAAGCGAACTGTAAATGTCATGGGCTGAAAAAAGCACACTGATGTTCAAGCTTAACTACGACAAAGCAGAGGAGCGCAATTACTTGAGGAAAAACCTTGCACATGAAAAAAATGTGTCACAGGTTATCGAAAGAATCACTAAATTAAAAAACTATCGTGGAAAAAAGAAAGCGAGTTCCATGAAGACATAGTTAATATTTAGAAGACTTCGATCCGACGCAGATGCACTTTCTGTGAAACCAGAAATGACCATCTATATGGGTGCTGTGGCGTTGGAACCATCAAACCAGCACCAGCTGCGGGAGCAGCAAATATACAAAGACTTATACACACCCAGACAAGATCATCAGCTCATGTACAGACATCGAGCAGCCACTACCTTCGACAAGTGTGTCCATGATGAGCAATGTGGCCTGTTGAGGTGGCACGCCCACTCGGTCTTGTAATGCATAATCAAAAACCCATGGATCACCCTGCAAAGAAATAGTCCTTACTTGGTGAGGAGTAGCGTCTGTGGGACAAGCAAATGCACAAGGACCAATAGACAGAAGCAAGATCATCTGCTCCTGTACAGACATCAAGCAGCGCTACCTTCGACAAGTGGGTCAATGATGACCAGCATCGACCAATCTGACCCAGGCCTGGATCCCGATCATTATTCGATCCAGGGTCTGATCCGACCGATCCGCTTCCAAAAATAGAAGATGGATCGGGATGACGTCTTCGGCACTGCCTCCTTACCAACCTCGCTGCTGTCACTCTCTGTTGGACCACTTCAAAGGACACAGGAGAGCTAAGCAGCACCTGAAGCGGGATTAAATACTGATTTTAGAGAAGAAACAGAATTGTCTTATTATATTTGGTCACACTTAATCCTTTGGTCGTTGGAAAAATATTATATGCAGCAGTTGGACTAGATCGGGAACCGATCCAACCCTAGAATCGGCGGATCGGGTCGGAAGATCGGTGCGGTGGATTGGTCGATGCTGGCGTGAGGCCATGCGACCAGTTCGGATGGTCATAGTCTTTTTTGGCTTCTCAAGTCAGGCCTCAAATAGTTATTTTCTATTGTCACGGACCATGCACCATGCAAATCCAGCATGCGACACATGCAACCCATGACTGAAATCTATAGATTGGATGCAACCCGGGACTGAAATATTTAGGTTGGATGCAACCCGGGACTGATATGTATAGATTGGATAGAACCAGTTTATTTCTAATAAAGAAAAACGAAGAAAATACTCTTACCGGACAGGAGATAAAAATCTTTAATTAAAAGTAGGAAGAAACAACTAATCATGAGTACGGATAGGCTAGCGCTCAGAGCTTCGAAATTCTAGTTTACTGCCCACAGTATTGGCATTGGGTCTGCCCCATATTAAGTACCTTGCATTTGTAGGGAGACAATTCTATGACTACTAACTAAAAAATCCTATGAATTGAGCCGCCATTCTGCACCATTCCATGATTCCCTCGAGCCTCGCTGACCGACGGCCGGCACAGGTTTCCAGATGCAACACAGACCTGCGTAGTCTACAATTATTACAATCAAATTGTAGCTTAGATAGAAAAGCAAAAATTTATTGGCGACAATTTTAAATTTATGAAGCAACGAGACGGCGCTATGACCTTTCACCGCAGGATAGTTCAGCGCAGACGTTTCAACGCCGACATTTCAACGCAAGACAATTCAACGCGATGACATTTTACCACGAGACGATTTAACGCAAAGACCTTTCAACGCGAGACGATTCAACGCTGACGTTTTTATCTGCAAATAAAACCAAATATTTTCAAGTCTGGAACATAAATACATAAAAGACATTGCGTCAAAGTAACCATTTTTGTCCAAGAACGCCAGCATACTCATGCGATGAGGCAATGGTAATCGCCTAATAAAAATCAAAGCTGTATGAACAGCCACGTAAAAAATTCTGCGACTGGAGTCTTGAGTCGCAGACGCTGCATTGGCACTGCATTGGCGACCTATAGATGGAAAACAAACTGCTCAATGCTCACGATCAGACTTTACGTTTCACTCTTTACACTTCTTACCTCAATCCGAGCTAGGTTAAGTTGACAGGAATTTGCAGTCACTACTTCTATACCACCACTGCCATCAGTCTTTACGCGTCCTTTGCTTATTTGCCGTCCATCAAGCTTTTGGTCGCAACGCCAGCTTGTTGTTCCATCAGAATTCTCACGATCCTGATAAGACGTAGAATTTAATTTCATAATCATTGAAATAGCACGTTGCTGTGCTCACCATGCAGTATAGTCGACCATCATAAGCAAGCTTATCTTTCCCACGCTTCGATTTGACGAAACTGTACGCCATGGGGACACAGCAGAGTGATTTGATATCACTATCAATTTAAGCCTCCAGCAGACAAAACAGTTGCAAGACCGCATGAGCGAGACTGACTAGGAACAACAAGCAAGAACCAGTCAAGAACACAAGAAAACCAATCAGCATGACCTGTTCCTGATGGTAGAAAGGCAAAAAACACGACTATCATGTTTGCGTTGAATCGTCTTGCGTTGAAAGGTCTCTGCGTTGAATCGCCTGCGTTGAACTGTCCTGCGGTGAACGGTCTGGTCCCCCAACGAGACAGCCTCCGCGAAGCCATTTACCACCAGCTGCTGTATGGGTGGTTTTGTCATAGGCGCTGCGCACAGCCGTGCGGGTCAGAGAGGCTGGTATTACAAGATCCTTTCTTCGTAACATATGGCACAGCTGTTTTTTTTAGCTTTTAGCGCGTATTAGCAGTGGACAATGTGGAGAAAACTTTTCTCTTTCGATTGGTATATCCCCTAGCTTACGAGGTTGCATATAAGTATTTCTATGATACTTTGAAAAGATCATTGTACAGTCATGCATGCGTTTGACAACTACTTTTTTCCCAGGAAGTACGATGTCAAACTTCACTTTGCCATGAAACAAATGCACTGTAGAACTGAAGAAAAAACTGGGCATTTTAGCGATGTAACCCCTATGATGAGATTATTGCTTAATCTTCCAGAAGACGTATTCAAAGTATTGGCGCTATACGACTCACACGCACCGTCAATGTAGATCACCGCGCTGAAAAAAACAACATGTGGTCAATATGGCTCCAGATCGGCGTTGTGATCTGCCGGGTCCATACATACATACATACATACATATATGACGCGGACACATTTTCGCCCAAAGAAGGATAACCAGCAGGGATTTTTTAAAGACTTTTGTTACACACCTTTCCCAACTAGTCCCTCATATCCACACAAAATTTCATCAGTTTTAGCCGCACTGTCCGCAAGTTATAGCGAAAATAAATAACCAGGTCGGGATTTTCGCCCTCGCACGCCTAGTATGAGTGGAGCCCGAACGGATAGAGATTTTGGAAATTCCTTAGAAAGAACTTAATCTAGTACGCTACCGCGCCCCCATGGATACTTCCTAACTATTTTAGATCAATTTGCATAAGGTATGAATATCACCCGTTTACTATCCGAGACTGGTCTTAGGTGGTCTTGTGCAGTCGTCGTACTCTGACCCGGCCACGTTACGCGTTGTACCTTTATAAGATAACCAGTAGCCGGATTGACTTGCTAGAATAAGTGGAAGCTCAAACACTTCACACCTCACAGGACTGCCCGATGAACTGATCCGATCTCAGTCCCAGCATCAACCGAACCACCAAACCGGCCGAACCGAACCACCGAATTGGCCATTTTTACCGAACCGAACCGGCTTTTTTGGACAGTTTCGAATTTCCTCTTTTATTGGTAAAAAATGCGGTTTTTTTGTTTGAGATTTCGTTTTAGTCATAAATTTCGCGGTCCCTTTTTTCAATTGTCTGGTTCTTTCTTTATTATCTTCAAAATTTCAATTTAAAAAGTGGTGTAAAAGTGGTGACTTCCAAATATTTTGAAAATATCGGGTGCGCCATTAGAAATGACGCTCACAGAAATGGCTAGTTTTCTTCGGAAGCAGTCACGTTGTGAACTGTACACTGAAACAGGCACATAGAGTGTCCAATTCTGCACCAGGCAGTCCATCAAAGTGTGCAGTTGCTTGTTCAAAGAAATGAAAAATCAAGACCTCCGCTGGTCATTTTGGATAAAGGTACAGTCAATCATTCCGTTTATATGGACATGGTGTTGCCACTAGCTGAGAAATATGGAAGCAAGGAATGTGGGAACAACTAGATTTTTTCAGCAAGATGGCGCGAAGGCTCATACACATAAATTCGCAGAAATGGTGCAGGATCATTTTCCTGATTTTATCGAAGCTAAGCTTTGGCATCTGAATAGTCCCGATTTGACCCCATTAGACTACTCAGTTTGGGTAGAATTGCTCACGCAATAAACTGGGATCAAGAAAAGTTGTAAGCAACTCTAAAAGCTGAATTAAAGGTTGCTGTAAAACGAGTCCGTTCAGATGTTGTGAAAAAACTTGTGAGAGCTGGTTCTCTCGACTATATCGCGTTTCGAAAACTAGGTAAGATGATCAGAGTTAGTTTGCTTGGTAGCTAAGATCTTACTCAGTCTCACGCAGAAAACTCACACATTTCTCACTAAGACTGACTAACTTCTGCATAACTGTGATTAACTTCTTTCCGACGATCTGCGTAAGTCTAGCTAAGAAAATTACACAGATCTTTGTCAGAAATGGCGAAAATTATGAATGCGGGTATAGTAGCAAGGAATATATCTGAAGCTGGTCAAGCTGAGTTGGATAACTTACCGCTTACGCTGACTACTGCGATAACTTGCATATTAGGCTGGTAGAGGACGAAACATTGTAGGTTCATTCTTTATGGCACACCCGATATACAGTAGGTGATGATTAGCTTTATGTGGGATGTGAGACATGGGTGAACATACATAGTAAATTCGGTTCGGTTCAATCGGTTTCGTTCGGGTTGGGTGAGATTTGAGAAAAAGTTTGGTAAGGTTCGGCTCGGTGCAAAAACCGTTTCTGTCGATGCTGGGCCCAGTTCCAACCCGATATCAGTGTAACAAATGACAAATAAATCATAGTGGAAACAGTTTGCAGTATAATACCCGTATGCGGGCTACTCCCATTGAAAGTTTTTTGACTGGTTTCTTTTAAAGTCAGCAGCTTCTCCCAGCCTTTTTTATTAAAACTTGGGCATCTTGGTGTTAAAAAATTATGACTTTCACGGGTACCCGTTGAATTAGGAGATCAATGAAAGCGACTACAAACTTCGCCCAACACAAAATTTGAATTTGGGATTTTTTTGGAGTAAATGGTTTAATAGCGTCACAAAAATTTTTTGCGATATTCTAGTAAGTTTTTTAAGGCTGAATGCTGTTCTTTTTTTCTCTTTCGATTCATCGCATATATTTTCCAGTTTGGAAGAAAGTCTCCTGTTGCTTCGAAATACAATACGGAGAATCGTAGAAGTGCGCCTGGGTACAGTACATCCCACAATGCAGCAGTAAAGCACCCGCCAAGAAACTAACAATGAAACCTAGATGCCTTGACCAACAATGAAAGCAGTCTTTCGATTCCACCAGTCCAGTGTTTCAGAGAAAAGCAACACGGCCTACAATCAGCCATCTTATAGCACATTCGTGGCGGCTTTGGAAGCTCTCCATCTGATGGAGAAAACTTGCAAAGCTCCGCCAGCAATCCAGCATCGACTGAACACAGTTTCTGCACCTAACTGAACCTTATCGAACTTTTTTTCAAATCTCACCGAACCGACCGAACCGTACCTCACACCGAACTGAACCGAATTTCCTATGTTCACCCACATCTTACATTCTCCATAAAGTTCATCATCATCTATGTAGTATATCGGGTGTGCCATAAAGAATGACCCTCTAATGTTTCTTCTGCAAGTTATCACAGTAGTCAGTTGTAAGCGGTCTAACTCAGCTTGACCTAGCTTTTTTACTTGCCACTTATATTCACCATTCGTTTTAAAAACGCGATATAGGCGAGAGTACCAACTTTAACAACTTTTTCCACAATATACAAAAGGAATTCGTTTCACGGCAAACTTTAATTCAGCTCTTAGAGTTGCTTTGGTTTTTACTCGACCCAGTTAATTGTATGTCGAGCAAATTTTTCCCAAACTGAGTAGTCTAATGGGTTCAAATCAGGACTATTCAGAGGGCAACGCTTAGCTCTGATAAAATCAGGAAAATGATCCCTGCATCATTTCTGTGAATCTTTGTCGGCATGAGCCTTCCCAACATCTTGCTGAAAGATCCAGTTGTTCCAAAATACCTTTCTTACATATTTCTTGGCTTCTAACAATGCCATTCCCATTTAAACGGAATGATCGACTGTGCCTTTACCCAAAATGACCAGCGGGTCAACCGAATTTCTGAGGTCTTGACTTTTCATTTCTTTGTACAAGCACCTGAACAATATGATGGACCATGCAGAATTGAATGCATCATGTGCCTGTTTTAGTGTAAAGTTTACAGCGCGACTGCTTCCGAAGAAAACTAGCCATTTCTTGTGAGCGTCATTTCTTATGTCGCACCCGATATTTTCAAAATACTTGGAAGTTAATCCCTTTTAAGCACTTTTTGAATTGAAATTTTGAAGATAATGAAGAAAGGACCAGATAATTAAAAAAAGGGACACCGAAATTTATAGCTAAAACTGAATTTCAAGCAAAATAACTGGACTTTCCGCAATAAAAGCGGAAATTCGAATTCGTTTGTTCGGTTCGGTCTAAAACAGCCGATTTGGTTCGGTTCGGTAAAAATCGCCAATCCGGTGGTTCGGCTCAGCCGTTTCGGTGATTCGGTCGATGCTGGCCAGCAAGGCACTTTTTTCTCTAGCAAAACCAAAGGGCAGTGTAGTCTGTCTCAAGGCTAGGGTGTCTGAATCCCGCAAATGCAGCTTTATCCACAAGTGCAAAGTTCAAAATTTTAGAATATAGCGAATGCAACACGAAAAAACAAAAGTCGTATACAAAGCTAATCGTAAGTTGTGCGAGCACAGGCTGTACAATACGAGTTAGAAATTACAGAAAATGCAGCAAGTGGGCAGTAACTCCTACAACTGTGGCTGTGGTGATTATAATATTCAAGTTGCCTAGATAATGTTCTACTAAAAAATGCGTACCGATAGAACGGCGAGGATGTACTGATTCTTTTTATTTGCGTCCAGTTGTTCTCTTTTTTCCTTGGACCTCGATTCTACCAGGATTGTTTTGGTTTTCATTGAATCTAAAAACAGAATCAGTTTGTCAGACAATTTTCTTCTGGATGGATGTAGTTACAAAATCTATCGGCACCCTGACACATCAACATACTGTAGTCAGGCTGCATGCAGCATCCTATACAGCATAGGTCTTACTTACGATTGTCTCGACGTAATTGCTCTTGCACGGCTGGTTTTATTTGGGCACCCTTTTTCGAGTGGTGACCTTGTCCTACTATAAATGTCGTCTTTCCAACACCCCCTAAAGGACTATATTTGAAGGTTGTACGGATCGCAGAGGTTTTTCTGTTCACCTTTGTCATTTTTTTGCAAAGTTCTTTGGACTTATTTTTTAGCTTGTGACACGTTCATACCATGTAAATCTATTGGCGGACTACGTTGTGCCTGGAAATAGGTAAATGTTATCACAGCATATTTTCGCACGCTAACAACGATACCTCCTTCTTTTCCTGGTGATGCCCCGTTCTATTTTGATTCGTTTCCACTTTCCGATAGTGCCTTGGCGGGTGGCTATTTACTGCTGCATTGTGGGATGTGTTGTACCCAGGCGCACTTCTACGATTCTCCGTATTGTATTTCGAAGCAACAGGAGGCTTGCTTCCAAACTGGAGAATATATGCGATAAATCAAAAGAGAAAAAAGAACAGCATTCAGCCTTAAAAAACTTACTAGACTATCGTAAAAAAAATTTTAACGTAACCAAACATCGTGTACTCTAAACCACAGATTATAGAGAAGCGAGGGAAACGACTGCTCCAAGCGAGCCCACGTACTCACATAGTCGGCAGGGCTGGTTTTAGATTGCGCAAATTAGAGCCTCGCGTGTCTGGTAAACGTGTACGCAAGCGGTTGGCCGGCCCAGCCGCCACTGCAGCTTTCGATCAATATGGAAATTCATGCGCTGGTAAAAGTAAGGAGAACTGGCTGGTGCTTTGCCAGCCTCAATTAAGTGCATTACGAAAAGGTGTTGCGCAATAGTGACGTTAGAAATGTCCCCTTCTGTACACAATATCGGGGAAAAGACCAAGCAATAATTCAGTAGGTGATTTTTTTTACTGTTAAGTCAAGAAAATCTGTTCATCCTAGTACTTGTGAATGTAATATTGCATGTACATATATTTAGTGTTAGAAATGACCTCAATGTCAAGTTCAGAATCCTATCAAAGTCCTGATTGACCGACCCTTATCGTTAGTCAAAGTCAGGGTCAAGTACAGAATAATTATTGGGGTCAAGTCAAGGTCAGGTCAGATCAGAATTTCTTGCACCCGGTCAGAGTATTCTGACAGCGAAAGAAAGTAAATTCAGCGAAATGTTGTTGAAAAACATTTCAAGCTCCCGCCTTCCTTTGTAGGGATCTGGGGGCAGTTTCACAGCTCTGAATCCCAAAGCATGTCCTAAATTCTAGAGCAGTCCCAAGTCATTTCACAATCAGCTTGGTGTACCACCCCAGGACACCAACCTGTCTTGAGTTTAGGACGACCTCGACCATGTCCTAAGACACTTTCTGGGACACATTCTGGTGTCTTTATTTCCTAGCAGCGCTGCCTGGTTCAGGGCACCTGCCCCAGATCTAGGACGATGTCCCGCGTCTGGCTGTGAGAAAAGGTTTTAGGGCAGTGACCTTTATATAGAGCAATCTTAGGGCGTCTTGAGATTTCGGCACTTTGCCCTAGCTTTCTCGACCCGCCATAACAGTTTTTTTTTCATCTGAACTAAAATTCTATCGTCCTTATTTGGCAATCGAAGCCAAAAAGGGGCGAAAGAATGCCATCATCATCATTTTACTCATTACCCAAGCAAGTACATGCACTTGACGGGAAGGAGACACACAAAATTAATTAACCTGTACGCGTGATAGAGTCACTAGCAAGCATGATCCCATGGTACAGAATCCCGTAAAACAGTCGCAGAAAACACAAAACTCTGTTGACTCAAAATTATGACTTGGAAAACACAATTGATGCGGTTCACGCAGTCTGCTGACATGACGGTCAGATTTTGTGTATAAAACGAAAATTCCCAAATAACAAAACCCATGGTAAAGCTTAGAAAATAAAACAGATCTGGCCTTTTTACGGCACTCATAGGAAGTGGACCAGCCTGCCTTAGCCAAGGCGTCCTCGTAAGAGTGAAATTATTGAGATACAATCACACAGCAAACTTCGACCAGTAATGGGTGCCCAGCTTACACGTACAGTATTATTTCCCGCCTTAAAGTTTGTGGTTTGCTAAAATGTCTAAGGTCATCTTTTTTCACTATGAAAGAAGATATGACATGTCTTGGGACGTGCCTAAATCTAATGATAATGAACCCCTAGAACAGCTATTGTGAAGCGTCCGAAATTGGTGTCTCAGCGCTGTCCCAAGTTGCTGTCCTAAATGGTGCCCTGAATTCGTACTGTGAAAAATTAGGATCGCACTGTGAAACTGGCCCCCTCCTGATTGCGAGTCTCGTACTATTGCAGTCGTCTTACTCGTCCAGTCCCCTACCAGCCCAGCTGCATGGACTACTGTGTGCCAGCCTAGTGCTTGGGTGCGTATGCCATCCATCAGTTAAAAGAGCCATACATATAGCTCTTCCCATTTGCTCATATCCAAGGTCGGCCTCATTGGCGCAAGGTATTCTGGCTGTAACAGCCACTTCCAGCTTGCTAAGGCGCCTTTTAACGGAAGCCAGCATTGCGATTGGAGGGAAAAGAAATCGATCACGCGGCAGGCAGTTGGTGCAGGAATTTATGTTCCGATCGAATGAGATCTATTTTTGATTTTCAATGGGAGTCATCTTCTCTAGTTTTCCCAAAGCCATCAAAAACAGCTTTGCATATCTTTTTGAGATTGATAAAAATTCAGTTTCTTGGGCTGCACGTGAAATTTCACGTAATGCCAGGAAATTGTAAGCTGTAGTAAAATTTCTTTGTGAACAGGCAAACATAGAGAAGCTTTGTTACTGGTGCCGACTATTAGCAAAATTTTTTGTCCGATCAATGTCAAAGTCAGAGCCAGAAAATTTACGATTCCTCGCAGGTCAATGGTCAGGTAAGGAAATTTTTTTAGTTCGGTCAAGGTCAGGGGTCGCATCAGAAAATTTTTTGAAAGGTCGGTCAAGGTCAAGGTCAGGTCAGACAGTGAAAACCCAGGTCATTGGAACACTATCCATACCCCAGGAAAATTGGTCAGTTTTTACGATAATATTAACTTTCATTTTATTTTGGAAATGTATGGTTAATACTTTTTATTTTCATTCCCCATCCTGGACTTGCTCTGAAAAACGAGCTCCCCCATTGTCCATTCGAGGGATTACGGCAATCCAATGCCGGTGCAGACAGCCTGCCGCTGTTCTGCTTTTTGATTTCAAATGGCTAGAATTATTAATATGGGAATACAGGTTTTGTATCGGGTAGTAGGCGCCATGCTTCATTTACTGTATCTGTCGCACTCTTAATGGTGATTGCATCTTAATCAGACATTAGTGAGCCAGGTTTCTTTATCAGCTGTTTGACGACGAGGCAAGGCTGACTAAAATGCGGTTCACAGATTTAGTTTCAATATTACTAAAATCATTTTGATGTACTCGTACATTGCGTATGTATCGTGCATTTCAGCCCGACCTTAATTTTATCCAAAATAAATATCAATACTCAATGCACATACGAAGGAGCTAATGAGTGACAGGAGCAGAAGCAACACAAGCGAAAATCCGAAGTCGGATGTGAGAACAGAGCTTAAGAGAGGGCTATACGGGTATAATCTTTAACTATTTACAAAACCAGCAACGAAGAAATACGATGTCATGACGATTAGTGATGAAAGAAAGAAAATCAGGAATATGCGATCCAACAAAATAGCTAGCCACTGCCATTCCAGAATAACCATTTCCCTTTTCTGTTCGCTCATTGCAATATTTTCAATCAGGTTATTCACCTTGGAGCCTAAACGTGCCACGTTCGTGTGAGGTGACACATTTCTGCTGTCGTTCGACCAAGTTTGTCCAAGTTTTTTATGCGCGTTTTGTTGTTGTGGTTGCTGCGGCTGCTGCTGCTGTTGGTCAGTACCCTGTCCCGGGACGCTCAAGAAATTGCTCGATGCTGTGGCAAAGGCAGCAGGGGTCGTTGCGACTGGGCTGACATTTATTTCTTCCGAGGATACTGATACTGCTTCACTTTGGGTCCAGGATGCCTGACGTGCTTTATAATTCATTTGAAGATCCCGACTGGGACTAGCAGCTCTTAAAAAGCTAAGACGACTGCTCGGACGTCTGTGGCGGGATGACTCACTGCCAGCCAAACTTTCTGTGCGAAGAAGGTAAAATGGACGGGCCTGAAAAACAGTGCTCGTCTACTGCACTGTAGTCTGAGAAAATGTCTGGTGTTGTTACCTTGAGTACAGACGGCTCTGGCATGAAGAGCAAGTTTCCAATATGGACGAAGAAAAATCGGCGCACTACGGGGGACATGCGTGAACCAAAGCGTCCCATAGTTTCCACTTTGATTATGACACACGTGGTGATGGTGGCCAGGGAGATGAACAGAATAATGTACAAATAAAACCAGCCTAAACGACACAAAACCTTCAATGTATGTATGAGCGTAAGAAAATTTTTTTACTCAGGTTCACGCGATGCGCGAAATGCACACGGCCTTAGTGATCGTAAAACGAAGGTTGCTGGACGACCAATCAAGCTGTGCAATTGCATGTGCGCCTCACGCAGCGATGTCAAAGAAATTTTAAGTCATTTAACTTGTGACAATCGGCGATATCACCAACGAGCTAAACAATCAAACTTATTGATCGATACCAGCCCATGAATATAGATTGAACTACCCAATCTGGGGCTTAGATATAAATCGATCGATCGCTTAATAGTGATTGTCCATCAATAGTGCAAGTCAGACCTCATCCAGTCAGTGATCAGAAGGAGATCAAAAGGATCACGAGTAAATTATCGTTTGACTCATCGGTGATCATTCAAAATGTCATCAATCCTTTATATTAAGTGTCTCGATCATCAACTCATCGATGATCAAAATGCCAAATGCCTTTCGATCGAGCGGTAAGTAATCAAAAAGCGATTACTTTACTGTTAGCTCGATTTAGTTGGAGCACAATCGCATGATACGCCTGATACTAGCTTTTGAAGAAGAATAGCGATTTGCCATGTCCGGCTCTTATTACTATGTTTCCTGAAACACGGTATTCATGTGATTTTCCAACTGCGAACACTGGCATGACCACCAAAACATATCAAAGTCGGCAGATTTTCGAACTAGTAGATCAGGCGCCCTTCTTGCATGTATCATATGCTGAGATACATGTTGCGCGACATGAGCATCCTGGGATCGTAGGGAATAGAAGATTTCAGAAATATGCGAAAAGAAGATGCTAATTTATCTACAAAGACTCCAGTCACTCCAGTCTGGACTTACCTAACAAGGGCAAGTACTTGGACGTGGTCGGCATTTGGTTGGATGTAGTCAACAACAGCACCGACATTGCCAACAAGGTCCCTATGCCCAAGTTGACTTTTTCTTTCCTCTCGCCAGTCGAGTTATCTGGGCAGAAGAATCCGACGAATGCCACGAATGTGATAACCAGAGCTGGCAAAACCAAGTTGACGATATAAAAAAGTGGTTTTCTTTTCAATACTAGACGAACTAAAAGCAAAGAAAATGTATTCGGACAACACGAATACGCTTCCAGGCGTCGCTCCATTTTTGCTGACAGGACCGTCCATTCTTCACTTTCTATGAAATCTTCGCGAAATACGTCTTCTTGAATTGGGAAAAAGTCGATTCCGGTGGAGTCGTATGTCCACGAACCAAAAGTCAGCATGCATTTCTGTTTGTCAAATGGGAAATAATAAATGTCCATGTTGCACGTGAATGAGTAGATGGCCGGGTATCTGAAGATGACTGTGGACCCGATCTGACCTGCACTCGCGTTATTGGTGACCAAAATGACGCTTGTTAGTCGTTCCACTTCATCTTGTTTCATTTGCAAGCTATAAGAGAAATCCGTTTATTGATCTCAGCTTCTTGCCATGTCGATATAGAAGACGGTACCTGTTATAAAGGTAAGTGTCAGGCAGCCAGAGGTCCTGGTATGGAAGGACCACAGTGTCCAGTCCATTGTAATTGTGTGGATTCCAATTGAGAAACTCGTCCATCCAGGTTTGTGTCATCCACACGTAGATCCGCACAAATTGACTGTACTCGTTCTGAAAAACCAATATTCTTTGTCCTGCCTGCTTTGCCGTATGTACTGTATGTGGTGAATCTTACCACTTCAATCACTTGATATAAGTTGATTCGTATTGAGACATTGACAGGAGCGAAGGAATTTCGCACTGGACGCACCCTTGGGTCGTAATCGCCAGGTTTCATCAGATCTTTGACTAAGCGACTATGATAAGTGACTGGTTCCATGTATAGCTCATCCGTGTAAGTGTGCCCGTGAGATAGACCTAAAAGATATTCGCGTGTGCGGACTATAGCCATCTAGGACGCCTACAATAATCCATTTTGGGCGCATATTTAATCAGCTAACTTACAGTAATTTTTTTATTTCTTGATGCAAGTCAGTGCATTCGTACAGGCGCAAATATTATCTGCTACTTTCTGCTCATATCCAAGAGCTAAATAACATTTTATACTTACTAAATCTGATGACAATGATAGATAGGAATATTTGTTTCAATTGCATCATAGTTCGGAAGAAATTTGGTAGCATCGTTGAACCTGAGGAATTATTAAATAGAAATTTGTCTAAAACTAAGCAATCTGGTGCACGAATAATTATGTAAGTAGTACAAAATCAAAAATAACAGATCTGAACTTCATCAGTTATACGATGGATATAGTCAATATCTGACTGCAAAATTTTACTGATGCTAAAAACACAAGGCCGAATAATTTTTCAAGGGAAATAGCGTTTTGTGGGGCGAAAACAAATTTTAACAATGACTTGATCAACACCATTCCAAAAAATACAGTACCTATTCTTAACACACAACACTGTAACTAAAAATATTTGGAAAATTGTTGCGAGCATGCAAATTGTTCACTCGCACCACTTTGATAATAATGTGACAGTAAACTGTATCAGTCATTAACCGAACGCATACACAAAATTTTAATCAAAATGCACTGCAGCTACACTAGTTATAATCTTAAAGAATAATAACATTCCTGAGCGAGTAAAGTGTCGGAAATTTGCGTCTGGTAAAAATCATAGGACCAGATGGCAAAATGGTAGCCAAATAGAAATGGAAATCGAGATTCATAATGTTGCAGCTGTCGAAAATACCATGATCAGGGGCAACTGTCGGGGCCAACACTGGTGCATTTCCAGGCGTGCGCATTTGTGCCACCATCATGCCTAATAGGTATTCACGTAAGTGCACAGAGTCAGAGACAAGAATGATATGTTCATAGGGTATCCCAGGGCAGATACTACTTGAGTGCATGGAAGCAAAACAGTCAACGATCCCCCCGTATATGGAAATGCGTACTGCACATATGAGTTGGACACTCGGAAGAAAGGACTTTTCCCTGAATCATTATTCTTCGAGTAGTGTTAGCTTATAAGCTCTGACAATAAGCCAGAATGTCAGCGACAAGCTGAACGTTTTGTCCGTATTGCATGGTCTTCGTAAGCGCGAATGGCGTGCGAGGCAAGAACGAATGAAGACCCTTGAAAACAGGCGACATGTCCAGCTTTTCCCTAATGTTATGGCTTCAACTATTTATATTCTCAATTATAATATGTCTTTATACGAAGCCATTTAAACCTCTATTCATATTTTGTCCCGCCTGCATAAGACTACAACTCTGTGATGTACTCGATTAAAACAGCAAAATTTTGGACCAGCAAGCAATCAAGAAGCCAGCTGTGATTATTCTCAAATGCAGCGGAATCATTACTCGTTGAGAAGCACGATCTCTCGTTTCTTATACTCCTCTTTATCGAATACACCATAAGAATGTGCCTGTGGCCCCTACATGGTTTCTGATCGACAAGTCATTCGAGGGAATGAAATGGGAGACACCAAATGAGCATTCATGGTAGTTAGGTATTTTGGATTTGCAAAAAAAAGCTGCCAAACTTACCCTAACTTGCTAGTCGGCAGTGCACGTGACCCTCTGTTTCGCCCATAAACCTACGAAAATGATGAGCAGGGTTACTGATGTGACGATGGAGACGAAAATGACCAAAAGGATGCGATCGAGAATGGCCGCTAGCCATTCCCATTCAGCGTGCATTCTCTCTTCCTCCTCTTTAGCCCGGACGTACTCGTTCAATTGAAGTAGTTGGCGCTGGATTCGCTTCAGTTGGATGTTCATGCTGGCTTGATCGTTATGCTGAGACCCCAAATTCAAATCAGTCAAGTTTGGTATATGCAGAGTTGAACTACTAAGTTTTTGGGTGGTTTTTCGCCTTGCGTAGAGTTTTTCGGAGGATTTATCATTGACTGAGGGCGGGTCGGTTGCTATGACCACTCTCTCTCCACTCGGTGACCTTTTCATGTCGCAGTTATTGATATCGGATTGAACATTGACAGTGACGATAGGCGGGGCGGGGAGCAGGGAGGCATTTTCAGCATAGTCGCCTGATGAAATGACCAAAGTGTCTTGCGTGGGCTGAAATAAAAGCTACCAGCTAAAAGATCTCGAGAAACCCAACTGACGCAGCCATAACATACTCGATCAGAAATCCAGCAATGCTCTTCAATGTTGGGTGGTGTCCACATGCAAAACATGCGACCAATGTATTTGAAAAAGATCAATTTGACTTGTGGTGAAACGCGTTTGCCAAAATGGCCTTGTTTTTGGACCGTAATGATAACTGATGTCATGACTGTGGCCAGGGATATGAGAAGGATAATGCTGAGGTAGAACCAGCCTAAAATGACTGACTTTGGTGGCGCTTGGCTCAAAATCTCATGCTACTTTATTATTTTCCTAGTGCAACTCTGGTTCTGTGTATATGCGTGCGAGTGACACTTCCAGTTCACTTTTAGTCCACCGGAGCATCAATAAGCGCTTCCGTCATACCCTGAATACACATCTGAGACCTCGCTGAAACTTCTAGTCTTCCTTCATTTTTCAGCCCAGCTTTGTGAAAGATTGCCATGTTTGGTCTAGTCAACAATGTTTAGGCACATTTTCCGTTGCCTTCCGTAATGAATTTTCTAGTTTCTCATTAGTTAAGCCCAACGCTAGTGGAATCTCCGTGGACGCGTGGACCTTTAATTGAGTACTTTCATCAGGGCGCCCTGGTTGCTCATTCCCGAACAGAATGTGTCGGGGCCATCAAGAAAGTACTTACCTATTAATGGGACGAAGTTCGAGGTGGTCGGCATTTGGTCGGAAACCATCAATAACAAAATGGACATGGCCAAAAGGGTAGTTATTCCCAAATTGACTTTCTCTGTTCGTTCACCACTGGTCGAAGCTGGTGAGAAGAAACCGACGAAGGAGATCAGGGTGATGATCAATGTGGGAATTACTAAGTTCACCAGAAAATGTAAAGGTTTTCTTTGAATCAATAGGAAAGCATAGAAATGTGAGAAAGGTATGGGACAACAAGAATATTTCTCCAATGTTTTCTTCGATTCGAAACTGATCACTGTCCATTCTTCACTTTCTGTAAAATCTTCACGAAATATTTGTCTTTGTAAGGCGAAAAAGTCAATACCACTCGCATCATACATCCAACTGCCGAATGTCATTTTGCCTTCAAGATACGAAACATTGGTTTTTGCGTTTATCAGGCACACTCCTACTTGAAACATGCTTACAGCACTGCTGGTCGAAAGGGAAATACAGGATGTCCATGTTGCACGTGAATTTGTAAAGTGATGGGTGACGGAATATGACATGCGCACGATAGTCTTTGGTTTTATTCATTGTTAAAATAACGCTTATCCATCGTTCTGCGTTTTCTCGCACCATTTCCAGCCTTAGATGAGAAAATATGAGAACAAGATTTAAGGAGGGGTGAATTTTTTCCGTTGGCAACAAACTACAAGTCGACTAAGTGCACTATAATCTATCTCAATAAGGAGACATTTTCTCATTTGTCATGTCATACGCACTAACTTGTTGCCTATTCTCATTTTGTCAAGTAGATTATTAATCAAGGATACAGACATTTATCAAAAAGTACACGCGAATTTATTGTGTGTCACCCAAGAGTTTAGACTAATAGTTAGGGAGAGACCATGCAAATATGGTCGAACGAAGACGTAAGATAAGGTGAAAATGGGTAAAATGTGGTTTCGGCCATTTAGAGAGACAAATAAGCTTGAGCTTTAAATACCAAAATTTTTCTAAGATTGACTCTTTTTTGTCAGAAAAAGCGAGATACTTATTGCTAGGCTGAGTGAATTACTTTATTCAAAACTAGTAGCCAGGAAAGGATTACATTAGACATCAGAACTTACCCGTTGTACAAGTATGTATCAGGGAGCCAAACCTAAAACAGAAAATCTGTGATTCTTGCGGCTGCAGCGACCTGTGGGGCATACATTTTGATACGGGACCACAATGTTGTCGATGTCGTCGTACTCCTCAGGATCCCAATGCAGGAATTCGTCGTACCATGTCTGTGTCATCCAAACGCTAAAAATTCGTCACTTGTGGCCGTCACGAGGGAAGTTGGAGAGGAAACCAGATGAGTTTTGGCCAAAACTCCTCTGGTTCCTCTCTAATTCATGTGGTTTCCAAAGTGTCAGATGAGTTTCGGCCAAAACTCATCTGACACTTACCGTCTCTCGTCTGAAGGGAAATAAGAACATAAACGCTTACTAAAGAACAATATGCTGGCTCCGTTCATTCTATAAAAAAAGTTTCTTTTTTTCAGCCTTTGGTACAAACCAAATGGCTTACGACATCAACGATTTGATACAAGTTCATTCGGATAGTGACATTTATAGGAATATGGTGGTTGCCGACGGGGCGTACTCGGGCATCGTATCCTCGGTTCTCCAAAAGATCAATCACTAGCCGTTTATGATGAACTACTGGGGGTGGTTTGTCTTAAGAAATTACAAATAGCTTATATGGGACTACTTAAAAAAGCTGAGGCATACCTGCCATATGCACGAGTCGCGAAGGCGAGCGTTGTTGGCGCCAGAAGTCGGCCAGGGCGTATTGACAATCGAGAAGAAGGCAGACCAGTAGCAATTCGAAGAGTATCATCAAAGCGGATGAGCATTCCAGGCCTCGACGAGACGGCATTGACAATGAGTGAAAATGACGCGTGCAATTCCCTTTTCTAGAAGGATTCAAAGAGGAGGCGATGAAGGCGGATCCGGCAGCAACCACGTTCTAGTAGGGTTCATGAGATGTGTCTGAAGCAAGCCCTGGTAGCACCTTCTTGTCTCGTTTAGGTGTTATGGCACGGGCAACAACATCAATGATGGGGTCATTTTAATGGAATATGAAATTCGCTAAAAGCTAGCCGATCTCTGGAGCATTGGACTGGAATAACCTTGCTCGAACCAGGAGCCAAATTGCATTTGCGCGTGGCCAAACTCGTTCATTTGCCGCCTTTTTACTAATTGAACAGTTTCTCTTGTTTCGCGTGAGCCCGACCATCATCGATCAGAAGCATGGTCTGAGTCTGACAACATGTGGGTCGATGGTAGGGTGCGAAGGGCAGGTGAAATATTTCTTGCCTGTACACTCGAGTATATTGGGCAGCTATGCACGCGGGAGTAAGGTGATAACGCAGCCGAGACTTACCTGAACAAGAAATATTAGAAAAATTACAGTATTTCATGTTCAAGGGCATTGAACTTACGAGTGTTGGACTCGAGAATTGACTGATGAACATTATCAAAAGATGCAAGCAACCAGTAGGATTATGGCACTGTATTATTTAATGCTGCACGCGCGTCGGCAATTCCTCTTCGAAATGATCTAATCCTAAGCGTTCCTCTGGTCAAGGTTTCAACCAAATTCTGCACAATCCCTTCTCTTCACTTGATGTAGTTTCTCGACTTTAAAATTCGAGCATCTGACGACGAGATAAGGACATGAAAATTTGACAATATCTCCCTGCATGAAGAGCACAGTTAGTCACCTATTTGGTGGTTTAGGTATATAGCAGCAGTGTTTTTCAGACCAGGCCACAGTCTTGGTTGCACTGTACTGTGCTTGCTCGTGAATACAACTGTGTTATACACCGGCATCTTTGCATTGTCAATGTTTTTATTGCTTAAGCTTGGCAGTACACTCTAAGTCGAGGGGCATAAAAACTCAAATACTCAAGCGGATGTATCGCTTTGATTTTGCATTGCGTGTCTAAATGTAAACAGTAGGCTGATTTGGAAGTACTGAATCCTAGAGCCAAAATTTTAGCAAAAGAAATTCCCTATATTCGAATCACGAAAGTTCAGTAAACACACTTCCGCCTTTTTTTAAATCAGCCTTCCAGCTACCGATCGGGAAATTGTTCGAAACTAGTCAAGACTATTTTTGGTTCCGCTAAGCAAAGATAGCTAAACACTTTATGAACGATTAAACACTTATTCTTCCAATAAGACACCCACGCGGAGTAATTCACTGAAAAAACACTGAAATTTATCCACACGGCGGCAAACCCGTCAACAGGGGGTCTTCCACACAGAAAAAAATCTCGCGGAACCTCAAGCTCAACTCACCTTGGACAAGAGTTAGCGACTCGGCGTGTCGCCTAGGTTTTCTATAAAATCTCAAATCAACTGGAGCACTTTATGCTGCAGGTTTAAATCACTGCAGTTTCTATGGCATGCACTCAACCCACTGCACACGATCTCGCTGTAGCTACTGCCCTCGTTTCCCCCAGAACCATTTTTTTAAAAATTCATGCCCGTTCGTTTAATTGCTGAGTTAACAAAAACCTTATCTCACCATGGCAGCCCAGTAGGGGCGGACTGATCGATAGCTCGAACATGTGCTGCCACATTATTCATTGCATAAAACATTAGATGCGAACGAGTGGTGTCAAAATGAAGACACTAAATTGCATGGTAGACTATGTCGACCATGCGGTGTTTATGCGCACACTCCTAATCGAATTATGTTTGGCTGCATAAATTAGCAGATATGTCTGCTCAAATTGCACGAAACTGGCTAGATTTTTGGCGAAAATAATAGGCACACAGCAAAAAATACATTAAATACTGAACAGAATTTACGCGAATCCCCATATTTGCACAGGCACTCATGAAGACTTCACATTTTCTTACATTTTTGCTGGAATTATGTATGATGTCATGGCTATCAAAATCATATCAAACAAGTGCCCATTGTAAAAAACCCACCAAAACCTCGAAATCCTAGCACAATAAACTGCTCCTTGTGCCAAATCAGTCATACTTGGCTAGGACTCGGGGATTTAATAATACCACCTTTGGAATGGACCTTCACTTCCTGTTTATGATTCGCCTCATCAAGCACACCCGGGCGCAAAGGATATTCACTTTTAGACGAATACGAAAGCGATGGGGAGAATTTTGAAGTAGAGCCTTTTGTGGGAGCATCCTCATCTTTGGGTGGTGGCCGTGTACAAACTTTGAACAACATGAAAACGATGCCAGCTATGGCACCCATGACGGCTCCGAAGATCATGACGATGCGCATATCGTTGATATACGATGTCTAGAACAGAAAAATTAGTGTTAGCTAGAATGGGGACTCTAAAGAAGCAGTCTATTTAATCAGATTCAAATAACACAAAACGGCAAACCTATAAAAAAATCTTTCAGTTTTGTATTTTAAACAATTTTTAAAAAAATTGAGAAATCGGTTTTAAAGAATAATTTTGTATCTCCGATAAGTCCAGAAAAAAAGAGCTGGTTCCCTGATTTCTTTGCAGTCACAAATACTTACCAAATCGTGCATATCATCAGCCATGCGGAAAAATTTCGGAAGCTGATTCAAAGCGGCATCAAAACTTATTTGCACTTGTCTTGGTTCTCGTATCGCCATTTTAGGTCTTCTTGGTCAACAGTCTGTTAGTTTATAATCACCAGAAAACGTCAACAGCTCCAGACCGACCTTCTTACAGGGTTTTGTAGATGAGAATTGAAAAACTAGGTTGCCAGACCTTTTCCTCGGCAGCCAAAATGTGACTAACATAGATTACTAAAATACCCTTGGCAAAGGCGGTAAATCCAATTTTGGAATGTTATTCTGCTAGAAAAATGTTTCAGGTATTTGATTGATAAGGATGCCTTCTAAAGTAACGCGTGCACTCTAGCAAGGCTCATAGGTAGAGTAGAATATGGTTCGTATAGCCAATATGGCAAGTGTACAAAACCGTTCGATGTGCAGCCAGCGCGATGACGCGTTGGCGAGATTGAAGTACGCAAACTCCGTTTGAGTAATTCAGCGCGTCATAACGTGAGCAAAGTTAGCGCAGCTGATCTAACGCTGAAAAATCTACCCATGCTAGAAGTTCGAGAAATGAGGCATGTGTAGGACACAGATCGTAAGAAAGAAACCTCCTTGATTCGAGCTCTCTAGAAAACGTTTTTGTATGTCTTGGACAACCAGCTGTTTTTAATGTTTGAGTGGCAGCTCTTGATTTTTTATGTACCAGTGTTTAAAATGACCGTTCTCCTGATTCGAAACGGTTTAATTCAGCTGCCGAGTGAGTGATGGATAGGTACCTTAGAATAAATGGGTGTAGACTTAGCAGTTTCCGTGGGTCCCTTAAACTTCGTTCAGAAATAGATCTTGGCATGACTCACCAACGGTTTCGGCCTAGGACTGGTTTCGGTGGTGCTGAGTAGTCTTATCAAGATGGTTTCATCTGCCGATTTGGCTACAACGTTTCCTCAGTAGCATTTCCATATTGCTCATACGTGCCACAAGGCTGATGTAATGGTCTCCTATTCCGAGCATGAGATGCATGTATAGGAAACATTATTTTAGAGCGTCAGACTTAGACTAGTCATCTCAAAGATGTGATTCGTGCCCCACACTGGAAGAAGCATGAAAATTAAAATACTAGTACAGTTACCTATAGTTAACGTGCTGACATACATAGTTTGAGCAAATTGAACTGTATGGAATCGGGTTTTTCAGGCTTCAGGATATAGCGGTAACTTTGCGTCCAGACCGCTGGTCTAGTCAAGCATTTCATGGTATGCTCTTAATATTAGATTAATGTTTTGCCAGGACCTTTCATATTGTGCATGGCGGGCTATCTTCCAGCCACATCTCATGGGCCTTGGCTCAGGCTGGAGAAAAAGCGCGAAACTCAGAAATCTGAAGTTTTGAAATGCTCGCCGGTTTCTTGAAAAAATTTTCTGCGTTCTGTCGGCAACATTCTGTCGGCACATTGTTAACATGGCTGTTATATTTTGTTGACCCGTCACGTAGCAACTACTGCACTATGTTTGAGACACACGGCAAACGGGATATGGGCCAAAGGCAGGGGGGGGGGTGCTACTGGCCGTATATGGCTATACATGTAAGAACGCTGCCCACCTACTGTAAATATCTTCCATCATATTCCAATTGCCCCATTTTTAATTCCAAGAACACTCAACTCGCAACTGGCATCAACCTTGCCACATCCAGCCTGACTATCCGTTCAGCAGCGAACTCATGCGGCTAATTTTATCACGAATCCATCCAGCATATGTCGAAACACGTGCGAAAACGGGTGGTTCGTGGTTGGATGTGCATGTGCCTGCTGGTGTACCATAGCTGACGACGCCATGCTGCACCCAGCTGCCATCCTCATATCTGCAAACTAGAGGGCCGCCAGAATCGCCCTAAAAGGATGCAAGTATTTACAAGAATGCATGATAGAACAAAGGTCCTTTACGTTGCAAGTTGATGTATTTCCGTTGCCAGCGCACAGAAAGGCGTAGCTTCAAGCTGGCTTCTCCCAGTACTAGGTCGATTGGCACCACTCGATGGAATGAACTGGGAGGATATATTGTTGCAGGAGGTCTGGGGCACTGTGAGTGTGGCCTGGAAGAAAACCCATGTTACTTGTCATGCCATTACCTTCTGCAGTGACGCTGCTTGACTCATCGTCAAACAGGAGATCAGTTCTACTTACTTTCATTTCGACCCCAGCCAGTTCCAACGCACACGCGCTGCGTCGGTGCTCCTTCTCCGGCACTGGCCAGGCAGACTGGACGAATAGTATCAGAAAAGCGGATCGGTCTATCGAGCTTCAGAATAGCAATGTCATTGACCAAATTTTTGTAGTCTTTGTGGTATTGGATATCGGACACTCTCCTCTCCTGAGCGTCTGTTGTGTTGCCATGGCCGGACAAAGAATGCGCGCCAGCAACCACTCTCATGTAGGAAAAGTCATGCAAGCCACCCCTGAAATATATGTGCTGACTTCAGGGCTTTTGACAAGGACACAACTTACTTTCCGTCAGTTGGCACACGATGAGCCGCGGTTAGGACGATGTCGCTCTCCTCAATATCGTCATGTACCCTCAGCAAAGATCCGCCGCACCCGCCCAAAGAAACTTCCCATGGCCACGAGTGGGGCTTGGCGGGCGATCCACCAATGATACGATTTCTGGGCAAGTTCGGCTGGTATTGCGGCGCCTGACGACCACACCCAACGCCCTTAGTTGGACCTGGTGGCTTGGGTGCTGGAGTCGGAGAGGGAGGAAGCGGACGTTCCGTAGTGCCTTAGACATAAATTCCAGACTGATTTTAAGGGGAAAAGTGAACAGCTCCTTACCCCCAGCACAGTCATAGATTTCTCCAGAAATGAAGTCGTCGTGTTGCGAAGGTATGGTGGGATAATTGGCATAAATGTCAGGCATGTACAAAAGAGAACATTCCCTGGTATTTTTGTGCCAGTTGACCCTTGAGCACACGTTGTCGCTTGGCTGCCGCCTGCCATTCTATTCTTCACACCTGGCTAAACAGCCTTGGATGGAGGAGGTCGTAAAATACTTGTCTAATCGGCAGCAACGCAAAAAAATGCCCGGATTGGTTTTCGTTTTACAGACCTAGAATTGAAGCACTAGAGATAACCACTCATGGACTTGGAAGAAGTAAGCATTTCTACAAAGACGGTAAAGCGGAGAGTTTGGACTGCAACAAGTAGGGGAAGAATTGCTTTCACCAAGTCCCCATTTGGGAAAGCCCCAGTGATCTATAGCTCATGCATGACCGCATCCAACGCTTGTTCCTGTAAATCCTAGACGACCCTGCGATCTGGGTGCGCCAAGCAAGGAACTAGCTGGGGCTATAGAATTTTCTTGCTGCTCTTGAACGATTCGAATCGAGCCAAGGTGCTCTTGACGCTCGGCCCACCCGGAACCCAGAACAGGTCGGAGCAACAGAAGCAATGTCTAAATGCAGTTATGTAAGAGTACTTGAGCCTGATTGGCGGGAACCTTTCGCAAACATGTGACAGTGACAGTGACAAACATGTTGCGAACAGTGACAGTGAGTGACTGATTGAGTAAATGACTAGACCTGATCTGACCGGCATGTCATATCAGTACCGTCAAGTCAAGTCAAAGCGAAATTTCCAGAACATATAGCACTTACTAGTATCGTAAAGAAAAGTCCTTCAGGAATCTTCATTCCGGCGGTATCAATAGGAAATAACGACAAAGATCTGTTCACGGGCTGTTATACGAGTAGGGTGCACTGTTCGCACCAGGGCTATTCATATTGTGCACGGTACAGTAGGTCCAGCTGTCTGTTACCACACCTTTGATTCTATTGGATATACTTCGCTTTGTTGTCCTTTTTGTAGCGTCTTCAGTACAGTGGAGGAAAGGCATGCTCATTTATACTCATGGCATTGCCGTCCAATGTTGGCAAATCCTCAATAGCTTCGAATTCAAGTAAGAACGTATAAAATAGACGATGGCCAAGGGATACGGCTGTGTAGCTGATACGCCCTGTCCAGATGAGGCAGAAACCAAACCCGCCGGGCTGATGCTCCAGGCTCCGACTACCAGGAGGTCTGGCGCACTGTGTATGTGTTAGTGTTCCAATGACCTGGGTTTTTCGCTGTCTGACCTGACCCTGACCTTGACTGAACCAAACAAAACTTTCTGACCTGACCATTGACTGGCTAGGAATTGTAAATTTTCTGGCACTGACTTTGACATGGATCGAAAAAATATTTTGCTCATAATCGGCACCAGCAACAAAGCTTCTCTGTGTTTGCAATTTTACCAAGAAATTTCACCCGCTGACAATTTCCTGGCATCACGTGAAATTCTAGGCGCAGCCCAAGAAACTGAATTTTTATCAATCTCTAAAAGATATGTAAAGCTGTTTTTGATGGCTTTGGGAAAACTAGTGAAGCTGACACCCACTGAAAATCAAAAATGAATCTAATTCGTTATAACGTCAATTCCTGTTCCAACTGCGTGCTGCATAATCGATTTCTTTTTCCCGGAATCCGAGAAAAAGGCGCTCTACCAGGCAGGAAGGGGCTGGTACAGCCAGAATACCTTGCGCCAATGAGGCCGACCTTGGATATGAACAAGTTGGAAGAGATAGGGATGGCTATTTTAACTGATGGATGGCATACGCACGCAAGCACTAGGCTGGCACACAGTAGTCTATGCAGCTAGGCTGGTAGGGGACTGGATAAGCGAGATAACTGCAATAGCACAAGACTCACGATCAGGAGCAGCCAGTTTCACAGTACGATCCTAATTTCAGGACGGGTTGTGAGTTCAGAGCACTGTTAGGACAGCAGCTTGGGAAGAGAACCCATTTTACTTGTCAAATCATTCCCTTTTACAGCGACGCTGCTCGACTCATCGTCAAACAGGAGATCAGCTCGGCTTAATTTCATTTCGACCCCAGCCAGTTCCGACGCCCACAGTTGTAGTACTTGCATCTACTATGTACCTGCTATTAATGTGAGACGGCACTAAAATGGTACCAAGTCACTACCATATCACATTTTATTCATTTCACGCGTGGCCAACATTCAACAATTTATAAATAGAGATGCAAAAAACCAATCAAAAAGAAGCTGCAAGTAATTGCGAAGTCTGCAAAAAGAAATATGACGAATAACAATCGATCCATAACGTCAGCTGCATAAGCCCATTCTTTCGCACACACTATCTTTGACTCTTCTTTTGTAAAATGGTCTTCAACTAAGTCGATTTGATTAAATACTTTAACTATCAACAATTTTAAAGTTGCACCTTTCAGAAAAGGTAGCAATTGAATATCTTGGTCTGAATTTCTCCGCTGGCCCTAGAAAAATAATACAGAATAATTTTTGCCATTTGAAACTACTCTAGAAGGATCCAACTGGGTCCCTCACCTCAATCGTCTGCTAACCTGTCATTCTGGCGCTATGATGCTAGGCAGTAAGCCGCGGACATTAGGCCACAGACTTATGAGAGACTGGAAGCAGACTGACAATAAGAGATGCTAATCCTTTCTCTACCCTCAAGGAGCCGCAAAATCGACCAGGCTGGCTGTGTTCTATCTAGAGGAAGAAACGGGTTTATCAAAGGATGGTTCACCTCGTGTTGCTTGCCAGTTCGACCACTTCTCCGTGGTGCCTTGTTTGAAGACAGAAGAGGACCAAGCCTTTGGGAAAATCGTTTCCATGCAGGTGTGACCTTGTAGCCGTACAAGCCGCGTCTGTGCACGTGTAAGACAAAAGTCGATGCCATACAGGCCATACAAAGGAGGAGCAATATCGACAGGAAGTACACACCTGAAACAGAAAGCTAAAGGGGTTCTAAAAACATACAGTAAGACTGGGAAATATGAAATAAGAGTATTCGGTTAGGTTTGGTTTGCACTCGTGGAATATGTTCATTCGTACTCCCATTTCCACATTCATGGAGTTTTTAGGAATAAGAAATCGAAACTCGAAATGTCCTGCAACTTCATTATTAGTAGTCATCTTCCAGCCACATCTCATGGGCCATGGCTCAGACAAGTAAAAAAAGCGAAGCAAAGTATCGAAATGTGAATAAAAACTTACTTATCAAAGGAACAACGCGGGAAGAAATTGGCATTTCTTCAGATACAAAGATGACGAAGAATGTCATGGCCATTGCAGTGTTTAGTCCAACATCGATTTTTGCATTTCTGACCGCCGAATCCTCGATCGGAGCAAAGAGGCCGACTACCGCGACGAGGCTGACGAAGACTGTGGGTAATACCATATTAATAATGTAGTAGAGGGGCCGTCTCTAAAATGCAGCTCTGTCAACCACTCTTATGCCGGGTAATTAATCCACCCTCCTACCGCTTATTAGATTGAGTATACCGCAAAATATAAACCATGTTGAGGCCGACACAGGGTAGAATTTAAATTTCCAGAATTAATATTTGATTTACATTTACGTAAGCCTCTTACAAGCAGAATAAACGGCAGGAAATTTAAATTTTGCGATGTACGTGGTAGCTGTTTTGAAAGTTGTGCACGCGTGCGTCAAATGCAGTGCCACCCGAAACATGTGTGCAAAACTTTATGAGATTTTTTCAAAAAAAATTTGTATTTTAAGCCTGTGGGCTTACCTTGAAAACGAAATGAATCTTTAAAAGACTCGAGTCTTGATCATCTACTGGCAATAAAGAGTCAAATTTTTTCATGCTGATGATTCTTGTCGTCACCAAATCCCAGACTCCGTGTTTTATATAGGAAGCAGTATTTGTGGAATCGGTTGGAAATGGGTTCCAAATAATTCCTCTCCAGCCGTAAGACCAAGAAATCATGTACATCGTGCATGTTTGTTTATCGAATGGGAAATAAGTGACGTCGTAAATGCAGGAAAATTTGAATATAGTGGGGTAGATTAATTTGACTGTACTTCGGTCCAATGATTCGGATGTGTTCATTTGTATTCGGACTGTCCTTTTCTGCTCATATTCGATTGGATTCATTCGTAATCTACAACCATTCATCTATTTGGCAGTGCCAGAAACATTTCGGACTTCTTACGAGTTATCAAGCACGAAATCTGGGGTCCACACATCTCGATGAGGAACGACGATGGTGTCCACGCCACCAAAGTCATTCGGGTCCCAGTGTCTAAAACTTGAACTTGTGACATCCTGACATATGTAAACCCGATAAGGACCAAGGTGCAAGCCACCAAATGAAGCGGGGTGAAAATTTTTAAATCTTATTATTACTCGTATTAGTTACTAGTACGGTATCTTTTTTTATCGCGTATACTTACAGTACTTTCATATTGGAAGTACTGTAGCGGAAGCCCCGCCAAATGGAACTTCCATTTTATATTATACGAAATGCCTTAAATACTTAATTTAATTTTTCGTAAAATAGTTTCCCTGCCACGCCACACGTACTGCGGCAACGTGCTATGGCCCATTGAAGCACACCCTTTCATGATGTTTTGGATGGAAAGATGGGAATTATGCTCATTGAGCGAATTCCGTATTCTGTTAGGGCAGCTTGAACTACAATGGTTATTTATGTGGAAGAGCTTTCACACAAAGTATCCCCTATCCCCAGAGTCCAGACCTCGCCCCCCCCAAAAAATCATGTCATCAACTCATTTATGATGATTTTCATGCCAACTCTTCCTGTGCGCAGGCCGAACTCTTTCTTGGCATTGTATGCGTAAATGCCGGTTTTCACAAACAGCCTGATGCCAGATACACTGCACTCGCAAAATCTCTCTAAGTAGAAGTTATGATCTTGAAAACAGGCAGTTTTACCAGAACAATATTTGTTTGAATCCTTGCCAGGCCCTATCATACGTAGAGTACGTAGACAATTAGTTCAAATAGCATGACTTTTGAGTTAACTATGTGCGCTAGCTAGTGGGAATTTCCAGAGACGCAGGCTGTCCAATGCATTTTGAGAAAATTGTTAGGAAAGAAAATTCATGCGTTTAGGTTGTGGAAAGTCACGGCAATACTGATTTGGGGTCACGTTGACCTAGGCAGTAGAAAAATAAAGGAAGAGGATCAGTTGGTTGAACTCAGCAAGTTCTCAATAAAAATTTCCTTTTTCTAGACTTACAAATGCTCGTCGTACCAGGATAAATCAACACTGCCGGACAGAGCCATAAATTGACGCGACTCGACCTGAAGTAACTGCAAAAAATATATTTTTTAGAACAATGACTTCTAAGACATTTGTGCTAAACAATGTCTTTCTACTTCTGACGGTGACCTAAAAGTTTGAAGCTCTCGTTCTTTTAAAGGCAAATTTTGAAATTCATACTGCGCGCTGCATCGACATCTGCTCAACCGCACGACTAGATTTTTTTATCGCTCCAATTTAAAGTATAACCTATATAATAGTTCCCAAGTTACCATACGAGGAAGTGCGCAACTGTGAGCCTCGTGCTATATGATACGTATAAGCTTGGATCGCTCAGCTACATATATATGCCCAAAACTGCAATACATGACTGTGGCCGGCCAGTAGCAGCAACTAGCGCATAAAACATTTGAGTTCGATTGTTATCCGTCATAATTCCGCCAAACCAATTTCCCTGAGGTTGGGAAGCAGTTGATGAAAAAGAAGCTGCTTAGTGCTTCTTAAAGACACGGAACTGAATGAATGAGAAGGGGAATGAACATTGGATATGATTTGCGCAAATATCTATGAAATAAGTTCTTGTGTTTTTTCCCGGAAAGTATCGTGTTATATTGTCATGCACATTCAAGGCATGTGGTAGACTACTACAAGAAATCCGCCATATCTTGGTACTGCATGTGGCCTATAAGCGGGAAGTTGCTCACAATAAAAAAAAATTAATAATTTCTCATAGTTAAATTTTTTACCTGCCGCTAGGGCAGTATACTGTATGTAGTAGTTTTATCTGAAACGCCTATCTATGGTTCTCAATGCTTCAACGCAGTACCTCAAGACTGTCCTCACAAGTCTGAAATGTAAAGAAAGCACGACTCCGCGTTTGTTAGAAGCATATTAGTTTCAAACTTATAAGCCACAAATATGTACAGTATCTCATCAGTTTAGGTTCAGGTTCAGGTTACCTTTTCAATATTCAAATTTTCTCGACCAATTTAAGGCAATATCGTTTATTCAAATTTACATTGGTTTTGACAAGATGTCATGACGTTTTATAATTGCCAAAAGGGGGAAATGACGGTGCTCGTTGGATAGATTCCGTACAGTTCATTAGTACACACACTGGTTGTGAGCTTGGCAATGAAGCTAGGTACCTCTCCTCTGGCCAACCGTGGACTGACTTGGCTGTCGAACCCCGACAGTGTTCACAGCCCACCCCGCCTTCCATGGAAGTCCAGTCAAGGATACCCTCGTGTGCAGATGCTCCTATTTCAGACCTACAGAATCATGCTACAAACGCATGTTTGGGACGATTTTTCTTTTAGACAGCCGCTATAGTCAATTTCAAATGACGACTATATCAAAAAATCAGTGCATATGCTTACCAAATGGACGATCTGATACAAGTCAAAAGACACATTCACAATGACCGGATGTGAATTATTTAGTCTGGGCTTAATCCTTTGGTCGTAATGGTCATCAAATAAAAAACTAAGCAATCGTCTAACATGAGCGGCTTGTTCCTTATATATTCCATATTCAGGAAATTGCTGGTCAGTTTGACCGAGGGACAAAAGAAAAATGTGGAACTGCACAGAGTAGAAGACAGAATGAAAATGAAGCTTCATATCTACAGTGATGGGAACTTGATGAAAGACTCGTTTTCTTTCGGGCTGTGAAAGTTTTTAGACGGGGCGGCTTTAGAATGAAGGAGTCAAATTGGTGAACCAAACCTGTTAGCAGTCGCCCAACTAAGAAAGGAGGCCGATTCTGCTCCGGCGCTGAAAATGCTTGGCGACCGAATGCTCGCGGACGTGTAAGAGACAAATCAATCAAGCGAACACATTACCTGGACTTTTACTATTGGACCGTGAGACATCAAGTGATGCAGAACCAAAGTTTATGAACCGAGGGCCCGTAACCCTTCGAAAAAGCCGTTTGAAGAATAACCTTCTCTCGGAGTCACACTCGAAAGGGTACGAGCTCTGAGCAAGACGTAAATGATACAAGAAAGAGAAATTATTTATGGATGTGAATTTTTGTTTGCGAAGTCCGTTCCCTCGATGAATAGAAATAGTACAAATCGATAGAAAACGGCACGTGTTTCATTATTCAATTCTGACCAGCGTGTACTGTCAGTCGACGGGTGGACTCGATAATACTGAAATTTCCACCGATGATGAGAATGTGCTTCCGATGCAACTACTTCACGACAGGAATCAATGGAAAAAGAACACAGTGGCAAAAAATAGAAACTGCTGACGACAAATACATAGAACCAGTGAAGGGGATTATCGACGAACATTATGACATACATTACATCTCTTTACATTATTAATACCAAGGAAACTCTCAGAAGAAAGACAAAAAACAAGGAGGCACAGGCCCTGTGCCTGGTGTCACATAGCTCGTTCGTCCGATTTCAGCAAAATTTTTGAAAAATGTAGGCTTCATGAAATACTCTGCCCAAGAAAAGTCGTGCAAAAAGACTGCGAGGCAACAAGATTTCTTGCAGATTGAAGGTGTTTCTACAGGTTGTTTCTTGGCAAGTGGTAAGCCAACTGTGCTGTAGACTAATCGCAAGAATGTGTAAAAGTCTCAATGGCTCACAAGGGAGCAACTCACTCACAATATAGCATCGCGTCGCAATTTAAGCAGTTCTTCAATCAGTAAAGCTTTCGAGGCTACAGGGAAGGGGGGGGGGAATGTCATTCGGCGCCCAGACGACTGCTGGTAAGACACAGGAAGAATATGGATATGAGTATAATTTCGATATCCATATCCCAATAAAATGTAGAATATGAACCTAAATATCCAAATCTATATCTTCGGAAATAATGGAAAATACCGAAATGAGGTCATTCAACTTCAGACTAATCATTCGACTGCTGGCGACTCCACAACTCTTATATTGCCATATTTCTCCATTGATATTCAGATTACGAAAGATATAGTATAGTTATTTTAAAGGTATGTAATAGTATATATGAGTATGATCTTGATATCTCAACAGATCGCAACAGTATATCGATTAGATACAACAAAAATGTCCCCGAATGGACTACAGTTTGATATACGGTTAATAAAAAACTTGATTTGAATGCGTATGCGCATATGCAAAGTCTCTTCATTGCGTAGACTCGTTCTTCAAACACGTAGCTAATTCGTAGGAGATTCGGGCGGGACAATGTGCACGTGTCTTGACTTACAATTAGTTCGCAGGACCAATTGGTCAAACAAAATTCGTGAAGGTCGAGATAGCAACGGCGCAAAAATTCAGCGACTCCCCAATAGGTTTTTTACACTTTTTGGAAATCTAACTTTCCGCCGGGTGGGTTATTATGGTTGGTCAGGCCATACGTGCGACTAGACGCAGCCTTGGTACGATCTTCCTTCGGACAAAGAGGGGCAGCACTTTACACTCGACCAAGTTTGCGTGAGCTGTTAGTTTTCGTCTTTTCGTGGCCTAATAGCTCAGTTGGTTCGAATCCTGGTGGGCGAGGTACATTTGCACTGAGAAGCACTATAGCTGATCCGTCCGGGGTGGCTGGCTGGGTTCCAGCCTCAAAGCGATCTCTTCCAGCTACGAAAGGGCAAGCTGGTTAAATCTGCCTGTAAGGCTTCGTGGGTTCCCTACCACGTGTATTTTTTTGACAATTATGGGGGTTGGGTCTGTCTAGGTATCTACCGGTCTAGCTATCTACCGGTACACGGCTAAAGAAATGTGTGCGAGGTAACTAGCTGTGCGCGTAAATAGGGTTACATGTGCGTTTTGTCTCTCCTATGCGGATTTGTCGCCAGTTCTTGAAACCAATTCTGGATGGACTTATCAACGAGACGTGATTTGGTGTGTTATGAATTTTGAAGAGCTATTGTGTTCCTATCGGTGAGTTCAATGGTTTCTTGGCCTTTTTGTCGTACTGTACATGGCTTGCAAAAGGAAGAAGAAATTTCGGCAATGTTTTAATCTCAATCGCCCCATACTGCGCGTATTCCTTCTGGAGAACAAGTGATAACAGTTTTAGGTAATCGCTAAACAAGGGCTCGGGCTCATACAATATTCCACTTGCGATCAAAGGGCCTTGATGGAATGTACGATTGGGAGATTACTGTCGGGAAATATCAAATTCTGAAAAATGTGGGGTTTCAATTGAGAAGGACCGATGGAAGAATTGAGAATTACGTGCGATTCAGGTGGACCCGCTTTTTGACGGAGGTATGACTAGAATACGAATACAATAGGGACATTTACTGAGGCGTCATATCACATTTCAATTTGTTAGTTGCTGTACGAAGTGGGGCAAACTATGTACGGGTCAAACCTAAATTTTATAAAAAGAATACGATTTGGTTAACAGAAAGGACTGCTTTAATTTTTGGAAATCTTATTACAGCTGTTCGATAAGGGCAACCATTATCGTTCGATCCCAGTTACTTATGGAGAATCCAAATCATTTTAGTCGATCAGGCAAGGAGCCTCCAAGAGAAGATTTATCGAGCTCAAAAAGGCCAACGTTTTGAAGATTTGATAAATTCGAAACAGTTTGTTGTGCGTACTTGTTTGGAAGCCTTTAAAAACACAGATTAATCTAATCGTTTGTAGGTATGAGTACTTGTTGTTTCTGTATTGAATTTTTAGCTTAACTTGAAATTTGCAATTACACTCCCTAGCTCATGTGTCGGACTCTTCCATAAAAAAAAATCATGTTACCAAGCTGTCTTCGTTTCAGCGAGGTTGACCTGTTGTGAATCTAGATTAGCGATTAGAACATTAGTTCTGGCTCTAAAACCTACAAAGCATCGCTTCCGACCGGCCTTGTGCGCGGTCGCAATATTTTGGTTAGCCGTGGATACTGTAGCGGTAGATACCTAGACCGGTAGATAGCTAGACACAAGCAATTATGGGCCAAAAATATTAGAAAACCTCGCGGTTCGACCGTGGGCATGGGTGAAACTCCGACGGATTTACGTACTATAGTATTCTACTGCAGCAAGTACCCGACTCCTGATGGCTGTGCTCTCATTTTAAATTTGGTCATAAATTCTGATGGCGTCAGGCTGACTATAGCAACGTCAGGATACGTACAAAGTTTTAAAATCCTGTTATGCTGACACTTTGACAAAGTCAAACGAATATTGACTGGTGAGAAAGATTCTTCAGCTAATGTCTTTTTTTAAATTTTTTTCTGAATTTCAAGGCAAACAGTTGCCGAGCTAAGACGCTAGTCAAAAATTGGCTATGTTGCGACCAGTTCGGAAAAGAGGTAGAAAGTGCAAGTTCGAATTCCTGCACTGCTAATTTGGTTTGTGAAAATAAATTCCCAATTATTTTCTGTTCAGCTCAAGCTGCTTATATCAACGCACGAACTGTATATATTGCGTACAATCAAGTTTGCGTGTGCGTACGGTACATGCGTATACCAGGTCGAATGCGTGCGCGTATGCGCATGCAAATTTCAGTGCGTAATACGCAAACTTTGCATATGAGCATTTTTTACCCAACCAACTGTAGTTTAATATCATTCCGAGAGAACTTAAATTTTTGACGCGGAAATCAACATGACTACATAGTTATTGAATCAGCAAACATAAATTTGTTGGTTGGTTCAATGACACAAATTGGTGTATGAAATGTTCGGTATATTTACTTCAAGAAACATATTTAGAAGTCCTATGACCACAATTAATTAATCTAATGGCTTAACCTGTGCTAAATTTAATTATATTACGGGAGGAGAGATTTGAGGGGTGGCGCACCACAATCGAGTGAAACATAGGCAACTTTTGCACATCAGACAGTTTGCTATACTCCAAAAACTCAATTTTTGCAAAGGTAGCTCTTAATTCATGCGAATATCATTGATGTACTCCGTATAGCTTGTTCATAGCTTCATTCGCAAACCTGAACCACGAAACATCACAGACATAGGTCCACCATGGCGACGCCTCCGTAATCTTCTCTGCCTCGATATTGCCCCGTATAACTGTCTTGCACGGAATGTAGCCTTGCTTGATCATCTTTTGACATAATTTCTCCTCAACCATCGTCGCCAAGCCTCGTCGACGAAATTCAGGAAGAGTGTATAAGTGATGCGTCATGCCTAACATATCATGCATTAACTCGAAACTTGCCAATTTCCTTTCCCCATTTTCAGTGATTTCTCGAAGACAGACGCTTGGAAAATTCATAATTCTACGCTTCATTAATTTCTCAGAGCCAGGGGTTCGATGCGGCCACATTGAATCGACGAGCTCTGATTCCTCTGCTCTGATCGTATCAAATTTATAGCCTGGCGGTGGCTGAATATTTTTCATTACCAGTGCATCCCGTTGCTCCTTGGACATGTAACACATTCTGTTCGGCCAGACCCCAACAGACGCATTTAAACTCAAGTTGTCGGCGAATACTTTGAGAAACGATTCGACCCAATCGCTATCGATGGCTCCACACTCCACTCCACCAACTTCGCTCACACCAATCTCATCGCTCAATTGCATCAAAAAATTCTCGACATTATCTTTATCTTCCTTCGACAGACAAGTGAAAAAACAAAATTGTGGGTATTCCTTTATGCCATAGTGCTCGAAAAAATTTACTCCAGCCATTATTTTCGGATTTGGCCATTGATCAACGTAACACATGGAATTTGAGGTCGCTGGGTTGACCATGAGCCAATTATATCCCATGATCGAACGTGGTAAATATTGTTTAGTCCATTGAATCGCTTTTTCCAATTGCTCCTCACTCGTCAGTTGTTTCATGCTTTCTGAAAGTAGTTTACGTGAAATAACTGCTTAGTACAACTTACATAGCCTGTATTCCAGTCCTAACTGCTTCCCATACCGAGCGCTGTTAGTACATACGACGGCCCGGCAGACGTACCAGCCAGAGTGCAAATTGTGAAGGAAAGGTAAACAGATAATGTTCTCGTGCGTATGATAGGGTGGGCACAGATTGCAGATAGGCCCTTGCACCAGGCCCCCCTCCAAAGTATCTGCTAGGGAGTCCTCACTGAAGATTACGGCAATAACGACGGCCTACAGGCAGAGCAAACGATGGGTGCGGTTTCTATCGCTTTTTAATTTTATCAGACATCTTTAACCTACTCCAGCAAAAAACCTGCACCTCTAGCTGCACTTAGTTTTGCATGCATTTCAATATCGTCAGTACCCGCCAGCAGCCTGTACGTAGTACGAGTAGAGGGGGTACCAGTTAGTCACTGTTATCTTAGCATGGACGCTACAAAGCACCGCGCGAACTTTCAAGTTTTTACGCAGTGCTGTAATCCTACAGTATGCTGGGTATGCAAAAGAGACTCTGATATAGAACATCCCCGACTGAAAGAGTACGCCATCGAGTTTCTTCACAAACTGTCAGCGCAAAAATATGACATGCCTTTATCACTATCAACCAAAATGATGCATTCTTTTCAACCCAAACCCAGCCCGACCAGGACGGGTTTTGGACCTGGTCAGGTTAGATCGTGAATGGGTCGGGTTTGGGCTGGGCAAGGTGAGAAAATCAAGCCCGTCTAAACCAACAAAATTTGAATTGCCGACTCTGATTCTCTGTTTATATAAAAATGCAACGACAGATTTCAAGAAACAGCTAAATATCAGTCCAAGAAAAAGATTGAAATGATTAATAGTTTTGTATTTTAACTTCACTCATCGAACGTAAAACGGGCGATACCAAGGCTCAATGGAGGCAAAAATTTATGGTATGTGCAGTGCGAGTTGCCACGCACGAATGTTAGAGTTCATACGGGGAGCGGGTTCCTTAATTTGTCCAGGTATTCCAGACAAAATCTCAAGTTTTCCCTGATTACTTTCCCACGTCGCGCGACTACTCAAATAATTTCAACAAGTTTCCTGACTTCCACCATGATCAGCAGGTACATCGAAAAGGCGCGTGATTCAAAATTGAAGCCTTAAAATGTAACCTCTCAGGTTTCCTTGATTCTGGCTCAAAAATTCGAGTTTTCCCTGACTTTTCCAGATTTTCCAGCCCTGTAGGAGCCCTGGCAGAGGTGGATTTTTTTGTTGGAACATCGCAATTTCCTCTAGTTTTCCGATTTTCAAAACTTTTGAACGTCAGCCCATGAGGATTCCAGGCTATCACATGCTCTATGGGCATCGTTCAAGCTCAAATCCTAATACCGTTCACAAATTTATGTTTTTGCATTATTCTGAACGGAGAGAATATTTGTACGTACTACTAGGTGACAGGGAAGTAGTCGCTTTGGGATTAAAAACTGAGAGAAGAGAGTAGACTTCTTGGTGACTTGCATTTACAATTCGACACCTACGTTTGGAGGTGTTCACATGGCTGCAGTCATTTTGTATTTGCACTTCTGGTAGTTTGGTGGCCGTGTTCTTGCTTTTATATTAGCTCTACAGTAGCCTTTATTCGTAGTGTGCATGTATTTGCTTAGGTGCAGTGCAGGCAAAACATGATTGCGACTATGAAGGCTAAAGTATGTACTACTGGCAAAAGGAAGGCACGAGCTCTTGGTGCATTTTTCTGAAGTTGGTCGTATTATATTGCATTCTGGCAAGCGAAACATGCGTATACGCATCTTCGCAAACCCAGCCGCTCCATGCATTACTAGCACCTGGCAAAGAACCAACGCTCATGAAGGCGGCATCCCGTGATTGGTCTCCTTCCAGGAACTATATTGATAAAGCTGCGCGCGAATGGGCCCTGACGCTAATTTACCAGCGCTTTTCAGCTGCAGTCTGATTCGTGAAAGCTCTAATTGTTTGACAGGGTAATAACATGTGATCTCGTCAAAACGAAAGCCTACACATGCAGCTCCTAATACGTAATATGCTCCTACCACCAGACTATTATCGTTCGCATCACACATTTTCTCGTCACATTCTTATGAGTTCGCCGGCGGCGAACCTACCCCCTTGCACTTTCTTTCAAATAATAAAGCGTAGGGAGATGGCCCCAGCGGCACCACATCTTTGCCTTTGTTGATCTCCAGAAAGATGATGTGGCACATGCAATACCATGCACCCAAAGCGCAAGCGATGAGATCAACCGCAGCCACCTTGGCTACTGCTGGAGCGTGAGCCAAATTGGCAACGTCCAATAGAATAAAGCCGATCAATAGCAATGTAAATGTAAGGAAAAGAGCCATGTTCAGGCGGGCTGATCCCAACCACATAAGCAATGTGAATATGGTGAAAACCAAAAGAAACGCACCCAATTCTTCTTCAGAGATTTCATAAAGCTTCGCCTGTTTGGAAATGAGAATTGCGGATAGAGTGATCCAAAATGCACCATAGCTCGTAAAAGCGCAAAATCCGAAATTATTTCCAGTGACGAATTCCATTAGGCCAGCCATTAGTTGGGCCAGGCCACCAAAAATAAGCCCTAGCCAAACGATGGTGCCGAACTGAATCCATCCTAAGTTGTGAAACTGCAGCAATAGTGTGGTTGCACCGAATCCAGCCAACCCCACCACTGCTGGGTTCCCACGTTTTGGTAATCCGGCAAGAAGTTTTTGATTTTCTTCTTGAAGATTCTTGTTTAGTTGTCGTAATTTTTCGAGTTCAGTCTGGTCATTACCATCTTCCAGTCGAATGAAAACCTCAGTTTCTTGCGACATGGTAGAGAGGCTAGAGACTTCGGCTGACGATGAGCGAGTATAGAATTGTAGGCGCGAAGGAAAGAATCGACCCGGCGGCTTGGAGTGCTTTAGGCGACCTAGCTAGGGATTGGAGCAATATATAAACGAAGTTTGGTCAACATCCGTGCAGATCGGGTTTTCCCAGCTGACAGCTAACTATGTACCCAGCCGGGTACTACTGCCATAAGATCTCCATTCGAAGCTCCCGACAGCATAATCCGTGCATCAGTTTAAAAACGCTGTAGCATCCCACTGGCTCAAGTGACTTGTCAAGGAGCTGGCACAAGGGTCTTTCGTTTTTTTCTTTGACGGACGTGATCTAGTGGCAATGAGTAGCACGTACATCGGAGTACCGCCAAGGACTTTTGTCACGTAGCTTACCAGAAAATAAATTAGGAGCCAACGCGCGTGCTTCGCCATTTAAGCAAAGGGCCCGCCATTTTTGCTATTTCACACGGACTCTCCCTAGGGTGATTCCGCGTGAAAAAAACCACTGCACAGCGAATAATACAGCTCTGCTCTGGGCTCGTCGGCAGCTGGCATGCAGAGTTTTTCGGCAAGGCTTGGTTCCAAAGTGAAAATAATGAGGTGCGCACTATTTTCAAACCGATCACAACGCTGGGAATGCCTTACGAAATTAAGGTCGAGCAATGTGCACAATTAGTTTTATGAGGCGACGCATGTTTCCATTTTTTATTTTCGCTGCTGCAACCCAAAGTTTTCGGTGAATGGCGACAGGGAGAATTTAATTGATATCCTCTGACTGGGGGAGACTTCAACCTATTGGGTTGATGTTTTTTACCCAAAGCCCAATCGAAACCCATGTTTTAAAACTTAAACCCTCAACTTTGTAAGATTCGCTAGTGAACTCAAGCCCAACCCATAAATACCCATATTTTTTGAAAAACTTGACTAAAACCCTAAAAGCCACTTTTGTTCAATTGTATATTAAGTTGTATATTACAAGTATGACGTACTTTTTTTGTTTTTTGTAAATAATCTTACTAAGCGACCTGACGTGAAGGAAATCAATCTTGGCATGGATGTCTTCTCTGAGAGAGAAGTTGGGAGGTTAGCGGAAGAGTCTCCTTCGGCCTCACCAGGGCTCCGTGTGGAACATTTTGACAGCGCACAATAACTCTGAAAGTTGACCTTACGATGAACGCATTTTTGAGCAGTTCAGTTACCGGCCTCGTGGCCTGGTGGGTTAGGCGTCTGCCTCTCACGCCAGGTGCGCAGTTACGGGCCAGTGTTCGACTCGCGGGCCGGTAAATCATTTCGTGTAAAATGTGTCCCTTCACCCTCGAGTGCGCATAAGCGTTTGGTGATGTGGTAAAACATGAACATGAACAAATGAACATGAAGTGGGTCGTGCCCCTCTCGCATCTTCATCTACCTTCAGAAAGATCTCCGGGGATACCAGAAGCAAGTTATCTAAGAGGTGATTACCTGGCATGAGCTAATCTGACTGCACCTACGAGTTCAACAACCTGAGATCTGAGAAGTATCCTGCTCACATCTCGAAGAAAATTCCCTTGTTCGAGCTGCAAGTTTTAAATGACATGACCCCAGATGAGGGCTCCTTTTCACAGGGGTACAACAAATCTTACAAGCTCTGTTCCCCGAACAAAAAGATGCTGGTCTCCAGTCATCATATTTACCCTCCAACAAAGCCGCAGTAGCACACGTCAGCTCAGGTGCGTACTCAGGATCTTGGGGTCGCAGGGAGCCAACAAAACAATTTGCATATATAAGCTGCAATTTAGAGGTCGAGGATGAGCGCCAGTCGCCTGAGGTGCAGGGCGGGAGATGCGCCTCCGCGACGCCGGAGGCAAAATTTTTGCAAAGTTGACCTCTCGCAAACCTAATTTCTCACTAGACTGAACACCTACTTCAAGGCAAGTAAACACAATCTTAAACCCAGCCAACAACTCAAGCCCAGCTCGTGCCAAAAAGTAAGAGAGGCTCCTTCATGGATTCTAACCGACAAAACTTTCAAAATTTGGACCTGACTGACCTGATCCCTGGGTGCGAGTACACCGCTCGAAGAACGTGGGGTTAGTCGTGCCGACCAAGTTTGCGACGAAGTGCACCCAACATTCTTGTTGACTAGAAAAAATTTTCGCCACGGGCTCAGAAAATTTCATGTCCGCCGACTTTTCGACCCCCAAATAAGCGACTTCATCAACGAAAACAAGACGCTGTCTATCAAGGGTCAATAAAGGTATGCGGTCGAAGGCAACATGGTTGTACCGAAACGCAATGGCCTGACTTTTCGCTACATTGAAATCCAGACCAGACGAGTGAAAAGTCCGGAGCTGGCTGAATCGAACTTTCCGCGCGCTCCATAGAAGACAATGGTTCGAGTAAGCCTGTATCGTCCGCGTAACACTGGAGTCGAAACTCAGGGAATTTCGATGAAAAGGCTCGCAATACCGGGTCAGTGAACGAAATAAATAAAAGAGGGCCAAGCACGCTCCCTTGTGGTACGCCAGATACCACCCGTTCCGTCCTGAATGCACAGCCTCTCACACTAACATTCTGTTGACGATCTTTCAAATACGAATAAATCCAGCTGATTAATTTTTTGGGAACTCGATGCTGGCATTGCAGAGTACGAAGTAAAAGCGAATGCGGAACTCCTTCAAATGCTTTTTGCACGTCCAAGAAGATGCCAAACTATATGTCTTCTGACTGAGCAAATTATGGATAGGTTGCGTGCAATTAATCAGAGCTCCAGTGGTTGATCTTCGCTTCCTGAAACCATGCTGATTTTCTGGCAATGTGATATGCTGACGGAGAAGACGGTCAACGCGCCTCTCCCAAATCTTGGACATAATTGGCAACGAAGAGATTGGTTGAAAGTTGGTCACACTCGACTTGTCACCTTGCTTTGGTATAGGCACGACCTTGGCCAGTTCCTATTTTGATGGAAATTCCTCTTCCATTATATGGGGCGATATTTCACAGAATCGGTGAAGTGAAACCTGGGGGCACTGTTTTTCTTCAAATGTTGCAGCTCGTGAAGCACAAATGCAGTTGTTACCAAATAGTTTCTGAAGTCCTCAGGATCAGGGAGGGGTTGAAAAAAGTCACCCATGTCTCGATCATTGGAGTTGGCAAGAAATTGATCTTGTAATGCACTGGCCTTCTCACCTGCCGTGACCAGCGGGTGACCCACTGAGTCGATAAGAGTAGGAATGGATAGATCGGCAGGAGTTGGCCGGAGCAAAGCGGTCCAAAACTCAGATGGAGTGGTAGTGTCTGAAAATGTTTGAGAAGTATAATTGGACGTTGCTATTCTGATGGCTTCCCGGCATTGCCGACGTAGATTGAAAAAACGATGTTGATCATCAGCGGAGCCATCTCTCTTAGCTCCTTTCCTTACCCCCGCCTGTTTGTGATCCCAATCAGCAGGATTTTGGTCTTTGCTCGTTTCAGTGTTGCCTCTGACGCTCGCTTATACATACAGTATCGTAGGCATGAAAAATTTGTTCTATCGATTTCGAACATCCAGTCAGCAAGTCAGTGTTATCTGCGTAATTGCCAAGTTTTCTTTCGCGTCCTAGTGAAAATGTCCACGCCCCTAATATTTTTGTCCTGACGTACAAAAAATGCGTGACTGTCTCAGCAGTCATTCATGAGCAACATGTACAGTATCTTCTTTACTTTAATGTATCAGGTTGTAAAGGATTCAGTGATCCATGATGCGCTGTGTGGCAAAGCTTTGAGAGGGGCGCTGCTTGTGCCATGGCACCATGATAATAAATAACGTTGTTTATCATAGGAAGAGGCCTCTCAAAAAAAATGATGCCGTATTGATTGATTAAAAATTACAAGTATTTCACATGGTCCGATCCGAAATTTTTCCCATCCGATCCGATCCGATCCGATCCGGTCGTGAACCATGCGCCTAAACAGCATTGCTGGAAATATCCATTTATAGCCGCTTAGATTTGTCTTTCAGTGTCAAGTTATACTCGCAAGAACCCACCCAGCATCGATAAAACATTAGCTGGCCTTGCAAACATTCCAGCCATTTCATTTTTATCACCAGCATATTCAGCACTCACAAGGCAAGTATATTGATATAAACAAATACATCGTGCACAAAATGAGGAAATTTTGACACCTGCATAAAAAACGGTTAAAAACTGACAGCAAAGTAACATTAAAACTACGAATAATATTTCTGGTCATGTCAAGACAGTAATAGATTATTACATCACAGGTCTAGTGCCAAATAACCAACAAGCTTTTTCGTGAATTATAGAAGTGCGCAAACTTTGCAGCATTTTTTCTTCGCGGTATTTTTTCCCGTTTTTCCACGACTTGCCAAATCTCGCTGGAAGGGAATACTTTTAAATATCATACTGTACATAAGAGCTAGTAGAAAAACAAATCAGCAAATCTGAAACTTTATTTTACACACCGTGCAGAAATATGGCTCTAATAAAAAAGAAACCCAAAAAGAGAGAAGAAACGGTGAAAACGAACGCCATATTCATACAAGTTTGTGTAAAGTGTGGTTTCAGGTAGGGTTGATATATGCTTACTGATCGGCGTATTTCGCGGACAAGTGATCGAAATACGTCCTCCACGCCTACCCGTGTTCTCGCACTGGTCAATATCAGTGGAATGTTTTGATTAGCGAAAAATTCACTAGCTGCTTTAGTATCGACGGTGCAATCCAGCAAGTCGCACTTATTTGCAGCGACTATAAAAAGAGGAAAGCTGCAGTATTTAACAAAATTGACCCAAAGTATGCCCACATGGCGCCTGACATATGTGTGCTTTATAAGTAAATATTCTTATTGCTAGTGTCAGACTAGGTGTAGAAGTGATAATGCCACATCCTCGCACAGATTGCGTGAACTACGGTTTCAGATGATCCTACTTCGAAATGCTATACTGTGTTTTTTGACAGCAATGGCTTCAAAAGTTGAGCTGTAGACTTTTGTATGAGAAATTACAATAAATAAAGAGTATACTGAAGTGCGAGATGCACACGATGCAATATTTGGAAACATCGGATAGCAGAACCTGTTTTTGACAGGTTCCTCCTAAGGGAGAACGACTGTAATCCTAAACAGTGTACATACGCAAAGAAAATTAATCACTCACCCACAATCGGAACATTGTCCAGTTCCTTCATTCGATAAATCTGAATCAAAACTTGCCCTTTTTAATCCACTATTCGTCCTCAGTTTTTTGTTGGCCGCGTATGCCTTTTGCGGTTTTTTAACTGACCGCTAAATATTATCGGCGGTAATCAAGTTAGATTTCTTTACTTTTTAATTTTTAAGAGCCGTTTTTCCTAACGGTCGACCTACTGAGGCACAAACTTTTTTCGACCCTATCAGAAAAACGGAGTATCTGATGAATTATTCATCGCTGATTCAGAAAATTACCTTAGAAAATTTCTAGCTGCAGCCGATCGAAAGTTATGTCGATTTAACATAGGGTTCCCAAAAAATCGCCAAAATGTGTACATGTATTTTTCAGCCAAAGATTCCTCAAAAACCACGCGACCTAAAACAAAGTTTCATACAACATTTTGTAGCGCATAAAATTTGCCACGGGATGGTGTTATGAAAACTAAAAAACGTTCGCTCCCTGTTGAGATAAATAAGGTAGAATAAAGAGGAGCCGAAAAAATTTTAGAGCGCGAAAAACGCAAAACTGATGTTTCCTCACCAATTTCCCGGAAGAATATTTTTGTTTTTTTTTCAGGAATAGGTCCTGACATATGACATCATATTCCAAAGTATTACCGGATAAAAGTGCCCACCCTGTGAGATCGGGCTCCCCAAAGTATCAAAAACAGCACTTTTCTCGCGATTTTTCACACATTTTAGGAGATTTGAATTTCCCGCCCGCAAACCAGCCTGCGAAAATTTGATAATATTTGAGACCGTATAAATGTGAAAAATGGTCAGCACATCCGTCTATGATGCAGTTATTATCTCTCTTTCCTTTTCTAGGTAGCTTCTTGCTTTTTTTTAATCGTCCCTTTAAGTTTCAGGAAAAACTGTCAGGTCGACTTTGTAATTCCGAAAATGGGCTAAAAGGCGCGTCTGTTTCGTCGGAGTCGGATTAAATGAACGGCCAAAATCTGATTACTACTTCGCATCAGACAGCGGCGCACTTTTTTGCCGATCTCGTGCTGAAAGAAAGTTAGTGCTGTTGACTTTAGTGGGTTCGCTGTCACCAGTTTAACGGCGGGTGTCTTCATTTGATATTGTGGCTTGGCCGACAGTTTTTGAATCTTCTAAAGAATAAATGAGTCTGGACGTTTTTTTTTTAAAAAAAACCCAGGGCTCAAAGAGTTATTGTTTCGGCAGCACCCACCAGGAGTGCATTCTGGCTTTCTCGAGTCCTTTCACTAGCAGACTGAGAAGAAACTCAGAACTGACGACTGAGATGTAGGTAATTTCCTTTAGAATCTCCCTGGGCTAGGTATTTTAATTGCTTGAGAAGTCGAAATTTTTCAATTCTTAACGCTTCACCTGTGCAAGAATTGCGACTTTTTTAACATTCATGAATACTTTAAGCCCATAATTTTTGACAGTCCCACTTTGAACAGCACTGATAACCTAAATGCCAAGAATGCATTTCGGTTCGCCACCCATACACAGATTACCACAGCAGTAACCTGCATTTGATAGCTCGTCTATTCTACCTCATTTATCTCAACAGTGAGTAAACATTTTTCAGTTTTAATAACACCACCCTGTAGCAAATTTTATGCGCTACAGAACGTTGTATGAAACTTTGTTTTACGTCGCGTGGTTTTTGCGGAATCTTTGGCTGAAAAATACATGTACACATTTTAGCGATTTTTTGGGAACCCTATGTTAAATCGACATAACTTTCGATCGGCTGCAGCTAGAAATTTTTTAAGGTGATTTTCTGAATCAGCGATGAATAATGCATCAGATACTCAGTTTTTCTGATGAAGTCGAAAAAAGTTTGTGCCTCGACAGATTGAGGACGTCGAGTCTTACAAAAAGTGGCTCAAGATTTCTTTATTTTCTTTTTTTATTTTCAAGAATTTTAAGAATCACGGCCCCAGTAAGGCCCCTCTGAGTGTCTTGTCACGCCAGCGAAAAAGGGTGCAAATTCGACTACACGGCTAACAATGAAACGTGAAGCAGTAAAATGTAAACTATACCTTTACCTTCTCACGAACGTCTGCCACATTTTTGTACGATACTGGATCATTGACTGAGAACACAATCAGGAACCCATCACCATTTCGTATGTAGTGATCACTCAACGAACTGAAAATACCTTGACTTTTTAGTCTAAATTCTCTAGTATATTCTGATATGTCACCAGTATGCCTTTCATAAACCTTATCAGTGTGCGCGTACCTTATCAGCTCGTATATCCTATCGGTTACAACATGCAGTACCTGAACTCTTCTTGGCCAGCTGTGTCCAAAATGTCCAAGAAACAGCATTCGTTATCAATTACCACTTGTTTCTGGAAAAGATCCCCTAAAATCGTGCTTATCAGTAAATTATCAAAGTGCTAGCAATTTTGGCAAAAAATTTTACCAATAGTAGGATCGTGGTGTTCCTCAAACCTGAAATTATTGTTTTTGAGGCTGTGAAAAAAAAAACTAAAAACAATTTCTCACTCATTTCTAATCAACTGCATTGTCAGCGCGCTTTTCCCAACACCACCATCTAAACAATTCGAACTATGGTGGTTTAAAAAACCTGCAAAATTTCTTACCTCCTATCATTACAATACAATATTTCTTTTGTGGCATCTTATCAGATTTCTTCCCTTTTCGCGATTTCCCATGTTTAGGATCATCCATATAAGTCTCTTCTTCACTCATTTCCTCGATGTTACCGATTTTAATATTGAACGATCTTGACAAAAAGAAGCATCGAAATGAACTGATTCAGGCAGGTACACTAAAGCTTCTTATGCAGCCTGTTTTATCTACAGCACTATTGAGCTAGTCAATGAGTCGAAATACAATACATCAGTTCCAGTCGATCTAGCTAGGAACAAGAAGAAATATTTTTTTCTGGATCCATCGTTTAGTGAGTATCCACCACACTCCAGCTCTCACAAATGAGCAGAGAAACCTATTGCCATTATCCTTTAGAATCCAACTCTGATCAGCTAGCTAGCACTACTAGCTTCTTGCGGCCTGCCAAATCGAAAAATATATTTCTAGAGCAATCCTTCTCTTGTGTTTGTCGTCGGGATTTAGTCCACCAAAGGGGCAACCGTGGCTAAATTGCGTACTCCACAGGAAAGCCAGCTGATCACCTCATTAGTGACATGGAGCACCCATGGCAAATTACATACCTGGAGGAACGAAAGCAGATGTGTACAGGTCATGTCTATAATTTTGTGCCAGAGTGCAATTTCTCTCTTCTCACCTTCGTCATACGGATGACTCGAATAGCTGGACGCGGTAATCGACAAAAGGAAGATGTAATAAGCAAGCTCGATTTGAAAACAAGTGTGACTGATAGACAGACCGAAAAGCCATCTGCAACTTGACAAATACCGGAATAAAATTGAAGTTGTTCTTTGATATTATTTCGCATAAAATGCTATTTTTGGCTGTTTCTCCATACGTATTCTTAGTGGAAAACGGAAAAGCTGAAAAATGATTTTACTCCTCCTTTTTTCGATCGCGACGATTGTCCGGACTATTCACTTTTGGAGAATCGAGAGCCAGCATTATGTTATCGATAGGCACAGGATAGGGAAAGTTCGTCCCCCACCTTTAGTCCCCTCACAGCTCGTCGCCGGCAGTTTCGTCTCCTCCCATTTCGTCCCTACCTTAGAGACGCGACCCATATGCAATATACTTGGCTAGTCGTTTTTTTCGGCTCCCTTTTTTATTTGCCCGATCGAAAGTACTCACAAAACTGATTGTCGTGGCAGAAGTGACATTTTTATAAAAATGCCTATATGTGGAAATATACAGTAGCACATTAGGGGTAAAAAATGGTCACTTCTGGTCAAAAAAATCATAGCTTGCTTTTTCTCGGGCCTAGAACAATTTTAAAAATACAGAAATTACCGCTACATTCTAAGGAATCCGAATCTTTTTTAAATTAGCCTAGCTATAACCGTTCATGAGATATTAAGAAAACCGTTCGTGATCAGCCGTGATCAGGCACATAATCGATTATGGGTTAATTATAAAACCGAAGCCCCTGTTTTTTTTCCATTGAAATAGTAGCCTAGGGCCACCATATCACAAAAAAGCTCAAAATTTCACCCTACGACCATATATTATTGTGCACATGTGAGATAACTGAACCCCATTTAGGCAATTTTAGCCAAAACTAATCAATAATTCTCGCTGCTGATTAGATGGGGTGATTAGTAATAGCCTATATTGTAGCCCCTGAAAAGGGCTTCCTAATGTTTTTTGTCGCGTCAGAATTCGTTGATTTTCACTCGAGATATTGAAGAAACTCAAATTTTGGCTGAATGGGGTTCAGTTATCTCACATGTGCACAATAATGTATGGTCGTAGGGTGAAATTTCGAGCTGTTCTGTGATATATGGCCCTAGGCTACTATTTCAATGAAAAAAACAGGGGACTTGGGTTTTATAACTCGCCCATAATCGATTACGTGCCTGATAACGTTTGATCACGAACGGTTTTCTTAAGATCTCATGAACGGTTACAGCTAGGCTGATTTTAAAAAAGATTCGGATCCTTAGAATGTAGCGGTCTTTTTTGTGTTTTTAACATTGTTCTAGGCCCAAAAGTGAGCAAGTTATGATTTTTTTGGCCAGAAGTGACCATTTTTCACCTGTAATGTGCTATATTTCCATGTACAGGCATTTTAAAAAATTTTACTTCCGCCAAGATTATCAGTTTTGTGAGTAATTTCGATAGAGCGCATAGAATGGGGGGGGGGGGTCAAAAAAGTCGACTGGCCAGCCCCGGGTTGAGTCTCTCAGAAACCCTCTCTTAAATGAGCTCAATATAGAGTTTGGAGGCTACGAATGACGCCGAGTCATAATGGCAAAGCATTGGTCGCCAGTGGTTCGCCGATTGCACATTCAGCACGGAACCAGCGCTTTTCGAACAAGTCTACACCATGAAACTGTCTGGTGCTAGAGCACTGAACCAAAGGACTGGGTCAAACAAACTTCCAGATTTTTCAAGCTCGACTTTTTTGAAGTAAAGCTCACAAGTAAGTTTTATCCACATTGGCAATAGCGATGAGTCAGGCTGCCTCGGTGGTTCTGGTTGTGGTGATCACATCATTGAAAGGGTGAGAGGCAATTAAAAATCACGCTCAAAAACGCGCATTTTCCACCATCCCTTTACTTTATCAGTACCTATGATTGTATGGAATTATAAAAATTTGTTCTGGTGAGTTTTGCCGTCATGGCGTTCTAATTTAACTGCTTCCTTAATTTTGACTTTTCCGCCAAGTTTTCTTATGCAATTGTGTGAGTGAACGAATGTGACCTTGTCTGGGGAAGAATAGTCTGTACGCGATGTGAAACTGCTCGGCGACGAACTGCGCGGGGGCCGAAGGTAGGGGACATACTTTCCGCACACCGATAGGCAATTTAGACTAAATCTGTTCGGTTGATATTTCTCCAGTCTTAAACTTCTAGAGGTCAGTCAGCTGTTGTGAGTTTCACGCGGAATACCCGCGGCATCACCCAGTGCACGTGCCCCGAGGATTCACCTAGCGGGAGTCGGGCGCCTAGACTCAGGAGGCTAACCTGGTAGGGCGTAGGTGGAAGGAGGTTGTTGGAGGATCAGAATGTCGAAAAATACTGCGACGGCTATATTAACCCCTGACTGTGCTGTCCAATCGATCGATAAATGAAATGCTCTGAGTTTCCTGAGCCTTGGAGGCGAGCGGTGGCTGTTCCAGCTCAAAAGACTGGTGATCTTATCAATCCTGACTCGTGCAGGCCGATCTCCATTCTATCAGCGCTCGAAGCTTTTTGAACGTTATTTCAAGCAGATTCAAATGGTTAGAAATCATGGTCGTCATAGCACCATGGTTTCTGTGTCAGCGTGGCACTAACAAACCTTTGTACCTAATTCCAGTCACTTCAAAACTTGAAAATTGTTGGTGTTTTTCTATAGCTAGAAAAAGCCTTTGACCAGGGTCCCTCACTGCCGTCTGATGGTTGTTCACAAATTACCAGGGAAAATGGAGATGGTTCCTTTCATATGATGGCATTGATCACACACATGGCATTGTTCTTGGTGACTGCTTATCAGATTGCCCCCACGCCGAGCGGTGAGCAAGTTAACATTCTTGGCTCACTCTCTGCGTGGTATATCTATCCACTTCTTTAGAAATTGCCTTCCTCCCTTTTCGTCGTCTTGATTACGAGCCCAGAATCGGGAGAGGGAATCTGTGATCGCATGCGAATGATAGTGGACTTCTCCCAATCAAGTCGACAACCGATTTCGACTGGGAGGTGAAAGCTTCTGTGGACTTTATTTCACCTATGATCGACACTGATCGACTGGATCGACGAAATCACGAGAATCGATTTTTGCTATGACGATATATAAGCCAAAGTTTGTTATGGAATTTTGTGATCGCGAATGGTGGTCAAGTTTTAAGGATTTTATATACAGCCGGGTCCGATTGAATCACCAGCCCCGGACGGGAAGAAAATGTGACAATATCCGGACTGTGACTAAAGCCGTAGTGCACACTAATTCACAATACCGATTGGTCAAACAAAATCCGTGAAGCTCGTGACAGCAATCCGGCGTTCCTCCGCCAATACCCTTTCAACACTGGAAATCCAACTTTTGGCCTAGTTAGTTATTTCGGTTGGTCTGGCCACACGTGCGATAACACGCAGCCTTGGTCAGCGTGTGAAGCAGTGTGCAGTGAGAGCAGGGATGATCTTCCTTCAGGCAAGGAGCGGCTGCACTTTACACTCGACCAAGTTTGAGTGAGCTGCTAGATTTTCTCTTTTCGTGGCCTCGATAGCTCAGTGGTACGACATCAGGATCGCAAGCGGAAGTTATGGCGGCGTGGTACATTTGCACTGAGCAGCGTCACTCAAAGCAGAGCCCTCCGGGGTGGCTGGTTCAGGGTTCCAGCCTCAAAGCGATCCCTAAAGCTTCGTGGGTTATCTTACCACGTGTAAGTCTTTTGTTAATTTTTGACCATTATGGATCAAAAATACTGGGAAACCGTAGGCATACTGTAAGTTGAAAATTGACGGATTCACCTATTTGAGGATTCTGTCGCAGCAAGTATCCAACTCCTGATGGCTGTACTCTCTAGTTTGCATTTGGTCATAAATTCTGATGGCGCCAGGTTTACTATACCAAAATCAGGACACGTGCAAAGTTTTAAAAATTGTGAGAAGATGACACTTTGACAAAGTCAGACAAATATTGACTTGGAAGAAAGATTCTTTGGCTAATATTTTTTAAATTTTTTGCTGAATTTAGAGGCAACAGCTGCCGAACTAAAACGCTAGTCAAATATTGGATTTGTTGCGACCAGTAAGGAAAAGATGTATAAATTACAAGTTCGAATTCTTCCACCTTCTAATTTGGCTTGTGGTAGGAAATTTCTTTTAATTTTTAACTTGGCTCAAGCGGCTAATTAACGAACGCATTTTATGTATTGCGTACAAGCAAGTTTGCCAATTCGTATATGCGTACACATTCCGCCTGGTGTACGCATACTGTATACGCATCCAAATTTCAATGCGATGCACAAACTTAGCGTACAGTATGCGTATTTAGTATGCAACCAACCCTACCTATTTCGCATCTGTGCATCGACTGCTTAACGAGGGGGGTCTTACAAGGGAACATCGCCAACCGTTAAGTCGAACTTTGAGAAACAAAAAATTGTAACATGTTTCTCGGTGCAAAAAAAAGCTTTGTGCAAATATTAGAGGCGTCTGGCTAACTAGTCAGCAGTGGTCAGCGTCCAAAGTCCCGAATTTTTGTGTGTCAACGAAGCTAAGCGTTGAGAAAAACACGCAAAGTTCTTTCCAAACTAGGTTTCTGGGTTCGGCGTTTCGAGTTAAAGTTTCCAACACTCGGGTTTGGGGTTTTCTCCTGAAAAAACCCAAAACATCCAGCAGAATTTAAAAATTTCACTGTACTCTACGCGCTGACCACTGCTGACCAGTTGGCCAGACGCCTCTAATATTTCGCACAGAGCTTCCTTTTGCATCTAAGGACATGTTACAATTTTTCGCTTTCCAAAGTTCGACCTAAAATAACCGAAACTTTAATTTTATGATTTTGATCCCTGTTTCGTATATTCCTACCCTGTTGAAAGACGCAAAGCTTTCCATACACTTTGTAATCGGAGAAATCCAAATTATGAATGTCAATCTGACGCTTTTTTATACTTATCCAGCTTCGCCAAGAAATTTTTGCGGCAGTAAGCGGACTGGGCCAGATTCAGTGTGATAATAAGTGAACACACAAAGTATAGGGGAAAAAATCGCGGCTTTAAAAACCTCTGATAGTCCGGACTGTGACTACAAGTAACAAGTTGACTACAAGTAAACTCGACTGTATGTGCAGCTGCGATATGGAATTTAGCGAACACATATTCAGCATTGTTTGTAATATATGCTGGGTGGCTGAATCTGAAAAAACGCTTCGACCAGTTGAGGGGGGGGGCTTTGCGCAGCTCATGTTCTTGGAGCAGACGAGTCGAGTAAGTCGCAGGGGCAGTCCGCAAGATGAAGACTCACGATCAGAGACACTGGGCCGGCTGATGTATGGAAGATACTCGGACCCGAAGGTGACGAGTCCCTGGAGTCGCTGTGCAATAATATCACCAAAGACAGCACTGCCAAAGATGGCATCCTCACCCGCAGCATGGCGGCAATAACGCCTAACCAAAGAGTGGATTCGTGAAAAGGATGTGAACCACGGGTGCTAGTACACGCGGCTCGGCTGCTGATGGGATGGCACGTTGCGAAAAGAGGCATATAGCCTTCGTAGGCCGCAAGAACTCATACTGGCACGCCCTCAGTTCACACGGTGCAAGTGAGACATTTTCGATGGGCAGATGTTGCTGACGAGACAGGCCCAACCAGCTTAGTTCCAGGTGCAGCTGGTGTGCGATGTGCTCAATATCAACGTGAGTTTCTCCAAGCTCAGCGGTTTCCCCACTGCCCTTCATATTCTGGATGGATACTGACGGTCACGGCTGACATACAGTACACCACAAGCACCTATGGACCCTGGTCTTAGCCGACGATGCTTAGCTTTAAGCTGTTACAAAAGTTGAGAATCGCCTGGAGGAAATTGGCAGGAAACTGAATCTCAAGAAGACGGAATATCGACTGTAGCGCCTAGAGCGACGGCTCTGGAGCAATGGATCACAGTTCAAATGCTTGGGACTGTAATCACTCGTTTACTGAACCTCCGCACCAAACGGAGACACGGCACACACTCACCAAGAACAAGGCAGACATCCCCTTGTATACCTCCCGACTAGTTTAATTTACATATATCATTAAGATCACCTAGTCTATCACAAGAACCAGGGTTAGGCCTTCTGGAATCTTCTTTGTACTTTGAACAGGCGACCTGGCGTGTTGCTGGCATCGTACCTTGATAACCAGTAACTGGCACTGACTTGCTGGAACTGGATGGAAGGGTAGACACTACACACCTCTGAGGACCCCACGCGGTGGGCGACACAGACACCTTGACGGCTGTGGGACTTGGAGTCGACAGCGAGTGGCAGAAGTGGTGACAGGTGACAGGTACACAGGCCGATCGCAAAATGCCGGCATTCTGCAAACTAAAGATGTAGAAAACTGTGGTTAGTTCAGTTGCTCTATACACATCACAACCAGGAAACACGAGCAGGCGCTGCACACAACGGAAATGCGAATGCTACCAGCTATAGTCGGACTACTCATTGTCAGCCAGGACCCACTACGATGCGCGGTGCCAGTCTGGCGGGGGGGATGCCCACATGGCTATACTATATCTGGTTTATCAGGACACAGGACACATTAGACGAAACTAGACGAGCAGAACCAAAAGGTATTTTTCTCTTCTAACTAATAAACGATTTTAACATGATTCATGCTCTGTGAGACAACCAATCATTAGGAACTACAACTTGCCTGGTTTGTTCTCGTACAGTCTGCAAACCTTTATTGGGCAACATTTTATTCAGAAGTATCAACTTGGTTTACCATCCAGCAAACACCCTTGACTGGGTTGCCAGGTGCCCATGTTGGTGCCTCTTTTCTATTATCGCCATCCCAAATGCTGCTCTCGTACAAAAAATTCTCGTAATAAACGTTAAAAAACGCATATTCGCCAGTTTCCTGGCAGGGTTTTATTTGCCATACGGCTTCCGCGAAGCAACTTCCTTGGGTGAAAGTGCGTGTTGCACGTCTGTTGTAAGCTACATAGGACGTTGCATACAAATATTCTTTGAACCATGTGTTGTAGAGCGCCGTCTCATTGTTGGCCAGGGGTACAATGATCCAGAAGGCCTGAAGAACTAGCTCGCCTTTCGCCCATGCGACGGCTTTGTGATTATACTTGTCCGACATAATGCTCGAAGTGTAGAGATAGTGTCCATAGAGAGTGTTGTATATGGTCACCACTGCAAGACCACTCAGGTGCTTATTCTTGTTTTGCTTTATCAGTAAATCAACCACACCACTGTCGTATTTGCCAGGGAAATCCAATACGACGATTCCAAAATATGCATAGACATTTTTAGTTGTCAAGTGACGCATCGACTGAGTAAGGCCCCCAGCAAGGTAATCATATAACCACGGGTTAATGAAGCTGGCTACTGTGTATGGATAAGCCCCGGCACCAGTTCCGCTCGCAAAGTTTACGAATAGTCGCTCGTCGCCTTGACTGTGCGCAAGAGCAGAATCTTCCAAGTGGTTTCGAATCAAAGTCCATTTGGCAGAAATATCGAAAATGGTTGGTATATAATATTGATCTTGTACCTTAAACCTGTTCCATTGAATTCCTGCCAGACCGCCTACCCTTGAGAGAATTACGATCTTTCCTCTAACCTGCCCTAAAGTTGGAATATTATATTCTCGGTACATTCTTTCTCCAAATGCTCTAAACTTGTAGAATTTGTTTTCACGGTAGTTATCAAAAATCCTTATGAATTCAGTTCCAGACGCCTCCGAATATTCCTGTTGAATTCTCATTAAAATTGTTTCAGTCGGATTGCGATCAAGAAAATCAATACATTCCTCGAGAACTGACCCGAATACCTTCTGCTGGTAAACCATAGAATGATGTATAGTGAAAATATCTCCGAAAACGCGGCACCTAATGTCTATAAAACGAATACCGATATCGAATTGGCGGCTCAATGACAGCTCCTGGCACTGAACCAAGTCCCCTCCGTACAAGGCGCAGGAATCGTGCGTTCCAGGGATGGTCATGTGTGATATAAGCTGGTCATCTGGAACGTTGGACATCCAATTCCCTGCGATTATGGCAGAGCATTTCCTTGGATACTGTCTGTAATAAAACAAAACGCTACAAAAAATAGCGATAGTCATTAATGAGAGAAGGAAACAGAATAGAAATATAGCAATATCCATCCAAACACCACTAACATACACCAATGAAAGACATATGTGCTGTGCCTTGGCCATCTCGGAGAAGAGAAAGAGCTAATACGGTATATTAGTTTTGTATTTAGATGCAGAGGATTATTATTACATCTATATTCAGATATGTATTAAGATACTACGACTGTGTTTATATTACCGCGAATTTAAAAAATATGCATGGCATCATATGTTCTTACATTATACGAAAGCATGTATAATCTCAGCATATCCTTGAAGCATACTAGATTAGTACATGCGTAATGAGGAGCAAAGGACAAGATTTTTGGTGACTTATTAGGCATTGTATTTACCAGCGGCAGTGGTAGTTAGGCCTGTCGGCCCCGTATTTGTATTCATACCATTTAAACATACCATTTACCACAAACTTTTATTACCAGTTTCTATAAGTATTTTTACGTATATTAAATATTCATTCTTTTCTATTTATACATATGTATATTCATCAATATGCATATAAATAAAAAAGAAGTCTCTGTACACATGTATGTGTATATATATAAGAGTATTAAACGCACATCTGAGTATATATATAAGCATATATATATGCATTTGTATGCATATGTATATACATATTTTCCTATCTGTATACCTCTACATATATATCTATATATATAATACATGTGCATATATATATATATAGACTATAAACATGTACATCTGACAGGTATGCACATATGTACCTACGTTTAATATCAATGTTTTTAAATGTATCTTGACACGAACATGTTAATTATTCCTAGATCTAACACGTTGGCACATTTAATACAACAGTCCTGCTAAAAAGTACTGACTTCCACCGCCAAAAAAATTACCGCGGCATTTCAGCAGCAGGAGACCTTGATGCAAAAACCGCTACGAACAAGAGACAACTGATGGACATTGTGACACTGGCACTGACCTCTATGCGCTATCAAAAGCAAAAAATCAGAAGACTAAATTTATAGTCTCCAGTGGAATATTTTCTGTGTTTCTTTCCTGAATTCGAACAAGCACTTTCATCAGCATCAGGTTGACAATAAATGTCAATGTAAAAGTGTCGACAGTTTATAATGGTCCCTTTTAGCTCCTCGCACTGTAGTTTTTTTACATATCGAGCATAAATTTCAGAAAACGCTTTGCAAGAACTTTACATTAAATTAAACAGATTGCTTACGCCTTTCATCGTTTTGCATGTCATTTGAATGCTGAATTTCAATAGTTTCAAAAAAGGTAATTGTTTTTTATATTTTTCAAGAATAGAAATTATTGCTTTTCAAGTAAAAGTTTAAAGCCCGCGAGATTTTCGCAGACAGGGAAGTGTCAAAGGCACCAAGCAAAGGCAATCCTATTACTCCTGCGAGCACTTTTTGAAAGTGGAACAAAATTGATCGTGAGTTTTCGTTTGGCCAAACCCGAGTTGAGGAAGTCTACCCGCGTCTCTTTATACCTAAATTTTTTCTGATAATACTTCGATAATGATTTCCTGCTTTTTTCTGTCAAGTTGACTAGCATCACATAATCACTATAAAATCCATACCGACGCCCTGAACATATTCTATACCCTTAGGATCTCTTGAAAAAGCTGTGAAGATGTCCAGCTATCAAATACACCACTTGTGTACTAGAGTCTGGAACTATATTTTGGTGTCTCGGTGACTGGTTATTGTCAGTCTGATGGATGTTGCTGTCATATCTGATAATTGAAAAGCGAGCGAAACAGTATGAATTTCCATAAAACCCTCTAACCTGACAGGAAAAGTGACCATCACCGATTTGCATGAAATCTTGTGGATAGGGGTCCCTGGGTCCAAGGAACAAAAGTTCCGATGTTAAAAAAATTCAGGAGTCCCCCCCCCTGAATCAGAGATCAAAAATCCACCAATTGGTGGAGGAACACAGTAACTGTGTTACACGAAAATGTGGAGGCACCCAATAAGGGATTCGAGGGACTTACCCAAGACCTCTCTGTGCAATCTCCATCGTATCAGAGACCTAATTGACATTGCCACACTGATGATTTTTCGAAATTGCAAGCCATTTGTCAAAAAATCGTTTACTTACCCAGCTTATTTCATATGATAAGCCAATAAAACAGGTTTTTTTCTCCTAAATGCAAAGAGCCACATCACACTTGCAGCAAAACGTGTTCGTGTCTGATCGCCGACCTTTGACTTCGCCGACTAATCACCGATCACCGATCATCGGCATTATCGTCGTCGTCGGCTGCTTGCGTAAGCAAATGGGACATCAGATTCTCGAGCTGGGTTTTACAACATCTAAAATCGAAAAACCGCCTTCTTCAAAAATGTATTGCAATCGATCGCTGAACTGGGAATCGAGCAATCGATCGATTATCGATCGATTTGTCCTAGATCAAGGAGATGAAAGCTCACAATTAATAATAAATCTGGAATTCTCTCACCAACTAACAAGGGAACATCGCCAACCGTTAAGTCGAACTTTAAGAAACCAAAAATTGTGACATGTTCCTAGGTGCAAAAGGAAGCTCTGTGCAAAATATTAGAGGCGTCTGGCCAACTGGTCAGCAGTGGTCAGCGTCTAAAGTCCCGAATTTTTGTGTGTTAACGAAGCTGAGCGTTGAGGAAAACACGCAAAGTTCTTTCCAAACTAGATTTTTGGGTTCGGAGTTTTGAGTTTAAGCTTCCAACACTCGGGTTTGGGGTTTTTTCTGAAAAAACCCAAAAAATCCAGCAGAATTTGAAAATTTTACGGTACTCTGCGCGCTGACCACTGCTGACCAGCTGGCCAGACGCCTCTAATATTTTGCACAGAGCTTCCTTTTGCACCCAGGAACATGTCACAATTTTTGGTTTTCCAAAACTCGACTTAACGGTTGGCGATGTTCCCTTGTAAGAGCTAATATTTGATTGACTTACCAATATCTCTGTGATCGATATAATCACTAGTCCTGGTTCTCCTGGAAGCTTTAAATTCAATTTTTTAGCGGGAGGACTGGACTTTGAAGGCCGCTGACCACTTTTCTCACCCTAGTATGACCCATGGAAGTGTTTGACGAGGTCTCTCGAGTAATTTACTGAAAGCTGTTTCTTCTGATCACGTTCCGAACAGAATGCCAAAGCGATCACCTCACATTGATTGAAGCGTCAACCCGTCAACTTGGGTAAGGACGCAAGTTCTAATACCCAATTTAATAGTTTGGTTCGATTATAAAAATCAGATTCTGATAGTGAATGTCCAGACCAGAAATAGAAATTCGCATGTGCTTTGCTCATTAGCGGACCCTATACGCAGCTGAGTCATAATCTAGCTTGATCGTCCGCATAAGGGTCCAAAAAATCGCCATACAAATTCCCAACGAGAACGTGTATCAGGCTGTTTTGGCATGGAATGTAATGGGCTATTTGAAAGACAGAGGAGAGGGGGAGTGGGACTTTGCCCTTGTATAGGATTTCTTAAAAATCTGTTATCAGACAACGACAAAGTTAGCCCAGCCACCCTACTCTAACCAAATGCAAGGCGAGACGAGGTTGGCTGTGCTCCCTCGGCGGCACATGCTTGAGTGGGTTATTCTTATCTGGACGTGATATATCTACGCTTATGTTGCGTTCAGGGCGAGGCTCTCAATCGTACTCCCACGCTCACCCTTAATGCATGCCTCTGTCATGTACTTGGTGCATCGTGGAGTCATGGGGTCGATTCCCCGCGGGATTTTATGTTTTCTGTTTTCACCAAAGGCCACCCACATGAATATACTTATTCCTATTTTGGAGTAAGTTTGGAAGCTTGGAGTTTTGTATTACGATTGCCTCTTGTTACCTCGAACTTACTTGGGAAACAGTGAGGGCTTGATGCAGTAAGGTTGCATCTGTCGTGTTAGCACGAGTACTGTATGTGTAGCACCTACCCAGTGACACTACAACAGGAAATTCAGCTTCTGTGGAGCCAAGTCATGTCATATACTCTCACCAAGTATTGTGAAACGCACTCAAGGGTAAAGCACACGAATACTACAGATGCATACATACAAAAACCAAACGATAGCAAGCATGCCAATAGGTTTAAGCGCACAACGTTCTGCAATAGAACTAATGATCATCGGCCTCCATTGCCTGAATGAAGTGGCTGAGGTGTTACACATTTTATTAGTGACAGTGTCGCGATTCTGTTTGATCACAATTTTTCTACAAACGCCGCCGAGGGAGCCCAGCCAACCTCGTTTGCCTCGCATTTGGTTAGAGTAGGGTGGCTGGGCTAACCTTTTCGTTGTCTGATAACAGATTTTTTTAGAAATAATAGTACTTTTTCGCACCTACATTCGGGCTAGGATTTCATAAAAGATAGAAGAAATTTGTCGTTTAGTCCCCCCTGAGCTAATGCAAATTTCGCGCAAAGAAAGTTCTCACGTATGCTCTGTCCCTGTAGCCTACTGTGCATAGTTACAGCCAGAGTGGCTGGGCTAACAGGCAACTAACGTGGCTATTTTCAAGGCAGGAAGTTTTCACACTGTTGAAGCACTCCATCGCCGGTTGTGCCGGTGCCATAATGTGCCATCAAAACATCAACATTCGAGTTATTTTCTTATGGTAAACGGCCTCAATTTCAGAAACAAATATTTTTTTTCCACAGAGAATGTAGATCGCAGGTAAATTTTTCAAAAATTTTGGGCTAAGAAATCAAAACAATAAAAAGCAAGCCAGCTAAGTACCAAAGTAAAGCAAAAAATTCAAACAAACTAAATAGAACAGAACACTCATGTCGGCCAGTAATTTTTACGGAGGGTAACCACGTACGACTAACGAAAATAGCATTTACGCGCCACACGGCTAATAAAAATATTCCGCCTGCTGGTGGTATGCGTTTAAATCCAGTTTTTCGAACACAAAAAAACATATGCTCAAATCTTAAAATCACACCCTCGAAAGAATAACTCGCGCTATGGAAGTTTTCAGAAAAACCAACTTCTTTGTTTGTAGCTTCAGTGGCTATTGCTGGAGGCAGGACTTACTGTAAGTACTTAGTCGTCGTCGTCGTCGTCGTCGAGATTCAGTTTCAGTTTCAGTTACAGTTGACTGTAACAACGCTATCTGCAAGTCGTCTGCATTTCTTCAACTTGTTCTGGAATGGCAGCCGCAAATTAGTGCGCTATGCCTGTTTGATCTTCGTCCATCATCAATATTTCTAGCCATCGCTTTCGTCTTCGTGGGTCCCCCAGTAAGCCATAAAAACCTAACTCGTCATCCGTTTTTGGGTACTCGCCATAGGATTTGTTTTATCATGGCCCAATCTGACCAGATGACAAAAACTAGGCCTATTAAAAATTACAGTTGTTCCATCTATTTTATCGCACCCGCAAGCCTGACTGCCTTTCGCGCACATTTTTTCTATGGACTGGTGCAACTTGTAAACTGCTGAGAATCAGGAAAAATTCAACGCTCTTTGCGCGAAAACGTTTTCTTTACACTGTGCGAAATGCTCTTTTTTCTGCTGACATATTTTTGCTGCTTGCTAACTATATCCCGCTCCTCTGTATTTCAAATAGCTCATTACATTCCACGCCAAAATGCCCCTAGCTGCTACTACGTCTTTAAAGGATGCCGCTTGTGAGCTAGCACGAGTCATGCTGGTCAGTTTTGAGCTCACTCAGGAGAAATCATGGCTTGAACCCAGCACCTATGATTGCTGGGCTCTCTCACTCTCTCACGCTCTCACGCTCTCACGCTCTCACTCTCTCCCCTCCCTTTCCTTTTTGTCGACGATCGTGAGAGCGATCGTTGTCGACGATCGTGAGAGCGTGTGTCTTGTCTTGAAATCTTCCCAATTCCGAATTGCATCGACGTCGTCTACAATCCCTGATTTAACTAAATCATGGCATGACAACATGGCTAAGAGAAATCTATCTTTGCATGGCTGGCCAGATGTCACTAAAAACAAAGGAGTCAGAAAAGATTTAGACCTGCGTAAAAGCCAAATTTTTTTGTTTGAGTCGACTGCAATTATTGGAAAGCTCTGGACCAGTAAAGCCCGAAGTATAGTTCGATGCGATCCGTCAAATAAGCGTGCGATGCGACACTTTTGGGTCAACTGAAAATGTAAAAAGGTGCCTAAAACGTCGCATCGCAAGCTTATTTGACGCATCGCATCGAGCTATACTCCCAGCTTAAGAATGATTTCAGTTCTCGATTTACAATTTTCGGATTCCCGAGTGGCTATATGGTCCAACATTATTGAAGTCGATTCTGCTGTTATATTTGTGACAAAACAGTGGACTGGCGAAACCGACCACTGGCCATAGCCATGGAGACCCACCAAAGCTTGGGTGTCAATACGTTTAAGATTGTCTTGGGACTAGCCGCATGGGTCGAATTCCTCAGAAAGCCAAGCTTTGGTCGTGCATTTTTTGAAGTCTCCAATTTCTCTACATGCAGTTAGGAAAAATTAAAAAAATCGGCTCATTTTTTTCTTGCCTCCGTGGCGACCCAGTTTCTCCACTGGGCCCCTAACTTGTTTTGTTCCTTGCAGTCATGATAGCAAGTGACGATCAAATCATGCAGTAGCTTCCTTTGGCCGTGCTGGGGGCCTTGCCGACTGGTGATAGGACCACCCCTGACCCTGACTCTGTTCACGTCTACTTGATCCAGCCCACGTCATAGGCACACTCTCATGCCGTAAGAAGGGGTGCCATAGGCAAGGGAATATGTGCTTGTAACTTGTCTTACCGACCTTCTGAAATATGAATAAATCGTAGGATAAAGATATACCGAATGGATGTATGAGACATTCGAATCCATGGTTCCTCTCAAATTTCACCACCAGAGCAAAGTGTCAGGTTGAAGCGGTATTCATCCTGGTCTTTATATACACCTACATCGCATAATTATGGCCATCTGCGCCATGTAACACAAAGCTTTTAAATCTGGATGGATCCTGCAGCAGCTCTCAAGGCTCAACCTTTGGCGACGACATGGACTGAATAACAGAAGAGGACCAAGTCATTATAAAATTTCCCCGAAGTCACATCAGCGAACAAAATTGACCTGTGCGCTGACCTAACTCGCTCCGGCACCTTTATCAGCTGGACTGTCATGCAAAGGCAGAACAAGAAGGGAGGGCTGCGTGGTCGCGATCACGATATAGCTAATCAGAAGAAAGCATTTACGCGAAGCAATGACATTTAAAAAAACTGGACATTTCGACTGATCCCAAGGTCTCCTCCAGCTTGCCTAGCGAGCGACCCTAAGGCAAGAACAAGAACGTGATGTGCAAGTGCGGCGGCGATCACGTTGGTGCACAATGTGCAAGGGGATCCCGAGTGTATGTAGAGTGTATCCAGAGTAAGACTGAAATTGGGCCCCTCGCTTTGTTGGCCACTCAGTCTGCCTGTGTCTAAGGATGAGGAAGTAGGGAGGGACTAGATTATCTCAGAGAATGCTTACCTGACCGTGAGAGCTACTCTGTTGAGGGGCCTAAAACTAAGGGAGCTGCCAATATGTAAGTTCGTGTAGCAACCGTCCACCAGCAGAAACCACGACGTTTCTCAGCGATCGTGCCTGGGTCGACACGTCAGGCGGTAAGGTAAGCGATCCTACCAGAAAAATATAAACAGTGTGCTACGTGGCGATGATCGTGGCCGCCCACGCTCTTATTGCGATGCCATTTTGGCGTATACTCGAGCCATCATTAGCTTTCTATCAACCAGTAGCTTGCGACTATATCGAAGATTGCTCATTAGGGTAAGGATTAAAATGAACGAGATTTTCTGGATTAAGTTTGGATATTTATTTTTGATTCCTTTATCCAGTAAGCGCCCTTTCGTTTTGCTTTGGCTACTGCATCGGATCGATTAAGCGAAATACAGCATAGTTAGCTGTGCCTTGTTAGGGGGAGGGGGTAGGATAGGTCAGAAGGCTGTAGCGGGAGTTTAGAAGGAAACAGAACCTCTGGAAAAAATGTGATTATCTGACAGTTACGTATATGCAGAAATGATAACGACGATGAGAAAATATCCCTGCAGATAACCTGACTCAAAAATTGGCGAAATTAAGCGACATTCCAACGGAAACTAGTTTGAACCCTGTCTCCTTGACCAGCAGAAGGATCACACACCTTATCTACCTGTATCTTGGGCCATGACACTCTTCAATTTACGTTACTTCTCCACGCCACCTAAAGATATCGTTTCCACCTAGGTGTTTTTGACGTGTTTTCCTTGTTATGTTTGTATTTGTAGCTTGTATATACTGTTTGCAAGTGGTCAGCATTCGGGGCATAGAAAAAAGGGGAAGAATTGAAAGATGACGCTGACACGCTGCCACCCCATCTCCTAGTAGTAAAGGAGGCCAGATACAGGAGGCTCCGCCCCAATCCCCTATCCAGGCCCCTTTACTACTCTCCTTCCCAGCTCCCACTTGGCAAATACGGGTATATCCATTCCCTGCATGTTATAAGCCATCAAAGCTATAAGCTATCAAAAAGGATGGGCAATGGCCACCTGGCCGAGTGACCAGATCGGAAAATTTTTTCAGCCCTTTTCAGATCCCTTGTACTATTTGTGAATTCAGTTTTGCCAAGATCCAGCTCCCAGCGTTACACTTAAAATGATGCGAGCATCTTGAAGTGGTTCAAGGTACTGTTTCGGCGAGTATGAGACTTCGCTTCTAGGAAGGAAAGTGTCTTATCGACGCTGGCCAAGGAGCACATATACAAGGGGTCCTAGAGGGTGAAACTATGGCCAAGTTGCTCATTTGTTATCGGTTCTTTTGACCTATGTACTGTAACTGGCCTGGACGAAGTTGTTAAAAAAACAGTTCATTCTGGAAACTTGAGATATTGGGGAAGCTGAATTCCTGTATTTCTTTTACAGGCATCCAAGGTTTAACTACTCAAAGTGCCACTACTGATTCCAGTTTCGCCTGCATCAACGAATGTCGTCGACAGGCATTTGAACAGCATCGAACGGGAAACAGAACATTGCCGACGCCACTAGATCATCGCAGTGGCCGATTGCCCTTCTTATGCTTGATATATCACGCAGAATATATCGATTATGAATGCTCGATTATTTCAGACTCAGAACAATGCAGGAAAAGCTGCCCAGAGGGTGAAACTAAGGATGATCACTTTGGAACAGGAAGTCAAATTTGTACATACAAAGAAAAGAATCAATGTAAGTTCATAGAACTTCTGACTGACCAGCACATCCGTTGGAAATAAAAGAACTCGGAAACCTGATAAAACTTACTTTTGGGAGGAGGCGAAACGGCCCAGGAGGAATAATCGAGGAGAATAATCGATCTCCCCAGGCTTGGAACCGTCAACCCCTCTGGTTGATGTTTCAGCCACAGGCATGAGTATAGCCGCAAGACCTGTCTTGCTTCAGCCACAGTTTTGGTCTTGCCGACTCTGGTAGGCACATTCCATCCTGTGCCTGCCGGGTTTGGTTGAACATACATTTCTATTACACGTACAATGTATACTACTGTATATCGAGTAATATTGAGTATTCATTTCAGGGATAAAAAGAGACTCGGGTTGTCTTTTGTCACATTGCATGATTGTCGACGAGCAGTGCAGTGGATTGTGCAAGTTGATAGTCGAAAGCCCCGATTTCTCGCGTTCACTTCAACTTCCTGAGAGCTCAGCAAGTAGTTGCGAGTAAGTGCGTGTTTTTGACGCTTGGGTACCTCAGGCGGCGTTTCTGTTTCTAAAAGCTTGAATCTACTAGCAGGTCTCCCCACCAGAGGTGTCTGCTCCAGAGCGGCAAGGTTCAAACTAATTTGAAAGTTAGCATTTCGCGACTAAAAATAAAATCCAATCATCTCAGAAAGCGTACAATGAGTATCTAATATATATATATGTAGTCAATACAATTACATTTACCTGCATTGTGCTTGAAATTTATGACCCAGAAGTTCATCAGACAAATCTTATGATTTAACTGACTCTTCACCGTTCTGATCTAGAGCTCTGCAATGTTACACCAATTGCACTAGCATTGGTCTGGCACGGAAATGTAACATTAGTGAAGATCTACTCACTGCCAGCTCAAAATATGCAGCCGCATTTTTCTTAAAATTATTTGCCTTCAAGAAGACGAATTTCACGACTCCTCTTAGTTGCGCTAAAGCCACTCAAGTCCAAGATAATTATGGAAACTGGTCGGATTTTAGCCTAAACCAACATGTTGTAGCTAATCTAATTTTGACAATTTTCCTACTCATGATGCACTAATATATTGTAAGTGTGCCTTTGTTTTATGTTGTTTTGTGCTGCTGCCTGATTAGCATGCGCGTCAGTTAGAAAATGTGAGCTTGATGAATGTAGAGCTACGTGGGTTGGCAAAGCACCACATAAAACTGTTGCTGTTTGCAGTGAGAAAGACGTGTCGCATACTCTCGATCAACACGACCTGTACATATGTGAGTCGATAATAAGGAATATACTCATATTGTATGTCAGTTGCTCTTGCAGATAATAAGCAGAACAACGCTCTACTGTCGGTGACTCCTAACTAAGCGCTTTTCACAAATGTTATAAAAATGCAAAAGTGTGCCTGGCCGCAGCATGCAATAATTTTTATCCACGTTTTGTCGAGCACTTATTGGCCAAGACCGTTTGACCAAAATTCTGTTGTTAACATTTTACTTTGATTTGTCATCCAGTTATACTGTAGAGTCACCTTTTTTAAGTGTCTTGTTCTATTTTCAACAAAAAAACTGTAGCGATCAATTTGGCCATGGGATCAATCTGGAGACTGGTACTAATACCAGCACCAATACAAAAGGAGACTGGTGTTTGCTCAGGTATTAGTGATTGATCATACGCAAACGCAACTTGGGAAAAAATCACGACTGTGATGTTTGCATTCTGCGTCTCAAAGAAATTTGGGGTAGATGCGAAATTGTATCATACTATCTTTAGTTCTGCTATCACAGTCTCTAACATTCTACAGTATTAATTATATTGAGCTTTTTCCCACCATTCTTTTAATTTTAATCACCTACAATTTTCTTTTAGAAATTAAAATTCCTGATCTTTGAAATTTTAGTTCTTCCTAGTTTTTCGTATTTTTCCCAAAAATTTTATCAAAAACAGAACTTAATTTTCCGCGACTTTGTATAATTTTATTTTTCAATTTCAGTCATAAACTAATCCCGATCAGAATCTCTTTTTTTTAATTTTTGCTCCTGCTCCTCCCGATCTCGAAAAATTACTGGTCGCGATGCTGAGCTTTCTATCCTGTACATGCTGTATATTTTTTTCAAATTTAACGATAAGCTCCTCTGTTTCAGCGATTTCAAATAATCCACTCGCTGCTTATATTCTATTGTATTGTATGTACACATAGGTCGAATAGTAAGAACATTTACACGTACACTTATACAGTATATAAAAACAAGTTCATCGTTAAAAATCATTGAAGCAGCAATCCTAGTTTTTCACTATTTCGACCAATTTGCCCTGAAACCGTTCGTCAACGCAGAATTCGATGGCAGCTGCGATAGTCCTTATCACTCGAGCTGTTTCTCTTTAATGGGACATATTTTTCATGAGTTTTTCTTTATTTGCAATGTCTATGCACGCACCCTTTGAACGGTAGATTTCATGTTCGAGCAATAGAAAATAAAAACCTTACAAAGGACGAGCTAGCACACAAACCTGGGGCCAAACAAGGTTTCGTAATTTTTCTAAAATCAAAAACTCAGGGCAAATCACTCTGATTTCCTGACTGTCTGAACCATCATGCAGTGAATGCCAAGAAACCATCATACTATCAGACTTTGCATGTCAGAACATTTAAAAAAATTTTAGTGCAGCTTGTCTCAAAGAGTTTTTGCCTTTGATCGATTTTAAAGAATTATTTTACGAACAGAGGTCTAATGGTAGCACGCATACATTAGAGATCTTAAAAGTATGTATAGCATTTTCTAATGTTTTAACATATTGTGTTACATCCGAAGAATCACCATTATTTCTTCTAGCGCCCCTGAATATAATTCAAATTTCAAGTCGATACAGCAGCAGCTTCAAATCTGCTTGTTTTGCTGGAACGTTTAATTTTAAGGACAATCGGATTAACGGGCGGATCGGTTCGGTTCGGTTCCTGGAACGGAACCGAAAGCCTCGTGAGCAAGTTCGACAATGCAGAGTGTGCCTATTCTGTAACGACCATCTGCCAAACCCTACGCCCCAGTAACCTCTCGCTAACCTACGCGCCATCGTACCAATTGTGGTCACTAGCCGAATCGAGTAAACAAGTACAGGGCAGTGTGGAAACCAACGGGCGTGCTTGGTCAGATGCCAACATTCATGGCATCCAATAATGTTCCAGGCCTGTGTTCCAGTCATGTCCGAAAAGGGCCAATCAAACACCAATGCCTTTGATGACGTCGCTACGAGACCCAACGTGCTCTGCCGCGGCCCCTCCCCTCCCTCCTTTTGTGCGGGGAGCTGCCTGCGTCCCACGCTCACAAAAAGACTTATTTTTTTGCGCCAAATTTTTTAAACTTTCCGAATGCCCCACTTAAATTTCGTGTCTCCTTTACCTAGGTACTGTGTCTATCGAAACCAGCTCCACGTTGAACGTGCCTTTAGATTCTCTAGATGCCGCGGAAACACTTGAGTTATAAGAATCAGCGTGGACTAAATTCTCTGGCCTCCCTCTCATACCGAGAATAAGTAAGCCGTGGCCTACTCTGTACCATATTACAGTATCCACGTAGAACTACACGGTATACCCACCGATTCTGTAGTTACCTAGAAAATGTGAAGTTCGTGCCGTAAACGCATGTGGAGTCCGAATTCCGAAATACTACGCCTATATCTGCTCTCTCTAGGTGCTTGCTCGACAACCACTTTTTTGGACCAACCTTCGACGACCACGCTCTAATTATTTCGACCAATCCGATCGGACTAAAACTTTGTTTCTTTTCCATAAAATCTGATTTCAAATGGATTTCTCTAAATTTCCTGATCATGTGTTTCTAAAAATTTTTTTGAATTTGTCCTTGGCCGATCAACTTCGAGCGAGTGCTGTCAACCACTATTTTTATCGAATGTCTAAATTTGCTATAAGCGAAACGAAAACTTTGATTTTCCGTGAAATCCTGGAACGAATTCAGCCGTATCAAATGCGGGAGCTTTTGATTCTATGTTCATGCAATTTGGAATCGATGAAAATCAGTGACTTTGATCCACATGGCCATTCCGATGACGACGATCAGTTGGATTTGCATGATCCATTTCTGATGGTTTTATACGATCTTAGTTATCCGCGATTAATCAATTTGCAAATCCAAAACTTCCGGATCGAAAATATTATTAAATTAGATTCATTAATTCGAAGTTCTCCGAATCTACGATCTTTGAATTTATCCAACGTGAGAATTCGTGATCAATGTCAATCCGACCTTATATTGGAAAATTTGCACACCTTAGAACTATTGGATTGTGATCAAGGTTTTGCCACTTTTTTCGTTGGTCGTGTTCCAAATTTACGTGAATTGCGGATCGATCACTGCACCAACAATGCGATTTTAAATGAATTTTTTCGTTTTACTTCGGAATTAGAGGCACTAGAACTCCGTTTGGACTCAGGTATATTAAAAATCGATGCTTTTTGGCAACTGCAAAATTTGATCGATTTGACTTTGTTCACGCCCTGTTTAACAGAGCACGAATTGGTTCGAATCGTTCAATCGTTTATTCGGCTACGTAATTTGCGTTTGTCCAATGTGCAATCACTGTCGACCAATGTATTCAATTGGCTAGCCAGCTTAACCCATTTATGCTCTCTGAATTTTGGATCATTAAATATACATTCCGATATCGATGCTGGATTCCAACGGTTCCTGCGATTCGGCGGTTCTCGATTAGTCGAAATCAATGTCCCCACTTTGGTAATCGATGACTATTCGACTTTGATCCCTGCTCTTAATGTATGCCAGAACTTGTGTCGGTTATCGATTTTCGATATTCGAGGAATTCAAAATTACGAAGGAACCATCGAATTTTTGAATTCTCTAAGCTGTATAAGCGGAAGAAACGTTACGATAAAAATTACTAATACTGGAAGTCGGCAACGGAAATGGGAGTCGGAGGAAGTTATGGAAATGATAAGATTGTTGCGAGAAAAAGGGGTCATAATCGACGTGTTTTATGATCGAGATTGAATGATTGACACCAATACTAACGATCAGACTATATGACAGCACCTGACCACTAACTTGCATTGTTTTTTCTGTTGTCCTGACGACCGTAATTTGACTACTTTTTGAATTGATTTAGAGTGTACTCTTAATATATTTTTTGGGCACTTTGTGTATTTGAATACGTATGTCCAAGGTTGCCGACTGTCTAGCCTTGCAGACTAATGTATAAGAGTACGGGAGAGGTCAACCCCGTCCTAGGTTGCCAACCATTGCTCATCTACAGTATACAAAGTGTGATGCGCAAGTACATTTTCTGTTCTGAAAGTTTATCGGAAACTGTGCGCACTGTACCACATTGGATGTAACAATATCTATACTTAAGCAATTCTCAGGCTCCCCTAACCACGCTCAAACCGGTTCTCTCACACGGAAAGAACTGGCCCATGGGCTAGCATGCAAGGAACAATAGGGTTCAAATTCGGAATTCGAATGCTATCGCGGAAATAATAGTTTCATTGAATTCCTCGCATCAGACTCGACCTTCTAACAAACTACGTATCATGTTTTATAATTTTCGAATCAAAAAATTTGAATTTGGCGCTCTGACCTTGATGCGCAGGCGAGCAGACCTTTACATCGGCGCAAACTGGAAGTCTTACCGAATCAAATCAATAACTGATGTCCTACTCAACAGACCACCAGAATATGCTGACTAGAGAAAGAGAAGATTGTTTGTGTTAACATAACTGACTATCGTGTTTATTCTATCAGTGAAACCGCTACTAATATTTCTCTGTAGCGTTTGCCAGAGCGCCAAAGCCCCTGCGTGCGCATCTTACATCTAGGGGGCATCATACGCGCCAGATGATAACGAGTGCAGAGCGCTTTACTTCAGAAGTTTGAAGCGAGAAAAGCTGCGTGCCGCGGCAATGGTTTTGTACTGACGTCGCTCTGAAGCTTTCTTCAGTTTAGAGGCATTACTGTTACAAACTGAAACTACATAAACAACCGCGCACGGGGAAATCATCAACAGTCATTCTTTTCACAATTGGCTTTGTACTGCTCTGTGCACATGGGTACAGAGTGCTGGAAGAACTACGTAGCCGGATACGCATGCTGCAGTAAATTTCGCGCTTGTAGCAGCTAATAGAAAGCGCCCAGACAAGAACCTTCGTGCCGCCAAATTCAAATTTTTTGATTTGAAAAAAATAACCATAATAGTTCGTTAGACGGTCTAGTGTGATGCGAGAAATTCAATGAAACTTTTATTTTCGCGATAGCATTCGAATTCTAAATTTGAGCCCTACCGTTCCATGCACGCGAGCCTATGGGCCAGTTCTTTCCGTGTTAGAGAACCGGTTTGAGCGTGGTTAGGAGAGCCTGAGAATTCCTTAATTATAGCCATGGATGTAACAGAGGCGCCGCGCTGCTTCTCTTTTCGCCAATATGTCGAGAAAATTCGCCCGGTTTTTCTCCACCACTCTCGAGAATCGCAATTTTCTTCACGGATGCTGAGATCAGTCATGCACAGAGCTGATACGATTCCGTTTTCGTATTGTAAGCCTCTTAGGTTTATTTCACCTGGCGTGGTGTATGAATGCGAAACACGATTTTGCAATTGCTCGACATTGAAATTCACGATCCAAGTCCAGCAATACTTTCAGTCTAGGACTCTTTCATGTTCATCGAAATGGCTTTTTATTTGCTGACAAGGTCACATAATTAGTTGCAGTTAGGACCACTGAATCCATATACTTAGATTATTTTGGATCCACTGAGCTACTACAGGAAAAATACGCTTACCCTTTATGCAAACTTGCACGCATACTTTTTTGAGTGCGCAATTGGCGTCTTACGCAACACGCATTCAAGAGACTTTGCGTATAAGCATTCAAATCAAGTATTTTTGCCCGCCGTAGAAGCCACTCCTTTTTATCAGACATTTTTGAGAAATGTGATCACTTTTAGCTTACTGTTAGTCTCATTTTCACTCGCTGCGTACGCTAATACTACTGAATTATTTGGATCGGGTCAGGCAAGGTGGACCACACACATATCCCGGGCTGTCGGATAGAAACTTTACGGTTTGCAAATGATATTCTTACTCTAAAATGAAATCAAATTACACTGCAGTTCTTGGCTTGCATGCGTCACCAATTGTGAGCCAGAAATGTGTTTGATGCAGTTGTGGCTTATTGCTCTCACGATAGGATTACTCCCTGTTTGACGTCACTTTGCAGTACTCTATTACTTCAGGCTCATTAGTGCCTGTTATATTTATTAGACATGGTCATCTTTAGATCACAAATAATTTCTGTCAACTTTTCAACGTCCTCCTTATGTAGCTGCTTCAACTTTTTCATTTCTCTCTTACACTTGTGTTTTAATACTTTTATCCCATTTTTGTGATTTTCTTCTAATTTTTCCATATCGGTTTTACGAAGATTTTCGAATTTCTCAACATCCATTTGATAGGCTTTTTCGAAATTACTCATCAAAATCTTGTCTTTCAAATCGCAAGGAGAGCTTTGATCAGAAGCGGAGGACAATTTTCGTGTTAAATCTCGCCAAGGCCATTGCCATCCAGTTGACAGTCGTCGTTGTCCATGCATCGCATTATCATCTTCCAAACTCTGTTGTTTCTTCAGTCTTCGATATCTCGAATAACATTCGATAAAATACACGAAAAAGAAAATAATTGATAATCCACTAAGATCCAAATACAAATTTAGAATATCACCAACTTGTGATATCATATCCTGAGCTGTTTTTTTCCATGTAATATTAAATTCCAAGTACGGCTCGTTCACTGCCTCAACAGACAATTGAAAAATGGTCTTTGAGTCTGAGGCAGTCAAATGGTTGCCAGTTAGGAGCCACCGAAATGATGTGTATGTGCACGCGTGAGCACATTCGTGAGTACAATTACTGAAACTTCCAAATTCAGTGCCATTACAATTTTTAAGATTACAATATGCATCTTCTCCAACACGAGTGTCGTAGTAGCGGGCCGCGAATGGTACACATCGGCACACATCGAAAATTCTATTTGCTCTGCATCTCACAACACAATCCATTTGATTTTTTTCCGAATAACACGCCCTTTTCTCTTCGATTACATTGGCCTGAATTGAATATCTAGCTGTGACAACTTCTGTTGCAAACATATCCAATTCTATTAAAGGAGATTCATAAATTTCAGTTGGTGAATAGGAGTGAAATGGATTTTGAATGTACAAGAAAAATTGTTTTCTATTTAAAATATAAGATAAATAATTAGCGTTAATTTCTAAAGTAAAGTCTTCGTAATACGTTGGTAATTTGAAGCAAAAATATGGGTTTTCTATTTTTAAAAACACACTTGAATTTTTGATGGCTTCGAGGCATGGAATTATACGTGATTCAGGTAAGGATATTTCGACAAATAAATGAATAAATCCGCACATTAGTTTTAAAAAGTTGTAAAACAATAAATCTAAATTATTTCGTGGAAAATCAATGATGCTGTCATATGCGTCTGTAGTGGATGAAGATAAAATGGCGTTTTCTAAAAACATTTCTCTGCTACCTAAATAAGCTTGAAGCAGGACCAATGCCGTAGCATCAATAATCGGCAAATTTTGATCCAAGTTTGACGAAGTTGGAAAATTGGAAAAATTATTACGAAGCATATTTTCTACAAGATTACTCACTAAAACTGATTTAATTCGATTTCGGGAATTATGATCTCGGTCATCGAGGGAATCATTCAATAAAGTATGCAAAATATTTTGGCTGCTGGATATATTTATTAGGTCATTATTTTTAGAATGCAAGTCGCTTCCATTCGAAAGCCAAAGATCCGTGAACTTTTCGATATGTTCGAAATTGGATAGCGGCATACAAAAATGTATTTCTGGAAATTTTTTATTTTCTTGATAATTTCTTTGAACCCGAGTTTGGACAACTGTATTTTCATCTTCGTCCAAATAATCATGGACTAACGGATACAAATCTTTGATGGTCAGTCCAGTCATGGCTATAATTCCAACAATCCAGACCACAATGGCCGTCCAGTGAGGGCACTGAATTCCTATCACTTTTTTCAAATGCCATAGATTCATTGTTTTATGTACAAAAACTCCGCAGGCGAGCACACTTTTTAAAAGGAGCTCTGTTGTGACAAGATTAGTAGAGCTGCATTGCGATGGTATTCTTCGAAGTCGTAACTACGAGCACTACAGGCAACTGGTTTTAGCATCTACTTTCGGTATCACAATCTACAACACGTTCTTCGATGATGTCGGGAACAAATGCAATGCGGGTGACATGGTTTAAATTTATGGGCTCACCCCACGTGAGGCGATTGATTGCTGCGGCAAGAAAGAGTAGATACGGGAATATTCGAATTGAGGTGGGGCGGTCTGGGTGGCACATGGAAAGCGTGCAGAACTGACCGAAGCCATCCTTGACTGATGACAATTGGCACACATTGGCATTTTTCCATCGAGTCAAATTTCGGTAGGGTACTTAAAACAAAAATACAAAAATTTGTGAGGAAGCTTTTTCTGGATGATTTTTTGAAACCGAGTTTTTATATTTGAGAATGTAATCCCTTTTTGAACACTCCCATTGTCTTTGGCCCATGAGTGGTGCACTGCTACGCGTTCGACCGATGTCCACCTCCAAAGACTGATCGAATGATGAATGATTGCGCAGCTGACACTGCGCCATGTGTACATGCTTGTAGCTGAGAGACATTCAAAAAAGAATTCGCAATTCTACCGCGCCCCCAAAATGTTTTGTTGTCAGCCCAAAGTAAAAACGGAAAACAACCAGTGACGTTTGATCACAAGACATTGTTTTGGCGGGAAAGTACTGTTTCAAAAGAAGCACAATACCAGTTAACGTTAAGTATTTCTCACTCAATAAAAATCCATAATTCAAGACTAGCAGCACGAAACAAAAACATGCTTCGTGCATAATTATGCAACTAATAATTTTATTCCCAGTTTGATGCGGAAAACAGTGAGGTGACCATTATAATAAGTTCAAGCAGTGGGGAATAATGAATTTTCTCCATCTATTTGCCCGGGCTTGCGAAACAAAATTTTCATACGCCGAGCATGCCAGACTTATGCAACCATGAGTGATCGAAAACGATTGGTCATTTTGGGCACTGGTTGGGGCAGTTACAGTGTCCTGAGATGTGTGAAGAAGAAATTCTATGATATCACGGTAACAATCATGGTTTTCGGCGGGACTGTTGTACAAAAAACATTTTGCTCAGGTAGTCAGCCCGAGGAATCATTTTTTGTTTACACCGCTCCTGACAAGCACAACTGTCGGTACTTTAGAATTTCGGTATGTACTATTACGTTATCATGCACTTAATGACTGGAAGTCCCTTACAATAAAAAATAAGTGGCAAAAAACTCAGATCGTCGATTGCTGTCCTAAACGTTGTAAATTGGATTTAGATCAATAATCGAACCCATTCGGAACACTCACTTTCGTAATCCCCAAGATTACCACACAGCCAAAGCCATAGGATGGGACATAAAGAATCAAAAGATTCGATGCCAATCAGTATTGAAAGAGGGCAATGAATACGACTTGTCCTTTGATAAATTAGTGATCGGTGTGGGAATGCTACCGAATACATTCGGCATAAAGGGCGTCAATGAACACGCCTTTTTCTTGAAGGTAAGTCCTGTTTCTCCTGTTTGCTTGGATCCAGATTTTACCAGCTGCTTTTCTGGCTTTGATTTTGCTGTACTTGTTTATCTGCACCGCGTAATTGCATTTTCGTTTATGGCACTAACAAGTGAAAGGCACAAAGAAATCCAAAAAAACCGTTACTTGGTCTGGGATGTTTGAACGAGATATGGTGAGCATGAGATCAGGACTGGTCGGTGAGACCGATTGTAGGTGTTAGGACAGGGAGCTTGTCTTCTGGGGACAAACGACCGCGACAGACCTTTTCAGCGTCAGCAAAAATTTGAATTTCCGCCATTACGGTAGCTTGGCTGCTCATGATGATTTGGCACGTGGTGAGCACATTTTCGAATTATTAAAAGACATCTTTTCCCCATGCTTTCATCGGCAATAACTTTAGTAATCAATATTGTTCTATGTAATGGCAGTCAAAATTTGCATAAGATCCCGCACAGATCTGCTAGATCCTTGTGTCATTGTTATAAGCAGCCGACGCGGGAATTTCGGATTCGAAGATTTTGGTGCACGCTGTGAAGGTCTATTGCAGTGGGCTGAATGTGTTGGAAACACGGTCGAGCATGCGCAATGACGTGAGACAACGTTTTGTCAACTATCATCGACTGATCGGGCTGAACCGATCCGGATTGGATCTCGGCCTAGGGTCGAATCAGTCTATGTGGTCAAAGTCTTATTTATCTAGAGTCGAGCAAGCATCGACTGATCCCGACAAATTTCCGTGGGACGATGTATTTGGCACCAGACTGCTCTGTTTTCTCGCTGTCACCGACCATCAGGCCCATCAAAGAGACGGGGGAACTATTTTAATAAGCGGCCGCAGCTGCATTGAATACCTCACTGCAGCTGGCTTAACATTATGGTTTCCTAACAGAAAATTTTGATTGCCGGTCAGGCAGTCGAATTGGATCGTGAACGAATACACCCCTCGGATCGGAGGGTCAGTCGATGGTGGTTTCTGAGTATCAAGATATTCAAGGGAGTGTGCTACAAATAAGGCTGCTATTTTGAAACCCTGTCTGTCAAGGAAGGCCTTATTGAACGACATATGTATTTGGGGTATTTTTCTTGTGACGGCACACGATGCTCTCAAAGAAACGTTGCACATTGTCTCTCTACCCTGGTTTAGCAATTCGCTTTTGGCCGCTGACATCAGCTGAACCAGAGAAAATTCTGCAAGTTATCTGCATTTAAAGCAATAAGATTTTGCTGCTTATATATACAATAATTTATAAATCAGCTTATAATAGCTTAGAAAGGAGCTTAGTCTAGGGGACATAATCAAACATACAGTAAATACAATGAGAAACCTTGGGCTAACAAGTACAGAGCAACTTACTTTTACTTGTAGTCACAAGTACAGGGTGACTTTTCCGTATTTTCAAGTGTCTTGTGCCTTTCTCCCATCCTTAGCATGCAATTAGACATGCCGTTAGCCTGGGGCTGCATAGTTTGCCCACACGTCAGATCTAAATGTTTAGTTAGCGGACGGAGATGCAACCTTCATCTACATATATGACGCTTTTATAGAAAAAAGACAGGGTCCAACTAAGTCCTGCCTTTAGTCCCATAACTAATTTTCACGATTGTCTGGTTTTCTTATCGTTGGATGTTTTTAGGAACTCTCAGATGCTAGAAAAATTCGAAATCAACTGTTGAGAAATTTTGAGCTCAGTTTGGAGCCTGGAATAAATGAGCAAGAGTTACAGCGTCTCCTCCATGTTGCCATTGTCGGTGGTGGACCTACAGGCGTCGAATTCGGTGCTGAGCTATACGATTTTGTGGAACAGGTACAAGAAGGCCTGTTGCATTTTCAGAAAAATTGGAGGACATTCTGGAAAAAACTGAATGATGCTTTTCCTGCGCGCGCGCGTTTGAAATGAGATAGCAAACTTTTTTACTGAACATCTTTGACCTCGTATCTTCTAGGATATCACTCGTCTTTATGGTGGACGCAAAGGCCATGTTCGGGTGACCTTAATCGAAGGGAAACAAATCCTTGGAATGTTCGATGAGCGTCTTCGAAAGTACGCTGAAAAGAAAATCAGTGAAAGGAAGAATTTCGAGCTTATTCATGGTTTTGTATCGGAAGTTCGGCCAGAAGGGGTCAGTTTGTCGAATGGTACATTTATTCCATGCGGGCTTGTGGTATGGAGTACTGGTTTGGCCCCTCGAGAATTCACCCAATCGTTGCCGCAGGAAATGAAGAGTCAGCAAGGACAAGTGGGCTCGGTTGGGTTTTGCTGGCTGTCCATTCATGCACTTTTCTTTTTAGATTCTGGTGGATCAGTGCCTCCGCGTAATCGCAGACGGATCGAAAAACAGTTTTGCATTGGGTGACTGCGCTATTGTTGCTGATGATCATTTACCAGCTACAGCTCAGGTATCCCATAGATTTCTTCATTCTTGTAGACTTTTGACTGATTGGAAGGACGATTCCCAATCAATAGGATTAGTGTAGCGATAGTCGCCTCAGCGCATTAAAAAACGTGGTAGCCAAGGCGTCATTAGAGTTGAAAGTTTCACAAGTGCACCTTGGTCGCAGTCTAGCGGCTTAAGGTGTCTGCCTCTCACGCTGGGTGCGCATTTGGTGGGGAGGGTTCGACTCCCGCCTGGGTGAAAACTGATTATCAAATATGTGATCCCTAGCCTTCGATTGCTCTGTACAGTATGTTGCTTGGCTAGGGAGGAGGCATGAATTGACCGCCCAATTAAAAAGCAGAAGCAAACCAAGTTGGGCATCTAGGACTCCCAATACTGACCGTTCCAAGAATACGGCCCAGAGTGATGGGTTTTTCAAAAAATCGTCAAAGAATTATTCCTTTTTAGGTAGCTGAGCGTCAAGGACGTTATGTAGCTCAAGCCCTGAATGACGAAGCTTCGACTGGAGTCAAGTGCAGCAAGCCGTTCAAGCACCAGTCTATGGGCATGCTGGCTTATATTGGCGGGTATAAGGCGTTGTCCGATTTACCAGAGTTCAAGTTAAAAGGTAAACATTTTATAAACTTTTTAAACTTTGTATTCAGTGTTTTATAACATTCTAGGTTTCACATCGTGGTTTCTTTGGCGATCAGCTTATTTGACTCGGCTGGGCAGTTGGCGGTTGCGAATGCAAGTGCCCTTAGATTGGTTGAAAACTCTGATATTTGGACGCGATACATCTAGGTTTGATTAGATCATATTTTATTTCTGTGCAATGCTAGTGCAAGTTAGAAGTAATAATTCAGTTTAATTTTGAAAACTCAAATTTTTCGGCAGGCCATCAGTAAGACTACTTAGGGAAGAGATTTTCGGAATCAATTCAGGCAGGAGTTGGAAGATGGATGATTGAGTTATTGGCTTAAAAACTGGTTTGTTTCGCGCGTGTATGCATTTCAACTTGAAGTACAGCTTGCTTATTTGGCTTGTTAATATCACCTTATGGCCTCATATTTGCTAATTTCTTAGCTGAAAAATAGCTGCAGACGATCGCACCTCTTCCCCCATCACAAATTTCTGTGGCGAGCAGAAGGCTGAGCTCACTTGTGAATGAGTGCACTCGGCGGACACTTCAAATGAGCCTGAAGTATTTACGTACGCTATGCGCGCTAGTTTCCAAAAAACTCCGTGCGGTTGTGAATGATGATAACCCAGACCTTATGGCACGCTCTTCCGGTTTTATGTTGATACAGTAGTTGACGCAATACGCAGAGTTTTCAATCTGCTGTTTTTTACCCCTCCCCTCCTGAACAGTTGCTTTCTTTTCTTGGCGCTAGAAGACACACGGAATGTAAACAAGCGGGTGTAAAGTCCAAAGTCGCATCACTTGGCCTGGAATAATTGGCACGAAAGTTAAATATATCTTCAGGATTTTGAGTGCATTTGGTTAGGTTTTGTGAGCAGAGGCCGGCGTCAGCAACGATAAGCAGAGCACGAGGAAGATGTTGTGGTGGGAATAAATACGTGTCCGTTTCGTGGTGTGTGACTGATTCGACGCGTTTTGACTCAAACAAAAGGCCATATTCCAAAAGTTCGACCTTTGGACGCACCGCACCTAAAATACGTGTTCTTGGTATGATGCGTGGGGTATATAAGGCGAGGGCTTGGCACTCATGGCCAATGTCTTGTCTAATGAGTTACTTCAGTGCAACTGAGCAAAAATGACGAAGGGACGAGCACGTTTGGTGATCTTGGGCACTGGATGGGGCAGTTTCAGCGTCCTCAGAAATTTGAAGAAGAAGCTGTATGATGTGACGGTAAGACCTATTAATTTGGCAATACAAGTGGGGACCAACGAACGTTCACATTTCAGGTTGTCAGTCCACGAAACTATTTTCTGTTCACACCATTACTGGCAGGCACTACAGTGGGAACCCTGGAATTCAGGTGAGTGCTGCTAAGTTGGGAAGAATCTATGGACTGGTCGAAACCCGTGTGGTATGTGATGAACTTGGTTGAAGCCCAAACCTCTCGCGTAAGCGTGTGAACTAAATCCTGTAAAGAATTAGCGCTGCAATCAGTAGTATAAAGACGGCAGTAAAGACGGCATAACGGTGTCCTATTCTTGAAGCCAGGGTATACTGTATGCGGCAGGACTGTGAGCGTACCTTGATGTGGTGCACATAGTCTGCAAGAATGTGATTCACAACGACCCAGGGCGGCTTCTCTTCAGGATCTCCATATCGGATAATTGAAGCCTTATCATAAATGATGTCATGTCATTGTTTATCCATAGCCAAGCTCTATTCAGCGCAATCAAGGGCTAAGGAACACACAAACCGTCAAAAACTTTTTACCCAAACGGGAGTCGAACCCTCCCATGTAAATGCACACCAAGCGTGAGAGGTACACTCCTTGGCTTAAAACTACAGCTGTAGCTACTGTAGCTGGCGGTGCAGCTGTATTAGGCTAGCTCAATCTTCGTTATTGTAGCTAAGCTGTAAGTGTACTGTAGTTGACCCTAAGCGGCACCACCAGGTCTCTAAGCGTACTTCTTGCAGTAGCAGCGTAGGAGGAAGGTTCCTTGCCTGAGATCGGTGGAATCAATACGGTAATTACTATCCGAAGTTGCAAGAAAGTGCGTGGGATCAGCTGTCCTTCTGTTTTTCCAGATCAATCGTTGAACCAATCAGGAAAAGCAGCTATCGACAAGCATCAGAGAATTTTCATATGGCGCGCGCGATGGGATGGGATATGAGGAACCAGGCGATCCAGTGCCGCTCTATTTTGAAACCAGACATTGAATACACACTACCGTACGACAAGTTGGTGATCGGCGTTGGAATGCTACCAAATACATACAATATCAAAGGAGTCAAGGAGCACGCGTTTTTCTTAAAGGTAGGACAGGAAGAATCATTTTTCCAGGCTATTGCTGACAAAGAAGCTTTTCCTGCAGGAAGTGTCAGATGCGCGAAAAATCAGGAATCATTTGATACACAATTTCGAATTAAGTGTTAAGCCAGGAATTGGTGAAAAAGAGAAGAAGCGGCTGCTGCACATTGTTATTGTCGGAGGTGGACCAACTGGAGTGGAATTCGGTGCTGAATTATATGATTTTCTTCGAGAAGTAAGGACACGATTTTTAAATGATGCAGTAGGTATGTATTTAACTCATTGTCAGTTGTGAAAGATCAGGTTTCTCCGTGCTTCTAAGCTGTCTTCAATCACACCCAGCAGTCACAGAAAATGGTACTCACGTGAACAACAATTTACAGACCAATTACACAGACTGCACAAGGCAGTACAGCCCATTATAGTTGGTGCGCTTTTAGAGACTCGACTGCCACGAAGCCGGCAGCTGGGGTGACGTTTCAGCCATGGAGTAGGTCGGAAGACTTGGTTAGTTTACCCTGGGTTTTAGGCGTGGCGCAAGAGTCTGGCTGGTTAATCCACTCTCTCCAGTAATACAGACCCAGTCGTTTTACATTCTCTCCCACTCGCCATGACCAACCTTAGGGAGCTGCAGCGGTAAGCAGCCCGCAGTTTGAAATCCCATGTGCACTTCTCTCACGCATTCAGCTTCATATCCCACCGCGGAATGTTTTAAATTTTAAGTAAGTCCTACCGCTACTAGCTGCCACACTTTTTCCAGGATATCACCCGACTGTTCAGCCAAAGAAAGAGTGACGTTCGTGTGACATTGATCGAAGGCAAACAAATATTGAGCATGTTTGATCATCAGTTACAACAATATGCCGAGCAAAAGATTCGAGCTAGAGAAAACTATGACCTGATAACGGATACTGTATCCGAAGTGCGACACGATGGTGTGCTTTTATCAAATGGCACGTTTCTTCCATGTGGTTTGGTCGTATGGAGTGCAGGATTGGCGCCAAATGAATTTTCAAATTCGTTACCTCACTCAATTAAGAACAAGCAAGGACAGGTGAGTTCGAGGGACATCGTGAATTTGCGAATGACCAGAATATGCATACTGCTCTATCGACGCACTAACCAAACCCCCTCAGCCAAACGCACCTACTGAACGAGCACGTGTGTCGGTCAAAAGCCTGCAGATCAAGCCACCATAGGTTCGGCTTATGCTGGTCAGTTTGTGTAAGCTTGCATATTCACATTTAATTACCTCAGATAGAACTCTAAAATGCAAGAAAAATTTGCCCAAGAACCCACCCTCGTTTTCTAGATCGTAACAGACGACTACCTGCGTGTCATTGCGGATGCATCGCAGAACACGTATGCATTGGGTGACTGTGCTACCATCCTGACTCAACCGTTGCCAGCTACTGCTCAAGTGAGTGTCTTTACTTCCAGCATTCAAATGTTCATACTTAAGTTCATGTTCAAATTTTCATACTTAAGTTTTGCAGGTTGCAAATCGGCAAGGAGAGTACTTGGCACAGGCACTAAATTTTGAAGGATCTGGCAAAGGTGCATACGAGGTGCCATTCAAGCATCAATCGCGGGGCATGCTAGTCTACATTGGCGGGTACCGGGCACTATCCGATCTGCCAGATTTCAAGTTGAAAGGTATGTTTTTTCCAAATCCGCGAATATAGTACCTAAATCGTAGCTTTAGGTTTCTTGTCATGGTTTTTGTGGCGATCAGCTTACTTGAGTCAATTGGCTAGTTGGAGACTGAAGTTACAAGTGCCCATGGACTGGCTGAAAACTATACTCTTTGGACGGGACACGTCTCGACTTGAGTAACTGGTGCAGTGTCTGATTGTGTGCAGTAACCTGTGGTGCAGTGCATTGAAATGAAACAAGAACAGTCTCGCCCGGAGGCTCTGAATGTACTCTGCGTGTCTGGTATACAGTTTGCATGGCATACTTACCAAGTTAACACAACAGACTAATGTAATTGATTTTATTGCACTAGCGAAAAGCCCCGTTGTTTGAGTAATTCTGAGCGGCCAAACTACAACTATTCCCAAACTACAGAAAGCTGACCACAGGCAAGCGTGCACCAAGTAAATTGTTGGAATCTAGTGTCATTCATCAGAAGACCGATTATTTATCTTTGGCCAAGAAGAGGTGCTGATAAAATCGACGACGTTCAGCCAAACGCTCTGCTGTCCAATAGGCAGGCGTTGGGCTTCCAGCTGGTGATTCAGTATACTGCACTTGATTACCAGGATTTGAGTCTGGGCCAGGAGTATGCTGAGAACCGGGCTGAGGAACAGGGCTGGGAGTCGCGTCTGGTGCGTGTCCTACGCCACTGGGCTGAGGACCGTTACTGACTACTAGACCAGGCACTAAAGGCACTGGAGGTGGAGCGGGCCAATTAGGATTAGAGGGTCCAGCGACGGGGCCTGACGCGCTGCTACCAGCGGCAGAACCGCCGCCACTGACTACAACTGACGACGGGGAGTCAGGGCGCTGCGATGGAGGACCGGGTGGTGGCTTCGCAGAACTACTGGGTAGTGGAGCTGGAGCTGGAGCTGGAACAGGAACAGGGGCAGGAGCAGGAACGGGCCAGCCGTTGCTTACAGCTGATCCAGAGACGCCAGCAGAAGGCCCAGCGCCATTACCAGCTGAGCTGCCGCCTGTCGGGCTTCCACCAGTTGGTCCGCTGGATCCACCAATAGCACCTCCAGCCCCGTTTCGCGGGGGACATGGGCAATACTTGGCGTCTTGACCTGGCAATCCGATTCCACCTTGGCCTCCAGGTGCGCCTTGACCACCGTCGTTTCCTTTCTTGCCAGGTTGTCCAAGGGGTCCTGGCAGGCCTTTGGGTCCTGCCTCTCCTGGCTTTCCGGGTGTACCTTTGTCGCCTTGGAGCCCAGGACGACCAGGCGGACCCTTGATACCTTTCTTTCCCTTGCCGCCTGCAATAGCTGGATTGCCGGGTGGTCCCTTCGGTCCCTTGTTTCCTCCTCGACCCGGTGGACCAGGCTTTCCAGGTGGCCCCGACGGGCCAATTGCTCCACCACGACCAGGAATGCCCTTGTCTCCTTTCGATCCCTTAGGGCCTTTGGGGCCAGAAGGACCAGGTGGTCCTTTTGCACCTGGTGCTGGGCCAGGACAAATCGGGCAGCTGACTGAGGGACCAATTTGGCCATAGATATCGGGTGGAGGAGCCACAAAATCAGCGCCATTCTTGCCTTTCTGCCCTGGCTCCCCGGGCATGCCATCCATACCAGGCTCGCCTAAGCCCGACTAGGTTAGATTTTAGACTGAAAGACACTGCTTCAATTCATACCTGGAGGCCCAGGTTGTCCTGGAGGACATTTGTTTGCTGGCTGCTCCTGGTTGCAATCTGAAGAAAGGCCACTCACTGCGATGCCTAACCAGCTCTGAAGTGGCACTTACTGCACTGGTACTCGGGGGCTTGTGACACAGCGGGGGTCGATGGAGGTGCGTAAGGATTAGGGGTCGGTGGCGGTGGTGGTGGATATTGACTGGGACCTTCCGGCGGGCCTCCAACTTGCTGACCCACATTGGGTCCAATAGGCGGCGGAGGAGGATAGGTGGGTGGCCCGCCATGCTGATCGTTTTCTGGTGGCCCAGACAGCTGAGAAGAGACTTGTGGAGGCCCATATTGGCGCTTGTGACGCTGTGAGTCATATGTTCGCATGCCCATCAGATCCTTCCAGATGTCGTCCGTGAACGCCTGAAATAACTAGCTCCATCAAGCATTCACATCGATGCTATAAATATGACTTACCTTGAACTCGTCCATATAAGTCTGCAATTCGTTCTCCAAAGTGTTCACATCGTTGCTAAGAAGTGGGAACAAAGCAACTAAGAGCAGGACGCTGGTCAAACTGAGTCCAATCGCCCCGCAGGCCACCAGTCGAATTTTTCTCTCCCCATAGACGTCGAGATCGTCCTTCATCGTCGATTTCCCTCCAGTTACCGATTAACTCTCTTATCCATTTTCACATGCGGTTTATATAGGCGATGAAAATGGGACAAAAACTACGCCCATTCAAATAACTGATTGAAGTCTTGGAAAGTTAATCAATTTTAAAATTCCATAAAATGATACTTCAGATGACACAACATAGAAATTTTCAGAACACTGCCGGAGAGAAGTGGTGCGTGTCTTGTGGGAGTGCGAGCAGTTGCCGTAGAGTGTTTACATGACACGGAAATTAGGGTTCTCTCGTTCAACACGCGCGGGCCGTTACAATCGACAAAGTGGATCAAAGAAAGTGTTATGACACTTGTTCTACATACATGCCAGCACAAATGGTGACAAGGGGGCCGAAAATGACTCCTCAAATGAATGAGATTACTTATGGATCATTTGACTTTCTAAAATTCATAGGCGACTAGAAATTGAGGACTTGAATGACAGTGGGACGTACGAGTAGACTATGCCTCCAAACGGCATATAGACAAGAAGTCCGCAAAAAAATCAGACGGCGTAGATCACATTGATGCTGTACCACAAATATGGACCCAGAAAAGCGACTCGTAGCTGTCAACCTTTAGAGACTGATCGTGTCGCCCCCCTGATCGTGAGTGAGCCCAGGTTATGGCCATGATTGAAACATCGTCAGGTTATCCAAAACAGCAGCCTTGCAGGATTTTTGGTCCTTTTCCCACTTTCACCAGTAACTACGTCGAATGCAGGAGGACTCGTACTGCAGGAGTGTGTTAAATGCAGGTCTCGAAGATCCCTTGCAATGTGTGTCTTAGTAGAGGAGGGATAGTCCATGTTCTGACTTGGGCTGGATTGCGTGCGTCCATGATTTCATGTGAGGATGCAGGCTTCGTTGGAGGTCTTGTAATACGGCTTTGTCCATATGGCGTTCCCATGCGTGAGAGACAACATGGATGAGTGGCAGCGTGGGTGAACAGCAATGTATAAGGGATGGCCCAGATCAGTCCGGCTTAAATGAGTGACACCATGGATGAGTGACAGCGAGAATAAGACCTATACACAGTTCGAGACGCGCTTATGTATGGCAATGTACAGTGAGACCCGTGCAGCCCTAAACAGAGTTTAACAAAAACTACCTCTGCGAACAGCCGATTTCCCACGGAACTTGGCACCCAATTTGAAAGTTTTATGCCAATCAGATGCAATAGAGATCTGCTGCAGATTCGTGTTACCATGCTTATCAGCTGTGCTCTGACTTCAACCTCCTGCATGTTCAGCAACAAGATTATTGATATCAAGGCCAAGAATGGAATCCACACAATGCATGATAGATGCTAAGATGAATAACGTTATCTGCAAAAGCGCCTTGGTTCGTATTGGTCGGAGCTCGGCATATTTTCGTGCTCTGTACATTAAGTTCGAATTTCTGTATCCTACTGGAGTTTTTCTCTGTGTCTTATCGCTCACTCAAGCCGCGCTGAGCTGGTCAATATTTTGCATTGTCGCTCACCTGGTTGAGCCGTCCACATTACTGGAGTGAATGGCCAGAGCTTTTACCAAGCCAGCAACCCAGGACAGCCAACTAAGTCTTCCGCCAGTCCATGGCTGAAGCATCACTCTGACGAGCAACGCTAAGTAAGTTGCCAGCTCCGTGCAGAGGATCGACAGAAAGAAAAGCCTGAAGACGCTGCTGTAGTGCTTTTGCTCGTTTCTTTTGTGCTGACTTGATCTTTCCTATGCTATAAATTATGACATAGATTGTTGGAGGAGTCTTGCTATAGACTGAGGTTTACACTGACCAGTTTTCCTAGTAGAGTAGAGGAAATTGGGGTTAAAAAACCGTGGCATGGCAAACGTCGTGAAAGCTGCCAGGAAAGACATTGTGGACCACACGCTGTTTGCATTCTGCACGTTACAGTAGCTCCAGGCCATCTCTTTAGGTCAACTCAAACGCAGTGACAAAGTCCTAAAGATGCATAGGTTATAGGCAGTTGCAAGCGTGTAGTTCAGCTAGTTTTTTTGACATAATAGTTTGAGCGGAACAGTGTTTTAGTCAGGCATGAAAGTAACAAAAGTGCACTCATTGTCAGCTGCACGAACAGATGATTGTGAAAGGAGCCATGTACACATTTGCGCATTATGCTGGCCTTGACGCTGACATCAATGGACGTGCAGTCAACGAGAAATGAGGGCAGCCTCATTGCCTTCTGGGATCATTGCACACAGTGAGAAAGCATATCATCGTAAAAGGAGCGGCTGTCGTGAGAGTGAAAAATAAATTTCCACTTCTGCCCGAGGGTACACTAGCCCAGACAGACCACATCCCTTGCTCATGCACGGAGACTTAAAAGGAGACTTAAATTCTACCGGATGCCAGTCGAGTCCTGGATGAACTGAAGACTCCTTTTTAGAGGCAGACATAGTTTCCTTACGTCAGGGATCTTAGTGGCCTGAATGTCCTCCAACGTAATTTTTAGCAGTTCACATTTAAATAGACACATCCTGTTTTAGCTAGTTATCACGTTTAAAAGCATAGAAGCTTAAAAAGGCATACAAGAATATCATGTCAATTTTCAGGCGAAAACTGAATTCATTTATTTCAAGTTGAAAGTGGCCGTCAAGCAGTTGAAGCTCTCTAAAAAAGACATCTGACTTTGCAAAAACTTTTGCAAATGAGACATAAAAACTTACTATCGAAATATGCACCACTGCAAAGTTTATTTTCAGTACTACTAACGCTGATGCCGCCTTCAGAAAGGTCTGGATTCAGTTGGATTGGCTTATCATCGTCGACCCACGATGCATCGAGAGTATCCTTGGTGAAGCCATCTGAAAAGTGTGAAATTAGAACCACGCCATTGGCAGCCTGGTTCTCTGTTGATTGTGCGTAACTATTTAGCATTTTGCTGATTGGGTGCACAAATTTGAAACTTACAGGTGACAATTTTCAGTTTGCACGAATCTTTTTTGCATGGCAATTTGATTTGTACTCTAAAAAATAAAGAGGATGCAGAAAACATTTGGCATGCTTCCATTTACTCTCACCTCGTGCTCAGGCGAATGAAACCATCGGGTTGGATTTTTATGAACAAATTTGGCAATACGATGTCTTGCGTTCTTGTCTCGATTGCATTGGCAAAATAGAAGTCTGGTTGCCAGATCCGTTCGATCTGATCGCGTGTGTTGTATTGCAAATGACGATCAAATGTGTGCGCAAGACGTGTGTCGTTCCAGAATTCGACGAAGTATATGTCGAGATCGTAGATCTGAAACCAACAAAAGGCATATTTCGTAGAAGCCTGCATGGAAAGTTGAAGCGGCACTTACATCGCTGTCTTTGTTGAGATGCCAAATGTTCTCGAGGTAAATTTGGATCTTGACGGGAGTTGCACCACCTGCAAAGCTTGCGCCACTTTTAAAAGCTGCAAGAGTTCTGCACCACAGTAAAACAGCTACCTGATAAGGCCAATGCAGGAGGAACGTTTCGATCGTAGCCAGATGAATCAACGAAACAGCCAGTGACCCACGAAAGTGCGGAGCAAGAACTAAAAATAATGCACCACACCTGAATTGGCCTCCTGCTATGCTGGTACAGTACCAGAAATGAGGCCTATCCCCACTCACCTTGCTTCGACTCTTATCGGCGATCGCGCCTCAGCCGCAATAAGCGTAGCTATGAGCACTGTGATGAACAGCAGCGAAACCATCTTTACTCTCCCAAAAGAGAAATTTTTCTGCGCAATGATCTTTTCGTTTACTCCTCACCATTTATAAACACAGTCACCCCCCTCTGCTGATTACTGTATTTCAACCAGGTCGGCCTTGAACGAAACCAGTTCCTGATGCGTTTTCGATTATTTTTCATGTATCTTCACAACATCTTTATGGGGCCTGGATTGCTCTAGTGAAGATTCTGCTCATTGCACGGACCAGAAACTGTGTTTCTCTCGCCCGGGAGAGATGTTGTCTTTGTGTAGAGGGCGTTTGTTCATCTTCATAATCGCAGTCCTATCCAAGTGCTCTGATGTTTACACGCACTGGCAATGAGTCTCCTCCAGTAATGTCTTTGTTCGTTCTTTTATTAGTTCTCTCTCACAATCAGTCGCCGCTCCGTTAATGATGGCTTGACTAATATTCTCTGTAGTTCGCATTGACTCTCTCTCCATTTAATGCGATCTTCCCTGTTTTGACGAGGCCGTTTCTGCACCATAAAAACAACCCCTTTCCTGTTTGGATGAACACAAATTTTCCAGTTGGTTTGCTCGCGGCCCAGCGAACGAATAATGCTTAACAGTGTCAGAAGACACACCTTCATACAAATCAGAATATTTCACAAGTTACCAAAGAAGGAGTTCCAAGTGGCTGACTTTGAAAGTGGTTTGATTGACACTGTTATAGATGACTGATCATAAGTGCGTGACTTTGGCAAAAATTATGTAATTGGTTGCTTTCGCCGGAACCCACTTTCAAGACAGGCAGAAACCCGTCGAGCTGATGCTTCTGCCTTCTGTGACTAGGAGTAACAGCGTTATCGGATCCCGTCTGATCCGAAAAATCACCATGCGGAAGTTCGAATCAGATCATCCGATTTGATCAGAAATCAAAGCCGATGATGTTTGCAATAAGCAGGCAAACAACTATTATTGGGCAATTTTTCACCCAACAACCCTAGTGTAATGACTGAGATGAGATCAACGTTTTGCATTGATCCTTCTATTTCTGCTCATAACTACAGCTACAAATGATCTTCTCATTATTATTTGAGACCAGAGAAAACATGGATGACTCAGATTTTCCAAATAGTTCGCAGTCGGACAAGAGAAATAGTGGTGGGAGTAAGAGCGTGGTTAAAATATTGAAACATAATTGCATATTAAATTTAGTCTTGCCAGTGCAATTTTTTGTGAGCAGCATGGATCTTTCTTACTTTACTTCATCAGCCTGTAAGTAGATCCATGATGAGCAGCGTGGTAAAGCTTTGAGAGGATCCCTGCTTGCCCATATTATAAAAATCTTTGTCATGGAGAGCAGCTTTTTGAAAAATGGTGATGCGCTATTGAGTGTTCACAAAAGATTACAAGTATTTTTAAAGATCCGTTACGAAATTTCTCACATCTGATCCGTCACGATATGGTCCGGCAGACCCGAATCTGATCTGGTCGTCAACTACTGTAGAAAGCCTACCTGCTATTTTTGGAACCTACAGAACATACTTCAATGTACGGACATTGCGTGATATCACATTCCATTTTTCTTAAATTTTAGTGAGCTTTTTTAAAATAAGAGCTGGTCTCCCAAAAAAGAAAAAACCCCGAGATGCAGTGAACTTTTTTAAGAGAAGGTTTGAACCGTTAATGATTATGTACTATGCATACACTATAGCATACACGAACTGTATGTACTTGGTAGCAATGGTACACACACTTGGTACTTGGTATCACTGACAGCCTAAGCTGACGCCTAATTTGGAGGTTCTAATTTGGTCTCTGTTCTTGGGTCAAACATTGAGCTCATCTTCAAACCTGGCCGCTACTGTATCTTCTTTTATTGAGTGTCCATAAAGTTTTCAGAAGCGGCGAAAAGTAGACTAAAATCCCTGCAGTACTGCAGGCGATTTCCCAGATATAGGGTATTGCTCGTTCTGTGTTCTGATATCTTCCGCCCGGCCTGAGTGTGTGGCCAGAATGTGAATAGCAAAAGCACAGCCAAGATCGCGGTTGGCGAGAGCAAGAGATATGTACTGAAAAATCAGACTAGCTGCCATAATTCGGGCGTATATTCCCTTGCTGCAAAAAATGTGATCATATTTATCCACACAAGATTTTCACATACTAAAGCAGAGGTTTTTATCTTGAACACTAATGTTAAAGAGCGGATACAAAATCTTTTGATAAAAGCTCTTCGATTTTCGGACTCGGATGTTATCAAACAGATCCGTAGGTTCCATGGTTCTATGAAATTTTCACCAGGTTATTTGTTTTGTTTTAGCTTCTTCTATGTTTTACGACAGTGTCTCAATGGTGACGGTGATCGATGTAGGAACTTACAACAGCATGCTTGCAAGATGTGGGACTGCTCGAGGAATCAGTGGGCTAACGATTTTAAAGTTCGTAACCCCCGTGACCATTTCTAATCAGCACATGTTTAAAAATAGCAAGGAAAATAGAAGAGAAAAGTAACAACCAATGTAGTTTAAAAATCAGGTGAAAATGCATGATGTATTTGATAAAAACAGAGCGCCACGCACTTTCAACATAAAAACTTCCGCAAGAACAACTTGAACAAGATACCACACGAACGTGCCAAAAAACCAGCACAAAACTAACAATAAGGTACACAGAGAAAACAACCTAAACTACAGCTAAAACAATCGTATAAAACTACAAACAATTAAACCCGAACGCTCCCGGCAGTTTTGTGCCCTGATAGACCAAAATAAAGCCATAAAGTTTCCCGGGCAGAATACAATAGTGAAAAACAGGAAAACCAAAGTCACTGCCTGATGACGAGAGTATCCGCTTTCAAATGCCGAACAACTAAAACAGGTATGTACCGCTATTTCACAAATTAAAGTGAACAATATTGCACAGTGAAATATCTTATCCACAAAAGTTGTAAATCGGAGACAAGACTCTTGCGAAGGACCAAATTAAAAAAAATTAATAACTGTATAAAATGACACGACTTCCCATCCAAATTCCCTCCTATCAAGCCTACAGTCTTTTTCAGTCCATGCCAAAACAGAAGCCACTACGATTTGCAAAACCTCCTGAGCAAAATCACCTCAAAAATCAGTCATGGGGTTTCTATGAATCAGCAAAATCAGTACAGATTAGAAGATATCCTACTGGAACTGCAAGGTTTGTTGTTGGGCGAGCTACGGATTCGCTGTTTCTTACACAGAAATCGAATATGACCAGATATAGCCCAGTGGGCCAGCTGAGTGACAGCTAATGAAAGATGTTTGGGATGTGCTTAGGAGAGACGCTAGATGCGGAGATTTTCAAAACGACAGGGTCAATAAGAAACAAATCTTCCAGTCCGCTGATATTCCCTTCGGCCTTTGGAAAAACTACCAAAATCAAGGGCAATGATGCTTCATTACCTGATTTTTTCCAAGAATTTGGGTTTCCAGACCTCTCAGATAATCACGCTCTTGTCTAAAACGCTAGCAATGCCAAACATCGAACCATTCCCTTCCTTGCTTTTCTCTTTCTCTTCCTCCTCCTCTTCGCTTTCTTCTTCACTGCTCGACTCCATTCGTTTCTTATTCTGTTTTTTCACGCTCGTTTTTCTTGGAATCCCAACTCCACCGAACTCCTCGTCGATGGATTTGCTCACATCGCCTTTTGGAAGGCAGTACTCGCAAACAGCGAGCTTTTTGTTTTCGCCCCTTTCCGCAATTTTGATGCAATGTTGGGTGCAGGCGGGCGTTTCACAATAATGACACATATTTCTAGCTTTTCTTCGTTTCTTTGCGCAGTCGCCAAGTTTGCACCGAGGCCAATACTTACGAGTAATTTGTAAGCGTTTACTTGGACTGCATGTTTCACACTTCGATTCTGTAGAGCTTCGGGGCTTCGTTTCCTTCGGTTGAACACTTGAAGTTTTGCTGCCTTCAGATTCATTTTTGCCCAATAATCTTTCTTCTTCTTGCGGATTCCGCTGTGCGCTAACTCGCATGCAAGCGCGTGTGGCCGCTTTTACATTGACGATGTGGCTGTGCATCCCTGATCGACCGTAAACTTTCGATGTGCCACTTTTTCCCTCTCGACAACGACGTTGTATTTGAGGTTCCATGAGTCGCATGGCCAGGGTAGTTAGGAAATCACGACGAAAACGCGAGTCCTTGTCGGCTGAAGCAGTGTCTTGCGCGTGCGACCGATGAATAACGTACGTGTTCCAAGCGATTGCGTCCATTAACCAAAAGAATACTCGCATAGGCCAACGAGTAGATGTCATTTTGCAACTAAAATTTTTGATAACTTGTCCCAGCAGGTCCACTCCAACTTTTCCAGAGTTATAACTCAGGATCATGTCGGGCTTGGCGTAGATATCGCACGAAACCATGGGCGCGTGATGAACTGTGGAAAGCATATACACTGATCGTTTAGGTTTGACCAAGGCTTTCAAAGCGGTCATGTCGCGAGTAAATAAAAATGCAGCTCGTAATTCGAATTTATTTTTTCCCTTGGCATTAAATCGCTTTTGATTGGCTCGGCTACCAATTTCTTGCATGATATCGCCTATGGTAGCGTCCACCTCGTCAACATTCCCCGAACTGGTTGATGTGGTTGCGCGTAAGCTGGTCCTCTGAGACTCTTTTAGTGAGGATACTTTCTTTTTGGACATGACCACTTCTTCGCCATCGCTCGTACTTTCGGAATCGGAATCTTCTGTTTCTTCCTCACTTTCTTCTTCTTCTTCAGATTCGGAAAATTTATTCTTCTTTTTCGGTTTTGATTTTGAATTCTCAGCTTTTCCATTTGACTCCTTTTTGTTGTTTTTAGATTTTTCGTCACCCAAATCCAAAGTATATAATTCCTTGGGCACTCCTGCTTTATTTTCGCGCAATGTGCCCAAAAGTCCCAATTGTCTCGATTTCAATTCCAATGCCAAACTGACGCTGGTGTAGAAATTATCAGTCACGATTAGACGACCAGTGCCGAAGTATGGTTTGGTCAAATGCAATGCCACGCGTCGTCCTTGTTCCTGTTCAGGACCATCGCCGCATTTTCCGGAATAAATTTGGGCGTTCAGTAAATAACCAGTTTTTGCATCGCAGGCGCACCAAACCTGAGCGAAGAATTTTGTTACTGAATGCTGATTATGTGCCTGATTGTTGCCTGATGCTACTTTTTCAAGCTAAGTGATCGGCGCGAGGTGGCAATCCGGGATTCATGTCACGAATCGTCGCAAAATCTTCCTTAGTAAAATCTTGAAAATCCTGGCGGCTGATGGTCAATCAGCTCTCATAATGCGATCGAAGTCACAAACTTTATATCTATGCACAGGGGACCGCAAACGCCGCTTATCTCTCATCGAAGAAGTCGAATGTCCACCGGATATTTGGCCCTTACCCTACCTTACGTTACTAGATCGTCACGGCTGACTGACAACCAGCAAAACTTTCAAGAATGGATTGTACGGTGTTACAGAAGATTTTGCGACTATTCGCAACATGAAGTCCAGATTACCACCTCACGACGTTTCTTTGTGAGTATTAGAGCAAACTAACTGACCCCTGAAACCTTGCTTGTTATAAATATTTGTGAGAAACCGCATATTAATTTATCTAAACGGCCAGCCCCAAACCCAAACTTTGCAAACGGTTTTTTAAACGTACGTAGTCACAGCGCTTGATGTCAATCAGCTCTCATAATGCTCCCCTCGTTTTATACTCGGCGGGGGCAGCAGTACGACAGGTTTAGGCCACTTGATATCCCAAATCAGACCCCCCTAAAGTAGCTCATTTTTCCATGCTCTCAACGTTTTGAGATTCCTTTATAGTGAATTGTAAAAGTGCGAATTTGAGGAGCCAGAAACTTGGTTGACGCATCAGTGTCATTTGCTTCAGGCCCAAGCGTCGAAATCATCGCAAGCCCTGTCCCGCAAGAAGAAGGTATCAAGTGGCTGGGTTCGAGCCCAGGATCTCCTGATCTGAAGGCTGACTGACGCCTTACCAACCTGAGCTACTCACTGTTCTCACCTTAATGCCATATCTGGTCGGCTTATTCGGCAAATACTGGCTAAAAGGGCATCGGCCTTTGAATCCGAGCACTGTTTCATCGATGGTAATCACTTGGCCAGGTTCAACCAAAGCGCAAGAATTTTTAATAATCGGATCAAAAAGCTCACGAATTTTGAGCAATCGATCTTCAGCTGGGTCATCCATTTGGTCATAATTAACCGTGCCTGTAGTTTCGCTGAATCTCAGAAATCTTAGAATATCCTTGTATCTAAAATTCATAAAAAAATTCAAGTATTGTTTGGGCCAAGAAATTACACAGCGTCTCGTACCTGCTTTTCCCAAAAGCCAAGATTATTGGCAGATTCAATTCGTACCACGCTGTAGTGAATATTTTGTCGATTGGGAGATTGGTCTTCTGGTGGATACCAAGGAAGTACAGGCTGCCTATGAACTGAAACAGGAAAGAAAATGTGCCTACTCCTTTCAATATTTTGATATTTCTGCTCCACTTTCCATTTAAGGGAGAGCCTGCAGATTCTTCATTCAAGACTATACTAATATAGATTTTTTTGATTCGCACACTCCATGCATTTTTTTGATTCGCACGCCTGCAGATCACCCAAGAAAATGCGGCAAATTCAAAATTTTGAGAGAGTTTGAATTTGTGACTGGTATAGAAACTTCAGCCTCACTAGAAACACAAAATTTTAAATTTTAAGGTCGGAAGATCATTTAAAAACAGGGAGTGCAGGAACAAATATCACCAAGGTCTGTGGGTGCATACATGTTTGGGTTTACTGAGTCTTTATAAAAAATGACCTTAATTTTATTCGATTTGTTAAAAATACTAGTTGAAAATGAAGGCGCTCGGAAAAAACAAATTTTTTTGGGGAGTATGACTTACTGCTCGAATTTCCACTTCGTCAATATCTTTCCAAGGAATCCTACGCTGTTTGCTTTCTGCTCCTTTCAGCTCTTTGTGCGCAAAGAGGTTTGTGTAGTGTACGATCCTAAAACAATTTTCAAAAAAATTTCAAACTTTTACGTTATATACTCATACTTTTGACAAATTTCTGATGTGAATATTGAGTCAAATGTTTCCAATGGATCCGTGACAGGTTTGACACTTCGCAAGCCTGCCCTCGTTGAGTTGTTGGCAAAATGTAGATCGACATCTTTGGGTGGGTTGACTGTCCATTTGACCGTCTCGAATGTTCTTTTCCTTGTTTTTTCGATATATCTCCTCTTTTCGCAATTAACACCAATTTCGTCAGCTTGGTACTTGGCGATGTACCCGCCACTGCCATCAACTGGTGCCGGCATCCAGTTCATGTAGATCAGTTGAGCCTAAAATATGCACTTTTATTAAAAAGCTGTGGTACTGAAACTTAGTTTGCCTTACTGGTTTCTTGACTCGAGCCTTTTTAGCTGGCGGATGCCACTGTATTTGTGGACTTTTTGGCCTCGGATCAACGCCTCCTCGCTGACTTGCGTCATCGGCCTCTAGTGTGCCCGCGGAACCACCTGCTGAGCTTTCGACGTGATCGAGTGGGTCTGGATCCTCGGAAACAGGTTCGTCGAGTTCTGGGTCTTCCTCAGTTGTGTCAGCAATCACAACCTGAAAAAAAACCAAGGTATCGATGGAATACAATCTGGTGTTAGAGCTAGTGACGGTGAGGTGCTGGGTGCTATAAATACTGTCCTTTAGTTTTGAGGCAAGATGCCTTTAAAATCTGACAAAGCTTGGAATGTTCAGAAGGAACCTGCACTTTTAATTTTAGCATACTGCAGGGAGAAAAGTGTTTTAAGCTTGAACCGTCCCTGACCGATCACTAATACATTTCAGTTTCCGTTTAGCTGTTCTTCTTTTTGGTTGGGCATCACGCCACCCCAGTTTCCCTCAGGACTTCCAACCCGTTTTTGCCTATAGCCAGCCAGCAGTCATGGTATGATAAGCGAGGCCGTGAGGTGACCAGCACACACAGCAGCGCCCCTCTGCGTGTCTCCACTTGGAGGACCTTCACGCGAGGGCATCCTGGACAGGACACCGACTTCCTTAGACGACGGCGGGCGGGCTGTAAAACCTGTCCATGTTCGACAGCCGAGACTGTCTCCTCGTTTTGCTTCCGTCTGTCCACTGGAAGCACCTTGGCGGTACGGAGTGAGTCACCCACGGCCTGGCGTGCAGGGTCAGCGAGGTTAGTGCTCGGCCGAGGCCTCGACCTCGACCTCGAGGAAAAACGGCCGAGGTTCGAGGTTCACAAGCAAGATGCAATCAATAAGCTGTTTCCCAGTTTGAAGACTGGACGCACAAGTGTGCCTGTGCCTCGCACGCAAATATTTGCGCGATTTTGCTGCTAGCTTAACTAAATCACTGTGTAGGACTGCTTCGTCCATATCCCTTGCCTTTTTATGCCAGTGGGTGAGTTGTCTCTTGAAGATACAGTCAGAAAAGAATGGAAATCCACACAAACTTGCACACATTACAAATTTAAGTTGGGGACTGTTAGCAAAAACCTCGACCTCGACCTCGACCCAACCTCGACTGCCAGCCCCGACCTCGACCTCGACCTCGGGTCGAAAGAATCGGACCTCGACCTCGAAAAAAGTCATCCTCGGCCGAACACTAGCGAGGGTTTATACTTCGAAATCGACCTCCATCACCGGGGATCGAACCCGCCACTCGCCCCCTAGCCACTCCCTCCCAAGCAATACGGGGAGACGAATGCCTATTCGCTACACCACCGCGGCTAGCCATGGGAATATGCAACTAATTCATCCCTCATGCGTTTAAAGACAGCGACCAGCCCCAATTTTCGGATTATGTTCCACCAAATTCTAGCATGAATCATGCATGTTATTCTCTGTTAGTCTTTGCTTATACAGAGGTGACCTAGCTGATGTGTGAAGTACAGACCAAATTAAGTTTTGCTTTCTTGGTCACCAGAAAGGCACAAAAGCTACACGCGAATTATACACTACGCTCTACTGTATAAGGCATTGTACACAAGAAGCACAGTCTCGCACTTTGCACCGGAGGTTGATTCACACTGCAAGTACTGTAAGAAGCAGGGAACAGATAAGCATGAGGATGTGTACCACGTTTTCGTCCAGTGCCCAAGGACACTTGAATTCTGGGAAAAAGTGGAGTTTCTGTTGAAGAAAGTTGACCCATCAATGATTTTGAGGGAGGAGAATAAGATTTTTGGTATCACCGGCCTACATCGCAAGCATATCTCCTGCGCTGCAAACATGGTTTTGCAGTCAGCACAGCGGTGCATATGGTATGCGAGGGCTGACTTCGAGCCGGAGGACAAGATAGTGGACTTGTGGGATGCACTGCGGAGGAGGTTGAAAGTTTTGACTAAACGAGCCAGGTGCATTCTGTCACCGCGCATGTTCCAGGATTATTTTGCAGAGCCGTCTCTCGTGAATTTGTTAGAGTAGGGCGTTGAGAAATAAGATTAAAAACAAACAAAAGCTGGCAATGCGCCTCGTATTTGCCGAAGAGTATATGTCGAATAGTAGGCGATAGCTTACCCGTCTTTTATCCTTTTTCGACCCCTTCGGTTTCTGTGACTCTACAGCTTTCTTTGCCTTCGTTGTCTTGACAGGCGGCTCATAATCAGAGTCGCTCTCACTCTCATAATTATCGATTTCCAAGTCATCCTCGTCCTCATCGTCGTCGAAAAAGACCAGCCGTCTCCTTGCTTGTCTCTTGAAGACTGTTTCAGTCACAACTGGCTTCCGCCTAGTAACTCTCTCTGTCGCGCCATTGCTCTCTTCGATGCCTTTACCAGCATTTCCGTCCCGATCGCCTGTCTGATCAGGAGTTTTAATCATGGAATTCTGAATATTTGCAGTATGCAACTTCTCCAAACTGACCACCATCCTCTTTTGACCAACTATCTTTTTCTTGGGTGTTGAAGGAGGGCAGTTTGACTGCGAAGATTGGAATGAGGTTGATGTGACGTTGATGTAGGAAGCGTGTTTTGGTGGACGACCTCGTTTTTTGGGTGTTTTTGGTGTGTGGGCTGGGCTAAAACCAAATACTGCTTCTGAAGAAGCCTGTTGGCCACTGGATGAGGTTCCACTAACATTTGCACCTTTTGGTGGACGTCCCCGCTTTCGTTTTTGAGGCGTGACGGGACACGAAATAGGTGGGCTTTGCAAGCATGAGCTGGTAGAAGCTAATTCGCATTCTGGTTGTTCAGCGGATGCAGCAGAAATATAACAGCAGGTAGTAAAAATCGGGACGGTGTCATTTGGGTTGGATGAATTTTCATGTATTGCTTCCTCGACTTTTTCGATAGTAGTGATGGCCAATTGCACGCCGCTATAAGCATTAGTTGAATCGGCGGATGTAGGCTCAGCAGACGGGGCGTCTGATTTGGCTTCAGATAAAAAATCGTTATTTAGGCACGACATAGCATCGCTAAAGCAGTGCGCCATTCCTTCAGGCTCGTTATTTGGAAAGACATGATCTTGGTGGCAGCTAAATGTCGAATTTGACTGGATCGTCTCATAAGTTCCATAAAAGGTACAAGCGTTCAAAGGAATACTTGCGGCAGTGCCCGCATTGGGGAGCATGTTTTTGGTGACGGTACTTTCACCATGTGACATGTGATTGAAGCTGGCAGACGCACTATAATCGAAATTGGGATTCTGTGGAAATGTGCCAGATGATTCCATGTTCGATGCTGCAGACCATCGAATATGAGCCATGGGGTTGTCAGTATCTGGCACTGACAAGGACCATTCCAACTGGCTCGTGGGCGATGAATATTGAGAAGCATCTGCATTTGTGAAAGTACTGAAATTGGATGAGCCGCTGGGATTATCCATGAGGGCAGGAATGTTTTGAATGAATTTGTCAAATAGCAGCTTATAATATGCCCTTCGTGCCCCTTTCTTTATGCAGCGAAAAAGTGACTTTACGAAAGGAGTAATTCTCACCTGTTTAGAGATTGGTTTCTAATTCTGTTGAGTATTTAATAAATAAAAAATTGATATACCATAAATTACGAGACATTTTATGCGTTAAATATCGGTATCACCTAAACTATCGACTTCAATACGATACAAGCAATGAAATAAATAGCATAACAGGGTGTTTCAAGAGGTGATAAATAACTTGACTCGTAGCCTCAGATAAAATGTTCAGGCATGTGGTTTCGTACGCTTTTTTCAAATGCTGTATAAGGTGAACAAATTTTTGATGTGGCTTATCACAAGTGGTAAAGCAGTATTTCAGGGGGGGTGGATAACCTGGTCATATGCTGGCGAGTGGGCTTGGCGAGTTAGGAGTCTGCCTCTCACGCCGGGTTACCTGCTATGGACGAGTGTTCGACTCGCGGTCCAGCAAATCATTTTGTGTAATGTGTGCCTTCACTCTCGAGCCAGTATAAGCGTTCAGTGATGTGGTGAAATATGAACATAAACATCATCCTAGTTACGTTGCAAAAAGATAATTTTTTCAGCGATTGGTCAAGCAATTGATCATGGGTTGATTCAGCGGTGTTCGATGGATGGGAGGACGCCTTCGAGGGCGATTGTCTCGCTAAGGGGGGGGGGGGGGCAACGTCGGCGGTCAAACGGCTGGTAGGTGGGTGGAAATGGCGGTCGATGATTAGCTGCTCAGGACTCACGGCGGGATCAGTTTTATATGTTTCGGTTCGGTTCGGTTCTCGGTTCGGTTCAATTTTTTCGGTTCGAGAGTACTGGTTTTTCCTTATGCAATTTAGCCTCAACTTAGACCATTATCTGTGATATTTTGCCTCCACAAAGCATGCTGCATAGCAAATCGCCATCATAGAAAATGGAAGCACGGCACATTTTAAGCTGAATAATTATATGAATTATACAAAATGCTGAGTCATCATCATCATCATATCATCATATAGTTCATTGGACAAAAGCTAAAGCGCACTCAAAGTCCAAGAAACATTTTAAAAGAGCTATACGGAATTTTAAAACATCAGTCACAATGAGTATCGAAAACAGCCGAACGAAAATAAGAGTAAGACGTCCAATTCGTTTCCCGGGGTAAGCTATTCCATAATTCAGTACTAGAAAAGATAAAGCTTTTGTTTATAAGCCTCGAAATAATGTCTGGGCACAATAAGGTGATGTGGTTCACATATCTGACGACTATCACGAGAAGCCACTCGATGCACAAAGCGGCTATCAGGAAAATCATGTACACCGTGATAAAAGTCATGATTGGCACAATTTCAGTCCTTTCCTTCTATCATAAAGTGACGACCACCCAGCTTGTTTCAGCCCATCTTTATAAGTTATGCGGAAATCGTAGGAATATAATCTCAACGCATAAAACTGAGCTCGTTCTAACTCTCGAATATCCTTATCCAGCACAGGACCCCCGCATATAACACCATATGCAAGCACAGAACGGACGCAGGCAGTATACAGTACACGGTGACAAAAAACTCGGATTTACATGCCTCCCGAGTTTGCGCCTGATTGCACCAATCAAGTAGTTTCCTTTGAAAGATAGCCAGCTTGCCTATTTTTGCCATACTGGTTCAGCAGGACGGAAGGGCTAAATGCTGGATGTCTGTTGAACGTTCGCGTCAAAAGCAGCACAGAAATAGGCGCCTCAAACAATTTATATCTTACACGCAGTGCAAGATTTTTTTGCTCTACTTTGTTCACGGGATATTGAATTGATTAAATCATTCGACCCGACATTGTCGGACTGACAGTAAGAATTTAAGATCGCCTGGTCAGATTGATCTAATCCAGTGGTGCTCACGGTTCACAGGAAACAAACTATTGTTCTTCGACGCGTATCTATTGAGGCCAATCGTCTTACATTCAAGTGCTCATACATGTAGGAAAGTTTTTGCAGTTTTGCTAGGGATCGCAAAAATATGGAATGCTGCCCCTTTCTACTTCACGTTTTGAGAAAACAAAATTGAGCACATTTTTCGTCTTTCAATTCTCTACGCCTAAAACGATCTTGAAAGGGTTTTTTAATGATCTGTAAACCTTTCAAGATCCATTGAGATGTCCACCAATATGTTCCGCGAGTTTACCCCCGAGACTAAAAATCATAATGCCACTTGAAAGAAAGTTGAGAACATACCCTTTCTAGAAGTTCAGTTCAAGGATGCCCTGCGGACAAATCGTTCTCAATTACCAGCCATTGTGCCTGCATTCTTTTATTGTGTACCTTCTGCCGTTCAAGACACCTTTTCAAGTTAAGACTGGCTCATGTTCCGTCTTCTCTGCTCTATTTCATTTATTCTACAGGTTTTTCTTTGTTCGTTTCCCAAGGTGACGCCCTACATGCCGCCACCAACACGCGTTCTGGCCCCATGAGACCAGTTACGTAATCGCACCTCCCAACCTCAGTTATTGTATGGCCTGGGTGTGTTTAAAACTTGAAAGGCGTTCGAGCGATTACCTTTTCGGACAAACCCTTTTCATCGACTATGGCCCGCGATAATTCGCGAAAGGGTTCGAAAAACAAAGAAAAACTAGTATAAACAAGGTGAATGGCATGGCAGTGAAGGTGGAAGTGGTCATTGGATTCGCTTGAGAAGTTGTCCCTAATTACGTTATAGAAGTGGGCGCATCCTAGTTTTGTCCGTTTCTGAAGATGTCGTTGTTTTTTTGTGTTTTTGTACTCGATGGCATAATGGTTGGGGACTGTGAAAAGAGGACATCGATTCGGAAGGTTCCGAGGTGTTGTGTCATCTTTGGCCAATGGCTGGTGTCTTCGCATGGTCGAGTTTCTGAATCATTCATGCGCGGCCACCTCCCGTTACGCCTATATAAAGGGGGCTAGAGGTGGCGAAGGGCATCAGTGTGCTCAGTGAACACCTTGTCTGGTTCATTGAGATACCTTTGAATTTCCTTCCCGAATATCAGTGCGATTATTCCTGAAGAGGGCTCAATTATGACGACGACTGATATTCTGGCTTCAGCTGCCATAACCTTAAGTTTGGCGGCGACGTTTGTAATTATGATTAATTTACCAGTACTTTATCAAAAAGTGGCCAACGTGAGGGCTGATCTGGAAATAGGGATGCATGAATTCAAGACTGTTTCGGAAGATACTTGGGATCGAATGATTACAGTGAGGAAGACTAAGGTTGTCAAGAAAAGGCAAGGATATGGAGGAACGTCACCCAAGTGTCAATGCAATGAATGTAAGTGGATGACAGATTTATGAGCGAACCCAGTTCTATCAAGGGGATAAATATATGTTCGATTATGATCGGAGACACCCCCTCCCCATCGGGGCAGATTATGCCTTACAGTACTGGGTTTCCCTGTTTTCGTTTCACCGAGTGCCAGAAATGGGTCCTTCTTCTGACACCTCTACTCGTGAAATATGCATCAGTGCTTGAAATGGAAGCCATGAATCTTCTTTGTAGACAATCCTTGCCCACCAGGCTCACCTGGTCCTGATGGAATAAACGGCCTAGATGGCGAGCCAGGCGCACCTGGTAAGAAGGGAGCGCCAGGAGAAAAGGGCATTGCGGGCGAGCTGTTTACAGTGGATATCACCAGCGTGATTTCTGGATATGTACCACAATGTAGGAAATGCCCACCAGGACCCAAGGTATATTCAATCTTCTGCATCGTGTCAAAAATGGCATGTTCATTTTTAAAGGGCAAACAAGGGGATGCTGGCCCTCCTGGAGCCGATGGCGCAAAGGGGTTCACGGGCGACGATGGAATTCCAGGCAAGACCTCTACAGGACCACCCGGCCCGGTAGGGCCCCCTGGATCGCCTGGAAAGGCTGGCAAGCCCGGCGAGAAAGGAGAAAGAGGAAATGACGATTGGGCTGGCGTAAAAGGCCCGACTGGACTGATAGGTCCGAGCGGTTTACCGTAAGTGCGAAAGACGTCACATAGTGTATCAGTGCTACATTTGTGGTTTGATTTTAGGGGACCACCAGGCCCACCAGGTAATCCAGGTCCAATCGGAAGGCCAGGCCCACCCGGTCCAGCTGGACCAACTGGCCTCATCGGACCACCTGGAGGACTCGCACCCGCAGCTCCACGCGGACTGCGTGGTCCGCCCGGGCCACCAGGAAAGGATGCGAACTACTGCTCGTGTCCTGGACGAGCTCGACCATATGTCCCCGAAACGTACGTTCCCACTGCCGCACCCTACGTACCTCCCGTCTACATTCCCACCTCTCCTGCCCCACCACCCTATGTCCCTCCTGAAATCACTATTGGGACACCAATCGTTGGCTACGGGGCCTATGCTCCCCCTGAAACCAATCCACCGCCTGTCATCACCTCACCTCCACCACCCCCTCCTACTTACTACGGAGTGGGTGAAGCTCATCCCCCTCTTAATGCCTATCAGCACTACGTGGCCGAGGCAGGTCCGTCTTACAAAACCCTCGAAGAAACCACCGAGTCACAGCCAGGCTACTATTATAACAATTACAAAACAGAGGCTCCAGCTGTCCCTCAAAACAATTATCAAGCTCCCGAAACGAATCTACCTCATTACGGCTATGGCGCGGGTGAGATCACCAAGCCATCTAGCGACGAAACCTTCAACTTCAGACAGCCAGAGCCTGCAGCTGAAACACCATCTTATGGGGGTTATACCCCTGAAACGCCTGAGCCAGCAAAACCCAATTATTATTACCAACCACCCACAGCCTTCGTAGGCAGCGAACATAAAGATGACAACGACGATATGAGGTTCACAACAGCCATAAACGAACCCCCGACGGGACTCCCCATCCCGTCCCCACCTGGCAACTCGGGTTCTCCTCCAGGCGATGCCACTGCAAGAGAAACACTGAAGATCCAAATCGAACAGCTGGAGCAAGAACAGCAGCGACTGAAATTGCAATTAGAGAAAATGCAAATGACTGAACCAAATCCCGCCCAGCTGCCCACCAATTTGTCCGACGATAGATATAAAGTTGACAGGCCTTGGCTCCACAGTCAGCCTGCCCCGCCTCAGGTCAGACTTGAGGTAGAAGGGCAGGCGCCCGCTAATCCTTACGGACTGAGGAAATGAGTGTGCGTGAGCTCCAATCCCTACTCTGGTGCCATATGCGTGTGTGGTGTGTAGTGTACTTTGAAAGCATCTGCAGCTCTAGAAATATGCTTTAGCAGAAATAAAAGGCACATCACACCCCCGCCAACATGCCTGCTTCAAGCACTGCAGCGATTTCTCTGTGTACCATGAGGAAAGGAAGATGCTTTTCCATGACCGAGTTCCCGAACATTTCGCATGTTACATTGCATGAACCAAAAAACTGTAAATCTTCGTTCATCAACATAGGCGAGATTTCTTCGAAACTCCTAGGAGAATCTATTTGTCCTCTTGCGAACCTTTCGAACTCTGAAAAATGCATCCTGCTGGGCGTAAAATGTCACGAGGCCATAATCCACGTTTTAGCCCTTATTGCCGAGTGGGAAATGCTGGAACACGGTCCACACATTAGAGAAGGACCCAGAGTGATCTGTTACACAGAGAACAAAACTGTGAACAATTGCTGGCCAGTACCTCTCATATAGTTAATTAGTCTGGCATTCATCTGCATCAACGCTGAAACAAAAGAGATGGTCCACGAGGTGTGAAGGAGCTCCTCGAGTAGCTGAAGAATATTATAGTTCCTGGGTCTTCCTCGACGACGTTTTCAACATTTGTTTCTTTCTCGCAGACGCTCTCGAAATTGCTAACTCTTCACAAAAATTCAAGTCGCAAAATCCACTGTACGATAAGCCACAGCACTTGATTAGAAGCCTCCGCAGTCGCTAAAACTTGTCTGCTTTTTTCTTTTCGGGCTTGTATCAACAACAGTACAAGTCAATATGCACGCAGCACACACGTTTGCTAATTAGGATGAAAAGAAATCCTATAGAAACAGAATGAAAAGCATGAGCCCCGGGTGGGAATCGAGCCGGAGCCCGAAAATGCAGTGTAGCACACTCAAGTGCGGCGGGAGGATAAGCCGGTTCTTCGATATGAAAGTTCTATCTGTATGGCTCGGGTGAATCGGGTATCAGTGATAAGTATGTGGGTGGCTAAAGAGTAAGATAGCATAGCATAGCCTCAGTACACATTTGGCTTTAAATGGTCTCTAAAGTGCTGTGTTTTTTTGTGACAAAATGATGAATTAGATGAAGTCTTTGAATCATTGGTAACTTTGCCTATATCTTGGCACTATGCTGTTGCCGGCACACACACACACACACACACACCATTACTCTCACTTATTGGAAAATTATCTCCGGGGATCAAATTTAAAGAAAGCCTGGGAGTCTGTTTCGCAAAATACCCCTTTTATCTAGATACATCCAGGCGAGACCTCTGATAGTGAGTTTTTGTTAAAGCTCTAGTACATAGGCCGGCAGGAAAATTCCAACAAATGGTGGCGATAGAATGTTTTCTGAAAAATTTTGTTCCTCATTCAAAAATTTACAATTTTGAAGTATTGCAAGTTTCAAAATTGTGATTTTCTGCTCCATTAAATAATTTAGGGAGAATGCAAAGGTCTCCAAAACAATGAATAATACTTGCAACCTTAGCTCGCAATTCTGGCAAACGACTCTAATTGCCGAATACGTCACCTACTCAGTTTTGCCTCCATTAAGCATAGCATTTGGTCTGCCCGCCCAGCTGCTTTTAGTCTTCCGCTTTTATGGACAATCAAAAAACCACAAGGAATATTTTTATTAAATTTACTCCTCAGTTAGCGATATTTTAGAGCTTTTATCATTTTATTCCATAGTATATGCGGTTATATGGTCAGGACTGGACGGAGAGGGTTATGCGTGGTTTGCGAACAGCTATGTTCTGATGTGGTACACAGCTCATTTATCAGCGCCATTAGCCAACATATTCTCTACGAACTCCCTGATGGCCTTGCTTGTGATGGCTGTAAATCGGGTGTTTGCTTTGGGAAAACCATTTCAGTACAAGAATTACGATCATAAAACTAATAGAAGATATGCCACTTTATTTTGAATATTTTTGAGCATCGTCACTAGCGTTTTTGATTATTACAGATACGACCTTGTGGCTGATCGATTGTTTTTTTTTTTTTTTTTTTTTTTTGTCTGGGTTTCCGTTTCCTTTTGGTCGCGCGTGTGCGTTGTTTGCTGGGCCGTTTTGTCGGGGTTGTGTGTGCGTTTCGGGAATATTTGTGGGGTCAATAATCGAGTATGGCTCATCGTAGTCTGTGCACGTTCGGTGAGTTTGGTTCCGGGTTTTGAGTCCTTATACTGCAGCCTAAAGCCGCTGAGAACCCGAGGCCGTAGACAAGTGGTTAGATGAGCGACATCAGGCTCGTCGTTACATTTGGGAGCGAGACTCGTCCTGGGTTCGATCCCCAGTGATGGAGGTCAGTTTGCAAGCCATAAGCCCTCGCTGACCTTGCACGCACGTGGGTGACTCACCCGGTACCGTCGAGGTTCTGCGAGTGGGGAAGCCAAACGAGGAGACAGTCTCGCCTGTCGAACAGGGTTCAAAGCCCGCCTGTCCAGGGAAGTCGGCATCCAGTCCAGGACGCCCTCGCGTGGAGTTGCTCCTAGTGAAGACAAGCAGAGGGAGGCTGCTGGTGTGTGCCGGCCCCCGCAATCCTTGCTTATAAGGTTTGACTGTTGGCCGGCTAGAGGCAAAAGGGGCTGCGGCCCACAAAAATTTTATGGCGTTACCTGGCATGAGGACATCCAAAATATTTCCTTGGTCTATTTTCTCACACACATACAGTATGTATATCTAGTCTCGGAGCTAACAAGGGTAGCTAAACGGGTATTCAAGCGTATTACAAATATTTGAGACGCTCTTTGACGAAACGTCCAGTAGGTGCTTGGACACACGACCAGAACGTCATAAAACAAAAACTTAACGATAAAATGCTAAATTTTTGAAATATATTTATTTTTTTGTCATTCTAAATTATCCGTGCCTTGTCTAACCTCCAGCTGGCCACTTTTTCTTGCTTGTGGACAGCGACACACGCAATTTTTTCTCAGACGTTGCAGAAACTTTTAGGCGTGAATTTTGCTGTGAACGGAACAGAAACTAGCAAAATCTGATAAAGTCGCATGGACTGCCCTCCAGTGCAAGGTGCAGAAGGGTTTTCAAGCTTCTCATACGCGTGCAAGCTTTCTATTGATTTCTATTTTTTTATTGGCAGTAATGTCACACACCTCAGGGCTGCGCACCTCACCACTTCCGTTTTTCTCCACACAAAAATATGAGCTATTAGTTCGATTTGGAATACACGCAATAATATGGAATGTCATGCAAAATATCATGCGCCCTACAGGAATAGCGTGGTATTTCCAAAACAGACAATCGAAGGCCTTATCCGGTATTTATTGTTTTAACCTACGAATATCACTGGCACTCTTGGGCGGCAAGTCCTGTTTACCAGAACCTGATTCAGAGCTGACGCCTCTACTTGCACTCTCAGAAGTCGAAGCATATGTTGGTGTCGTGCGAGTTCCGACAGGAGGTGAGTGAGGGGCTTCAGTTCTGGGTGTTGCCGTAGAATTGGTATCCTGTTCTGGGAACGAGTTCTGTTTGGATGATGCCAGTTTGGGGCCCACCTTGCGTCCGCCGATGACAGGAGGGGAATCTTTCAAGTAGCCTCCACCACCACCATAGCCGCCACCGCCAACAACGGAATTGCCCCCGTCATAACCACCGTAACTAGGCGCTGGAGCTGGAGCAACATATGGCTGCGGTGCTGGAGCCGGTGCAGGTTCAACCACAATGACAGAATCAACATTTTTGCAGACACATTCCCCTGGGTTGCCAGGCGGACCCTCGGGGCCTGTCGTGCCTTCGGGACCTGGATAGCCCTGTAAACCACGAGAATGGTTCCCTGAATCTCATCGCCAGACGAAAGAAAACAATATGTTTACTTGTTCGCCAGGTTCTCCCGGCTCGCCAGGCCATCCAAGTTCGCCAGGCGGACCAACGGGACCATCTCGCCCAGGGAGTCCAGGCAGGCCAGGAGCTCCGATGGGGCCAGGATTGCCGGCGTCGCCACTAAAAATGTTGAAAATATTGAAAAATTTTACAGAAAACATGAAGGCGCGTTACTCACGGTGGTCCAGGCCGAATGTGGCCATCCGGAGTTGGTCCTTTGTCGCCAGACTAAGGATAAATCAGAGTGCAAAATTTACGAATCTATTTAGGTTCGTAACTCCCTTACCTGTCCTGGTGACCCTTTAAATCCTTCAGGGCCTTGCGGGCCAGGGTCTCCTTTTTCGCCAGGATCTCCGTCAGCACCTAGCAAAGCAGACGCTTATTTAAATGATACTGTCGTGACAGGAACACAAGGCGAGCAGGACTTGATCCATGTTGCTCCCTTTTTCCATGTTGCTTACCCTTTTCCCCATGCTGGCCAACAGAACCAGAATCTCCTGGGAATCCAGGCCAGCCTTTGATGCCCGGTGGACCGCGCGGACACGGACGACAAGGTGGAGGTTTTGGCTCAAACGTGGGACACGTGGCGTTCGGACTAGTACCAGGTGTGCCCGGTAACCCAGCGCCGCCAGGTTGCCCTGGCTTACCTAAAATTAGACTTCCGTTGAACTTTATCCACATTGTAATTTGAACGCATTCCACTGTCTGCTTACCTGGATTACCTGGGCTACCACGCGGGCCTGGCGGACCAGGAATGCAGCAGTCTAAAATTTGGAAAAGGATCGCACTCTGTCGCCCGTCAGTGAAACTTAGTCTTACTTGGACATTGACCATCGTCGACGCCACCCAGCCCTTGGTCCGGCCCGACACCACCACCTCCATACTGCCTGGCGGTCCGATTAGCTCTGGGCTCACTGTCAGAGTACAATGACGATGTGCCCAAGGATACTTGCAAGTTAGCGTCTTCGATAGACATCTAAAAATTGGAAAAGGAAAAAGTTTGAAAGTCACGTTTGTATCGCCGTCTTCCTAGTTGACTTCAAAGTTTTCTCATAAATGTCCTTCAATGACGAGGCCAGCTAATTGTTTGATACAAATAAAGAATCTCACATCTTTCTGTCCCCCTAGTCAACGGAGAATACAATCTCAATTGAAATTTATTATTTTCCTAAGAAATGACTTTGAAAGATTTTTCTTTCGATTAGATATGTCTATAATGAGAGTGACCCCACAAAAGAGTCTCTTACATGGCAGAATTCCAGTTCGCTATCGACAAAGTCGCTAGTTTGTTGAACAATATTGTACATGACGGGCAGAGCGAGAGCCGCAGTCAACAAGGCCAGGACGCTGAAAGCGATTTGTACAAAAGCAACCACACGGTAAGCATCGTCCCTCGTCCACCACCCGCTGCCGTGTTTGGTCCTATCAAAAATTGTGTTCGGTTGGCTTATTTGACGTGACTCGGATTTGTGGCGGATCGGAGAGAGCAACGGACTGTTGCCTGGTTGACCCATTGCACGACAAGCCGGATGATTGCTGGGCGTTACGAAATATGGCCACGTCGTAACTGCGTCGTCGATTGGGTAAAATACGGTTGAACACCACTTCTTGAGTCAAATTCTTGACACGAGCGCAAAGGCGATAGAAATCGTCGCGATTCGGTCGGCAAGTGATCGAGTCTTGATTCGTTCGCCCTCCTCCCTCAACTGGCTCGTTCTCGTTTTTTGAAGCCGTAGCGCTTTGATGGAATCGCGAAGCCAAAAAATTTTCGAAAGGGCAAGATATTGATCGACGGCGTTTATGTAGATCTATCTGGTTGGACTCGGTGATAGGAGATTGGAGTCGTTGATTGCTTTGTTGGCCGTTCGATTCGCACTTCTTTTCTTGGTCGTCTAATGAAGTTTTGTCGCCTTGAGACGCAGCCTTAGTCTCGGACTCGTGAGCAGGCCTCGGCGTGTCGCTCGCTGTGGACACTGTCATTTGGTGACGTCGAAGTTTTAGAAAGACAACGAATTTGTATGAGTCGAACAAGAATTGAGTGATAGCGGTAAAAAGAGCAACTGGGCTACGGCACGCTGAGAAAGAGCGGAGAGAGGTACCGCTACGACGACACCAACGCGTAACACTGAACGCGACAGCCCCGATTCGTACCGCGTCTCTGCACGACGATGCCACCTAGAATGTTTACCATACTTGGCCAAAGAAGGTTGGCTGGCGCAGAACGTTCGCTTTCTTCTATTGCGACCTTGACGACCAAAGCGCAGCCTTTGGCGCGATTCAGCCATCTCCAAACTTCGAAACCTACGCTTGGCACCCTTTGAAAAAGAGTGTCCCTCGTTGCCTCCGGCTGGCCAATACGGCGACCATGTTCTTGTATTTGTATGCCAGATTAGTATACTAGTACGTTTTGGTTGGGGAAGTGAGGCGTCACCTTGACACTTTCCATTTGACCCATTTTGGCGTCAAGGGTCGTTACACTTGCGTTTTTATGAATACGGTGCACCTATTCATGCACTCATCCTCGCCGGAGTCGACGGGCAGAGCTGTCGCATGCTCGGATCGGGGCCGTCTATCTCTGCTGCGTATACGAAACAGATGCGATTCTGATAAGGACGCAAAGAGAAACCCGTCTTATTTTATTATGCCGCATTTAGGAAAACAGAAGGCAGGTTTGAAACGGTAGTGACAAGACAAATATTTAGCGAGTCATCTTAACACACTTAAATGCCGCGGAATATGCAGATTATTTTGAAGACACGTAGAGTATCAGAAACTTACAAGATTAACAAAAAGAAGCAATGTGTCTCCGTGTTGAGTATTTCGTGGGGCTCCAGCATTAAACAACTGATAATAAGAGCAAGTTGGCAGCTGAATCCATCAAAATAACTTTACCACTACCGTCAAAAAGGAAAAGATAGCAACACATAGAAAGAATATGGAATGATACAACAGTAAAATATTCACTCGAGACGCAAACGCTAGTCGCGTCCGTACCTCCTCTCTACTGTGCCTCGCCACACTGGCATTTCTTCGCCAACTACTGGAGCTTGAGTACTCGCCGAGTCGGGTGTGGCGTGCTTCCGATGATGAGAGCGATGATGTCCCTGACCAGTGGAATGTTCCGAAGTAGAGTCGCTAACAGGTGGCTTGTTTGGCAAATCGTGCAGCCTAGCATTGAACCCTTGCCCGAAGGAGAAGCCGCCGAATGGTTGAGACAGTACAGCTGCGTTTGTCCCGCCAACCTCAGATGGAGGCGGAGGAGCCACCCCAAACCCTTCTGGTCCAGGCGGGAGGATACCACCGCCGCCAGCACCGCCGATAGGAGGCAAAATACCGCCTCGAATGCCACCGCCGCCGCCTCCGCCATATCCACCACCACCACCTCCATACTGTCCGCCCCCGCCATAGCCTGGACTTGGCGATAGTGCTGGACCTGGGTAACCCTGATACGGAGCTGGGTTCTGACCGTATTTGTCCTGAACGACCACCTCGGTGTCTTGACAGACGCAAGAGCCAGGATTACCAGGTGGTCCAGCTTCGCCTGCTGGACCACCTGGTCCGAATGGACCAGGATCTCCTAAAATCACAAATTTTAATTTCTACTCTCTAAACTGTTTTGAGCTTTTATACCCGTGTCGCCAACCTCGCCCGGCCAGCCCTTTTCTCCGGGTGCGCCAGGCAGGCCATCGTCACCAGCTTGTCCAGGATGCCCTGGCAATCCCCACGGGCCGGGGTCACCGGCGTCTCCAGGAGGTCCAGGAACTAAAACACAAAATGGATGCTATCTATCTTAGCCTGCTTTGAAAAGAGGACTTACTTAGTTTAACTTCTGGCGTCAGACCTTTGTCACCAGCGGGCCCAGGTGCCCCTGGAGGACCAGGCGGACCTTGCGGGCCTAAAACAGCCAAAGTAACAAGCAGATAGAACATAACGTTATTCGCTCACAACTTACCTGGCGGACCCAAAGGACCAGCGGGCCCATCGTAACCTGGTCGGCCGTTTATTCCAGGGTCGCCGTTTCCACCTGGGAAACCAGGATGTCCTGGTGGGCCCCTAAAAAGCTCCCTGTGTCAACCACCGTACACCTATTATTGTGCCCATGGATCTCTACCTGGGTCCTTGCGGGCATGGGAGACAAGGCGGTGGCTCGAAGACTCTCTCGGGAATGCACGACGCATTGGGTGTGTTACCAGGTCGGCCAGCGGCGCCATTTGGACCATCACCTCCATTCAAACCAGGCATGCCTGGATCACCTGGTGGACCTCGAGCACCCGGTTTACAGCAGGCTGGAAACAGAAAAGTAAGACTTTGCATCTTCCCCCTGACACTTTGTCAGCTGTGATAGATGCTGGCATGCAATTATTATTTACCAGGACACTCTTGGAATGGAGTCCCAATAATTGCTGCTGCTCCGCCATAGCCTCCCCCTCCGTGCATATGATGTTCAGCACCGCCAAAGTCGCTTCCTTCAGTTCGTTTTGTGCGATTGACTAATCCAAACGAGCTTTGTCGTATGAGCATTTTCGTCAAAGCAATTTCCTCAGTGATGTCGCTGGTAGCACTCTGAAATTTTTGAGTTCAAAGTTATCATCCTCCGTGGGAATCTGTTCTGGCAGGTCTTTCTTCCGAAGCTAGACGGCCAGTCCCTGCTGTTGTAGAGCGGACTGCTGAGAAGACTTATTGTCCCTTGTTTCCCAGCTAATCTCTGCAAACTCCCCCTAATTTCCTAATACTTACGTCACAATAGGCCAAATCGATATGAGCATAGTTATTTATACTCTTGACATAATTGAAAAATGAAGGCACCGAAAGACAAAGTCCCAAGACGCAAATACAAGCAAATGTGATCGATGTAGAAATGACCACTTTGTAAGCTTCTTCGCGTCGATCGATTTCCTTCGCGAAATCGCTCGATTTCGTCATGGTATCGACGCGAACAATGACTAGATGGTCGATATACTTGAGCAGAAATATGGAAATATTTGGATGATAACAGTGTATCACAACTATATGGGAGAACTTGCTTACACACACCACATAACCAACTGCCAGTTGACGGTTCGAAAATGGACAAAATTCAGATAAGGAGTCACCAGTACTTCAAGGACAGGCGTGATCCCTTTCTACTCAAACGAATGAAATGTAGGCGAAGTGTAACGGAAAGGGATTCACGAGAGAACTTGGAGAATTTCACTTTCTTCCAACAATGTTACCCGGCTGACCTAGTCAACGAAGAATAGGGTCACCGTTTTGCGATGGAATATCCAACTGGAGTACACGAAAATTGCGTAGAAAGAGAAATGAGTAAATCAAGCCGTGCCTTGGCCTCGAAAGTGCAAAAGATTGATTTAGAACAAAACACGCGTTCTGTTTTTCCTTTCAAAATTGGGTTGGGAAAACGGAGAAATGACGAAATGGTCTGCAAACTTTGTCGTCATAACCAGATCGGACTAATGATAGCAACACTGTTGCTGTAGCGGGCAGTCAAGAATTCTATTGGAAACAAACAGAAAAAATCTTGTTTTCTTGTAATCCAGAAGAGGTTCTTATTTTTTGTTAAAAATCTGCAGGACAATGATAGTTTCGGATTTTCACACTTCCTGGCTCAAAAATGGAACGGTACAAAAAGTAGATTTTTTGTAGGCTTCGGTTTAATTTTGTTTTGTTTGGTTTTGACGGGTTTATCTGGCTTGGCTGGCACCTGACAGCTCAAGTCTTCAGTTGAGCTGCAGCTCCAATAGGCAGGTTTAGGGGCATAACCAGCAGGAGACTCCTGGCAGATACTTACAAGCACCCAATATCACCAACGAAAGCGGGTAAAATAATTGGCTATTCAAAAATGGGACTTAGCAGTCGTCTTATCAGCAAGCGCATGATCAATGATCACGGTGTCTCAGTGTCGTACAGGACGGTCCAAAATATTTGTAAACGCGAAAGGGAACGTGGGACAGTCCGTCGAAAGGAAGAACCAGGTTCAGGAAGACCCAGGAAATCATCGGATAGAATCGATCGCACCATCAAACGTTTGGCTTTGTCTGCCCGTAAGCAAACCCTGACTCAGTTATCGATTTCTGTGGAAGAATCAACGGGTGTTCGATTATCTGTCGACACGATCCGACGTCGCCTTCTCGAATATGATATCCGCAGCTGTATTTGCGCAAGGAAGCCGCTGATATCCAAGAAGAATCGCAGGAAAAGGAGAAATTGGGCGGCAAACCATTTGGACAAGGATACAAATTTTTGGAAAACGGTGATGTGGTCCGACGAAAGCCGATTCTGCTTGGTCTCCGACAAGCCACAACGATGCCTACGAATGCCCCACGAGCGTCTGAAGAAGGAATGCGTCCAAACAACTGTCAAATTCGGCGGTGGAGGTGTCATGGTGTGGGGCGTGTTCAGTTATAATGGCGTTGGCGAGCTGCACTGGGCCAAAGGACCAATCGATACTGAGCATTATTTAAGAATTTTGGGGAAATCCCTGGTGCCATCTATTCGCAAACTCCATCCAGATGGTCAATACATATTCCAGCAAGATAATGCACCCGTTCACGTGAGTAACAATGCCAATAAATGGTTCGAAAAGAAAAATTTGCAAGTTATGATCGATTGGCCACCCCAATCACCAGATATGAACCCGATTGAACATATTTGAGATTTTATTGGCAGAACCTTTTAGCACGAAACGTTTACCAGCGCAGAGTAGTTGTTTAAGCGTATCAAAGAGGTATGGGATAACTTGCCAATCGAGTTTTTGCAGCGTCTGGTTTTGAGCATGCCAAATGGAGTTCAAGAATTGAAGCGTAGCAGGGGTGGCGTGACGTCTTATTAGCTTGTGTGTATATTACGTTAAACAGAAATAAATTCTGAGTCGAACCATGAATTATTTGACTTCTATTCACAGGTAGTACGAGCTAGGCATTCCCAGGAATAGCGGCAACCCAAAAATCTCACGGGTGGGAAACGTTTTTTGCGACGTAGTGTATCTGCCCGCTTACTTCTATGCAAGTTGTCACAGTTTATTGTAAGCACCTCACGATTAGGCTGTGATGTTCCACCAGAAGCTCATTTTCTCTTTTCGACGCTATGGCCAGTCAGTCTCACAGATATTCAATTGTTAAAGACAGGTTTAGTCATCTGATAAATTTGCTGTGAATATTTACTTGTTTGCAGGATACAGCAGACTTTCGACGAGGGGCATTCCCAGAGAGGGGTCCTTGAACAGATCTGAGCTGAAGAACATTTTTTTAGGCTCTACTGATGTACAGACCCTAATTATAAAAAAGTAATGCCCAGGAAAAGGATGAAGCTAGACGACAATAAAAAGAAAAATATAAGGGCTCTGAACAAAACAAGCCCCGCGATATAAGTGTAGGGTGATGAAACAAGCCAGGATTCACGGTAGTTTTGATCCTGCTTGTGAACATTTCGAGTAGATTAAATATGTCCTCATTTCTTGCCTTTAATTCCAAGCATTCCGCTGAGGGTTTAGTACCAGGCTTCAAGTTATAATTTCCTTCAAAAGCAAAAGCCAAGGAGCTTAATCATAAGCACGGAATTTTGACTGCTTGTGTAAGACAAATTAATAAACACCGTCATACGTGTTGTCTGCTTTAGAATGGATTTTTGACGCTGACGTACTGACAGAGATTTCCTGCTTTGTGTGGTCAACAATTTTTTTCTGTTTCGAAACAGCACAAGACTGCAACCTCGAGTCAATCAGTCCTTTCTAAATTCGAACAGCAACATTTCTGTTGCACCCACGCGCTGGCTATATGTGAAGAGATATATAATTACCAGGCAGCGGCAAGCAGGACTGACAGCAGAAACTGCTAATATTGCAATCATCAGGGTCTTCGAGTGAGGTGTGTATTACAGCACAATTAGATAAAATTTCAAAGCGGACATTTCGAATCGCATAGCCTAAACTTGAGGCGCCTAAAAGACAAGCATGGGATACAAGGCTGTGTCAGATATACCTATGTCATGTTTCAAGCTGTCCATGATGTTGCACTACAAAAACCTGCAGCCCGAGAACGCTCTCGAAGTCCCAATCAGGGAAATTAAGGGAAATTTCGAATATTCAAGTCAAGTTATAAAGTTGAGTTCAGGTCTAAATGCGGCAAGTCGTTTACAAGAGGCTCACTCAATAGGTCCAAGACATCATCCGACCCTAGAATAACGTACGCGAGGACTGCAAGTACATAATTTTAATGGTCCAAGCTGTGGGTTTCTCAAGAAAGCAGGACTTGAAGCCGTCCTGTTCTCCACATTTACGCAGCTTATCAGTAGCTTGGTGTTTACCCACTCGGAAAGAAGTCAAGCATGTTTGGTCAAAGCATCTCCTACACACTTACGGGAGTATGGAAAGAAAGCTAAACTTCACCCGTTTTTTGCCTATGAATGGCAAGAAGTCAAATCTACTGTACAGAAGATGGAAGCTGTGAGGACCACTCACGCCGGTGTCGCGTCAAAAAGTGTCCGGATCGTAATGTGTCCGGCAGACGCATTACGACGGGGTCACCCCCCGTCGTAATAAGTGCGGGGTCATCGAAATGTGTCCGCTTGCTAAATTAGGGAAATCAAACGTGGGACACGCCAAAAGCCTCACAGAAAAGGCCGAATTATAAAAGAGCAAAGGCATAGCCAAACCTGGACTGAACCTGGAATGAGTACTCATTAATGACTTTATTTACTAATGAAATATCTGTACTGATAAGTTGTGCTACATCGCTTCGTTTGACGAGCTCGTCATTCAAAAGGCTTGTTATACATTTTAAAAACAAGAATGCTGTAACACCAGAACGCTGGAATAAGTTTTTTCTTTTTTGCACATTGTGGTAGAGCGCAGTATATGCTACAGCAAAGTGTGAACTAGTACTGATACTAATGAGTTATTCAGAAGCATATACTCGTATATCAATTAGTTCTGACCTGATTGCTGATTATTTATAAGTGTGATCTTTATCAAACACAGGGATGAATTTGGAAACCCGAGACAAGCTACAGTAACTACATCGTAGTGGCATAACTAGATAGACGTAACCATTAAAAAGCTTGGAAAAGGCAAATCGTGTTGTCATGGAGGAGAAACAATGTCTATTTTGGTCGGACACATTATGATAACTCCAGACACATTTCGACATCGTAATGTGTCCGCCCCGACACATTACGATGGCGGACACATTACGTCAAGAAAGCAGGACTTCAAGCCGTCCTGATTCTCCACATTTACGCAGCTTATCAGTAGCTTGGTGTTTACCTACTCGAAAAGAACCCCGTTTTTCGCATGAATGGCAAGGAGTCAAATCTCCCGTACATAAGATAGCAGCTGTGAGGACCACCCACGTCGGCAGCTTTCCTCTCCGTGATTAGTCGTAAGAGCACATCCACATCAGGGCATCCTGGGGTGAGGCCTGCCAATGTTCGACAGGCAAGATTCTCCTCAAAGCGTCCATCTATCCACCTGGCAGCCCTCGATAACTAACCATCGGACCTAGCAAGCGCGGATTTGTGTTCACAAACCGCCCTCCATCGCCAGGGACTGAACCAGGAACGAACCTAACCGCTCAGGCTACCAAGCAATATGGGACCAAACGCCAAGACTCTGCACCAGGCCCACAACATTCATGCAACTGACGCAGGTGCAGCTATGTACTACTGCGTGGTATATATCAGAGTGTGCCTCTGTGGTGGCGCGAATATACGATCTTTTCGAACCTGCTATTGACTATAAGTTCAATTAAGTCAAGTAGACTAACAGCACTGTCAGAGCCTGATTCAATTCAGCACTCGAGTCTACTGTGCGCCCAGAAATCTGTAAAGAACACCGCACGAACACCGCTGCTGAAATTATGACACACTATTCGTCTAGACCTGCAACAAGGCATGGACAGTTTTGACAGTTTTCCTGTACTCCGGCGCCTGTACGCGGTCGTAGTGCAACAGGCTGAACGGCCGCACATTGGAGAAGGTACCGCGGGGAGCGAACGGACTCAATAATACTTTCAGGCAGGCCACCTGCTTGCAGGTGCCTGAGACATCAAGCCTACGGACTTCAGCCTCGCCTGGAGGAGCGTATCGAGCGGCCAACGAAGGCAAGCCAATACACTGCTGCTCCGTGTACAGGATGAGACGGTCAGTCAAGGCAACGGAATACACAATCTTCCCCACCGGCCAAACACGCTTATTACAGTAGTGAAATCATCTGTTCATTTGACTTAACAAGACCAGGTCTCACAGCTCTTATACATTTGATGATGTCACTCGCCATGATGACATTTAATTTTTTCATACATAGCGTCACAGTAACGTTTTGATGCTGCTTCGTTTCTTTTTTGTCTGATATCGACCAATAGGAGCATGTTTAAGGTTAAAAAGGAAGTTTGAAGGAGCTTGTTTAGAAAGCATTATTTGAAACTAAGACCTTTGATATCGTACTACTGTAAATGAGAAGAAAGCCAGACTAGCAAACATTCCCAAGTCGAGACAGAAGCACATTCCATTTAAAAGCATGAAGTTTAGCTTTCTTTCCATACTCCCGTAAGTGTGTAGGAGATGCTTTGACCAAACATGCTTGACACAGGTCGCTTGGTCTTCATAAGAAGGGCCATATTCTTCTTGAAACTCTGAGCCTTTGTGTTTGGTCGATGGTGCAGCTAACAGACTGTAAGGCTCGCGACACAATTTATAAGCGATGAACCCACTAAAAACTCATCATTTAGTTGACATCCGTTCATCCTGTCTTGTGACAAGATACGCGTGAGAGTGCCCTCTGGGCAGATTGAATGTCAAAGATTTTAGCTTGGCTGTTTTTGAACCCTGTTCAAAGGAAGGATCACCGATCCCCGATGGTTGGCTGCATGTGTATGCAGCGCTCATTTTACCCGTAGACCCGACAAGTTTAGCAGGAATTCCCTCTCACGATGAACAACTCAACTCTAGCTGCCCTGGAAGAACATATTTCTGTGGCCATAGATTCCCTTTCATCGGCCATTTGCATAGCTGGTCTTATCGGCTATTTTATTTACATTCGAATAATTCTAAGTAACAGATCGATATTCAACAATTCATTCCATGTGTTCACAGTCTCATTGGCTCTGCCTGATTGCATAATCACACTGATCATTCTAGCCCATTCCTCGGCCTCGCTCTCTGGTAGCGGGGTGGACGTTTCAATTACGCCGCCAGAATTAATCGAAGCAGTCGAATTTGTGTTCAGTTATTGCTGGTTCCTAATCTTAGCTCACACGGCTCTAATCGCAGCAACCAGGCTCGTGGCTATGAGCAAACCTGTATCGTCTGTCAACCTGTTGTCCAAAACAGCTATGGCACTTGTTCTTCTATTGTGTTACATGGTATCACTAATTGTTCCCATCTGGTCATTCTCTTGCCCTTGTCCCTACTATCCGTACAGTTTCGCATCGACCATCGCTGAGTGTCACTCGATGTCATCTTGTATGGAATTGGTTGCTTGGGCTGATTTCGTTCTGTCAACCGGTCAGTCAGTCTTTGTCATAATTTGTAATGCCATCATTCTGCGCCACATTTACAAGGCTGGTAGGAAGGTACATCAGCAAGGCAATTTGGTGAATGTTGTGCAAATTCAACGCGAACGTTCCGTCATGGTCCAATTTTCAGCCTTGGCTTTTGTGCTAACTTTCGACTGCCTCGCGTATTGGATAAGCCTGACGATGGTCAAGAATGGCCAGTGCTCGAAAACGATCGGTGAAGAAGTTATAAAGATTGCAAGCGTTTTTGTGTGCACCTTAAATCCATTCCTGTATATGGCTTTTAGTTACGAAGTAAGAAGCAGGTTGCCATTTACAGGGGATGCGTGAACATACTTTAAATTGAGTTATCAGATCGCGAATGTTCAGTGCTACATTAGAGTCTTTATTAAACCTGAAAGATGCACTTTCAGCAGCTTTTTAAACGCATGCATATTGTGAGTAGACACACGATTGTGGATGGCTCCTTGTGAGCTGAGCAGTTACTCTTAATGGTTGACACTCAGGGCTTGTCGAGGTATGCCTACGCAGGATGCGATACGGATGCCGCAATTTTAGTATAAAATCAGTCACACACGATTGGTTGTGACCTTGTACTGAAAAACATCACCTGTCAATGAACGTGGTTAAAATTTTTTACGACATTTTGGATTTTGGTTGAAATTTCGTACACGTTTGGACAAACTCCTGACCATGGGATTTTGCATGACCCAGGAAGACGTACAGTACACACACTTGTAAAATACCCGAATCGACCCGAGACCTGATATTCAAAACCCCACCCGACCCGACCATTTTCTGATCCAGATATTTATTTCAGATATTTATCAGATATTTACTTCTCATGCTGAAGATAAATCTTCTTTACTTCCATCTTAATTCAGGCTTTTTTATCTAAATAACGAGCAAAAAATCGGCTAAAACTAACGGCTTTGACTGATCGCACTCTTTCGCACCCCTCTGCCAACGGTTGCATTTGTGAGCTCAGCCTCTGGTTATACATATGTACAATAACCATGTTGTTATTTCGTGTATTGTAAATCATAAAGCTCGAAATTTGTGAATGATCAACTCCGTAGCTATCACAATAATAAATATGCAAGGGCCCACCACATTGATGGTATTCCTAGCAACCATGTTCATCCTTCCCATAGTCCGTTTAATGTCTGATATTAAAAACCGGCAAGTCGAATTTTAAAAAACTGATGGGCAGATGCAGTTTTGTGGTTTCCACCATGACCAGCATTTGGCCGCTCCTCCTCCACCGGCTTGAAAACGATGGGTAAGCAAATGCCACAGCACCAGTCAGCATTGACCACCCTCGTCTTCTGAAGGGACTGCTGCCACCAACCCATCGCGTCTGGAAGGAATTGCCGCCATCTGTTTCCCAACAATTTTTGGTTCTGAAAATTTTTGTTCAATTCGGTTATCGTCAGACCCAAACCTTGGGCTTTTGCCAGATTTCCGGATCATAGTTTGACATTAAAGTTTTATCACCAGTACGGACGCCAGTGACCCTTTTTGAATTTCCATGAATAAACTTGCACCAGTGGATCCGGGCCCGTTTTTTGCTAGTCACTTGTCAAGAAATTCGTGATCCACCTGGATGCTACTTTCGTCACCCACAAGTGATCATGGAAAATTCTTGCCACTGATGCCACTCAAACACGTAAAGTCTCCTCTAATTCGTGACATGTAATGTTTCTTCCTTCTTTAATCTGTTCCCTGGCGTTTTTATGTTCACTTCCCGCTGTTCCCCTCGATATTTTCAGGGGTCGCTGAGTTACAAGACTGTGTTACAAAACAGGTCGTCTTCGAATGAAGTTCGCACCCGCTCAAAGTCATGGAACCAGTTGCTGACACTGGCCATTGATGGGGCAATGTTGTAAAAGTTTTTACCAAACTTTCATCACATTCATCAAACTTAAGGCCCCGTTTCAAATCACAAAAGATCATGACACGAAAACTGTCTTGTGTAAGCTCCAATGCTGAATCAAGAAAAACCAAGACGGCTTTGTTTGTCGAGCTTCCCCTTTCAAACTGCTCGCTTCTAAATCAATTCTGTTCCTGATAAGCACTAGTGGAAAGTTCCTCTTTATAGGTACCGTACTTATAAAAGTTTGTTTCCAAAATCGTGGTCGTTCAAGCTGTCTAAAAACATATGGAGTGGCCTCGGTATTCTCTTCTGACTTCCCAGAGCAAGGTATACTACAAAGCAGTGGTCTTACATACCTATTCCTCTTTCATTTACCCCAGTTCAGTAGCATTGGGAAAGGATTGTGTGCTTAGAGCCCATTGCCAGAGCTATTCGGCAAAAGGATTAAATATGAAGTGTCCTTGCATCTTTGACATTAGGCAAAATAAGGATATGCTGGTTATGAAAGCTTGCGTCAGTGATGAAAGGTAGGATGACAAATACTTACAATAGCGTGCTGATTTCATGCTTATCGTTTGTGGGCTACTAATCGTAAGTCAAGGTCGCCATGCAAGCTTTCAAGAACATGCCATTACCCTCACATTCTCCTTTAAATTCTGCTAGGTCTGATCAAAGTGAGAAGGGGATTGCGTCTAAGTCTTGAAAAACAGATGTCGCAAAACTCATGATCGAACAGATGCACAACTATGTACGACCCGTACTAATATCGATTGTGTCTAGCGATCTACCGGTCTAGGTATCTACCGCTACCTTATCCACGGCTAACCAAAATATTGCGACCCCGCACAAGGCCGGTCTGAAACGATGCTTTGTACTTTGGAGAAGCAGAACAATGCTCGAATTACTAATATACGTAGATTCACGACAGGTAAACCTCGCTAAAACGAAGACAGCCAGCTAACACTATTTTCTTTTAAAAAAGTCCAACATGAGCTGGGCAGTGTGTGAGCCAATTTCAAGTTGAGCTTCAATTCAATATAGAAACAGCAAGTACTCGTATCAATAAGGAGTGATCTGTTTTTTGTTTTTTTCGACAAATACACATAACAAGCGTTTTCGAATTTATCAAATCTTCGAAAATTTGGCCTTTTTGAGTTTAATAAAGCCGTCGATAATCTTTTTGCGGCGCCTTGCCTGATCGACTGCTAGATGACTTGGATCCCCAACAGCAATTACAATTCCCACGGTGATGGCCGACCATCGAACAACTATAATTATATTTTCAAAAATTAAAACAGTCCTATCTGTCCCCCAAATCGTATTCTCTTTAGGCCTATCAAAATTTTAGGTTCCTGACCCGTGCACAAGTGAGCCCCACTTTGTGCAGCAACTAACAAATTGAAATTTGATAATCTTGACGCCTCAATAAATAAATTTATTTGTATTCTAGTCATACCTCCGTCAAGTAGGTAGGTCCACCTGAACCTCAAGTAATTCTCAATTCTTGCATCGGTCGATCCTTATCCACTAAAATTCCAAATTTTGAAAAATTTTTATATTTTCTAACAATAATGTCCCAATCGTTCATTCCAGCAAGGCCCTTTAACCGCAACTGGCCTATTGTATGAGCCCGAACCTTTGTTTAGCGAATACCTAAAATTGAAAGCCTTGTTAGCACTCGTTCTCAAGGGATATTGGGCAACTTTCCGAGATTTCTTCTGCTCCTTTGCGACCCATACTGTACCTATGCAGTACGACAAAAAGGCGAAGGAACCGACAGACTCACCTATGGGAACACAATGTTTCTTCAGAATTCATAACACATCAAATCAAGCCGTGCACCGGTAGATAGCTGGACAGAACGCTAATATCAGGAGAGATGATCTACAGTACTCCCGCGACTTTCATTCAACATGCTTGAGTGGATAGACAAAAGAGAAAATTCGATAATTTCGCAAGACCTCCGCAGGGGATAGAATATTGACATATACAATTGACATATGACACCTGCCACTTGAAAAATAAACTTCACTCTCGGAGTAAACAAATTATTTCTTCTATGGCATCAGAAATTATTACCTTATCACCATGGACACGCAGTGCGATGCACAAAAGGCATATTCGACTGCCCCTTTCACACAGTCCTTTACTTTGCGCTATTTGAAAATGAAGTACAGTAAGTCGATTGCTTAAACAATATCTCTTACAGAACACTTCAGTCCAGACAAATTTAGTAAGCCTCAGTCCGCGGCGCCGAAAATGGAAAACACGACCTTTCTCTGCGACATTTCAAACTTTATTGCAGAAGAAACTGTCACACTGGAAATTTTCGTCTATGGCATATTACCATACTTATATTTTTTTGTTGGTATGACCGGCCATACATTATTGTTGCTAAGCTTTTATCGACAAGCCAAAAAAGAACGAGCGTACATTTATCAAGCCTATCTAACTGTCAGCAAACTTGTCGAAATATTTTCCATGACTTTCTTCATTGTTTCAGCTCAAATCGATGGTTTTAACAGCGAAGGTTATCTCTGGTACATGAAAAGCTATTTTTTGCAGTTCGTCGCCGCCCACATTGCACCTCCTCTGGCGGCCATATTCATCATGAACTCTTTGCTTCTCGCAGTGGCCATGTCAGCCGATCGACTGTTCGCTGTGTGGAAACCCACAACTTACAAAATGATAAATTTAAAGTGGCATCATCGATTAGCCGCTATCGTGTGCCTCATTCTATCAGTTATTTTCAATATTGTAGACGCATGGCTCTTCGAAGTTTCACCTGGATCCATAATGGAAAATGAGACAACCAATGCCGTTGATGTTTTTCCTGTCGTTTTCGCAGAAACAGGCTTTCTCTACACAAGTTTTGGTCAAATCTACGCTTATTCGCGTGAATTTGCCCGTCTGTTTGGCGTGAGTGCACTAATTGTGCAGAACATTCTTCTGGTGATCGCTTTGCGTCGACGCACAAAAAAATTGGCCCAAATGATAGGAGATGATCAGCGAAAAGCGTACATTGCAGCCGACAGGGCGTTCTTGCTTCTGGCCATATGTCAGTCGTGTCTCGTCTTAGTCTCCCATGTGCCCTACACCTTTTTCAATGCCGCCGAATTAGCTGTGCCAGATTGGCTAATATGTCATGGATACCTGTATGGGACGCTGGTTGATCTGAGCATTCAAGTGACCGATATTATTGACGTCTTTATTCTGGTTGCCGTTAATAAGAACACCAGAAAGTCTCTGCTTGATGTGCTGCCTCTGCGTCGCGCAATTGAGCATTTTAAATCAAAGATTGCGATGCAGGCATCGGTCACAGGACAACAGCAATTATTTACAAAACGCCCTGAACAGGCCGAGTTGCAAGCTAGATCCAACTAGTGCGCATATGATGACGTTAAACGATAAAAATGATATTTTGCTTTAAAAATGTCCTAACCTCTATGAGTATATGAGCTGGCATGGATGACATATTGCTGCGCCCTATGGAAATAAGTTGACTATAAAATCTAACTAACTGCAAATGTTAGCAGTCAAAAGATGTTCTCTGGGTTACTGGACATGCACTGTTTCAAATATCAGCACTTAGTATTTATCTATTTTGGGAATCGCCCTACGTAGATCTTAATGACTCTTTGCAAAGGGTTTCTTGTCCTCACAAATTCTGATAGTTTATGATAACTATTGATGTCGGTCAGTTACAGTAGTTTCCTTGAATAGTCTGTTCTAGGTTGCCATGGTTTCGTTTTGCATGGCTGAAATCGATTGTTATAAACGCTTGACGCAGGTCTGAAAGGATATCTTGAAATAAACATGTACCTTGTTCTTGATCACGCTTGAAAAGTTTCTCCAGTCAAAAGTGGTCAAAAGTGGTCGACCCTTAGAATTAACCTTTACGTGATAATTTTTAGCACGCCTTGAAGATTTCTGCTTAGATGACTAGAAGTTTTTTCTTATATTTTGCATATTAAAAATTACTTGTTAAGCGCGTCTAGCAGACCCCATTTTAAAATTAATTGTTTAGCGCGTCTAGAAGACCCAATTTCGAAAGTACTTTTTGAATTTGATGATCTCTACAGTAAATAGTGAGCTGCTGAATCATGTGACCACTGTACTGTACTGACTTTGTGATAAAGCTGTGTTGGAGTGCTCGCCCACGCCTGCGTCTATTTGAGTGTTGCTGCCTACTTCTGGTCGTGCGTGTGCGCGCTTTGTTGGAGAGACCGTTAGTAGACTGTCATCGAGAGCAGTCGCGTACGTGCATTACGGTATTATTCGTGTGGTCATTAATCGAATATGGCCCATCGGGGTTTGTACATTCAGTGATTTTGCTCCAAGGCTCCAAGTCCCCGTACTGTAAGCTGAATCCATTGAGAACCCGAAGACAAGTTGTTAACCGGGCAAACATCACAGCTATCGTCACAACTGCTTATTAGACGTTAGTCAAGAAACAGAAAGAGAAAGCATCCACGTCAGAGTCTGGTCATCACTTTTATTTTTGGAGGTCATTTTTTTCGTGCCCATTGGCTCGATCTTGCAACTCGGCCTGTTCAGGGCGTTTTGTAAATAACTGCTGTTGTCCTGCGACCGATGACTGCCGGCCAATCTTCGATTTTAAATGCGCAATAAAACGACGCAGAGGCAGCACATCGAGCAGAGCCTTTCTAGTGTTCTTATTAATGGCAATCAGAATAAAGACGTCGGTGATATCAGCCGTTTGAATACTCAAATCAACGAGAACCCCATAGAGGTTTCCGTGACAAATCATCCAATCTGGAACAGCGAAGTTAGCTGCGTTGAAAATAGCGTAGGGCACATGGGACAATAAGACGAGACACGACTGACATATGGCTAAAAGCAAGAACGCCCTGTCGGCTAAAATGTATGTTTTTAGCTGCTCATCTCCTATCATTTGGGCCAACTTTTTTGTGCGTCGACGCAAAGCGATTACCAGAAAAATGTTCAGCGCAATGAGTGCACTCACGCCAAACAGGCGGGCGCATTCACGCAAATACCCGCAGATTTGACCAAAACTTGCGTAGAGAGAGCCAGTTTCTGCGAAAACGATAACAAAACCTTCCCCATTTGTTGTTTGATTTGTGACGTTTTCAATGACGGATCCTGGTAAAACTTCGAACAGCCATGAGTCTACGATGTTGAAAAAAACTGAAAAAATAAAGCACACGGTGGCAGCTGATCGGTGATGCCACTTTAAGTTTATCATTTTGTAAGTTGTGGGTTTCCAAACAGCGAACAGTCGATCGGCTGACATGGCCACTGCGAGAAGCAAAGAGTTCATGATGAATATGGCCGCCAGAGGAGGCGCAATGTGGGCGGTGATAAACTGCATGAAATAGCTTTTCATGTACCAAAGATAACCTTCGCTGCCAAAACCATCGAGTTGAAATGAAATTATGTAGAAGGTCATCGCAAAAATTTCGACAAGTTTGCTTACAGTTAAATAAATTTGATAAATGTACGCTCTTTCTTTTTTGGCTTGTTGGTAAAAGCTAAGCAATAAAATTGAATGGCCGGTCATACCAACGAAAAAATACAAATATGGTAATGTATGATGGATGAAAACTTCGAGAATGGCGGTTGCTTCCGCAATAATGTCTGGAACGTCGCAGAGATAGCTTGTATTCTCCATTTTGGGCGCAGCGAGATGAGGTTGTACTAAACCAGTTCTGGCTGAGATAAACCTGATGTACGACTTATCAGGACATATCTGGCCTTACTGTATCTTCGTTTTAAAAGAGCCTAATTATATAGATGAAAAATATGATGTAAAAATGCGTGTCCATGGTGATCATGATGGATTCCTAATCTTGAGAAAAAGTAATTGGCTCACTCCGAAAATGAGGTCTTTTTTCACAGTCGGCAGGTGTTTCTTGCTAATCGTATTCCTATTGCATTGCCTGAGGAGATTCTTCGAAAATTATCTGACTGGTTATCTTGTTTTTTCGACCAAAGCGTGTTCAACGAACGCCGTGTAGACCAACTCACCTGGTAGGAGTACTGTACATACGAACAGTGTGGTCATGAGTTTGGCGACATTCGTTTTTTCATATTTTATAATGCCTCTCTTTTCGATTAACAAAAATTTTAGAAGGAATATCATCGTGCATCATGTGATCAGGTCTGAAACTACAGTAGTCAGAACTAACGACAGTCCATCATCAGATTTACCAAGTGACCGATGTTTTTTGAAAGCTTGCACGACGGCCCGCGCCGCGACTCGTTAGCTTATCAAGCACACATTGCAGTGGCTATTTGCTATCTGTACTTTTGTGAGAGAAATTAAAGCAGGCTTTCACAGCCAACGTGAATCTATATTTTGCCCGATGTCAACGATGTAGGTACACTTCATATCAGCAATTATGCCCAGTTGCTCCAGAGATTCGGTGTATCAATAAGCTCAAAATCCCTCACTAATGTTATAAACTGGTCGGTGAGAAGAAACACAATGTAAATGTGATCGTTGCTTTTGCTGACAAAATAGTTGTGGGCATGATTGCGCAGTGGAAACAAGAAATTTTAATTTCATCAGAGCAGCATCGACCAGCCCATAGGTGTCTGAGTAATCACGCTTGCTTCAAACGCCATGCAGGTTTGCAGCAAAGCGTACGGCTTGGAAAATCAACATACCCATAGCTTGACTCTGTACGGAGGGAGTTCAAAAAGTTCGTAGCCTGAGTACCTTCCGCATGAGCTGCAGCAGTGAAATTTGTACTTTACACTGCCGCACATCCCACTAGAATCCCTACAAAAAATCACGCTGATTCATCCATGCGTTCTTGAGATATGGTAATCTATTCGGAATTGGGTCAGAGAAATTACAAATTTGACAAATGTTGCGCATCAGTCTGTCATCAAGTTTTCAACAAAAGAAGGCTTAGAGCCGACAGAAATTAGTGATCGATTGTCTTAGTGTACGGCAATAATGCACCTAAATTGCCGTCAGTGAAAAAGTGGTCTGCTTTGCTCAAACATGGGGGAGAATCGAATGAAGATGACCCAAGATCTGAACAACCAACCGAGGCGACACCGGCCAGCAAATGCGATGTTGAGGCAAAGATTGGGAAAAGAAGACCTTCGAACAGACGTTGTCTAGATAGCGGAGGAAACGGCATTTCAGTGAATTTTAGTGAATGATTATATGCCAGCCAAGACCACAATCACTGGGCAATATTTTGCTGATATTATCCGCCGATTGCTTGAAGCGATCAAATCGAAACGGCGCGGGATGATGAATGGGAAGGTGCTGCTGCTGATTGACGACGAGCCAGTTCACAAAGCACACGTTGCTCAGGCTGCCATCGATGAATGGGAATTCAAACAAACTGATCATGCACCATACAGTCCAGACATGGCACCCAGCGATTGCTACCACATCGGAAAATCCAAAAAAAGTTTGAGGGCACAGATTTTCGAGTGAGGAGGAAGTGAAACCAGCGACTGAAGCGTTCTTTGAGGGGTGTGAGTAATATTTTTTTACGGGTATGCACGCGGTGCACCAAAGTTTAAACAAGCGCATTGGTCTCAGGGGATGTATGTCGAAAATAAATAAGCATTACCTTGAACAATTTCAATTAAAATGTGGTCAGGCTACGAACTTTTTGAACTCCCCTCGTATATTTCAGAGATTTAAGGTGCATCAGCAGCCTCGGAGGCAGCAATACTGTATAGAGTCGAGGCACGAAAATCAAGTCACATTATCAATTTGCTCGTTGCTCGGACACGCACGTGGCAGGTTGGAGAGGAGGATCATTGAGGAGCTAACTTTACACATGCGAGGTATAGGCATGCGAACAACGAACTCATGTGAATGGTGACCGCCAGCAAAAGGCATCTTCTACCGCCTTGAGTGCGATGATTATACTGCGATCGATGAGAAATCTAGCGGCATTGTGACACTGACGCTTCACGAGCATTCAATCTGGATGGCAGCAATGTGCAATCAGTGAACTGGTTTTGCCTCTGCCAAGTCAGGGCCACCCTGTTTGTGAGAGCGAGTTCGAGGTGTCTATTTTTGGTTGCAGGTATCGGTAGAAGACCGGTCTTGAGCTGCTTCTGAACTGTTTCGTGAGCATTTGGGCTCAGGTCCGTCAAACCCCCTTTGACGGCAGACACATGCGGCACTTGTAATGCGTTGCCAAATAAACTCAGCACAAGGTCCCGCGAACTGTGCGTTCTCATTCGTGTGGCATGAGCCATCCTCTTGTCAGCCCTAGTCTGGTCCAGGCCGAGCCCTGGACTTTAGTGTTCTCCTCGAAATTGGGATCTGGCATGCTATTACAATCTGAAACCCTAAACTCACGAATACGTCATAGAACAGCAATGTCGCAAACACAAGGATAAAATTGGTGCAACAATAAAGCAGGGTCTAGAGAAGGTCATTCCGGAGAAAACATTATTCCAAATGGGTGCGGGTCGAGTTTTCAGGAAAGCATCTTTCGTGCATCGAGTGGCAGGTGCCAGGTACTTAATCGTATTCAGATAAAAACCCTTCGGAAGATATTTCGAAATTATTATTGATCTTCTTAGCCCGACTTAACTTCGCTTCAATTATTATTTCTAGACAGAAAACAAGTCCCCTTAGCTCCATTTTCAAAACGATGAGTCGAATTTCGTCTCGCGCACCGAAAATGGAGAGCGCGAGTACTGTGTGCGACAATTCAGGCTCTCTTGCTGCAGCAGCTGCCATTATCGAAGTATTCGTCCATCGAACTCTACCATTTTTCTATTTTTCCGTTGGTATGATCGGCCATTCAATTTTACTGCTAAGCTTTTACCGACAAGCCAAAAAAGAAAGAGCGTACATTTATCAAGTGTATTTAACTGTCAGCAAACTTTTCGAAATTCCAGCAATGGCTTTCTACATGATTTCACTTCAACTCGATGGTTTCGAAAGCGAAGGTTATCTCTGGTACATGAAAAACTATGTCTTGCAGCTCATCGCCGCCCACATTGCGCCTTCTCTGGCGGCCATATTAATCATGAACTCTTTGCTTCTCGCATTAGCAATGTCAGCCGATCGACTGTTCGCTGTTTGGAAACCCGCGACTTACAAAATGATAAACCCAAAGTGGCATCATCGATCGGCCGCCATCGTGCGCTTCATGGTGTCAATAACTTTTAACATTGTAGACGCATGGCTGTTCGAAGTTTTGCCCGCATCAAGTATGGAAAACATCACAAGTCAGACAACCAATGGCGATGAAGTTTTTCCTGTCGTTTTCGCAGAAACAGGCTTTCTCTTTACGAGTTTTGGTCAAATCTACGCGTATTCGCGTGAATTTGCCCGTCTGCTTGGCGTAAGTGCGCTTATTGTGCTGAACATTCTTCTGGTAATCGTTTTGCGCCGACGCACGAAAAAGTTGGCCCAAATGATAGGAGATGAGCAGCGGAGAGCGTACATTGCAGCCGACAGGGCGTTCCTGCTTTTGGTCATATGCCAGTCGTGCTTGCTATTTTTCTCCGAAATACCCTACACAATTTTTAATTTTACCGTTTTGGCTTCGCCTGGCTGGCAGCTTTGTCATGCAGATCTGATTTTTTTCTGTGGGGCGCTGGTTGATTTGAGTGTTCAATCGGCTGACATCATAGACTTTTTCATTCTAATTGCTGTCAACAAAAACATACGAAAGGCTTTGCTGGACATTATGCCTCTACATCGCTTTATCGCGCATATTAAATCGAAGATTGCAAGGCAGCCGTCCGTCACAAGACAACAGCAATTATTAACAAAACGCCCTGATCAGGCGTACCAGCAAGATCGAGCCAATGGGCAGATAGCTCAGGTCGACCCAAAAAGAATTATGGATTCGTCGGAATGTGATAATGAGGGCAGTCAAAAAATTACGAAATTGTAAGGCTCCCTGATGACAAATAATTTGTCGAAATCGGTTTCATTAAAATTATTGCTCTCACGATCAAGCAAGACCAGTCGAGTAATTACTTTACTCCCTAGCTGTGTTTTGAAAAGAGCTGCGAAAGCCTTTGGTACATCCTGTAGAACAGGGTTGCATACACACACACACACAGTAAATCGTGCAACTAATCGATTTACGAGTAGGTGCTCGGTTTCAAATTCCGCGCTCCAAAAGCTGAGGCCAGTCAGTTCAATGCAGCAGTCGATCCATTATGATCAGACCCATGCAAAATCATCCAGTGGCGCTTGGTCCATGGCGGTGCCGGCGCGTTCGCAGGATTCACTTGTCGCTTGGTGCATTGACAAAATTTGCATAATTAAAATTTTTTAATTCAGCGGCACACAAGACAACGCGCTTAAAATTTTTAGGTCATTCCCTGCGTAAACCCTATAATGTATATTCTCAAAGTGAAACGATGTGCATCCGAACTCAAACCCAGGCTTGAAAAAAAAAGGTTGAGGTATGTAACTACGAACCTAGAAACCTTTGTCTAAGGTTTATAGGGTCTTAGGGGCTCGGAACACCAAAGCAGGACCCTCCCATGGACATACGAGTACGGATACGTGCTTGCTACTCCACAGACAAAAGTGTCAGAAACCTTATGTCAACTTCTTTTCCGCCGTTTGGCCACCTGAGCACTAGTTTCTGCTATATCTTTAAGGCTTAGCTCGATATACCAGAGAGCTCGATTTAATAATTAAAACACCTCCCGAGGCCGAAAATGAATGCAATTACGAATCTATCACCTGCCTTTTGACACATACGCCGTACGTACGCCTACACTAGTTTTGTGAAACAGTCGGGTATGCTGTCCGTCTATCAGCACGCGCGGTAGTTGCCTGTTTAGCCCAGCCACACAGACGCACAATGTTGAGCGGACAACTTTGCTCGTCCACAACTAGACAACAAATCAAAAGTGCACATATTTTTGGGAGGGGCCTATTTTCGGCTTGCCCAATTATCATGCGAAATTTCCCTCGAAACTTCTTTGCCGTTCTCGAGATCCAAAATGCGCCTTTTTCTGTTCCAGAGACGACGACGATGTACAGAAGACAAGTGCACAGCAATAACACTGAAGCTAAACATAAAAAGTTTAGTTTTTCTGAAAGGTATCTCATCAAGGGTTATTCTTTTGAGTGTTCGATCGTGAGATTCGAGCTTGTTAATTTTTTGTGCTCGAAAAACTGAATTTTTACACATAAATAGCACCAGCATGCGAAATATTTTTGTTAGCCGTAGTTTCCCTTCGTTAAATTACCTGGCCGAGACGACAAGACGAGTGTTCTGTTCGATTTCTAAGTCTGAAATTTCCAAAATCCTGTCTCCGATCTATGTTCTCTGTGACGAAGAATATTTGTTGCGGCAATCAAAGCCGTTTGCTACCAAAAAATACTCGAAAATACTTGCATTTTTGAAGTGCAATTCAAAAAAGTTGTACCAGGGTCAGCCAATGCTGGATATGCACCTAGAAACAGTTCTTTGGTGGTTGATCGTGAATGGTTCTTTGTAGACCCTAGGACCGCGTGAACTTCCTTCAGTTTGATCATCCAACTCGAGTACTATACGTGTGTGAAAAAGTGGTAGTATTTCTAAAAAGATCTGTTAACAGACAGCTACACCGGGGTCGCGCCTAGCGGGCTAAGCGGGCTAACTCACGCTGGGTACGCACTTACACGGGAGGGTTCGACTCCCGCCTCGGTACAAAATGATTGTCAATTATGTGTTCCTTGGCGCCTAATTGCGGTGCATAGAGCTTGGCTATGGACAAAATATGACATAACATGATGATAAAAAGGTTAGCCTAGCAACTGTATTCTTACCAAATGCTAGGCGAAGACTAGGTTGGCTGGGTTGGTTGGCGGCATTTGCGCATAAAGTTGTACCCAAACAGCTGCACTGTAGCAAAAAGTGTCCCGGGGTGTCCCATTCCTCAGTACTTCATTCAGGCATCAGCAGAGATGGCAACACAAAGGCCGACAGTCATTAGTTCTATTGCAGAAGGCTGTACGCCTAAAGCTCAGAGCATCCTTGCTCCACAGAAGCTGAATTTCTTGTTCTAATTTCACTGGGTCGGTGCTACACATACCCTTCAGCAACAAATGCACTCACTGCAATAAGTCCTCATTATTTCCTGACTATGGCTCAAGGTAACAGAAGGGAATCGTATTGCTTCCATCTATATTTCGAATAAGTAGGTATATTCACCTGGGTACGAGCCTTTGGTGTGACTAAAATAGAAAGAATAAAACACATGGAGTCGACCCTTTTACTTTACAACCTCACCAAGTACTGTACATACATCACAGAGGCACGCATTATGAGTAAGTGTGAGTGAGTGCGATAGTGAGCCACGCCCTGAACGCAACCCAAACCTAGATATACTGTAGCACGTCTAGAAAGTATGACCCACTCAAGCATGTGCTCTAAACAAATACGTGCCTCCCAGGGAGCCCAGACAACCTGGTCGCCTCCTATTTCTTTAGAGTACAGTTGCTGGGCTAACTTTTTTGTTGCTTGATACCAGACATTTTTCGAAATTTTGTATGTGCACTGCGTAATGTATGTGCAGTAGGTATTGTAAAGTGCCCAGCATCTTCCTCCTGATTGCTTTGCGTCGAGATACAAAAAAGTTAGCTCGAATGAAGAAACTACCCGAGTAGTAAACAACATACATCTTAATCAACACAGAGTAGTCCTGCTTTTGGTCGTGTCAGCTGTGTCTGTTCTGCTTTGCCAAAATTTTTGACACGAGGAGCATTTGCTATAGGATTTACGGACAGTCATTATACGCGTGCGTCGTACCTACGCAATCCTACAACGTCTTTCTTTAAGAGTCATTTTCTCAACCTTGCACTAATGAAAAAGAGTGAAATTAAGAATTTACGCATACTTGCAAGCATAACACACACCTTTCAAGTTCTATTGCAGCCACGCGATGCACTTCGTCCGTCTACGAAGTTGCTACATTGCAGAACGCCTTCTAGCTCATTCGATATTATAGAAGCCCATGTTCTGGTCTAGGACTTTTCTTTATATACAAACGGGATAGACGAATGGAGCAGAGCACTTTCGAGAACGCGGATGGACTGAGCCCCTTCTGCTCACTCGTTTGAGTCACATACCATTTTTCAAGACTTACGAGTAGCTCACTAAGAAGTGGTTGCTCCTTGATCCCCGTATAATATGTAATCATGATATTTATCATTCTTTGGCGGAATATTCACTACGATTTTTACTGCCGGCGTTTTGACATACACCGTTATTGCTTCAGAGTCCTGCTTCAGCAGAGTGCTTAGTAAAGTCGAACTCTGGGACGCCTCATACTGGCCGTTTTCAGTTTGTTTTACGGGAAAGGAATTAAAGGGACAAAAAGTTCTTTTTTATTGAACATAAATGTCTATAGACTTTTCACGCAGTCGAGACCGATAGATCAGAATTCATGGAAACACTTTCGCCAGTTACTCCTCGCACGAGGGGCTCATCACTGAATGGAGCTTTTGCACCATGGATGTCATCCGCGTTGGTGTTGCGCCCTGGTCTCACTTAAAGCCTGAATGCTATCCCAGTTCTGAAACTGGCTGCGATGCTGGTGCAGAACTGAACATTTTTGAGATGATTGCAACTCTAGCAAGTATCAAAGTGTCTTTGGTTATCACGAACGAAACTGGGTGTGGGAAAACTCCATTCGAAACGGGCAATAGTGGCAATTGGACTGGTTTGTATCAAATGCTGCGCAATAATGAAATTGATGTCACTGGGAATTTATGTAATCTCAATAAATTATCATTATTGCATCAAAATGATTTTTCTCTTAGCCGCCCAGTTTGGATGTTTCATGGTCAGTTTGTCATTCAAGCACAGAAATCGCCACCATTACTTTTTGCACCATTCGCACCATTCAGTTCATTGGTCTGGATTGCATACATGTCAACTTTCATATTATACCTCACTTTTGTAATGCTCTTTTTCTATGTCCGCTACGGCTCACTAGATTCAGTACCCAAAAAAATTTTCGAAGCCGCTACCATTTTGACAAATGCTTGCTTTGGATTTAAAAAAGATGTGCCGCTCCAACTTATTTGGCCACTTTGGATTTTATTGATTGGTTCAGTTTTTACATTTTATCAGACTTTTATTCTTTCCGCACTCCTTTATCCGTTTCCTGTAGTGAAACCATTTTCGAATTTGGACCAACTGGCTGTGGCTCTATTATCTGGCCGATATCGACTAGTGTCATACAGAGATCCGCCCTCCGTGCCTGCTGGATGCACACGGCAGTGTAGAGAAAACTTTTTGACAGCTATAGAATTACACGGATATCATTTCCTTGCAAATGCAACTGGCTATAATTTTCTGTCGACAATAGCTGAACAGGATCCTAATTCTGAATCGAAATTTGTCATGTTGGATGGAATGCCATTTATCAATTTATATCTGAGCGAATACACCGAACATCGCGATCAGTTATGGATTATCGATGAAAATGAGTTATACGAATTATGGTCATCTTATGTCTGGAGAAAAGATTTTCCATGGGCTGATCGATTGAATCACTATTTGGTTAGAATTGCGGATTATAAAATGAATGTATTAACCAAATATGTGCGATCGACGGGGATGCCTCCGCGCACTGGTGATCGGATCTATGATATAAATAAGACTGAAGTAATTAGTGTGCATAAATTATATACTTTGTTTTATTCCTATTTTGCAGGCATTGTTGTAGCTGGATTATGCTTACTTATTGAATGGTTTTATGCGCGAAATTCGCGCAGATATAGTCGGGTACTGCACCATTAATAATGATGATTTTGCTAAAAAATTTTATTGATCTCCTAAGTTATGTTTGTACATTTCATATAATGGGACATAAATTCATCACAATACAAACGCGGAGACAATCAGAGTGGACTAAAATTACAAACGTGACACACAAAAGTCGAAAAATTAAAGCCGCTTTGGTAGGACAACACGAAACATAAAGTACATAATCACATATATATATATGGCATAAAATGAGAACAGCCCCTACGATGTCCAATAAAGATAATAAAACCAGTAGATGACGTTGAAAATAAGGAAAGTCAAAGGAAACATAATTCTACAGCAACGGTCAATTTTTTGTGCCACTTTTCGGTTTTGTGTCCTTATGATAAATCTCGTTCGTTCAGTACATTTTTCGTTGTTATTCGTTTTAGGAAGGTCGCCAAGAATGCATTGATCGGAATCAGTCGGCGACTAAAAGAGAAATGATGTCTCACGAAGGACCTATTTCAGAATAATATTTAGGTCTCACAAATCAAGGGCAAACAGCTAGATTTTAGAGCTTGTAAAGGACAGAAAGCTGATGTCTTACAAAAAGTAGAGCTTTCCATTCTGGTTCAGGTGTGTCGCATCTGACATCAAGTGTTGTCGTGGTTGATTTGAGATTGCCCGATCCATCAGTCATGGTGCTTCCACCATTTCGATGACGAAGAGTTTGTACCCGCAATGGATCGAGAGTGTAGCGGTCATCTCGAGTGCAGTTTTCTGGATTTGCTAGCTCAGACCACTAAAAATTGAAGAAAAATAGCAGACACTAAAATCAGGAAATAAATTAATGAAATACTTTTTTCAAAATGTCTTTCGCATTTGTGCGTGTAGCAGCTCCAGAATTCCTCTCTGATGGTGGTTTTCGTCTGCTCCAATAATTGACTAATGTGAACTCGATCATAACACCAAAAACGAATGCTAAGCAGGTTCCCATCCACACATCGATAGCTGGGGGAAAGTACAGTAAACTTCTTGGATCTAAGAGTCAGGAGAAGCCGGAAACGCTTACCTTTTATGTAAGATACCTGAAAAAGAAACTCAGGTCAATTTCGATGAATTACATTACAGTTTTTATGAACACCAATAAAGGAACTTCTTAGGCTGTTCAGTGGAGCTAGCGCTATGTACTGAAAGCACGCGGCGACGCCGATAAGTCCCTGATCACTTTCCAGGCGAACTGGAAAGGCGACTGAAACATCAGACCGACTGGTCCGATGTTTTCCTGTTGCGGAGAGAATGATCTCCTCTCCTCACCGCCCTGCATGATAGTTCGATTCCTGGCAGACCCTCATCATGCTGACTAGATTTATAAAAACCCAATTCAAAACCTAAAGGCGCGGGCCCCTTGCAGGATCGATCTTTCGAGGCACCTCTTGACTCGCGCGTTCTCAGCACCCTAGGTATGAGTAGGTTGGGTAGTAGCATCATCTCACCTGTGGCAGGGCTAGTCTCGCAGCAGACGCTTGTGTGGCTAATGTGAGCAACGTGGTTATGCACAAGCTAAAAATAGAGAAATTGGATCAGATTTCAAAGTGTGTTCAGCCAGTGTCTGCTTACCTGACTCGACCTGGCACAGAATCAACGTCGAGCCAAAAAGAGAACCATGAAATTGTAACTATGAGAGCAGTAGGAATGTAGCTTTGAAGAACGTGATGCATGATCTCTCTTTGAACGGCGAATTCGGCAGTGACGCAACTCCAGGTTCCTAAAATTAATGAATTTTATTCAGTAAGATTGGAAGGCGAGCTTTGTGTGACTGACCAGCTGGAAATGTGCCATTGCAGACACCAGTTTTGATTTCTTTTAATGTCATATCTGATAATTTGATTTCATCATTTTTTGTGATGGCATCACGATCGATCCATTGCAATTTCAATTGCTCTTCGTCATAAGCGTCTAGAAAATGTCATAGTTTGACAGATGTACAAGATACCAAAAAAGTGCCATTTGGAAGCTCCCTTAAAAAGCCGCAGTTACCAGGTTTTGTTTGCACTTACAACTAAGAATTCTCATTTCGCAATTCTGGCGATCCAGGGGATACCTCGCCAAGTCCATCATGCACATGACTGTCAACGATATTCTACGAAATAAGTCAGCTTTCATCTTTGAATACTTATCGACAGCAAAATAAAAATTACCTGCTGTCGTAATAAACTCGACCATCCTGGTGAATCCAGACGAGGAAATTTGGAGCCGTTACAGTATGAAATTGGGATTCCCTCGCGTTTGCAAAGTAAATGTCAGGATGCCACATCTGAAAATTTTGAGTCTTCCATAGAGCAAAGACGAGTGTACAAAGTCGTTTTAAAATCGTACTAACCCCCTCCAAAAACAGTGGTTTCTACTTTGCTGACATGTACCATCACTGAGAGTGCCAATGCCTGCTGTTATAAGATGTAGCCAAGAAAGAAACATCAGACACAGAAATAGAGAGCACTTTTTAGTTAAGCAGAAACCGAACTGATTGTGAAATAACGTCGCTGGAAATACTTATAGCGCGGGCATGTGTTGCTTTAGCAAGTTACACGCTGCCAGGCTACTAAATCGAGTATAATTTTCGCCATTCCACAAAAAAATATATTCGTTTATTGTGGAGTATAAATATATATGTTATAAGTATATATTATTATTATATATATGTCATAATTACAAAAATTGAATACTATACGTTGTACATTGAGCAGTGTATTTTGAAAACTGTGCCATGCTGTTGTACATTATGAATATACTGTAGATAATGTACAGCGAGGCCAACCAGCGCAATAACAGTTAGTACTGTACACACACAGGTCAGTAATCAGGTGCTTCCCATCGTAAGACTTGAGTATCCGTATGCAAGAGATATCAGTGAAAGTGTATGTGGAAATTTACAGAATTAACAAAGACACAGGGACCTTTTCCGGCAGACTAAACTGATTCGAGACTGCCACCCTGCTTTCCCGTTTTCAAGCGATTCACTTACCTTTGCAAAAAGTGCCTCATCTTTGATCAATATACGTTTGCTATTATTATGTTTTAACCGATCGTCGTACCACTCTTCTTGGAAATAAATGTCCACGTGAAAATCCTAAAAATAGTCGAGGCAAGGCTAAGCAAGGGACATAGGTAATATGAGATCGCAACGGAAAATTGCAGGGACCGTAGCGGAGATTCAGGAAAGAAATTAGGACACTGTAGGTCAGACGGTTGAAATTCTAGACTTATTTAGCCTGCAGTAGTATCACTTCGAAAAAGCTCTGGACTATCGACCATGCAAATTTAATTCGTTACAGCACACCAGAATTCACACAGACATTTCATTATGCTTCAGTTTATGAATTTTACAGGTACAGGTTACATCTTGTGCCGTCGCAATGTCTTCGGAAAAGTAACACAGTCTAATTGGAAGATATCCTATACTGCAAGAGCCCGCGAGTTTCAAGGACTATGAGCCGCAGAAAATCATACATCAGGCGTCATTTCGAAAAAGGATCACACAAAAGAACAGGAATAGCTTATCAGCTTAGAAAGTTTGAATCTCACCAGTTAGAGGCATGAGGATGACAACGAAGAAACTAAACACTGCTATCCACCAATCAGACCACAATAATCGCTTATCGATTTTCCAAGCAAGGGAGTAGAGTGCATTATTATAGTTATGAATTTCCATGTCGCGTCAGACGGCTGAAACTTGCGTGATAATATCAGCGAAAGGCGGAACTGCATTTTCACAGTAAGTCCACTGGAACCAACGAAAAGTGCGTACGTGGAACCTCGTGAGTACGCGGAAAAAAGCATTTCTCAAAAAATCATCACGCTTTTTGGCAGACATGGCTCAATCACAGACCCAACTGATATAGTCCGGGCTCATCGCACACACAAGCCACCTTGACGCAACTGGGGAAAAACAGGATAACTGACTTACCATTGTTTGAGCTTGAAACGACGAAAGACCTTCGATGTACATGGAAATATTGACTTGGGTGGGGTACCCTAAAAACGGATTCCCCATTGTTACTACTTCAGGCAAGTTATCCGATGTGCCACAGTAATGCATGACAATATCAGCTACGTCGTGCTTTCCCAAAGGCAGTTGAGACCGATATCTCCAATCTCATCTCAACAAGACAACTATCGCAAATGTGTTTTCCCTATTCAAAAGTAAACAGTTGACTTAAATAAATTTTTTCACTTGTTTTTATTCTCAAAGGCTTGAAAGCAATTACCAGAGCCAGACATATTCTCAGAGGCCTCTAGCCGCGAAATACAAGCGAGTCTTATCAGATCATTGACGGAAGTTCCGAAAAATCATGAGAATAGAGAAAATTTAAAGTCCCTTTCGGCCTAAGGAATTTTGGAGACTGTTACGATGCCTCAATAATGTAAGATTTTTTTAGGTTCCCAGTCTAGTAACTTTGTAAAAATGAGACTTTTTCAATCAGAGACTTGGAAAATGCAAAAATACTTGTGTGCGGGTATGATTTTTTCTCCTGTAACACACCTTTTTGGACAAAATTCAAAATCACAATTCCGGAAGTAAGAAGCAGTTTAAATACTCTTATTCAACGCTCTTGATTCGCCCGTTTCATAAATCCCTGGTGGTCGAACACTGAGCATGCAAAAAGTGTCTTGTTACTTGTTCTTCGTGTAACCCAATGATGGAACAACTTTGCCGCGTGGCCTAACGACTATTCGACCAGTTTGTTCGGTGCACCCTGGGGCCTCATTCAACCCTTTGAATACCCATGCAAGCATCTTGGCCTGGCTATTACGAGCCTAGTTCTAGGGTCAGGCATAGCAATGAGTGTGAAAAAAAATGGTCCCTGTGGCTTGGCAAAGGCATATGTCGGATTAAATATGAGCGCGGATGGAAGAAAGCTGACTCGAAAAGTTGGCATCGCTGGGGTGGCTATGGAACTGACATATTTTGGCCAAGATTCCGAATTCATAATTTCACTGATCGATAACGTTCACCCTGTGGTGTTCGCAAAGCCATGCATATTACAGTACATTTTAGTTCGAAAATTCTCCTAAAGCCTGTCACTCGATAGCGCTCTGCAGCACAAGTCAAGCTGACGACGTCAGTCACTTTTATGACAGCATACTGTACATATGAAGTACTCTATTATTTATGTGGAAATAATGCCAAGTTACAATTCTAACGTGAAAAATTAAAATTTATGCCTTGATGCACGAAATGAAAAAACTACGTAAAAAAACTAGTCTTACCGTCATCTTGTGCAGGTGATGCGTGCCGATCGTAGGACCCATTTTGCAAAATTAATTCGATATCTCTCGGAACAGTTGTACTGCAATGGACGAACAAGCAAAGTGAGGAGATGACGGAGACATATGTGCAGAAGGTCGTCATAAGATGCCCTCTTCTTTCTAGGAGCCACCGCATTCTCACACTAGTCGTCGTTGATCGAGAAGCAATCAGAGGCACAGTTTCAGTTGCTTGCCTGTTCTAGTATGTACATGGTTCAAAATTAACAGTGTCCTATAATGGTCTGTCAAAAAAAGAAGTCCGCGTTTTTTTGCGAAATCGAAAGGGTTTGCGCGAGGAATTGAGGAAACTACACGGCTCACACCATTTCTTAACAGACCTACACGGCAGCTAAGATCGCGTCGCGCCTTGATCCCGCTGGGAGGTCGGAAAATGAACCCTTGAAAAATAGCGGTCAGCTGAAAGCGAACCATCAGTCTTCCTTGGCTCAGAAAATCGCAGAGTAGCTTTAAAATTCAATGAAAATGGTGAAAACCAAAATTGACCATATCTGAGGTGTCTAATTTTCTAAACGTTATATAACATGCCGAAAGTGATGTCAGAAAAAAATCCCAGGCTGAAACCATCCTAAGTTGGAGCAGAGCGTGAAAGATCGAGCGACAGACAAAATAAGCATTTGGCGAGGTCTAGTGAGTGTTGAGGCGAGATTTATGCCCTCGCCCGTGAACTTTCTTTATAACCAAGTAGTCGAAACATAGAGCTCCTTAAACAGGATTTTCGATACCCCTGCTAAGCGAGTCCTGGCAAAAAAACCAAGACCCTACTGCCTTTAGGCTTAATAGTATTTTTGATCGATCCTTTTTGTCCGAAGGCTGCTCGAGGTCGAGACGGGCAACAAGAGCAAAACGGAAACGAGATCATAAGCGCGCTGAACAGTTGTCTTTTTCCCGCGAGTTTACACATTCTTTGTGGACAGTGCATTAGCTGAAATCGGTGCTTGCCCATACTGGGCGGGCGAGTTGTCGTCACCGTGGACAAAATGTCTTTCAAACTGATCTCGCCAGGGACTCCCTATCAAGGATATGAAGAGAGCGCACAGTCGAGACCCTTGAAGGTGCAGCTGACGCGAGCACATGCGCATCATCTCTACACACAAAATATACACCAATGCTAATATTTGAAGTGCCTATTTTCTATGCATGAACGATACTGTATGAATTTGAAAATGACGGATGACCAAAGTTCAACTCGGGTAATAAAATATTTTGCAATCACTCAAAATTTGGATGATATTTTGAGCGGATTATACAAAAAATGACACAATTTCAATGGGTAATGGAAAAAAGATGAAAACTTTGACAGCAGTTCTTGATTGGTTGAAAGAATTTGAATGAGTGATATGAAAAATTTTAGCATCTTTCTTACACGTAGAACAGTGGGCGAATCGAAATCAGATGAGTCCCTAATGCACGATCGCATCAAACAGAGAAGTTTGATAAGCTAGAGGAAAAAGGATATTTCAAGCGAAATTGATGTGATGTCAAACAACCCTACATTTCGCATAATTTTTGCTGAAAATCAACAAGCTCTGAATAATCAAAGAAAGAAAGCAAGGGTCAAGGAAAATCCGAAGAGCGCGAGCGAAAAAAGATAAATGCCAGCGGTCTCTAAAGGCGATTATGAGATGTACAGTACTACTTGAGATGTGGGATTTTCTGAGTATTACTACAGGTTCTATATTTTGAGTGCTCTCGGATTTTCTTTTCTGCAGAATTTCAAGATATGCTACTGAGCCTCTTATGAAAGGTTTTCGGTGAAACTTGGCAAACAGAATGAGGAATTTTCACACGCAGTTAAACATTAGCCAGAAGCAAAAGCCATTAACTCTAGCAGAATTCTGACTAAATCAAAAAACCCCCTCAAACTTGAGGGTATGTCCAAAAACGAAAAATCCAGTGTTCAAGAAGGCACTTCGTGAAAAAAACAGCAATGATGTAAGAATACAACTCATATCTTCAACCTGCGACAAAATCGACAACATAAATTATGAAAATGCATGGAGTAGGGAATGAGGTCACGGGTAGTACTCGTTCCTTCCAAGAGCTAAAAAGAAATTCCAAGAAAGCCAATTTAGTAATTACGTGAAAATATTATAGTGCATTTGAACACGATGCAACCTACATAAATTTGTGTCCCTAAGTTCATACATGCGTGACAAAGTATACTATGATAATCCTGGCCAAAAAAACAAGACTTGGTTACAGTAAACCCTTGGCATAAACCCTTGCTCACTTCCTCGACCTTAGCCGCTACAATTATCCGAAACACCCACTGCACACCACAAAAAACTCTAAAAAACTATTTTCGCCATCTCTTCGCCCCTTTTATGACCGCATCTTTAAAATCACAGCTCAAAAAGCGATGATAGCGCGTCATAGATTCCCGCTGACAAAATTGTCCTTTGACCAATTAGGAGAAGCTCCAGGAAAAAGAAAAGCGCGAATAAAACGCAGCTTTCAATCTGAACATGGACCTTTTCTGGGTTATTCTTAAAATTATCCGAGAACTATTAGGCTCAGCGGGATAGGAGTCCACTCGAACCAGTGATTATGCGAGTGGCGAAAGGAGAATTGGATTGTGACAAGAAATCAAATAAAATCAGTCACGCTCCGACGCCCTTCCGTTCTACTGCCACCCGAGAGTGTACCTAATGAGCGGGCTCGCGACCACGGTTACTCTAAGGTAATTGGAAAGGAGTAGGAGTGTGGACACGGTATCAAATATAAATGAACGCTGAGGGAAAACGAAGGATGAAAATGCTGTTATCACTAACGACCACACGTGAACTAGGAAGCAAATTCTCAATCGTCCATCTAAGATAATAGGTTTCAGATTGAGCCTAGGCAAAAGAGTTTCGAAAAACCAAATTTTACAGTTAGTCAAATTGAAATACTGACGCAATTCAAATTCCTTATTTACCAATCCCGTTAAGAAATCAGCCTTCTGGCAACATTTCTATGCTAATGGATACACTTTTATTTGAATTTGTGCTTTTTGAAAAATTAGATTCTGTTAGGTGCATGCTGCACTGGGAAACTGTGTTTTAGAACTATATGCAGTCACAGAGTATATTAGTACATAAATAGTTATAAAAATGGTATTTACTTGACACAATAGCAGCCCATTAGTAAGCTGAGAAAAAATATGAATTTGAGCAAAAGTCCATCGTTAGATCTAGTTCGATATTGGCCAGTCAATCCCGTTAATCTGGTTAGAATTATTTCTGAAGAATGACTAATAAAATTGTAGTTGTGTAGCATTTTTCAAGGAAGATATTTTTGAACGACTAATTCTCTAGGGACCAGCCGTACAGAGAATGACCAAGTTGAGGAGAGTTTTAGTATGAATGAGACTGTTCATCGTGTCAAGTGCACAGCCAGGCAACGAATATCGAACAACACGCAAAAATGTCATTGGCAAGATAGATGTTTGGTCGGATTGGACGACGGAACATACTTTTTCAAAGTAAGGCCAGAAACCTTGAATATAGTCAAGAAATTAATAAATCACGTGAAACAATATGATTTAAAAAAGCTTTATCAACGGCTTGGATTAGTTATTATCATGGTTTCTACAGTTGACACTGTCCAGATCCATGCAACCAGCCAAATCATGCCACATACACTTATTGGGGTTACAAAAAAAGGCGATAATCAGGGCGAAAATGAAGTTGTTAGGGCATTCGAATCAAGTCCAAGCGACGCGACCCGCGCCTCGATCAGGCAAGCAAAAGATACATGCAAGGCGGCGTCAAACGAGCGCCAATGGCCTGAGACGGCCGCCTATGACAAGATCGAGGGAGTCGACGCGGGCCAGCCGGCAGCCATCGACGACGAAATTTGCGTACGTGCGGCTTCCTGCTACGTAGACAGACTTGTCTCTAGAGCCAGCCCAAAAACGCCATTTTCTTTTGACGGTGCTCTATGTACCAAGGTCTACTGGCTTGACGGATTTGATACTAGCTTTGTGTTTTTATGAACGCTAACAAATGGTCATCGTACATTTTATTTTCAGACAACCACCTAAACGTCTGACAGAACATTTATACATTCTGAAGCATACCCCTCCAAACAGCCGTTTAACTCGCGCTAGCTCGCAGAACTCGAGTAGAATAGTTTTTATGTTAATGATGACAGGCGGTTGTGTCAAGAGTAGACGCACTAAACTGATGCCATTCCTTGCTGGAATCTTCGACAAGAATTTCTTCCAGGCACGCGGAGGTGAACTGGCAGAAATGAGAAGGCGAGGGTGATGTATTAAGCCCAGCTTAGATTCATCTGTTCCTTGCGTGGATGTTGCATTTGGAAGAATTACGCGCTGTGTATGCAACAGACTGGTCCTATTAGAGTGCACTACTTGAGAGCACGTGGAATTCGGAACTGAAGTTCAAAGGTAAAGGAAGTGAAACTGAACATTGCACTTATCACGTACCGACACACGTTTTGTGGGAGCGCTATCAAGCTTTTATATATCTGGAAACTAGGCCCATAATGTCCTAGCAGATCTTGTAAGCAGATGGCACTGCATATTTCTTTTAACCCCAGAGCTATCTTTCAGACGACTCCAAGGCTGGCGAAGCGCAGAAAGGAGATGGGCACTTTACTAGCTTGCCTACTACAGTTTGATGCGTGTATGGCCATAGCTGCTCACAGTCTTTCAACCAAGTTTTTCAGACGTGCATTTAAATCCTCTCGCATTCTAGTGATATTGATGCGCAGTAAGAAATTCACCCAGCAGTCCGCACGTGAACCGCGAAAGCGCGCATAAAAAAGACCCCAGCTGCTTTCAGGAAACTAGGTATTAGGAAAAGGTTCGGTAGCCATCTAATTTGCTGGAACACACTGATTATCTTTTCTTTTTCCGCATCTTCAGATATTGATCATGCTCCCGGTCTTCACACTTTCATGCATGCCCACTTCACCTTATATCCCATCAAAGTATAACAAGCTGACTGCGACCTTTCTTTATTCACTTATAGCCCCGCCAACCGCCGGCAGTTTTGAAATGACACGATGGCAGCAAATACCCCAAAATTGTTCTGAGGGTATTTAGTGCATTGCTTGGCCAAAAATCATGAGATTCAGGAAATATCGAAACTTGAAGTTCAATGGCTTACACTTCGCGTGGATAGCTTTTACTCAGCTCAACCAGGAATGAATGTTTGAGTTCAGGACATCGTCATTATTCAGTTTCAGTTTTCTTTTACTGCAAGAAGTCCATTCGCTAGTGTCAGAGAATTTCAGATGGGATTTCCCGAGCAGGACATGGTATTGACCTGCGATTACAAAAATATCAGCTCCAAAATGAAGATTTATAGGAAACCAGAAACATTCGAATACAAAAGCGGATGGCTCGACGGCTAGTTGCTCGCGGCAGCATCAGGGGAAAGTCAGCTTGGAACGGATGTCCACTTTGTATTCGATATGGCTTTTCCTCCGTGAACTCTCCCGCCTTGAAGTGAAATTCCATGCAAAATGCTGCATGTACGTAGTCACCCCCCTCCCTTCTCGCCCTCAGCCCATGCTTACCTACCACCAAATGTTGGATCATTTTGGCAGCAGTATCTCCAAATACTATGCAGAGAAAGCTTCCATGTGGCTTTAGCAGCAATCTAAGCTAAGATTTCGATCTGCCAAAGATTGTCTTAAACTCCGACTCAATGGCAAAAAAGCGTTAATGAAATTTCGGCATTTTCTCCTCGCGACAGGCAGAGAAATAGAGGGGAGTACATATTTCGGCGACCTTGGCATAAAAGTTGACAGTTTTCCACATGGAAACCTCTTGCACAGAATAGAGGAAGTTTGGCGAATCTGATGCGGAGGTTCTACGTAAAGCAGAAGTAAAAAGGTGAACACATGAAAAATGATTCTGCCCTACAGTACAAAAGCGTGAAAGTTCAAAACGTGGTAAAAAAAGAGGTTTTATTGCAGAGGTAGCGGAGCGCCAAGGATTTATGGAAATACAGTTCTTCAAAAATGCAAACTCTTGGAATCGAGTTCTCTAAGGTTCATGCACCAAACAACTTCTTCGTCAGCTCGAACTACTCGTATCCTGACCAAGGCAAGCTATGTGCCGTGCGAGAACGGACATAGACTCAACCATGAGAGGGTGAGAACGAATTATTGTTTACTACGAGAATCAATCTTTTATAGCACCAGTAAATGCAGATGTGATGTTCTTTGCTTTTTTGATCAGCCAAACACATATTGCTCTTGTCTGAATCACGCATGGAATTTTATAAAAAATGCTAAAATTACTACCGGATGCAACCTGGAAAATATAAAAGGGACTGAACATGTGATTTTCTACATAGTACATGTTTCGAGTTATTTGTCCTTTATGAATGAGAATTATGGCGATAAGTCCTAGCGCCTGGTCTTTCCTATCTCAGTTGCCTATTTGTTTCAGTGCGGCCCTTCGATTTATTTCTTGGCAACGTTACTGGTGTAACTTCGGTTATATTCAAGCTGTCAATTTTGATTATATTTTATAACTGTTTTATGATTGAAGAAACGGCTGCGCAGCAAACAGAAAACCACAAATCTAATATACAATAAATTTTCGTTTGAGCCCGTTCCTATCGGTCTCCTTTTTTAGCAACATTTAAAACTTTGCAATTATATGGTGAAAACACGAAATAACTTGTAAAACTGTAAACTTGAATTGCGATTTCATAAAATACAGTCGATAAAATGTTGTGGCTTACTACGGAGTGTTTTACATATTGTATAAATGAATTCTTATATTTTGTGGTGATCAAAAAGGTGATCAAAAAGACCAATCCTGTTAATGAAATCGGGTTACAGTATGCCCTCGTCTAAGGTTGGCCCCCAATTTTTAGACTGTCGTGTCATGTCATGTCATATTTTATCCATAGCCAAGCACCATAAGGCGCACTCGAGGGCTAAGGAACACATAATTGACAATCATTTTGTACCGAGGCGGGAGTCGATCCCTCCCATCTAACGTGCGCACCTAGCGTGAGAGGCAGACGCCTTAACCCGCTAGGCCACGACGGGAGAGACTGGATTTGCATCTAGCCAGCTGCGCTAGAGCACCGTGGCTGCACAGCGGGTAACTTCCACATTTTTCACATTCAAATTTACACTTGAAATATAGTGCCTCTGCAAATAGCCAATGAGAGCAGCCATGGAACAGTGCATACTAGCGAATATCTACTGTGTGATACAAATAGGTTTCATTCAAATCCACCAATTTTAATTTCGTTGACTGTGGAAATCGATTTTTATGACGACTACCTGAAGTATGTTTAACCGCACGATGTTACCGAGGTCCAACATTGGGTACCGACCCTTACCCGAACGTGAAAATCCAACCCGAAAAGTCGGGTTTCGATTTTGGGGCTCCAAAAAATCCGACTTTTTTGACTCTCAGATGGTGTCTTATCCAACGTGCACCTTTTCACTATCCTTGCTGTTACTAATACTGACCCATAATACACACGAACACACAGTTAAATAGGGGGCGGCGCTGATTCGCCTCTGGTCGCTATAAACTAGAAAATTCTCGCGCGGGCTACATGCGCGACAGATGGATGAAAATTTCTCGAAATAGAATTGTCTTCTGAAACTGCGGATAGCCCACTGTTTTGCGCGTAATTTGGATAAAATTAACATGGAAATACAGAAGATATATCTTTAGCACGAAAAATGAATATCTTGGTCAAGAGCTTAGAGAAAAGGAGTCAGAAAAATATCGGGTCGGGTTGGGCTCGGGTTTTGGATTTTAGGTCTTGGGTCGGGTACAATTTCCTTACCCAATGTCAGACCTGGAATGTTAGTCTCTACAGTCTGGTGCTGTGGTAACTTGATGCAGTGGTTTCGGCTTCACGCGAAGAGCAGGTTTGGCATATGCCATGACAGTACTGCATATACGGGTAAGACATCTCAGGGGGTGATAATGTCAATTTTCAAAGACAATGTGCGCAGATTTTACATTTTTGCGGGATAGGAAGGCTATCTTGGCGTAATGCTTCATGGAGGAAACAACACGAATCTTAGAACAGGTCGTTTGATCTACCACGATTGACCACATAGCTGTACACGGTTCAGCCTCTGTACTCCACGTGTAGCATTCTAACGCTAACATTTGTCCAAATATGCAACTTATTGTGAGTCTCACATTGAACAGCTCCCGCTCGCTAGTGATCTTCTTGCTTGGGATCCTGCACATTTTTTATTATATGAAGGGGTCTGTTCTGCAATCTGCATCTTACCTGGGCATGGGAGTAGTATCGTGTTCAGCCTGTACAAACTCCCAGCGCTGTGATAATTTATCATTAGCAGATGATGCGCCCTGATCGGAACATTGAATGATGCGAACAGCATGAACGGCAAGCCAAACCCATCCTCAAATGGTCTACTCCAAGAGCAATGTACTGCGAGCATGTACTGTACATGTAACCAGCGCACCCAGGCAGCGGGAGATGGTCGAGACCGAAGTCTCTTGGGCAAAATCCTTCGACTGGAGGAAGGCGAGTCTCGCGACTGTACAGTATTCCAAGAGACATCAACCAGAGAGGTGGATTTCTCCCAGCCAGGGGATCGATCTCCTGACCGCCAGGAATGCTGGTTACAAATATATGTACCGTACTGCGGGTGAAGTCTTCTGTAGTTGTCCACGTGATGACGGGCCTGGCTTGCCATACTCATAGTACATTGTTTGTCCATGTCCTGATCAGGGTTACACTGTCGGCGGGGACAGTTTATCTGCAAAGGCAATCACCACTTTTGTCCAGTCAAGAGGCAAAGTCGTCAGGAAATTGTCCGAAGTCACCCTCCTGCTGTGCATGCACTTGTCGTGAAAAAGTAAAATATTTCATTGACATTTTCTTTCAAAATTTATTCACTAATCGGGTTAGACCACAGACAAGGCATCGTGATGACCGAACCAGACAGTCTCACAGGCATGAACGATCGTATAGTCGCAAACACAAACAGATCTAGCAAACAGGGCGAGACATAAATTCGCCGCAGAAATATTATACGAGCGCATAAATACTAAGAAAACCAGTCTTGAAAATGTTTTGATGGTCTTTCCTTTTAATTTATGTAACTGTGAATAAGACTTCCCGCATCTTATTCACGTTTCAGTCTATCTAGAAATACTTATTTAAATGCTTCACTGCGAAATATTTTATAGGAAAATATTTTTCCACGTTCGAGCCTATAATGTCACTTCTTTCGGCGAGTGCAGGCTAGGCCTCCTCGCACTCATTGGCCGAGATTTGAGTGTAGCCTTTTTTGCACTTGCACGTTTTATGACCTAAATAAAAGAGAAAGAGGTTAGTGAAATTCTACGAATTGTAGGTACTGCACAGGATCGCACTTTTATGCCCCAGAAATTTAGGTTACTTGGTTGAGGACAAGATGAAAATGCACTTGAATCGATGCGTAGGAAATGTCTCAATTTTGTTTCTGAAGTTGTTGAGGATAAAATTTACAGAAACGTTCCTTTCCGCTTGCCCAATTGGAAAATAAGATTTTTTCATAGGGAACAAAAGTTCAATGTGCTCAAGTTCCTAGTGTGTTCTTCTTGAAATATTTTAGAAAATGTGCTTTTGAAAACTTACCTCCCGTATCGACGCATTCGGAACCGTATGTGCACTGTGCGGCCAGCTCGCAGGTCCTACCCAATAGCACATAATCGAAGCACTGGCCATTGTAGTCGAAGTGAGAGACGGACTGACGGCACGGGTTCGGGCAGCAGATCATGTCGTGTGGTCGTTGTTGGACAGCGAAGCACTGATGTGAGTATGAGGGGCACGTGCTGGTGCCCTTGGCCGCACTACTTTTCTTGTCCACACAAGTTGCATTGGCCAATGGCTCACCATACGGGCATATCAACTTGGCAGCGTCTGCCGAGGCGGGTGTCGGACAACAGTGACCACGTGGTTTGCCCAGGTTGGACAGGGTGTGTGGCGGGACGAAACAGAAGAAACCAGCACCGCAGTTGTCACCAATATCACCAGTGGCGTCATTAAAGTCTATTTCGCATGTTGCTGGTGCGCTGTTTTTGCCTTTTTTGGGGTCTCCAGAGGGACAACGGAATTCTAAAAAGATACAAGAAGTGATTGTAGGGGCTACAATCAAGACGAGCAGTGTTCATTTTTCTCTCAAGTCTCTCATTTATAGATGAAAGTTCAAATATAAGTGCTAGGTTCTGCGAACGCTTTACTATACCTTTGGGTTTGCAGGTGCCATCCTCGGCCGCTGTGAATCCTTCAGCGCAAGTGCATTTGCCTTTTTCACACGAAGAATAAGCGATATAGCACTCGGCGTCGTGAGAGCAGGCTTCGCCAAGTTTTTTAGCTAAAATAGGAGGGCAGTACTAAAAATTTTTGATGAAAACTCAAATCTTTTTCTTATAATCGGAAATGTGCAAAAAGTAAGTGTTTCTGCTTCAGATTTTCGGCAGCCCAGAATGCATTCTGTCTTACTGATTGGTGAGCAATTCTTTTCAGTTTTGCTGGGTTCGTGTCCTTTGGCGCACACACACGTTCCATGTTGGGGTCCCTCGGCGCTGTAGCAGTTCGGGTCGACTCCTTGTCCATCGCATTCCAGCCAGGTCACATTGTCGAAGCATGCTTCGCCGAACTGTGGCTCTAAAAATGACTTATTTCTAGGCCTGAACCTTTGAAAATGATATTTTTGCTGCTTACTTGGCACACAGCTTCCATCACTGATTTCACGGAAATGCAAATCGCAAACGCACTTCGATTCCGTATTGCACTTTTTGTTTTTCTCGGCGCATTTCCCTTCATCATCGCAGCTTTTCGGTGGAGGTGGAGGTGGCGGTGCTGTCCTCGGTGGCGTAGTGGTAGTTGGTTTGGCTGTGGTGCCAGCGTGTCCTTTAGTGCCTGGAACTGCTGTGGATTCAGCTGCCACTTTGGTGTGATTCGCGATCAAATGAACTTTGGAGCGATGACCGTGATGCTTGCCTGAAATGAGAGGTCTGTAAAGTGCATTCCTGAGCACACCTTATTTCAGAAGGATGAAGAACCAATCCCATAGACTTCAATGATTGATCGTCTTCCCCCCTCTTGAACATATGCAGGCGATAAATAAAAACCTTCCGCCTGTGACATCTATTCAAGGTGGTTAAATTTAGCTCATACACCTGGAGGATAGTTGTCGACACGGTTCACTGACCCGGAGCAACAGATTTAGGGGATGGAGGTGATGAACAGGTTTAAGCGTAAAATGTCAACAGGCAAAAATAGAAGAGTTGAGAACAGAAATGACAGGTTGGATGAGGAAGGCATTCCGAAAGAATGTGTACGGATTCTATTAAAGACATGCATTAATTGAAAATATACCGTGAATAAAGTGCACCGGCAATGGGCTTTAGTACCTCTCATGAAAAACTCCAGACTCAGTCAGGAACCTCCACCGGATTCTTGACCTACAGTGCGGTCGAAAGATTGTTTATAAGAACGGCCAAAAATTTTTCTGGGTCTAGTGCCTAGTGGGTTGGTAACAGAGTCAAACGGGACAAAGGAGTTCGGTAGTAACTACTAAAGTGAAGTACTAAACCACTCATGCCCAGCTTGATACAGAGTTTCATGCTGACAACAGGATAGGATGTTATCAGCCAGATCTAACTTATGGACTGATTGTGAGACGGCCAGCTAGCTCATCGGCAGCAGTAGATTCGGGGACTTTAACAATATGTTCATTGCAATCAACATCCATCTTTCCCGCAAAGCCGAGATTAGAGAGGCGGACATTGCAGCGCTGGCAAAATTTTAGTAGAAAATTGGGGAAAGCTAACGCTGCTGGAAAGTGATAAGGACCTCGCAATTTTTAGGTGTCGATAAGTCATAAGCCGCGCATGAAGCCAGCTGGGGTAGAATTGGGGAATAACTAACATCTCTAGCACACCCTGCTCTCAGAAGTCGTAGACAACACATCTTTGCAAGGCGCACAGCTGAAAAGTTGGCAGACGAGCTTACTAGCATCCGCCGCAATGAAGGCCAGACACAGCAAAATGGAGAGCACGATCCAAGATGTAGAGGCCATATCGCTTGCTTAGCTAGACCAAGCTTGAGCAGCACGAGCAGCTGTTTGTCACGACTGCAGACGGGGAATAAAATGATAGTTCTGCTTCACGAATGATACTTATACTGACTCGGTCTGGTTATGGTGGATGGCCGGAGAGGACGAGCGACGACGGAGAGTTCCAAACGAATAACTAGAGACACCGCGACTGCCATGAACGAGAGTGACTAATTTCGTCGCCCGAGGCCAACGGGTCATAGCGAGGACTTCTTTTCAATTTTTCATTCTTGTGTGACAAATTTTCCCAACCAATCGTCCTGATTTACTCGCCTAGTATATTTTATTTTCTTCACCTGCAGTCTCCCAAGTTTATGATTGGAAAACGAGGCCGTCCGCCCTGGTACAAGGCGACTATAAAAATATCTCTCAACCAGGTGCGTGCGCACGTGCCCAACCACGAATAGGCGCCTGGGTAAAGGTGATCATTTTTCGAAATTATCGCCTGCAGGATCTCCTTGATGCGACGATGATGAGTTCTAGTTGCAGTCAGTTCGAGTTTTGGGTTCGTTTCGAGTCGTGACGATCTGCCACACGGAGACGAATGGAATACGCTCATTTCTAGTGCACAACCAATCTTATCGCGCAAGGAAAAAACATCAACGGTTCGTTGAAGCGAAACGAGAATGGAATAAACCGTTAAGGAAACTAGGGCCATCCACCATCGACCACTCGCCATTTGCCTGCCGTATTGTCAAACATGAGCTTAGCCAAGCGGAACGTCACCAGTCCGACACCAGACCTAAATACGTACACGCGGATCCTATCCTGGGAGATCGAGACTTGTCTTCATAACAATGTGTTCTAATCCATTTTCTCTTACGCCCACATTTGTACAAAACAAGATCAGACCAGTCCATGTAGGCGTTCTAATTCTGCCATCAAAATAACAGAAAGTGAAAATGTTTTTGAACTTTTATTATTTACGCGGTTTCTTGCTGTAAACATTTCTTTTCTTCATTCGCCCCACACGTAGACCAAAACTGGAAAATATGTGTGATATGAACCGTATTTTTAGGCTTTTGTTTTTCTGACACAAGCAACCAGCAGGCTTCAGCCTGATTGCTTCTAAGAGGAGAAAAAATAGCTTCAAAAATAGAAGACGACCAAGTTTCAATGCACCAGCAGCTGTGGCTCCATAATGTTTTTCAGAAACTAGCGATGTGGCACCAGCAGATCTATATGGAAATAAACATAGATATGGATATGATTTCCATATCCACATGTCAATAAAATATGGATATGGATACTGATATCCATATCTGTATTGAAAAAGATATCGATATGAGGTAATCGATTCTAGATTGGTAAACCACTGCAGGTGACTCCCAGAAATCTATAACACACTGTAGGATAACTAAAAGACAAAAGGCATTAACAGCCTGATGCTGGCAACACTTTGACAATCTCAAGGGCCTGAATTAAACTGTATTCATGATGTACGAACATAAAAAAGCACGTGGTGACCTAATCAGCGACCCAAATACGGGTATGCGAAGCCGTAATAGCCAAATGCGACATGGAAGCCATGACCTGATCAAGCAGCGGAGCGCTCAACGCGGAGCGGAACAAGAACTTCAGCAATTTTTGAAAATAGTTCAAAGTAGCAGTTGTAGAAGTCGAATAGGATCAGTGAAAAGAGAGAAAACACTTAAGATGTTGAACTTGTGTTGATAAAGGAGCGCCTTTATGGTATTTTTAGTTGAAAGAATTTTGACAGTTGTGGCAGAACTATTTGCTGACCTTCGCCCCGCAGGCGACCAGAAGAAAGCTACAGTTTTGAATGTAGCTAGGACGCAGGGGTCAGCAACAATTCGATTAAACAAGCTAGTTTGTGTGTAGGAGCCAGTTTCACAATTAGCTGAGACGTGCCTAAACCGTAGGGGGGGAGGGTCGAGAGTGGGGCTCCTCCTCGAGCTCTTTTTATCGATATCTAGGTTGTAAAAAAATATGATATAGATAATATCGATATCGATATGATATAGATATCGATTAGAGATAATATCGATATCTACATCATCTATATCATATCGATATCGATATTATCTATATCATATCGATATCACGTCCCTTCACCCTCGAGTGCGCATAAGCGTGTAATGATGTGGTAAAACATGAACATGAACATGATATCCAAATCAACGGTAGCTCCCATGAATGATGCTGTGAAACTGACAACCTACCGGGGGGAGACAAACTTTCTTTTGGTACAGGCGGAGGATATACTGTATTTGAGGAGAACTTAAATTTCCTGGGTGGGCATCGATATTTCTGGATCCTTTCTGAATAATTTTTGACTCGACAAAGCAAAATACTGAACAAGTATTTTCCATTATTCACATTAACGCATTCAAAGATCTCAGACCCAGAGTTATCTTATCAAAGAAATGTACACCTTGTGCAGCTCGTATATGTATTTGCTAAGTGATATGTACCTATCTATGGCTCGTTCCTATGTCCAAGATGCAAATAAAGTCGCAGCTCCAGCAATGCGAATCGAACTGGTAAGCTTGACCCTCTAGCCATATGGAAGGCCGCATTTTCTAGTAAAACCACGGGGACACGTAGTCGAGGGGGACCTTTATTCGGAGTCGTGTCCAGTGGAAGGATTTCGGGGGGAGGGCCTGACTCTTTGTAGCTCTGTTCAAAAGTTTGTGACCGTTTGCTTCACACTTAGCAGACCTGACCAGGCCTGCACTGGAAGGTGCTCGGAAAACGCTAAGTTCATAACCGTAATATCTATATCTCCAGAGAGGCTTGTTGATGAGGTCAAACTACTCGGCGGGCGACCTCGCACCAAGTTACCGGTACTCCATTTACTGACGAACACTGGATGAAGAGAAATACCTAAATAGTTATAATAATTTTGGCCGGGTCCAAGGCGGAGAAGTCATTTTCTCCATCTGAAACATCATGGCAGAGTGTCCATGGAATCACAATCACGCATAGAATATGTTGTTGATGTACATATATGTACTGTAGGTATACCTGGAGAAACTACAGTATTTGAGGGGTCGAATTACAAAACCAAACGGGTGCTGCAAGGGATCACTAAACCAGTAATCACACACAGAACCCACACAAACCTATGTGACTGACCCATATCAACTAAAAAGATGCCACAATGAAGATCCGTGTAAGCTGCACAATACATCAACGATTTAGTCATGATCCACCGCCAAAGTGTGCAGCGATGCATCATGACGTTTTAAAGAAGAACTTGTCAAATGATGGTGGCCCTCAGCCATCGTATCCTAGAGGATCCCTCGAGTTAAGAATGACGAGGCTTACTGTTTGGCATTTGTCTACCAAATTGCTTTGGAGCGAATAGCTGGCCTCGTCCCTGGTTCAATTCCGGGTGACGAAGGTCGCTTTGCTAACCATACAGTCCCGCTGACCTTGCACGCCAGGCCGTGGGTGACTCAGCCAGTACCGCCGAGGTGCTCCGAGTGGAGAGACGGAAGACAAACGAGTAGACAGCCAAAGAAAGTTGGTGTCTGGTCTGAGATACCCTCGCGTGAAGGTGACCCTCCATGTACAGACCATATTGTGCCACTAGCCTCCACACAGCCTGGCTTAGAAGGTTTGACTCCTGGCTGGCTATACATACATATGCAGGCAAAACAGTCTTAAGCCCACAAAAGTGAAAACAATTGAAGAATGAAAACTTGGATTTAAACTTTTTACCTCGCAGTGTCAAGGGTTGGAACGAAAGTGCAACAAAGAAAGAGTTCGAATAAACTATCGCTGCTGTGATCCTTCAAAAACACAAAAACTAAGTTTGTATCTTGTAAGGTGTTTATTTTAAAAAATAATCAATGTTCAATGAAAACAAATTCTAAAACATCGAAGTGTGCAATAAGATCAAATTATGCCCTTTTTTAAGTCAGTTAACTTTGCTGAGATGAGTGACTCTAGCTAGGACAACCTATTATGCTGTGAGGCAAAACGACACGAGATTTAATGTAAACGTTACTAGCACTGGCTTTGACTGAAATCCCTTCAAAATGTCCCTGATTCGTATGGGGTGTGAGGTTTGCTTGGGGGGGGGGGGGGGCTACCTGTTTGACCGATGACCTGACTTGGCTTTGCAAAAACACTCCTAGGTCGACTCCCGCCCAACCCAAATTAAAACAAAAGGGCGCCATGTTGTTACCTTTGTGATGTGAAAGAATAATAGGGGTAGAAACAGCCAAAATACAAGATCTGCAATGGATTTTTATCAAGCTGGCCAATCTGGTACATCGACAACGGATTGATGAACAGCATTTACATCATAGCACACAGCTACCAAGCAAAACTTAATACGCTTTTATTCATACCAATCGAGTTGATGCACCGAAGTCGTTGTCAAATATGGACCACATCACCTAAAATAGCTCAAAGAAATTGGCAAAAAACCAATATCTCAAAATGAGGGAAAAAACTTACTTGATCATGGTTTTGATTGGCCACATCTGGAGCAGTTAGTTTTATAGAAATACGGCGAGGTTGAATATTTTCGTAACTTCCGCTCGCTTTCACTGAAATTCCTTTCAAAGATGGTTGAACTACCGAATCTTCTTGCTTAATCGGCATTGCCAGCGAAAACGGCGAGCTGATTACTTCTTCACCTGGCAGTGACATTGGTCCTGATGACGACTGGTCGACAGATTCTTCTTTGATCGACATTGATGGCAAAATGATGTCCACACCTGAGTTTATAAAAAACCCATCCGCTGGTTCTTCTTTAACACGAATTGCTGGAATCACAGCAGATTCATCAGCACTTGCCAGCAAGTGATAATCATCCGAATTTGTTGCAGGCTGTCTGAAGAAACAAACTGGCTCTTCCTTGACTTTAAGAAAAGAAGTCGATGAATCGATTGGTTCGCCCTAGTATAAAAAATATTTTGGTGGTCAATTTAAACAAAAAAAGTAAAGTGGATCAAACAGATTTTTTACAAAAATAACGAAAAATGTGTTCGACGAAAAAGGCTTGCACTATGTACACTTATCGTTAGATGCCCACAATCCTAGGGGTAAATATTTCTTGCAGTTTCAAGCACATCTTTCGCATAACTTCCCATTAGTACCATGAGAAAGAGCTATGCTAAGATCACTTGATGTGCCCAAAAATCAACTTCTAGGATAATGAGTGCCCTTGATGAGAATTCTCACCGGTCAGGAGACCCAGCACCGACTGATCGAACCCTGGGCCTAAATCCCAATCCGGTCGATCGCTTCACAAAATGAAAGATTGGTGGAGTGGGGACGACGTATTTGGCGCTGAGTCCTCACCTATGTCAGACCAATCTAAAGCACACAGGAGAGCTACTAACGCGATATAATGCTTATTTGAGAGAAAGACGGGGTTTTCTCACTATACCTAGTACGCCACACCCTATCATTTTCCGGAAGATGAAGCGCGAAACATTTTAGTCACCAATACGGCTGATCCAACTGTCGGATCGGATTGGGAACCGATCCATTCCTTGGATCGGCAGTAGGCTCGACTCAGAAAAGATATACTTCTCTCACCTTGTGTCCAGTTTTAAGCCCAAGAAATGTTCGCAAAGCAACCGGTTCATTTGTATCGCGTTGAATAACCGTGATTCCGCCGCTTTTGTACAAAATGCTGGGATTGGATGAAGGTTGAGGAGCTGGGACTTCAGGAACGAGCACTGGTGGTTCATCCTCATCCATAATCCGTTTTAAGAGTGCACCACGGCGAATACGATCCTTGAGTAGGCATTCGCGCCTTTGCTGAATCCATCGCTCTTGATACGCGACTAAGTCGACCGTTACTGGATAAATTTCCCGCCGATTATTCGTAATTTTCCCGCACATCCATACTCTTGTGGGGCCACCACTTCCTCTTCTTCTTCGTTTTTTTTCTGGTCGAGAGACTGCAACTGTCGGATTCGGATTTTCCAGCGTCGGGCGTCCATCCACAAAATGTCTTGAACAAATTTTCGCATATTTTCCAGGAGTCCAATCTTTACGACCCATTGATTCGAGCCATGCTTCCGCGGAAGCTTTCTCCTTGGGAAAACGGAAGAAGCTCAGTCCACCTTTCATTGCTCGACTGCCACAACCAAGAACTGAACACGTTGTGGGCATTTCAAAAGTAACTATGCCCTCTAAAATCGAAGAGTTACGTACAGCCGTAAGACAAAGCAAGCAAACATAAGCTAAGCAGTTGCAAGAATTTTTATTTTATCCTGCCGACTCCGGTTACGGTAGGCGATGAGGCGATGGGCGCACACATTGGAGAAATAATTTTTGTCGTAAGTAGTTTTCATGCAAATTTTTCTTGTAATTTTGAATATCCGATTTATCGAAGAGAGAGCAGATCATGAAAAAAATTGGCGCAAATACACTTGCAACGCGTTAACATTTAAATCGACGGAAGTTAACTGATACAGTGCACTATGAAAGAAGAAACTGAATCACTGTTACCCGCACATCGGATAAACAAAAATGGAAAAAGTGACATAAACTTTTTCCATTTTTGTTTTTTATGACTTCTATGAGTTTGTATGTCTTTTAATTAGGGCACTCTTTTATTCTTATTTTTAGTCATCAGCAGCTAGTTGCATAAATCTCACTAATCGTGCTCGTGAATGCACGTTATCTGTGCCTGTCTTATATTTCAATGCATTGTCTGACTAGTATTTGTCGGTTACCGTTCTCCATTCACGGGCTTTTCTCCAATCTCGGCTTCGCGGGCTCTAGCAGACATGTAACGCTGCGAAATGGACTGCGATTGACTGGCCGGTTTGGCGTGTGTGCACGCGATATCCACTTTTGCTCGTAAAGGCGCATTTATGGGCCTAGGGTAGGAGTAATAGCATACGCTGAAGTATATGGCCATTACACCTACACCCTAGGGGTAGGAGTAGAAATTTTATCGACCATAAATGCCCTTATAATAAAATCAACTTTTGTTCGTGTAGCAAAGTCCCTGAATTTTTCGGGACAGTAGGCTAATTTCGAGTCAGCGAAGATAAGAGCCGAACGGCCAATTCCAGAGCTGCAGCGCTTGGAAGGCTCCGATGAGCTGCCGCAACGATTTGCCCCCGTGCTCTGTGGCCGCACGTGTCGCGCACAAAAGCCAGACATTTTTCGAACCATGGCGATCAACGATCATCAAGAGAAAGTACTGGCCATAAGCGATCTGAATGATGGAAAGAACTTTTTGGTCGACTTATACTGCATCGAGAGCGGGAATCGTTTATTCGCCATCTTTGAAGGCAGATCGGTTGGTTGATGGCTGATCGGCACGATGTGGTGCTCTCGAGGTCCATGTTTTGGCCAACACCACCGGCTGTAGGGTAAAATACCCTAATTCCGAACGCTTCCTATTTTGGAACACCTGAGGCCAGTATCATTAAACCCCTTTCGCACGAGCCTTACTGTAATGTTTTAGTCTCTGGACGGCGCCAATGTGAAGAACCCTATTCAGTGATAGGACTGTAAGAATTTCGTTTGCGGCAAAGTTGTTCTCGCGGAATTATACAAAGCAAAATCGATTTATCCAAACTGAATAAGATTGATCGATTTCTTTGCGGACCGAAGCTAAGCCCTTCTCACAAACGTAGCGAGCCCGCACCGCTCTCTTATAAATTTCTGTACAGTAGTCTGGTTTTGAGCAGGAAAAAAGTATTCGCGACGATACTGCTGATCAGAGCCTAATTCCGAACACTTGGTCGGGATCGATTTTCCCAGATCTCGGAAAGATCAATGGGCGCGGGTGGCCAGCCACTTCTGCCTCAACATGTACCTCTGGAAAATGTCTAATAAGTCGTGATCTCCTTGCCAATTGGCGAAGGAAGCTCTAACAATGCCGAGACATGGCGCCAGCCCTATGTCTCGGCATTTTTTATATTGGTCCGATTGAAAAAATTTTTTTTTGTCGCAATTGCGCCTAACACTTGAAGTAATTAATGCAGAATCAATTTACACCAGCGATTGTTTCTTGAATTTCACTGGGTTCGTATCTTTTAAAATTCCTGCGGTGTTCGGAGTCAGGGCCAACACTGCCCCTAATTCCTAGCACACCGACAATTTAAAAAAAACCGCATTTTTCCCCTAATTACTTTGCTTAAGCGGGTTTGCGCAGGTAAGCTAATTCCTAGGTACATTACTTCAACAAACACCCTATAAAGAATTACGTCTTCCTTATTTTCACAGGGAGACATCAATTGACAGCTTAGGTGTTCGTAATTAGGGTACTTACTTCGTTTGCTTGTGATCCACTAAAATGGTAAGAAGCAATACAAATACGTCGTACGCAAATAAGCTTTTTTCACTCCTCTTTCCCCTGTCGTACAAAATCGTTTTTTCATAGACCCCCCTCCCAAACACCCTAAAACTACGTCGTATGGGCAGTACCCCCCTTTCAGCGGATTTCTGATAAAACAATTCCGAAATCACCCTCAGCTTCTGATATCAAACTTGTTAGGCCTTCAGACTGTCTAATCGCAATTCAAACTGATCAACTAATACGTAGCAAGAACCTATTTGGAATTCTTAGTTTGATCTCTTATTCAGAATTGGTTTTTGAGATTACATAAATGGAATTTTACTCACGTGCTCAAAATTTGGAAGTCCATTCGAGGAATGTGTGTGTCGGCCAAGACGAAAAGACGATTTCGTTCTGCTTAGTTTAGTCAAATTGAATTTTTTACTCTTTTTTGGCGAATTAGCTGGCATGTTGGCATGCTTTTTATTGTTTTGATTTCCGGTCTGAAATTCTTGAAAAATCTGCCTGCGATAATGTTCTCTTTGGAAAAGATTTATTTGTTGCGGCAATCGAGGCCGTTTGCTCCCAGATAATACTCACAAATTGCACTATTTGTTGTAATCCTGTTGGGCTTAATACATTTTGCCTTTCTGAGAAATGAAACGCGATAAAATTTTTGGCTTTTCTGAGTGAAAATTCTGTATCATCGTGCGACGTGAGTTTTTTGGATCTTGATTGACTTGAGATTTTTAAAGAAAAAGCAAAATCATGCATTTTGGGACGGGTCGGGTTGGGAGTGTTTTATCAGGGAGGGTCGGCCAATGCTGAATGTGAACCTGGAAACAGTTGCTCGGGGCTGATCGTGGATATTTCTTTTGTTGACCTTAGAACCGCGTGAATTCCCCACAGTTTAGTGGCTTACTCAAGTTAGCTGTGGTTGTGCATCAGTATTTGATGCGTGCACTCCTTGCTTGGTGCTTTAGTATTTTGCATGAGCAGTCCGCAACCACTGGGGCGAGAAGACATGCATGACTGAGTGTCACAATTCAGGTGAATGCACTCCTCAGGCAGTCTACATTAGCCTGATAAAGAACTCATCTCACCAAGCTTCTATTTATCAGTCAAGAATCAAAAATCACAATCACAAAATCTCGGTCCAAACAAGTATTTCTTACTGGCTTGTTTGCATCTTTTACAGTTACGAATATCTACAGTATTTTATGAAGAATGCATAGCATTTTCAAAAGAATTAAATACAGCCGTGCATAAACCGAAAAATCTCACTATCAGAGTAACTAGCAAAAACAATAAATTCTAAGCTCCAAATCCATTTCTAGTTGAATCTCACAGTCAGATCAAGACATAAATGTCAGCACTCATCTGGCCTCAATCAACCGCATGTATAAATTTAAATCAACGGCAGCATTCTATCTTTCACAATTTGATTTTCAAAATACCTGTGATTAATCGACGACAAATCGGGCATCTGCTATGTTTATGACATTGATCTACTACGACGCATTCTCCGCAGAAGCCATGCCCGCAATACAGGACTTGTCGTTTGTAGTTGACCATGCAGATACTGCACGTGTATTTTTTTGAAATACTGTTGAACGCTGCTTCTCGTTGTTTCATCTTTTTATTTTCGATCGCAACTTCCTTAGATTTAATGGCGGATGAAATCAATTCCTTCTGCAAATTTTCACAATTACGTTCCATTTTCTCCAATACATGATTCAAACTGCACAAGCAATTCAGAGAGACATCCAATTCGTGATCGTGCAACTGCGATTAAACATCGCAAACAAAGTCGAGCGCATCCTTGACGTCATCTTGATTAAACGAATTCGATCCACGACTCTTGACTCCTCAAAAAGACAAAAAAACTAAGAAGAAGAAGGTGGAAAAAATTCCATCGTGCCTCTGTTTTCATTCAAAGTAACCGCCAAAGCATCAATAGATCCAGAAGTTGTTGATACTTCCTGTTGATGGCTGCGAATTTTTGATGCTACAACCATCGAGAAAAAAGAAAACGCGTGGGATCCAGAGAATTTCGATTATACTTTCCTCATGGATGGAAATCCTAAGACTGCAGTTCTGCTCGCTCACAAACAGCGCGCGCTGCAGTCTGCACATAGCTGAAGCAGTGTAAAGTGCTCAAAGTTTACTGAGCAACCTGGGGGGGGGGGGGGGAAGTAAGCGGGAAGAGATGCCCGACTAGCATATCAGCCAGCTGCCCAGCCAGCATTGTGCCGTTAGACCCCAACTAATCCGCACAGTGCCAAGCAAAATTTTTTCTAGGGATAACTTGGCTAACGTCAAAAACTATAATATTTTTAATCTCCTTCTAGAATGGGAGGTCTTCAAACTTGCCAATTTTGTTCGAAAATATCTTTCCAGAACACGCGATTAGGAGAACGAAGTGGAAGGTGCATTGTGCATGGCTGCAGCAAAGACTTGCGGGTGACAGATGTACGAAGTTCATTTTTTGTTCATGCTATACATCACCAAGGGGCGTTACAACTGATGAGCAGGTACAATGAGACAGCCCATTTGCAAATCTATCGGTTAGCTTCTAGGGTCGTGCATGTCAATTTTTCGGTAATAAAAATGTACTCAGCAAGGCTGGGTATGAAGAGACTGCATGTAAACCCAATATATGGACAAACCAATAAATCACCACGCTGTAACAGATTTGTGATCATTCTACTCTCCAAATGAGCCCACCAGCATTTAAGGAGTAGCAGAACTCGCTTTAAAAAATCATGCATAGTACAGTATATCGAAACTAAATATGAAAGGTACATAGAATAATAATTATAAAACCAAGCTGTGAAGAGTCTACGGCAATAGGCGCTGTATTTCCTTTCGAAAATTCTCGTCTTTCCATATAAGCGCATAGAACAAGAATAGGATGCTCGTTAAAGATATTGCTATGGCAATTCCCAGCCAAAGATTAATTCCAAAGTTTTCGTTCATGAAAACAGATGCTGACGTTGATGCAAGCCCGGCTGTCGCAGTGTAGCTGACCAAGATAACACTGGACACAAGTTGCACGTGGGCCAGAGTCGACCTCTGTCCTTCCTCCACTCCAGCTTCTATTGCCTTCTTACCCTCGTTTACGTTACCCTCGTTGATAACCTTGAAAACACGAGTTCCAAGCGAAGGAATCAAAGAGAAGCAACAAATTAGCTGAACTACAAAAACTGCACCATCGGATGTTGCAGTGACTGAATTTATCCAGTCGAAAACGACTCTTGGTATCGTGCAAGAATGTCGAAAGCATTGCAGTTCAGTGACGAAACAGCAAGACTGTACCGATGTTGATCTGTTGGAAAGCCAGGTGGAACGATTCTCACAGATGCTATTCGGATCAGTAGATAACTTGTGTTTTGTTCCAAGGCAATCGCTTGTTGAATAAGTTAAAGTGGTCGATGCTAACCAAATACTTTCTTGAACGATGGACCAGACTAGAGACAGAGTAATAAGTATATTTCTGAAGGTTTCGCCAGATTTAAGCCAACTGATTGGTCGGAACTTGGAATACGCAATATCGAGTGCCATAACAAAAGCACTGCGTTGCAAGCACGTGAATAGGATGTTCGCAGGAAAATGAATAAGAGCGCATTGAAATACTTGACCTTGCCTGTCCATGTTCACATGAAGTGCATCGCAGGTAAATGGAGAAGATATGAGCATTCTAGACGCGTCGAATGCCCACAAGAGACTGGCCAATAAACCACAAATAAAAAAAAATGTATTCAGTCGATAGTATTGATGTTGGAACCATCTGAGTCGATTAGCGACCAGGACCAGAGCTATAGAATGAAGAAATGCCAGCCAGCCGATCACCGAAGTGGCAACTATTCCATCAGCTTGGCGAGCCAGTCGACGGCTGAGACCTTGACCAAGAGGCTCGCAATTGCCGAAGCTGTGTAGTGGTGTCATTTTGTGAGAAAAGATATAGAAGTGGTACTAAACTGCAAGGGTGTATTAAAACTCTAGCTTCACTTGCAAAACAGAGCTGGGTTGTTTATAAAGGTAACCGACCATATAGCAAGTAAAAACGGTGATAACATATTGGGTGCACTACAAGGAATTTGTTGACGTCAACTACGTTGAATCGACGCTCTGTAACTATACTTTTGTGGTTCTAACGTCAGCTTATTATCATTTTCGTCCAAGCTCACTGAACATCATGCGCTGGTTATGTGAATGACGCAGTTCATATCACCAAGCTTTTTGTTAGCCCTATGCACCTTGCGCCGCGGGCAAACCGCGGGGGCAGGCGGCCCGGCTCGCGGTCCACTTGGTATTTCCCTCACATTGGATCCGCGGGCAGAGGCTAATGTTCGACTCGCGACTGGAAGTGGGGAGACGGAAGCCGAACGAGGAGACAAATAGGGCTCACAGCCCACCCGCCATTGTCCGAAGAAGTCAGTGTCCAGTCCAGGATGCCCTCGCGGGGAGGTGCTACTAGTGGAGACTCGCGGAGGGACGCTTCTGTGGGTCTCTGTGTGCCGGCTTTGCAATAAGGATTGACTCCTGGTCGGGTATAGACAAGACGGGCTTCGACCCTCGTGAATTAAAAAGGGTAAGGAAGAGCAAAATCATGCTGTAAAACAAAATCAAAGTATTGTTGGCAGACACTAAAAGTTCACAAAAGATTTTGCCCATGACGTTGTATGTAAGTGAGGATATTTAAGATTTCAAAGGGGCTCGACCCTGGGGTGCTGGACCTGAATAAGTGAGGATTTACAGTTCATGAAGGTGAAAATGTCTGCGATAACTGAGAAATTTTCTGCCATGGGACATAGCCTACTCATGAGATGTACACCACGTACTATAGCTAGCTAACACGCACGACCCACTCTCTTGGGTGACTGTGGATGTCATTCGTCGAAGGTTCCAAGGCTCCAAAATGGGAGCTGTTCTCCATATGCATCAGTCGAGAGGCTATAGAAGTCCTGGTTTCGACGCAGCTTTTGTCTGTAGCATGCCTGAGACGACACCTACCGCGCCGAAATATGCCTAAAGGCATTAAGTCTCAGACTGTACAAAAGTGCATCAAGTGAGAGATCTTCGAGCAGGATCTGCCGAGAGGAAATCCGAGAGATCTTCAGGAGTCTGCCAAAACGACACAACTTCAGTAAAACATGAGTTACTGAGCCCCCAAAAAGGCACTTTTAGGATTCGCATCCGCCAAAACGCATCATCTGCTAATGATCGCAGGCCAAAAAGCACACTGCGCTCTTTTTCTGCGGGATCGCTGATTTCAAAAAGATATGATCAAAAGCAGGGAAATAAATGCCGTGCAGTTGACGCCAATTGGTTGCAATCGCTTAACCCAATGCAGACAGAATCGATAATGACTCTAAAAATAAACTTTAGGAGAAAATTTTTAAGCTAGCCTGGCCTGTGGCCTAAATTGGGTTAGGCCCCCACCGCGCCTAGTTATGGGCGATCGTGTTCGAATTCAGGCCATTATGTGTGCCCCTTCACCCTCGATCGAACTGCACCCAATTCTTTTCAGTTACACCACTTTTTTGCGCATTCAGCCCCTAGGGCCGCTCAGGTAAGGAAGGTGTTCCCGACCTGACTCGAAACCTAAAATCCAAAACCCAAACCTGACGTGACAAGGATTTTCTCTGACTCCTTTTCTCTGACCTTTTCGGGTGAGATTTCATTTCCACTTCTGATGCCACCCATCTCCACTTCTGATCACTCGACATTATCGATTCTTGCCTCGGGTGCTTTAAAGAAACGAGTGCCTGACAGGCGTACCATTCCGCTGATCAAACGAGTGGACGGGCTAAAGTTAATGATCAAGTATCGACCCTGGACCTTGAGCAATTGGTAAACTCGTCGTCAACAGTCGATGATGCCTCCCAACAATTGGCTAGCTCTCCAAATTCAGTTCTGGACTAGCATGTGCCCACACGTTTAGCTCGCATGGACAAGCGATGTCCTTGGATGAACAGCTGTCTTCTTCGCCTTATACAAGAGAAACATGCGGCATAAAAACGTTGGAAGCGAGATGGCAATCTTACTGATAAGTACATATTCAAAAATTTGCAACGCCGATGTAAAAAAAAATTTATGAAGCAAAGCTAGATTTCATTGTCAGCACTTTCACTGATGATCAGTCGTCTAACAACTTTTGGGCCGCTTTCAGGACACTATCAACACATGATCAATCGACTCCTACAGTTTTACGGGATAATATGAACTGCCCTATCTTTGGTTCATTTGCTATTTCAAATGCATTCAATGAGCGGTTTGCGAGAAATTTTAAATCTACTGACTATGGTATATTTGAGCCACTCCCGTCGGTCACTGTTGATGAATCCGACTATTCAGTGTCTAGCAAATTCTTTTTGAACTGTATACGTCTACTGAAGTCACGTAGCGGACCTGGTGGAGACGGTCTCACTGTGTCGATTTTGGAGAACATCGCACCATCACATTGCCCTGCTCTCGCGGCTTTGTTCAATAGATCGATTAAATCGGGCATTTTTCCATCGATGTGGAAATCAGCAAAAGTTGTGCCAATACCAAAGCCAGGGAACAAGTCGTTAATGATATCCTGATTTTGGTATAGTAAGCCTGGCGCCATCAGAATTTATGACCAAATGCAAAATGAGAGTACAGCCATCAGGAGTTGGATATTTTCTGCGATAGAATCCTTAAATAAGTAAATCCGTCAATTTTCCACTTATGCGCAAAGTTTCCCAATATTTTTGATCCATAATGGTCAAAAATTAACAAAAGACTTACACGTGGTAAGATAACCCACGAAGCTTTAGGGATCGCTTTGAGGCTGGAACCCTAAACCAGCCACCCCGGAGGGCTCTGCTTTAGTGACGCTGCTCAGTGCAAATGTACCACGCCCACCAGGATTCGATCCCGCAAACTTCCGCTTGCGATCCTGATGTCGTACCACTGAGCTATCAGGGCCACGAAAAGAGAAAAACTAGCAGCTCACTCAAACTTGGTCGAGTGTAAAGTGCAGCCCCTCTTTGCCTGAGGGAAAATCATCCCCCTTGCTCTCACTGCACACTGCTTCACACGCTGACCAAGGCTGCGTGTTATCGCACGTGTGGCCTGACCGACCGAAATAACCAACTAGGCCGAAAGTTGGATTTCCAGTGTTGAAAGAGTATTGGCGGAGGAACGCTGGATTGCTGTCACGAGCTTCACGGATTTTGTTTGAATAATCGGTATTGTGGATTAAGTCAAGACCCGCTTAATATCGTCCGAACCTAATCTCCAGTTACCTGCTATAAGTTTGGAAAACTAGTCTATTTCTCCAATTTTTTGAGGAAATTAGCCGAGTTGTGTTCTACCAATCGCAATGTTCTTCATGGATGCTGAGATCAGCTAGTAGCTCTATGCACGACTAGTCGCTCATTTCGAATTTCGTTTTCTTATTGTGAGTTTTTTAGGTTGATTTCACTTGGCGAGGTGTCTTCATGCGAAACACGATTTTCGAATTGCTCGACATGGAAATTCACGATAGAAAGGACAGCAATATTTTCAGTCCAGGACTGTCTTTCATGCTGTTCGGAACGGTTATGTGTATTTGCAGACAAGGTCACGTAATTAGTTACAGTATGGGACTGGATATTTTAGATGCACTGACCACAGGAAAAATACGCAATACGCAAACTTTCACGCATACTTTTTGGAGTATGCAATTCGTTTATGACGCAACACGCATACGCATTCGAGAGACTTTGCGTATGCGCATTCAAATCAAGTAACTTTACTAACCGTAATGCAAAGTAACTGCGATATATGGACCCTTTTTAAGGCCGTGGTCAACACAAAATTTGGACACACAAACGGGTCAAAAGTACTGTAGTTTTTCAAGTTCCCACTACTAGAATTTCAGAAACCTTTTCATACCCGTTCGACTCCAGGATTTTATGAATTTGCTTTATGCCTGCATTCCCACGTTTACATTCTGCGTAACTTCCAAGAATGTCAGATGAATTCCAAGATGTGACTGACCCAATTTTCTTTTTTTTTTATTTTTTGGGTTGGGCCCCGTGCCGCCCCAGTTCCCCACGGGACTTTCCTGCCATTTTGTCAATAGCCGGCCAGCAGTCTTGATACGATAAGCAAGGCCGTGAGGTGAACAGCTCTCACAGCAGTTCCCCTCTGTGTGTCTCCACTAGGAGCACCTCCACATTAGGGCATCTTGTGCGAAAACCAGCATCCCAGGATGATACTGGGCGAGAAGAGGGACCTTCCCGACCCGTCGCAAGATAACTCACGAAGCTTCACAGGCAAAAATTTATAAATGCTAAAATTTGAATTGGTTATTTTTATTTCCTCGTAAAAGACTTAAAAATGTGTGAATGGCCTGCTTAAATTTCTGTGAGCAGTGGTTTGCGGACTTCAATTTCGTTTCCGATATCATTCAGTCCTCACATGATACCGCTACAAAGTCATACTGTGTAGTGCTGGAAACCAGCTTCTGTCAGATCCTTCACTACGGATGGAGGAACGTAAGGGTTATGACTTTTAAAACAGTTAAAACCTGTTGTCTAATGCTAGCATCCACTGAAGTGACCCTGTCCCTGGCCCAGGGTCAGATCAGTGGTCAGATCATAAGTCACGGTCAGACTATGGCAAGCCCCACCCATTAAGCAGAGTTGCCAAGAACTTAGAAATGGACCCTTACGCAGAAATTACTCCGAGAAAGCCGCGGTGGCTCACTTAGTTAAGGCGTTGGTCACACATTGCTCGGGCCAACAACCCTGACCGGGAGGCCGCAGTTCTGTTGCGGCTGAGGACGGCTGTTTAGTAAGTCCGTAGCTGGCCTCGCCCACCTGGCTCTTGGCGACTCGGATGCCGAACGAGTAAAGAATCAGGAAACTGGTTCCCGAACACCAGTCGGGAAGGTCCCTCTTCTCGCCTAGTATCATCCTGGGATGCTGGTGCTGGCACAAGATGCCCTAATGTGGAGGTGCTCCTAGTGGAGACACACAGAGGGGAACTGCTGTGAGAGCTTTTAACTTTACGGCCTTGCTTATCGTATCAAGACTGCTGACCGGCTATTGACAAAATGGCAAAAAAGTCCCATGGGGAACTAAGGCGGCACGGGGCCCAACCCAAAAAATTAAAAAAAAAAGAAAATTGGGTCAGTCACATCTTAGAATTCATCTGACATTTTTGGAAGTTACGCAGAATGTAAACGTGGGAATGCAGGTCTGTATGCATGCATGAAGCAAATTCAGAAAATCCTGGAGTCGAACGGGTGTGAAAAGGTTTCTAAAATTCGAGTAGTGGGAACTTGCAAAACCACAGTACTTTTGACCTGTTTGTGTGTCCAAATTTTGTGTTGACCACGGCCTTAAAAAGGGTCCATATATCGAAGTTACTTTGCATTACGGTTGGTAAAGTTACTTGATTTGAATGCGCATACGCAAAGTCTCTCGAATGCGTATGCGTGTTGCGTCATAAACGAATTGCATACTCCAAAAAATATGCGTGAAAGTTTGCGTATTGCGTATTTTTCCTGTGGTCAGTGCATCTAAAATATCCAGTCCCATACTGTAACTAATTACGTGACCTTGTCTGCAAATACACATAACCGTTCCGAACAGCATGAAAGACAGTCCTGGACTGAAAATATTGCTGTCCTTTCTATCGTGAATTTCCATGTCGAGCAATTCGAAAATCGTGTTTCGCATGAAGACACCTCGCCAAGTGAAATCAACCTAAAAAACTCACAATAAGAAAACGAAATTCGAAATGAGCGACTAGTCGTGCATAGAGCTACTAGCTGATCTCAGCATCCATGAAGAACATTGCGATTGGTAGAACACAACTCGGCTAATTTCCTCAAAAAATTGGAGAAATAGACTAGTTTTCCAAACTTATAGCAGGTAACTGGAGATTAGGTTCGGACGATATTAAGCGGGTCTTGACTTAATCCACAATACCGATTATTCAAACAAAATCCGTGAAGCTCGTGACAGCAATCCAGCGTTCCTCCGCCAATACTCTTTCAACACTGGAAATCCAACTTTCGGCCTAGTTGGTTATTTCGGTTGGTCAGGCCACACGTGCGATAACACGCAGCCTTGGTCAGCGTGTGAAGCAGTGTGCAGTGAGAGCAAGGGGGATGATTTTCCTTCCGGCAAAGAGGGGCTGCACTTTACACTCGACCAAGTTTGAGTGAGCTGCTAGTTTTTCTCTTTTCGTGGCCCTGATAGCTCAGTGGTACGACATCAGGATCGCAAGCGGAAGTTTGCGGGATCGAATCCTGGTGGGCGTGGTACATTTGCACTGAGCAGCGTCACTAAAGCAGAGCCCTCCGGGGTGGCTGGTTTAGGGTTCCAGCCTCAAAGCGATCCCTAAAGCTTCGTGGGTTATCTTACCACGTGTAAGTCTTTTGTTAATTTTTGACCATTATGGATCAAAAATACTGGGAAACCGTAGGCATACTGTAAGTTGAAAATTGACAGATTCACCTATTTGAGGATTCTGTCGCAGCAAGTATCCAACTCCTGATGGTTGTACTCTCTATTTTGCATTTGGTCATAAATTCTGATGGCGCCAGGTTTACTATACCAAAATCAGGATACGTACAAAGTTTTAAAAATTGTGAGAAGATGACACTTTGACAAAGTCAGACAAATATTGACTTGGAAGAAAGATTCTTTGGCTAATATTTTTTTAATTTTTTGCTGAATTTAGAGGCAACAGCTGCCGAACTAAAACGCTAGTCAAATATTGGATTTGTTGCGACCAGTAAGGAAAAGATGTATAAATTGCAAGTTCGAATTCTTCCACCTGCTAACTTGGCTTGTGGTAAGAAATTTCTTTTAATTTTCAACTTGGCTAACTACTGTATACGCATCCAAATTTCAATGCGATGCACAAACTTTGCCTACAGCATGCGTATTTTGTATGCAACCAGCCCGACCTATTTTGCATCTGTGCATCGACTGCTTAAGTGACAGAATTACGGCCAAATATGGCCGAGTCCGCTTATAATCACAGTCGCGTGGGAAGCGACAAAGTTGCGAAGTTATAAAAACCAAGAAAACACGCACCTGCTTCATTATGGCTAGATTTTTACTACAGTAGCAATTTTTTGGCCATTAATCTGGCACTGGGAATGATCTTGTTCGTTCACGCCCTGATGTGTTTGAATGAGTAGGAACATTATAATGTCGTGACTCAAATGACTCAAAGTAAGTATGATCAGCATTCCAGTGCAAGCTAGTGCTTCGCATTTATACACGCTTATCGTTAGAAACCAAAACTTCAAACTCAGTTGCCTAAAAACTGCATTTATGTAGTCACTTGCTACTTTTTGGCATATATAGGTATGAAAGAGATGCAAGTTTATTCTTTCTAAAGTATAGTGAAAGTGCGTCCATCATAAAATGCCCGCCCTTCTGTCCCCTACCTTTCACCATATCGTACAGTATACTGTGGGTGACTATGTAGCAATTGTATCGAAGAAAAAATATATTGGTCCTAGAGACAGTTTTCGGCCTGCAGTAACGGATTTAATGCTGTGTCTCGCCTTTTTCTGTTCCTCACCCTACCTTTCTGTCGGCCGCTCATCACGCGGGTCAAATGAAACTGCTGCCGCACCCTCGCCCTCCCTATACCATAATGGAGAGTTGTCTGCTAGAGCCAGCATGCTGCCGCCGTGAAGGGTCGGTTTCGTCGTGCCTCCTCTTTTGTAGAGCTTGATCATAAATTGCTTTTCTGAAAATTTGTTTCAATTCACAAATTCCTGATTTTTTGGAAAACGTTCGGAAGTTAGGAATGGATCGGGAAAAATCAGTTTTGAATCTCGATGGAATGATTCCGTAAGTACAGAGAAGGCGCACAAGATCTTTTGGAGTTGTTGTATATTGTAAAGTCGAGTCATGAAAAAAGCTTTCTTTCTTCTGGTTTGTTTTACAGTATGCAAGAATCATGCTAAACAGGTGTGGCAGTCAGGTTCCTTACCTTTTTACGATCGTACATAGAGTTGTAGCAGTCAGATGCGCTAAGACCCACACCTCTGATCATTATTTAATTGACAATTTTTTGGATAAATATTACGTAGCATACCTGGGATTTCCAAATAAAAACTACTGTTCGTAATAGGCACAGTATTTGGTTTTCTCTGTTCTTGATCCCTTAATGTTTGGAAAAAATAATGCGGCGCCTCTGGAAAGGCCGAGTTGTCGGCGTGGCCAGTGAAGTAAGTACTTGGACTTTTCAAACGCGACCATCGATAAACTGGCCGATAGCCTGCTCAGGTTATGGTTCACACGTTCCATGCCCGCAGAGATAGAGCATAGTCGATGGCATAGCATTCTGCCTCACTTTTTGTTTGGTGTGCATAGCTCTTATGTAACAAAACTGGGTCTGTAGAAAATCGCCTCGGCAGTTGCAATAATCCCGAGTCGACAGCAAGTACAGCAGCTTTTATCATCTGCTACAGGTTGCGACTTGATGGGCAATTGCTTATTAGATAATAGGCACTACTAAGGACCCTAAGTTGGTGCATCGAGGTTGCAAAACGTTTTTCGCAGTAAGATATTTCTGCTATTCGGGAAAGTCGAACTGTCGTTACAATGATATGACCACATTCACACTAAAGGAGATCAACGTCACAAAGTCAGCAGTTTGCCATTCTTTATTTCTATTTTTTCAGAGATAAATCGTCTGGGTCATTTTGTTTCATAAACTATTGTCGTCATATTCTTTTGAGTAACGATACATTCGGCCGATTTATTGAGTGTTCCCTGTGCGACTTCAAAGTACCACGCGAACGGGATTTGTGCGATAGTATATCCTTAACACACGCATTCTTACATTTGCCAATGCCAATTTTCTTTTGCCATTATTGCGAATACAGCACGAAAAACAAATCCGCGATTCAATCTCATGTTCGACGAAAGCACGACGTGGAAGGATCGAGTGTATTGCATTATACCGACTTAAAACTTGAGCATAAAACTGATATTACCAATATGATAGATCAATGTTTTGGTAAGAAAAATTGCGACAAGACAGTGGCCACGCCATATTTATGTCGAGTGGAAACCAAGTGAGTTTTCTATTAATATCCTTCGCTCCACTCCGCTAAGCTTAATCAACATAAAAGTTGGGTCTATGGGTCCCCTGTGCATGCTTTTCTCCCTACCGGCCACGACCCTGGTTTGATTCACTGGGGTCATGGCCTAGGTTAAGGCGTCTGCCTCTCAGCCTGGGTGCGCACTTGGGGGATGGTGTACAGGGGAGGTTTCGACTCCCGCCTCGGTACAAAATGATTGTCGTTTATTGTGTTCCTTAGCCCTCGAGTGCGCTGTATAGTGCTTGGCTATGGATAAAGTACGTACTGTATGACATGACATGACATGACCGTAGGGTGTCATGAAAAAATTTTACCCCTTCCACCTACATGGTGATAAGTTCTGAGAAAATGAGTGACTTAGCAGTGGACTGTGTTAAAATCGCGATTTTTAATGAAAGGTCGCAAGAAATACCAGTGGTTTATGAAAACTTGCTTTAAAATTCGCATTCTGGAATCTGTACAGCTCCTGAGCGAGCGGCTCTGTCCAGCATTCTGTACTTGCTTCATTTTTTAAACCAGGTACAGTTTCTCCAGAATGTGTGGTCCTGTAATATCTGTGGAAAGCTTCTGAATTTTTAAAAAGGCGAACGCTCCTACATCCTATACTTTTATTTGGCGAGGTGGTGCCGCGATGCGTCGACCGTGGCCATATCTGCTTTTTACAACACGTCTCACTTTATAATAAACCAGGGTCATCTGAAAATACAGCAGCTTTGATAATCTCCTGTAGTAGGCACGGACTATGCATGTACCATCTCCTCTGGGGTACGGGTGCACTGGTTCAGGGAGCTGGTCCCTCTCTCCTAAGTCAGGGCCAGCACGGGAGCGAGAGGTCGAATTTTCGGCTTGGTTTGCAGGCATTGGTGGGAAGTGGTCTAGAGTTGGCTGTCTGAACTTGCTCTGTGAGCACTTTGGGCTAAGGTCCATCAAAACCTCTTTGACGGCCGGCACGTGCGGCTGCTCCCCGAATTGTGAGCCTACACGGCCCTTGTGGTCGGCCTACACGGCCTCTGGTCAGCCCTGGATAGCCCTAGGGCGAGCCAATGATTTCATTCCCACAGGCTAGCTGGATTATGGGCTGTTGGCTGCTGTTTATTAAGCAATAAACACAGCTACAGTAGCGATTCCACACAACTTCTTAGAGTACACTTTCTCCTTTTTTTAGCGAAGTGGTCGACAATCTATTTCGTTACTGCAAAAATGTTGTCGCAGAAAATCATGAAGCAGGATCTGTAGTCAGATGCGGAATTTGTTGTGTGGAATTATCAGCGTTATGGAGTGGAAAATCTGTGATGGGACGTGGCTCATTTGATCACGTTTTGAAGCACGCTAGTGTTCGATTATTTCAATGTAATCATTGTTCGCACACGGCATTGACAAAGCGAGATATGCTGGCTCACTTCAAAACCGCTCACCAGTTGACTGTTTACACTTCAAGTGATTTCGTCGATAAAACGTCCGAATACAAAGATGAGATCAGGGACTTGATCGAAAAGTGCTTCAAGAAAGGCGTTAAAGTGTAAGTTGGGCTTTGATTGTTTAGTCTTGCAAGGAAGAAGGGAATGTGGCGAGGTGATATTCCTTTTTTCATATCTCTAATCTTATGGATCCCTCGAGCTCGAATTCTTTGAACATGATAATATTTTTAAGAGGGTGATGCTGATGCACTCTTGTGTACACACAGTACATAGTTCGCGCAGAACACGCAAAAGGTACTGAGCAATATGGGCTGTGGTCGTAACTCAACCGACTACATCTCCCACTCCTCTTGGCTTGGTTATGTAACCCTCGTGCCTGGTAGGCCATGGCGAGTGGGAGAGAGTAATCGATACTCTCCACTGGCTGGGAGACGTCAACCCCTCGGGTTGATGTTTCAGCCGTAGGTACAGTCGCAAGAGTTACCTGCTCCAGTCAGAGTTTTTGTCCAGCCGACTTCGGTCTGCAGCCTCCCTCCTACGCCTGCTGCCGGACTTGGTTACAGTTGGCATAAAAGTTGTCATGGCTGTGCATGCTTTTGGTTTATGTTCCAATAACTACAGTAGTGAGACGCGACCGATGCTCTCTCTGGAAGACTCACTAAAAGTCATTGACCCGTCGGTTAGACTTAATCTTCGCACATTTTTTCTCCGCCCGATTCATCAAAAAGGAGTTGTTACAAATTGATAAATCGGGCTTTCCTACAGGGTACAGAGCAGGAGAGTGAAGGGAGACCAAACAGTGTTTCCTGCAATTGCTTTCGCCAGCAGAAATCAGGCCCCTAAAATAACTGTTTCATCAGGGGGATAAGCACCCCTCGCTTGACTAGCAATATCTTGGAAAGCCGTCCTCTCTGCAGGCTGCCCAAGAAAAGACCAAGTTTTTTTAGACAGGGCGAAATAAAACGTGCTCCAACTCTATAAGGCTCAAACAGCTCTCAGATTCCGGCCTCTTTGCCCTTTAGCTTAGGAAATGTACTGGCTTGGGCCCTGCGTTGCTATGTTACGTGTTATATCTCTTATCCCTAGTCAGGCATCATGCATCCCTAGTCTCACGATCAGTCTTTCTAATGTTTTAGCGACAAGAATCGATTGATCACTCGCGAATTATTCGTTTATTGCAAACATGTCGTGATGGGAAGCCATGTACCAGGCACAGTGGTCGTTTGTCAAATTTGTGACTCGAAACTAGCCGGTCTTTGGAAGAAAGGCTCACTTCACGGTGGCCAAGCACTCAGTCATGTCTTAAGACATTGTGCCACTCGTCTATTCAAATGCCGTCAATGCTCGGCTGGCGCAAAAACCAGCAATTCAATGAGGGCTCACTTATTCCGAGTCCACAAGATCAAATCGTTAGATGATAAGCATTTCACGAATATGACCTATCGTTATAAACAGCAGATCATGAAACTGATCGACCATTGCTACAAGAAGAACGACAATACATCGGGGTAAGTTGCATGCTTTTTTCGGTCCTCTAAAAAAACCCATTCTCTGTATTCAGACAAAAGAATGAACCAGTCAAGCGGAAACTAACGAATCCAAAAAAGTCTTTTTTCCTGCCGAGATTTTCGAATGCTATTCGTCAAGTGCCAGCGTCAACAACTAGCAGAGGAGAAAATAGTGGGAACTCTTTGCTTGATTCAGTCAAAGATGAAAAATCACCAGAAGAATCCAATGAAATGTCGTCAGCAGTTGCCCATCCAGTTCTATCATCCAGAGCAGATGAACTTGCGTCTAATTTTTCTTATCTTCCCAAACGTCCAAACAGATTTTCGGCAGCCCGTCTTCGTTCAGTGCCAGCAAATGCTTCAGTGGATTCGCAGAAGTTAGATGTGTCAGATAGAAGTCAAACTACGACTTCTGAACGTGATCGCCCGAACAAACGTGAGAGTTGTGTAGCCAAAAACGTTAAAACACCCGCATCAGAATTGTTGAAAAGTGCTATATTGAATGCACCTGATCAACGATTGACCATATTCGAGATTTTTGATTGGGTCGAGAAAAATGCGGATTCAATCAGATTTAGACGGGGTGTTTTGCTGGAGCCAAGAGTTTGGAAAGTATGTCTGAATTCTAATTTGGTAGATTTTGTGTAACTTTTTTTCTTTTTTAGAACTGTGTCCGAAGCCATCTAAAACGACATTCTTGCTTCAAGCACGTGAAGCAGCCGAAGAAGTCGCCTGGTTTCTGGATCGTTGTCCCAACAGAATCAAGTCCATTATTAGAAGTATGTTCAGAAGTTGTCGATGATACGTTGGGGTCGAAATTTAAAAGGGCATACGACAGCATTGAATCAAGCGACGTTTTATCGACAAGGGCCACTGAAGACCAGGATTCTGATTCTGTTTGTGCGAGTCTCGACTCAAATACATCAATGCAATTACTACCATTGCCACCACTTTATCGTATTCCAACTGAAAATCAGCCTGGGCCCTCGAGCGTTACGTGGAAAGCGGAGCCACCAATTTTGCAGCCAATCAGCTCGTTACCATCGGCAACTATGCTCGGGAACTTTTTCCAATCTGCAACTATTAGTGAGCTCGATGAGACACTCGACGCACATGTCTCTCGATGTGACGATGACTTGGTTGACATTAGCCCCTATTTGCGATAGGTTGTGGAAAACGTTGATTCATACAACATACCTCAAGATGGTGCAAATAAAAATTTTTTAAAATTACCTTGGAGTTGTAAAGCCGCTTTCACATAGGCTACGTCTGGTGCATCCAACACAATACCCGCATAGACGCGAGACATTCAACAAAGCTACGTAGTAATTCCTATGACTAGAAAATGTCGTCCAATTTTTCGCAAAAGGTCTCTGTCTCAAAAGTTTTCAATGTCTCATTCTGTCAAACTTTTTTCTATGAAATCAAAACCCAAGAACCCCAAAACAAGTCTTGGCGAACAATACTGTAAGCCAAGCTAAGCTGTAACACTAAGCCAATAATGCTGCCAAGGGGGCCGTTCAAATACGACGTCGTACGCCAGGGGGGAGGGGGGGTTAGCACCAAAACGACGAAAAACGACAAGGGGGAGGGGGTCAAAGGCAAAACGACATCGTTTTTACACTAGGTATTCCATCGTTTTTCCTCCCTTTCGAACTCTTCTGCTAGAGCCTAATTGCGGTCAGATGAGCACAGGTCCGTCACTTTTGGGTAACCTGATCATGATAGTTTTGATTATAATAATGTGCATTGGCCAGACTCAGTTTGTTATAGGAAGCGGCCGCCTTAGTGCGGCGCGGTTTTCGCATTCGTCTCTCCATATTAGTCAGTAGCGCGGCTGGACTCACCCTGGGTACGATCCCTGGCGATGGAGGTCTGTTTGCGAACCATGAACCCTCTCTGACCTTGCACACCAGGGCGTGAGGGACTCAGCCAGTAACATAGAGGTGCTACGAGTGGAGAGACGGAAGCCAAACGAGGAGACAGTCTAAGGGGCAAGGCTCGAAGCCAGCCCGCCATCGTCCAAGAAAGTCGGTGTCTAATCGATGATGTCCTCGTGTGGAGGTGCTCCTAATGGGGACGCGCAGAGGGAAGCTGGTGTGTGAGCTGGTTCCCGCATAGCCTCGCTTAGAAGGTTTGACTGCTGGCCAGCTGGAGGCGAAAACGGGCTTCGGTCCAAAACATTTTTTAAAGCAAAAAAGGTAAAGTTTGATAAAGAAAAATGTGCTATATCATAAATAGTTGTTTGTTTTGCTTTTATACTGCTATTGGATTTTCGACGAGTGCTTTACAAAAATTGACAAACAATCTTTGGGAACTAAAGGCGTAGAGTCAAGTTGTGAAACCATCAGCACATTTTACCTCTGCCAAATTGTTACTAAAATCAAATTACTAAATGTCTCTTCTGTAAACATTCCGAAAAACATTGTTGGAATGTATACCGACATGAGGATGGGAACATGTGGACTCGTACGAAGTATGGACATGAGCAGCGGCAGGGTGAAGTGCGCCGATACTCATGAAATTTTTTGAAGTATGGGGTTACTCCCCCCTTTGCAGTTTGGGGGGTGGGGGTATTGGCTTGTACGACGTCGAAAAGGGGGGGGGGTCAGGTGCAAAACAACAAAATACGATAGGGGGGGAGGGGGAGTCAAAAATTGCTGATTTGCATACGACGTCGTTTTTGAACGGCCCTCAAGCACGTTTCGAAGATTATGTCAGAGTTCAGAAGGCAGTTGCTGAAAACTGTACATTAGTCGGATGTTGCTGTCATAACTAGACACAATGCACACAACGGGGCGGGCGTAGTGGTTACTGCGGTGATGGCGGTGATTTGGAAGACTATATGTACGCCCCTTCATCAGCCATGGCCCACTGTCGCTCTCATTATTACTGCAACCCTTTTAGCCTCAATCCCACATCTCATGTCGAATCATTGATTGTCCCTTAAATTTGTTGCTCTCAGCTAGCGTTGATACAGTTTTGGAAAAAAGATTCAGTTTCAGTTACAGTTAACTGGATCTCAAAAGATTCAGTTAACTGAATGATTCAGTTTTTCCTTATAAAGAATTTCGCATCTAGATGTGAACGCTTGACGACAACAACTCCCACTTTTCTTCAGTCAAATAACTGCTCTTCCGAATTTAAGACTTTAAACAGCTCACAAGGCGCAGTAAAGATTGAAGTCAACACCAGAGGGTCCTTTAAGAGCACAGCGATGCACGACCATGTCTCGACAATCCACCCACCAACAAATCCGCAGACAGACCAGGTACCTGAACCTAGTAACCGTTCTAATTCTAATGCCATAGCTCATGATTGTAATTTCTTTTGGTCCGAAAGAAAGCTCAGCGCAAAATATTTAGCTCGTCAGGCCAACTACTCAGCAGAGGTCAGCGGCCGAAGTCCTGCAAATTTTTGGAAACATTCTCGCTTCGTCGGGTCTTTTGCGCAAAAAATTCAGTACCAGAAGGCTGGAAGACGAACGAAAGCCCATAACCTGAACAGCGGGTTCAGAAGAACCCTGCGGGTGTTTCTCAACTTTCTGTCGCCTCGCAACACACGAATTTTAAAAAAACCGCAAGATTTTGGGAGCTGACCGCAGCTGACCAGCTGGCCATTAGGGCCAAATATTTTCAGTAGAGCCTTCTTCCACACCAGGATCTAGGGAATTATCGAATAGCCTGTCAAGCCTGCCTGTTCAACTTACTGGTTGGCAAAGCTTTCTAAGATCAAGAAGATGTACTTCAAAATGTTTGTAATAAAATGATTGAAATCGAAGAAACCTTTTTTCATATACTGTATGAACTTTTATTTCATTTTAATTATGCTGACTGCTTTTCAACTTGGACCTCGCCTAGCTTATAACTCTTTCACTCGGCGCTAGCCTGCAGGAAATGATGAAGCACTGCGATATTCGTGAAGATTTTGCAACTTCTCTCTACATTTGGACCAAAATTCGAATGGATCGATTTCTTTTACGATAAGTAGCGTTTTAAGGATAACAAAATACACCTGCAACTCGTGATTAAGATAATTCGAACTAGCAATTCGTCTAGCTGCGTTTCGTTTCTCTTTGAGATCTGCACGAAAATCCGCAAACAGATTAATAATTTTCCGAAGCGTAGTAACTCGAAAACTGAATTTAACTGATTCTAAAAAGATTCAGTGACAATTAAATTCAGTTTTGGCGGGACGATTCAGTTTCAGTTTCAGTTAGCTGTAACAACGCTACTCTCAGCTCACGATCAGATCGAACAAGCCGACTCACTTCGTTTTTCTAACCTACTGTACCTATGTACTCATCCAATTTTTTCCCTCGAGGGCCCACTTTGTGTGTCTTGCCTCCTCCCAAATATAGTCGAGCTCAGATAATTGCAACAAGTCCCCATTCCCCAATTTTACAAGCTACAGTATGTTTTACGTGTATTAAAACCTTGGATAATTGCAAACCATTTTGGCGTCCGGATCGGTTGCAATTATCCGAGTTCGACTGTGAGTAGCTTGCCAGGGCAGTACGTGGCATCAGCAGTAGCAGTATGGCCCACCCCAAGAACATTCTGCCATGATATGTTTAATCAGCGAACAACTCCTTGAACTCCGAGCGTGTTCTACGCATTGTTCACTGAAAAATCATGGTGTCTGATGCGGCAACCACGTAATTCTATTCTGCAAAATAATATAAAGTAAGAACGATTTTCGTTCTGAGAAGCCGGAAGTGTATAAACGGCAGAGGGCGGATTAATGCAATAGCTGTTAGGAATGAATTTTACTGCACAGCCAGTACTACACAGCATCTGGTATTTTTTCGAGTTCCAGCACCATTGCCTAAATACGCTTATAGACGCAAGAGCAAATTACAAAACACGACGTGCAATAGAATCTATAAAACGTGAATACGCATGGACACTTTGTACAAAGCTGTTTAGTCCTACAATAGAGTAGATGAATAAGACAGACCTATTCTAAAGTCTCCGCTCATCGCGCTATTATTAGACATTCCGTATTACCCAATATTCCATAAGCCTAAGCTACCTGAATCTCTAAAAATGCCTACGCCAATAATGGCAAGATATAAAAATTCAGAGCTTCCAGCATGACACAATAAAAAATGAAGCACCATGTTCTCTTCAGTAATAGGTTTCCCGTTCTACCCATCCACCAGGATATCGACGGATCATAAAACGACGCGTCTCGTCATAGCAGAAAATCAAAATCGAAAATGGCAACGCTGGGAACCACCAGGCGAATCTGCAAACATGGGAATTAAAATTACATTCTCTCATTTCAATAGGCTACACGAAACACAACCCACTTACCTTAGCCCGTACATACGCAGCCCTTTATCCAAGCCGGGAGAATAAGCCAAGAATGCTGCCAAGCACGTTTCGAAGATTATGCCAAAGTTCAGAACCCAGTTGCTGAAAGTTGTCATGACTTCAGTAGCCGGATGTTGCTACCACAGACACAATGCACGCAACAGGGGTAGTTTGTTTTTTGACCCATCCTGGTTGGTCCAGGGGAGGGTCGATTTTTTGGCCCTTTACCCGTGAACTAGGGGGGTTTGTTAGTTGACCCTTGTATCTTGCCGTCGACTAGGGTCAATCAGGGATGCATGCCGGGCAAGGGTGCGTGTTAGTCGCCACCCCGCGATGTCGGTGGTTACCCCATTGAGGCACGGGCTAGGTGGTCACCCCATCCGGTAACCATACCCAGCCAGTGCCCAGTTAGGGGACCCGAATTCGAGAGCCTCCTGCCCCATAAGGCCTATCCTCGTTTATCGACCCTGGAGGGATCAAGAATGAGTCACCCACCATGAGACGTGCAAGGAGCAGAGAAAACTTCACCAAGTTCTCAGATGGCCAGAGTTAAATTCAGGGCCGGCCGGTTTCCAGCTCTGCCAGGCAAACTGTGATACACGCCTTTCACCGCTGCACCACCCAGGCGGCACAACAGGGGTATTGGTACTGTGGTGATGGTGGTGGCTCGAATAACTGTTTGGAAGTCAGATAACAGAGGCTCTGGATATCTTCCAAGCGCCGTCGAAGCACCCCCGAGAAGACACTTTGTGAAGTACCTATTGTATCGTAAGCGGCATTCCTGGGCGGTCGGGGGATTGATGCTCTCCCCTGGCTGGGACTTCAACCTCTCTGGTTGATGTTTCAACCGCAGGTATAATCGAGAGGCTTGCCTTTCTCCAGTCGGATTCTTCGTCCCAGAGGTTTAGGTCTTATATCTCTCTCCACCTGGATGCGCTGGCTCCATTATTTTGTTACGGCAACTTACTTCATGCCTTGGTGAAGCAGCGAATTGCGACGTGTTTTTGAAATGATTAGATCAGCCCATTGGACAACGACGATTGACACAAAGAAACCAGTGTGGCAAGTATATTCTAGGATTTTCCGATTGGCATATGACTGAAAGAAGATCGCAGCTGTATCAATATTGAATAAGCTTGAACTCCTCTACATACTGTAAGGCTTGTGATTAGACTCAGCCCCTCAGTGTATTAGCAGAACAAAAATTGTAAGAATTATCCTGTAGATTGAATTGACTACCGCTCGCCCCACCGCTCAGTGCACCTATACACTGACAAAGCTAGGTCTGACATGGGTTCGTCTTATGACTGATCATGGCCTGCAGATGACCCAGCGGCCAGTCAAATCACGATGCTCATGATTGTTTGATAGCCAGTGAAGATCTAGCCGACAAATTTAACCATTTTTCCGCTCACGTCAACCATTGCTTGAAGAGATGGACCAGACCTGGCTGCAATGTATACTAAAGAATAATTTTTTTCAATTGCAATTAATTTCAAAACTAAAATTCGCCAGCATTGCTTGCAAAGAACGCTGTCGGGAACAACCTTTTTCCGATAGCCCACGACTAAAACTAGAAATTACCCGAATCCTCAGATCCAGTATTTTTTAGTTAGGGGGACCAGGAGGGGACGATGATCCAGTAGTTTTTTCATGTATGCAGGAAATCACTTCTACTCTGTTCATCTCTGTCATAGGTTTAGCCCCGCATTTTTTAATTTGAGGCATCATTTTTAATCTTTCCCTCAAACTACAGCAACGTTCTACTGTGGCCCTGACCCTGATCCCGGTCCGTGACCCCGCCCCTCCAAAAAAATGTGGCGGGGATTCACCCCAAAAACTTTCTGATGCCACATGAAAGAAAGGACCCGCTATTCATAGTACCAAGCATTTTGCTTAATTTTGTGAGACGGCTACTTTAAAAAATGGTTGGTCCTTTCTGCATGATGACGAGACATTGCGCATTGCTCACGTTTGGCCGGTGAGATCACGAAGGTGCCAATAGTTGGGGCTATCAAGCTGGCTGGCTGTCGTGCTTTTTTCTGGACAGAAAACATGTCTTTACTGTGATCCTGTTTGGACAAAGATGACGCAAAGTTTTGTTTTGCAAAAAAATTGAAGAAACCTTACAACTAACGTGCAAGTGGTTCCACTACTGTAGGTATCTGAAATTATTTTAAATCGTGTCATGAGAAGGATTACGCTTGCCCGGAAGCTGCCGCAAATAACTTGTCTCCAACTAATCCGCATCAGCAGTACAACATGCAGGTGAAAATACATGCAGGTAAAAATGCAGAGTAAACTTCATGAAGTTTCAAGAGCATGTCAAGAAATAAATAGGCAGATTTTCACTCTCAGAAAGCATTCTCTCATCCCTGTCCCCGACCCTGAACAGGGAAAGACGAACCCCGTGCCCAAAAATCTCATCCCCGGTCGAACGCTACCTCAAACACAGCCCACAGTTTACAGTATTGAAAACTCGGGCGCGCATGTAGACAAGAGAGGAATCGATTTTTACTGATGTGGCCAAGTTTTGTATAAGTTTAACCTACGGTGTGTCCCAAACCTAAAAGCTGTACTCCCCTTGGTTGTGGGGATATGGGAGATGTACATAATGGGGCAATGCAAATAGACTTGCCTGTCAGAACTCGTACACAACGGCTGAATCAAAGACTTACCCATTCCTGGCCATAGTCATCAGTCAAGGAATTGCAACCTTCACTGTCCCACTGACTCCTGAGTCCAATAAGTCTCAGTGGGCGAAATCCATTCTCGCCCATAATCACGAAATATGTGAAGAACCCAGCCGCTGCTTGCATCATACCGATCATACCATACGAAAGGGATATAAGCCTGAAAGACAGTCAGATGAGCGACGTACACTCCCCATCGAGGGATAGCCGGAGGACTAGGCTTATGCACATGTCTCACCATTAGCCCTTTCACTCGGCAAGAAGACAGAAAATGGGCAGGGCAGGATATTATCGATCTAAAGGTTACTTAGGTAAGAGCCCACGCCAAGAGGATTAGATCAGACGTAAGCTCCATATTTTCAGCATGAGGGGCAGGTATCCTGTACATGTGTATTTCAACGACAAGTCTACACATGGTCTAAAATTGGAGTGGACGTGCGTCAACGGCATTGCGTCAACAGCTGCTCTCGTGCCAAAGCTACAGCCACTTTATGAAATAACATAGTCAAGTGGAGACACTGACGTGCGATTGGAACTTACCTTTCATTGACTAACTTATCTCGGATAGGATGACGGGGTTTGCGTTTCATAATATCGGCTTCAGCCTCTTCATAGGCCAAGGATATGGCAGGCCACTGGAATCAAGTATATTGTAGGTAGACCCTGTTATCTGCAGAAGAGCACTCAAACTAGGCTAATGTATTCACTCACCATGTCTGTGCCAAGATCGATGCACAAAATTGTTACAGTTCCCAATGGTAATGGGATAGAGACAAGAATGAACAATAAAAATGGGCTGATTTCTGGGATATTACTTGTCAAAGTGTAGGCGATCGATTTTTTCAAATTATCAAATATTAAGCGCCCTAGAAAACAAAAGGCCGCCAATGAAGATAATTCTGAATGAGACCCATCTCCTTAGACACATCTATGTGGAACAAGTATTGATTGTACTGATATGTACACGTTCTTGTACTCATAGCCGTGTCCGCATAATAAATATGTACGGATGTAAAGAAGAAGCATGTACATGTACAAGAGGACATGTACGGATGTGCAGAAAAAGCGTGTACTGTATATGTACATGTGGACGCGTACGAATGCATAGAAGCAGGGTGTACATGTAGATGTACACGTCCATGCACATATGTACGGATGTGCAGAAAAAGCTTGTACATGTACATGTACACGTCCATGCACAGGTGTACGGATGTGCAGAAAAAGCGTGTACACGTCCATGCAGTGTGCGGATGTGCAGAAAAACCGTGTACATGTAAATGTACACGTCCATGCACACGTGTACCGATGTGCAGAAAAAGCTTGTACATGTACATGTACACGTCCATGCACACGTGTACGGATGTGCAGAAAAAGCGTGTACACGTCCATGTACACGTGTGCGGATGTGCAGAAAAACCGTGTACATGTAAATGTACACGTCCATGCACACGTGTACGTAATAACGTACACTAACGTACGTAATAAAACGTGTAAATGTTCATTGACGCATATCTGCAAGCATATATGGATGTGCAGAACTGCACTACAGAAGTATGTAGTATGTACGAGTGTGTACGTACAATTTTCTACATGTTCAGTATATATATGTAGATATATGTATTTGGATACGTCCTGTTCGAGTACAACTACATATACATTGACTCTTACGTATACTCACTATACTTATGTATATTAGCGAAAGAAGGTATTCCTGCGCACTCATTTCTCCCTTATCGTTGGGCATATACTGTTCTTCAAAACTACACGCGGCAATCAAGATATCACTATCTGCAGGTGCTGCAAATACCTCATAAAAATCCCCCACGAAAATCTAATTGGGAACATTATACTACCCAATTGTTTTTAAATTAGAGCGAGGCTTTATCATGGCGACTTTTCACTATGTTGTGTATGTGATTCGCAAAAGATAAATTTAAATTTGACCCTCTCCCAAACGGACTGTGACGACATGATAAGAATGGGATGCGCTATGGCACAATCTGTTTCGCGCTTGAAAGCCGGTGATTCTTTGAGGGGAATATGTAACTAATCACATCTGTTAAAGCCATGGGCGCCTCTGTACACAATATCGTATGTTTCAACAGGCCAGACCTCACCTTCCTCGACGCCGACTACGATCGATGCAAAGTTGTCATCCAATAGAATCATATCAGCCGCCTGCTTGCTCACATCGCTGCCAGCGATACCCATGGCAACGCCGATGTCCGCGCGCTTTAGTGCTGGAGAATCGTTGACACCATCGCCAGTGACGGCCACGACCGCATTTTGTCTCTGACATCCCTCCACTATGATCAGTTTCTGTTGAGGTGATGTGCGTGCGAATACAATTTCCGTGTGATTAGCTAAAATCTCATCCAATTCTTCTCGATTCATATCTTTCAACTCAGATCCATGCACGACGCACGCTTTGGCGTCCCTGAAACAAAAACAATATCATTAACGTTTAGAGTTTTCTTGAAACAACGAAAGAAAAAACTGTAAAATATCCCACCTGGGATTTACATCCTCTACAGGAATTTGGCGCCTCAGTGCAATATCCTCAACAGTTTCATTTCCCTCGCTAATAATACCAACACTTTTTGCGATAGCTTTCGCCGTAATCGGATGGTCACCTGTCACCATTATAACCTGAAAAAAATTCTTATAGCACCGCTCTTTAACTAGAAGGAAAGACGCTTTAAAAAATCATATTTTGAATAAAGAGACTCCGAAACTCAGGGCTAACGGGAAAACAGTGATACCCACGATAATAAATTCGTGGTTTGCAGTAGATAAAGGCTATAGTACTACCTTGATTCCAGCTGATCGGCACTTGGAGACTGCATCAGGCACAGCTATTCGAGGTGGATCTATCATCGACATCAGGCCTACGAAACGCAAGTCCTTTATTGGAAAATTGGGTTCGTCGGAATTGAAAGCGAATCCATGTGGAAAAGTTTCTGCTGGTAGCTTATAATCGCAAAATCCTGAAACGCACAACTTGGTATGCGCCAGTATTTTGCGGAAATGAAATCACAATTTTTTAAGGTCAATGGTGGCTGACAAGATATGAGTGGCACTCGCCCATTCAAGCAGTCTCACCTAGAACGCGTTCGCCCAAACCACCGAGTTCCAAGTAAGCTTGCTCGTAAGCGGCTTTCCACTCCTCGTTTATTTCCTCGTCTTTGCCCTCGATCAGAATAGTAGAGCATCGCTCGAAGATACGCTCAGGAGCACCTTTCATGACCAATAAATAACGAGGGTCGTCCGAATCTTCCGTTTCGTGAATGCTGACCTGGTATTTATTTGTGGAGTTAAACGGGACTTCGCAAACTTTTGGATTACGAGCCCGCCACTGGGTTACATTGCCCAACGATAGTTCTATGCACTTGAGCAATGCCGACTCGCTAGCGTCACCAGTACATTCTCGTTTCAAGACGGGTACAGCGTCCTGAAACAGCACAGAACTGACTTGGCAGGCCACAGACTGAGAAGTCCAGCTACATAATAATAAGAGTACCAATGGAGCTGATGACATACTAACCTGATCAGCTTTGAAATCGGCACGATTACACAAAGCTGCGATTCGTGCTAGCGCCATGAAACCCGAATGTTCTCGACTATACTGAGCTTCCGATTGTTCATCCGACGTATCGGCTTCGACAATTCGATTATCGAACCACATGTGAGCCACTGTCATTCGATTCTGTGTTAAAGTGCCCGTTTTGTCCGAGCATATAATCGATGTCGAACCCAAAGTTTCGACGGCTTCAAGATTTTTTACCAGACAGTTTTTGGCTGCCATGCGTTTGGCCGTCAAGGTAAGACAGACCTGAAACATGAGCTCATGGACACCACATACATATTTCTAAGAAACTCTAGTTCGCGTCTCAAAGGCTATAAATCTAGGTTCACCAAAAGGCCCACTATGGTCTCTTACAAGTCTACTTGTAAGTCCTAAAGATTGTGCTTGGCCAGCATCATAGCAGCTGAAGAATAGCACTCTGCAAACGGTGGCAAGCCCTATACGGTCTAGTACGCACCCACTTTGTCTCAGGGTACAATCACTCCATCGTGCATGTAACTGCAAGGTCCATGCCACACATATTCAACATAAATCCTCGTTTATGTACAGATAATCAGGCTAGATCCGATGCCCTGAAGTAACGACTGCAGATCTGCGGTACATTTCGATTCTAAAGTCCTGTACTTTAATTCAATGGTCCCATCTCGCTTCAGCCAGCGACTTGTTTAGGCCAGAATCCCCTTCTGGTCAGCGTCCCTTTTTGGCCAGTCGTTCGTTCCGGCCGGTATCCCATTATGGCCAGTCCCAATTCAGCCAGTTTCCCTATACAGCCAGTCCCGATTAGGCCTTTACGGCCAGTCTGCGAGGTGCGCAGTGTTTGAATATCCAGGCATACCTGCACCCGTGAGTTCTCGGCTGCTGGAGGGTCACAACAAAGGATGGAGACCAGTTAGCGATTATTAGCGTCACTCGAATTCGTTCAACACTTTCAAGTAAAGGGGAAACCTTACTGTACGGGTGTAAAGGGATTTGCAGCTTTCGCAGATGCTAAAGCTTTCTTTTCTTCAGGACACAGGTTTTTGGTAGCTTTAATTCGCCAACCTGGAATTTTGCAACTCGAAAACGGTGCAGCTTTCCGTCCACGTGACCAAAGATATGCTAATGTTGATGGAAACATTTTCAAATATATTTGGACCACTTGATTCATTTTCTCGGACACTAAGCATGAATCGGACGCATAAACCATGCTGTTGTTTTAAAGAGTACTTGCTGTCCTCACGAAATAATAATTAGACAATGTGTTCTTACTTTATGGTAGTTTCTTTCGCAACTACCAACAGCTGGCTCAAATGGGACTGGCTGAATTGGCATTCTGGCTGTACTGGGACTGGCCAAAAGGGGGCTCAACCCAAATCAATGGCTGTCAATGGCGTAGACTTCCCGTCCAAATGTAACGCGCGAGTGCTAGGGCCCCCTCCCCATCGTGGATTATCTCTAACCTCGCGCCCATTATCTTTAAATAGAAAAGGTGTAACAAAATAATTTCTGAGTTGTGATTCGACTTACCGTAACAGTGGCCAACAATCCCTCTGGCACATTTGCCACGATGATACCTAAACGCAGTATTGTCAGTTAGGACTAGAATACATATGGGTCATCAGACACATACCAATCAAAAAGACCACCGAGTCCAACCATTTGTAGCCCAGTGACAAAGCGAGTATGAAAAATAAAACGCCCAGAAACACTGCCACTCCAGTAATGATGTGGATAAAATGGGCAATCTCGCGAGCGATTGGAGTTTTACCAGTTTCTAGTCCCGTCGTCAAGTTAGCAATGCGTCCCATCACCGTCCGATCACCAGTGTTGATCACAATTCCCAAGGCACTCCCTGTAACCAAGATGTGATGGACTATTGGGTGTTCTAAACTGCAATCGGATCGATCAATACCTTCTACAGCATTCGTCGAAAAAAACATCAAATTTCGTGTTTCTAGAGGATTTTCATTTGTGCAATCAGCATTTCTACTTTGCGGTTCCGATTCGCCAGTTAAAGAAGAATTGTCAACTTTAAACCCGTGAGCTGAGACAACCCGAATATCGGCTGGTATGCGATCGCCACCTTTTACCTCCACCAGATCGCCCATCACAACCTGCTCAGCAGGAATTGTTTTCTTTTGTCCATCCCGTATGACCAAAGCGTACTGAAATACATCACATGCAAAATACAGCGGGCGAAATGCTGCTCTGATTACAAGGGGTTCCTCAGTGGCCCAGTATATCTATGCTCACTTGTGGCCGCCTTTTTATAGAAACTGTGCCTGCGAGCTATCAGCCCAGCGGTAAGGAGATATGTACAGTGTGCAAACATGCTGCCATGGCTCCGCTTACGGTTGGCACAAGATTTTTGAACGACTCCATGATACGAGAGCTCTTCGCTTCTTGAAAATATTGGAAGCACCCCGTAATGATCACGACGGCGGACAGAACGATTCCCAGGTACAACTAGAAAAACACTGTCTGTTTACACTTTCGTGCTATCTAAGGCAAATACGCTTATTACTCACGTTGTCATTCAAAGCACCAGGATTCGTCGATTTGTCCACTGCATACGCAATGAAGCACAATATCGCTCCGACCCAAAGAAGCAGAGCAAAACCGCCGAAAAGATTTTTACAAAATTTTACCCATTCTGGTGTTTTAGGAGGTGGCGTTAATGCGTTTGGGCCGTCGCGAGCATACACGGCCTGGGCAGAGGAAGTGGACATACCCTATAGCGAAAAAGGGGATTGGATAGTTTGAAAAATCCTGAGGAACTCCGCGACTTTTTATGGTTGAATTGTTGTGTGTTACCAACACTTGGAATCACCTGCGCGTCTGGAAACAGTCTGGTATAACGTTCCACAAGGGAAAAGAAAAGAACGCAGCTGGCAAAACTCCTGATAAACTTGCATTGCGCAGTTTAACGCTGGGGGAAATACAGCAACTGCATGTGACCGATCATGTCAGGGCGCCAGAAAAAACTTATTTGCAATTCTCCCCAAGAAACACACTGTAAAACATTTCTTTATGGATCCCTAGATGAGTTTGATTCAATTTAGGGAATAAAATTTTTCATCGTTTATGGTTTTTGAATACATTCAACAAAGTATGGCAATGCCTTCAAAGAACTTACGTTTTGTGCGTGCGTCCCTAAGCGTTGAGCCAGTTCTTCCAGAGGTACGATGTGCTCATCCTGAAATGTAATGACGTCAAAGAGAAATCACCATAAAAAAAAATAAATATGATTGGGAGAAGGGACTCTGATTGCGAGTTTTAAGTGATTGCGAGGAGGGAAAAAACCTGATTGTGATTGTGAGAATACATCTGTTTTTTAGCACTGGCGGGGGGGGGGGGAGGAGGTTGAAGGGCACACACCTACAAACAGCCCCGCAGATATCTACATAATGGATATAGCTTCCCCCTCTGCCTGCGCATTGAAGTCACCCATTGAGTTGGAGGATTGAACGTGACCCGGGCAAGCAATGGGGGGGGGGGGACAATATTAAATCAAATGGGGCAAGGGGATCTCAAAAAGTGCTGTTTATTCCGCATCGGAATGCAAATGTAAAAGGCAGCTCATCTAAGCCTCACCATTTGAACTTCCTGTTTCAAATGTTCGAGGTCGGTTTTCGCCTTCGGACCCTTTCGTCCAAGCCGAGATCGTTGCGTCTTGCTTGATTGACCATTTTTTGTTTCTTGATTTGGCGCCATTTCAACCGTTTCTCATGAAAAGCGCAGGCGGGATATGCCTCGGGAATCCCTCGGTTCTTCGTGTAAATATAGAGGACTAATACGACTAATCCTGAAAACACTCTTCGGACGCTTTTTAATTCTCTAGATGGAATTGTCTCTGAGTGCGAGTGTTCAGTTCCATCCAAGTGAAATTACAAAAAGTTATAGAAGCCAAGGCGGACACGCCCAGTTTGAAGTGTTAGACTACCGGTGCGACCCTCATTCCTATGATTCTGGATAAACCTGATGTCAGGACGATTAACGTCGACGATGCACAGCGTATTCCTGTCACGAACTACTTCGCGAGTAATTCGTTTTTCTTACGGATAAGGTATACTCCGTGTGTATGCCAGGTATTCTAAAAATACCGCATTTGTGCACTAGTGTAAATTACGAGTGAACGGCAGGGATAACTTCCATTTTAAGCAGCACGTTAGAACAGAGACATAGTATATTCTAATTCTTTCATGTTTTATTTGTTTTAAGTCCGTAAATGGCCCGTTAAACTTGCACTCGGACTTCTCCGATGGCTCTTTTTTGCTTGCAGCGTTGGCTCACCATTCAGCACGCACTGTCAGTATCGCCCTACCGCGGTGCCTGGCGCCGCGACCTGTTTAGTATAAGACTGTACTCTGCTCTAACAATCAATCAACAACAGATGGGGCAAGTTTGAGCGACGACAAACATATTTAGGCAAGAGTTGGTTGACGCGCATATTGGCACTTGCTGCCGTGGTCGTACCTACATTGTGACTGTCAGGATTCGATAGGCTCTACGTGCATCACAGAGTCTGCAGAAGGCGCCATGTTCCTTTTGGGCGTTAGCCCTGCAAGTCCTAAAAATTTGAAATTGTTTGTAAACTGCCCAATTCAGAATTTTATCGAGTAAAAAGGAATTTGACAACAGCACAAAAATGCCTTTCGTTGGTTAAGAAAGAGTGACTTTTAAAACAAAATTTCCATTTCGACTTTCTCGCTCCGACCTATGTACTTCCCGGTTACCTACCTTTAGAATGGCGGCAAATTCAAAATGCTTACAGCAAACAAATTTGATGATAACACTGGAGGAAGAGTACAGTAGGTTTGGCAGATTCTCTTACCTCGCTGAGCCGCAGTGGCTCACGTCAGTATCTATTGGTAAAGGCTCGGTCCCCATTGCTTGATCCAGCAACCTGACTGGAAAACTGCAGTTCTATTCCGACTGAGGACGACAGTTTGGTTCCTGCTCTCAGAGTGTCTTCGACGGCAATTAAGTAATCCCGGCGCTTGCCTTACACCAGGTACCGTCAAGTGGCGGACGCCTTATGAGTGAGCGAGAAGGTCGTCCCTTCTTGCCCGGTGTCATCTTGGGAAAGTGGTGCTGCAAGATGATGCTGTCGCGAGGTGCCCCTAGTGGAGACATCAGATAGACTTGTCGTAGAAATGGTCACTACCTATTCTGCCGTCACCAGCAAACGGGTTGGAAGGCACGTGGGAAAACAGGAGCCGCACGGGGCCCAACTGAAAAAGATTTCTCGCCTGGTTTTAGTAGATTGATCAGTAGGTGTGCTGTAGATGCGATGCTTCCAGTTGACGATGGACAAGAATAGACGATCTGAAAAGGTCGGCTTGTGTTGCTGGTTCGGTTACAAGAACATGTTCTCTTTTTTCTGGCCCACGTGAATCAAGCGTGCGAGAGTCCCCGCGTCACCGCAAATATGATATACTGCGTCCTAAAATCAGAAAAACAAGGCAGACAAAATCCGGTATTCCTTTCCTTGGTTTCCGCACACTCTAGTCAGCTCGTTCAAAACTGGCGCAAACAAAGAGAGGATCTAGGCAGTTGCCTCCCTAAAAGTTTTAAACCGCCAACTTTATTAGGCTTGCGCTCCTGTAGCAGATCTTTTACCAGTTTTTTCACCCATACGCCATGTTTGTTATACATGAAAGGTCATCTGGGAAAGCTGGGCCTGAACGAAAGTGAATTAAATGTAAGTAGCTAGTTCAGGAACTGGGGAAGGGGGTGTTGGGCGCACCCACGTTGGACACCCACGATAATTCCTAGATTATGAATGTCCTTTCACCGGAAACCATTTCACCTCTAGGTATTTTCACATTGTCAGTCGGGGTCAAATGATACAAGGCATGTGGGTTGGTCCTGGTTCGGTTCGGTCTGGTTTGTTTCGGTTCGGCTGGTTCAGTCGAAGGTGAGGATTAGTGCCTGTTGCACATTATAAGAATATTCTCCTGAGAGCTCTTAAAGAATGCAGCAAAAAGGCGGGAGATTTTATTCTGATTTGAGATATATTCTGCAAACACTCGCTTTGGAAATTGTCTAAAAAATTGCATGGGGTGGAAAGTGATATAGCCCGAAAGGGCTTCTTGTAAACTGAGCACCTCTGAACTGAGCAACTTCTGGGCACCTGTTGTGCGAAACTCCCACAAGTTTCATCTGCAGTCTTCTATAGGAGCGCATAGAGCATATGGGTCCATATGAACACTGGTTTTTAAAAACGTTCGCTTCACTCGTACATTCAGCATTTATACATATCTCGAATGAAACATACAGTATGTTCACTCATAGCATACTTCTGGATGCTGTAGGTCGAAACGCATATAAATCATATCTGGGTTTTCCAAGCAAAACTCTGGCGGGTTGATTAGTGGCTGGCACGATCGATACGGATATTTTACGAGCCCAACCGCACCGTAATTGCAGCACAACAGCATTAAACTTTAGTCGCAACCTTTAAAAAGTAGAGGTTTAATATAACAGTTTGCCACGCATATCGAATGAAAACTACTCCTGCGACACTATTCAGGCAAATGCGCAACGAAAAAGCTTTTACTAACTCTTATCACACATCAAAGACGCTTTATTTACTTATCCATTTTCGCATTGAAACAGCCAGACTTCACGGTTTATTTCAGAGTTTAGCTGTTTCCTTTGCCTTCTGTCCCGCCTAACAGACAACGCATGGCTGGAGTCCTCTTGTCCACTACGACGTTTTTTTGATGATGCTACTCCCGCAGTATCAATGCGAGATGCATGTCCGTATGCGGAGCTGAAAGCGAAACGTGATAACAGACTGACATGAGTGCTGCTAGCATACGTCAGTAGCGGAAGGCCAGGCGGAAGGGAAGTTCAAAACAGTCTGTGCCAGCGAATGAATGTGGCGAAGATACGCATCTCAAAGGTTTCAGAATTAGCCGCATGAACTTCCCCACGCTACTGATTTCTCATGATGAACAGTGCATTCAGCTGATTGCAGCTTAGACAACAGCGAGTGACGTGAGTTCACTGAGCACCTAAAGTGGAAGACTCACGATCAGGCTACGATAAGAGTTCGTATGTACAATGGGCCTGAGATAACAAGCCCCCTCCCCAAAACCCAGACTAACAACCCATGTGTGTCTTCTGACCATCGCCTACCTCGTGCTCGGACTGAACGATTGCCCGAAACAAGCATCAATCAAATCAATAATATCGTATTCATCATTTTCTGGTGACTTTACGCAATTATCTTCATGGTTGGTGAGAATACCATGGTCTTCACTCAAATGCCGCCTCATTTTGCCAATCAGTTTCGATGTTACGTGGCAATGCTTGCACGTGAACATGTTGGGCATATGTTCCAAAGCGTGACGGACTGCAGCGACTGCACTTTTGGTGTAGCAGTGAGTCAGAAGGGTGACGGTCGACGGAACATCCAAAACCAAGCCGCAAAAAGCGCAATATGTTGGACGTCCCAACGTCCTGAACCTGCGCTTACAATATTCCAAACAGTAGCTAATTGAACGGGGTCGCCTGAAACAATACGCCAAGAAAAGTCAACAAGCTAAATCACAAAAACGCGTAGACTATTACTCACGCGTCAGGAAGACAATCGGGGCTAGCCTGGTCTTGATCCAATTGATAACGCACCATCACGCGGTTGCCTTTGAGCCTTTCTCGCAACCGGCTCAGCAGCCCATGGTCGTTCACGCGACCTTGTGTTTGAATTGACGGAACCACGCGGTCCAAGGGCATTGCTTTCATAGTAACGGTGGTGATTTTTCCTCCTTCGATTCTGTTTTAAAAGTGAAAATTGTTTGGCCACTGTCAAGCATACAGTAACATTGTGTAAACGGCCTCACTATCTCAACTTAGGTTAACTGCAACGCCCCTTCACTCAAGTGCGAAAAAAGCGTTTGGACATGTAGTAAAACATGAACATTCATACTTGGACAACTGTAGAAAGTTCTCATTCCCCGAGTTTTGGCGTTAATTTACATGCAGCGCCATCTCGGATAACTGCAACAATGTTTCAAGTTTAGTACGCCCGTTCTCATAGTGGGAACGGGTATCCGACGGCAGTTTAGTAAGCCCGTAACTGGCTTTGGACACCTGGGTCTGGGCGACTCACCTGGTACCGTCAAGTGGCGGACGCTGAACGAGTGGAGAATCAGGAAAGTGGTTCTCAAACACCAGTCGAAAAGGTCCCTCCCTTCTTGCCCAGTATCATCCGGGACGCTGGTGCTGGCGCAAAATGCCCTCGTGTGGAGGTGCTCTTACGATTAGTGGAGACACGCAGAGGGAGCCTGCCGTAAGAGCTGGTCACCTCACGGCCTCGCTTATCATATCATGACTGCTGGCCAGCTATAGGCAAAACGGGTTGGAAGTCCCGTGGGGAACTGGGGCCGCACAGGGCCCAACCCACAAAAATTTAAAAAAACCCAAACCCCAAGTCCGACTACAACTATTATCTTTTGTAGAATTTAGGTTTCTTCGAAACTAACAAAAAATGGCCGCTGCTCGCGTAAACACGACCTGAATTAACGATTTGTCGGAATCACTTTTTCGGGATCAGGATCAGAATCAGGGCAATCAATTAAGTACATGTTTCAGTCATACGGCATTTTTGAAACATCTAAAAGAAAGTCCTGAAGGGATTGCAAATATAGACCAGCAATGGTATAGACAACTAAAGACTATCCTGCCAGCCCATAACTGCGTACAGAGCTCCTAATGCTATGATGTATACCTCCAATGTAACGCGATTTTTCCTTATGTAGAATGTGCCGAAACGTCCGGCAATAGTACCCTGATAAGTAGAAAATTTTCAGAATTTTTATTCCACATTCTTCAAGACAGGACCTTGAGAAGGGCAGCTTTACAAAGATTCCTATGTACAATCTTCAAATTATTGAATACGCTAGTCGTAAACGTAGGTACACTAGTGTGCGCTAGTTTATAAGCCGGACTTGCAATCGATACTCTTGTACGGGCTCGACTGGCAATCGATAGTCTGCACGGAGTCGGCAGCTGGGAGCATCACCCATCAGGATGACGTTTCAGCCATGTATTACATTGGAAGCCTTGGTAGGCTGGCCAGGAGTTTTTGGCGTGGTGCAAAAGCTCCACAAGGCATTCCCTTCACTCTGCACAGAGCAAGAAACTAGGAGCATCCCCCGTAAGGGTGGCGATTCGGCCATGGACTTGGTTTGAAGATTTCGTAGGCTGCCCTGAGTTCTTGGCCAAGTGCATAAGCTTCACCAGTCACTCCTCCGCCAGTATCGACCAATCTGACCCTAGGCCTGGATCCTGATCCTGATCCGATTCAGGGTGTAGGGATGACGTACTTGGCACTGCGTCCTCACCATCCTGCTCGATTTCTTCGCTGTCACTCTGTCAGACCGCTCAACGGGAACAGGAGAACCGTTGCTGCTGCCGATCTGCCCCGATCCAGCAGTCGGATCGGTCGACGCCGGCCCTTCACTATTAATACGGACCTAGTCGTGCACGTCAGACTTTTAATTAACTTGAGAGAAGAAACAGTTTTCTGAGGATAAGTATATACGTATAACGATACGTCCCCTCGGGATTGGGTCCCGATCCTGACGATTAGGCAACAGGATTCCGCAAAAATAATAAGGCAAAAGCACGCTAGCCTGGAAAATACTGATCTTTGCGTGTAACAGTTCTTTGCGCAGCTAGGAGCGGGAGGAAAGCTGGCATGGCATCTATGTTTGGGTGTGTTTAGACCTGAATTTGGACTTGCGCACTTACTGATAAAGTTTTAGTTTGTATGAAATGATTGATAATTAGTAGCACATTTAAAAAAAGCTGTATGACTGAAAAGTGTGCTTCCGAGACCGAAATAGGCTATAAGGGGAAAAGCGAGGCCTGAAAAATTCCCGATCTTGAAAACGGTGATCCTAGCCTATCGTTAGTCTTAGTGCAACTTATTAAAGTCCATCAAGGGCAGCTACACTTAAAACTGAGGTTGACCGTAGTTTCGCAATTCTTAACAAAGCTTATACTGCAGTATGGTAACACCTAATCTTAGACACTTTGCATCACTTACATTTCCTTTTCGAGGGCCAAAAGCCTTTCTTCTGGATCCTTGTGAAAATACTGACATACCACGTTCAATATACGATCTTCATGTCCACTCATCAAACTGCTAACATTTCGGTCTAATCTCAGGGCTGGATGACGATCGATGAAATGTATTTCCATCTCTCCTTTAGTTTTTGTTTTCTGGGTGCATTGAAGACAAATAAATGGATGAATACTGCTATGTTCTAGGGCGTGTTGCACGGCGCTGTACGAGCGAGCTTTGATGCTCGGAATTTTAGCGAGGTCATAATCGCATTGGAAACAGCGAATAGCTTCGCCAGGCGAATAAACTGCTGCGAATAAATTGGCGACATCATCGTATAAAGTAAACGTTGATCGAGGAGTCCTGAACAGAACGAAGAAGTGTTATCGTACTGTAGCAGTCCGAGGCTCGGCATCACATTACTACTGAACATGCGACAGAGGCACAGAAAACACAGCTTAGGTTTTGCTAACGATTAGTTGTATAGTATGAAGAACCAAAAAGCACGTGCGGAAAGTAACATAATAAGCGAAGCCGACTCTTTGCATATACAGGAAGCCTACTCAATAAAGCACGAGTTTATGACAAAACTGAATAAACGTTGCTCAACTTACCTCGCTGCCCTCTTCGCTTTAGCTTGGCATATTCCAGATTCAACAGTCTTGCCGTCACCCTCGATCTCGCACTCCACTTTGATTTCTTCTTTGACAAGGAAAATGGCAGGTTCTGAGCTACTTGATTCGAATTCTTGCTCGAGTTTTGGCTCTTTTAATGTGACTGCTGGAATAGCTGGGTAAAATTCATCAGCCCCTCCCGTAATCGAAGATATCGATGGTTTTGTGGCACTCTTTTACTTTGGTCCCCCAACGCGTGCGCACGCGCACTCGCGCGCAGTTATTCTGTTAGCCGTGACATTAGAAATGAGATTCAGATTCAGATTCAGACTGGCTTTGGTACCCATCGTGAACATTTGGAAGAATATATTTACGAGTTTATGTGGCGATACCAGTGTAATGGGCGGGATATTTTGTACCATTTTTGGCATGCTGTGTCGTTGCGTTATCCTGTTGTGTGAACTTGGTGAAAACTGACGTGAAAATATCTCCTTCCATCATTGAAAACATTGACAAATAAGGAATACAAGTGGGCTAAGTATTCTGTTTCTTCGGAGGGAGGGCTCAGAGGGAAGGGAGGTTTAGACCACCCCGAGCACGCCCTCCCAATGGCGATGAATCCATTTAGGCTCGGGGGGTCTGGGGGGCAGAGCCCGCCAGGGCCGCTCCGCGCTCGACGCAGCAATTGAGGGCCGTGTCATATTGGGATTTTGGCTAGCGGTTTTTTGTAGCGCTAGACCCTGCAAAAATTTTTTCGGTTTCTTGGCGGTCGGTTAGTCGGGAATCTTTCGTGTCAAGGCGATCGTGTTTGTAATTCATACATAAGTGACTGACAATCGTCTTTGAGTAAAGGTCCGTTAGCTCAGTCGGTAGAGCGTCGATTCTTGAATCCAGGGGTATTCGTGCTGTGCGGGTTCAAATCCGATACCATTTCTAATCTCATATCGACCTTTGGAAGAATGTCTGCTACGAGCGCGAATGTGCACGGCTAACAGAAATAGTTGACTGGAAGAGTTGGGGGACCAAAGTAAAAGAGGGCCGGTGGTTTTGTTTCGAAAGACACAATATTTGCAGCTGATGGATCGCAATCCTCTTCAACAGGTTTATTTTTCGAAAAGGTCAAACAAGAATTTGAATCGCTCATTGCGATAAAATGATCACGAATATGCCCTGGCGAGCAGTCTCGCGAAACTTCGTTCCGGCCTGGGTGCTTCAGTGAATCACGGACAATTGCCCCCTCGGACAATTGCCCCCCGCGCGCGAAATTCAAATTTTGCGAACATGCAACTGACAACTAGGAACAGGGAAACAGACGCTTGCAACTTGGGCTTTCACGAAAAGGCCTTTCCGACTGCTTTAGTCTTAGGCTTAGGAGGATTCTTGGCGTCGAAAAAGCTTAGCAGGCTTAGGTAATTTTTTGGGGCGGCGGCGCACATGCGGCGCCTCGGTGCTATTGCCGCCGCCCAAAGAAATTTACGCTAAGCCTAAGCCTGAACCATTTTCGAGCCGAAAATTCACCTAAGCATAAGCCTCAAATCAGTAGAAAAGACTCTTTTCGTGTAAGCCACAAGTTTACAAGCATCTGCAACTAGCGCCTTTCCAGTTTGAAGCCTTTTATGTGCAACACCAAAGGTAGACTAAGTCTAAGGTGACCCTTAGGCCCAAGATTGGGATTGCAAGTAGAACTATGGATAATAACACCTGACCAACGGCGCTGTTAGCGCTTAATGCCTTGTTTTACGCATTCACCTACATTGTTACTCCGCCCACAATCAACGAGCCGCAAAATATATGTACATCGTGAATATCGACTTTTTACTAGTCACGCCGAAAATTTAAAAAATTACATAAATCATCTTGCTCCGCACCATGCCCAATAACTTCGCCACCTCAACTAATCAACTTCCCACCCAAGAAGCACCCTCGACCGACCGAAAGACTGACGTACAACACTGCCATCGCGACCGCTCTTATCCGCCGCTAGCAGACATCTCTATGTACCTGCGGTCAGTGTTGCGTAGGGGGCAATTGTCCGAGGGGGCAATTGTCCGCGTCCTGCTTCAGTTGACAGAAGGATGCTCGATTACAGTACAGCGCTAACCGTGAATGATGCTCAGGTTACTTGTGTCGAAAAGGCGCCTCTAGCAGACATGATTAGCCCTCTGCGGCACCCGTTGAATATCCAGCTGAAAAACAGGAAAAGCAAAGTAATGGCAGCCCAATCTAACTGTCTAAATAAACGTGATAAAGAGGCATTTGAGATTTTTAGATTATAAATTCGCGAGTAAAATCGCTGCTAACGTAAGTGCAACGTTGTAATACTGAAAATGTCAGACTAAAGTCAGTTCTCTTTCCGAAACATGATGAGAAGCTTCCATCAGTGACCGCTAAGGAAATTAGAAATTGGTGGTGACTCCATGTAGCTGGATAAGGAGGCTAATCACTCGTTTAGTCAGAGCAGCTCGCTTAAACACAAACAAAGTCTTCAAGTTATGGTCATTTTTTTATATTTTTCAACGGGCTGACGCAGATGAAGATTCTGTCAAGCGTCTGTGTCAACGATGTCGCCTCTCTTTTTACTACGTGCATTTCTGAATATTGTGCGGGAAGCGTTTTCTTAGGTGCTTCTGTACGCGAATAATATCTGGGCCCCGTTGCATAAAAGCCAGGACAAGTCAGCTCATTCAGGACGACTATATACCTTGTGTGTATTCGCGTAAGACAACTTCTAGTACGAGTGCAACTCCTCAGGCCAACTCCCTGAGTCGTCCTGAATCCTTCCCCAGAACCAGTTCCTAACGTGGCGGGATGGCAGTCGATATTTTTGATGTGGTCGGAGAAGGTTGGTTTAGAATGCGTTCTAAGCGCGCTTCGAAAATTGCCAACGTGGCACTTGAGGAGAAAGAGAATCGTCTAACGTCGATTATATGACTCTCAAAAGATCTCATTATCTCTCGGCTGATCAAGGAGCGGAAAGAAGCCGAAATTCAGACAATTTTCTATCGCTGGAGGCTTCACATTCAAGATCGAAGAACAAGCCTGAACGAAAATCATGAAAGAATGCAAGTGTAGTTACGGTTTCGATGCTGGTGAGTTAGCAGTTTTGTTATATAAAGGCGGTGACTTTGTGGCTGCTCGGAAAGGCCGATCAACTGAGCTGGCCCTTGAAATACACCCTCCCGTTTTCCTTCCTGGGTAAAGGCCACAACGCAAACCGAAGTTCTCTGACTAATAGGGGTAGACTATGCGGGTTGTGGGTTAGGGTGAACGACCAAGAAACGCGACCAGTACGCTCGATCGGGATCCCAAGCATACTTGTAACAACTGGAAGAAATGGTCTTGCAAGTTTTGGGTTAAGGAACAGTGGGACAGCAACCGTGACGCAGGAATATTGAGGTGCGGGGAAGGGCAGGTTGCATGGACAATTATCTCGATGCTCCATGCATACAGTTTTTGTTTTTACAGCCGAGCTATATCGTCGCGTGCAATGTCACCGATGATGCCGTCCCAATCCTCAAAACCGATCTCCTCATCGCCAGTCCAGTCCTTAGCGCCCATTCGATCGCCCACGTCTCGTCCCATTTGCCTCCCCTTGCTGAGATCACCGAATAATAAGCCTAGCTTCCGCTTACCAATCGCCTCGGCAACATCAATAATGGGAGAACAAAGCAAGAGATTCAAGTGATATTTGATTTAGCAAGCGGATGCGAAATGAGTGATGAGTGTCATGTCTGAATTCAAAGTGTGTATTGTGAATATAACAAGCTAAAGCATAACAAAGAGTTTCATATAGACCACACGACTAACTGCAAGTCAAAACCTAGCTATAGTTGGTGCCGCTGATTGTGAATCAAGTCAACGTCCAGGCGCACGCGTTTGCTTTCTCATACTGTGCCATCGACCAGTTTTGCGCGCCATTGCTCACGAACACCCCCGCTAGTCGATGGATCGAACGAGGCAATGTGGACTTGGACGCTCAGTACATACGCATCGTTTGCTGCTCGAAAATATTCGCCTGTAGCCAGGTTCCGAAGTTACGATATTCTTGTTGTTCCGCTAAACCCAGAGCGAAATTCCTCCCTGTTTCATGCTGGATGTAGGGGCCAATCGATTAGTGATAATATCCGTGTGAGCATCAGTCAAACGAGCTCGACGCTGACTGCTGTGGTGGCGGATTGAAATCGTTTGAACTCGCCAGAATATCAAACACTCGATACGTAGCTAAATGCTAATGAATCGAGTACCAATTAGTGAGCGTGGGGACAACAACAGACAACTGACAACAAGACAGGAAGATTACTGTAGGCACCTGATTTATTGGTTGACTTGTGCCATCAGCACCAGTTCCTATTCGCTTGAGCGGCAAGATCAAACTTGACCTAATCAGTTGTCCTAAAAATACATAGGCGCTAAAGCACCGCGACCTCGCTTGAATTTTTCCCCGTCTTTATCCGGTTTTAGGACAACTTTTAGTTTTCGCGCCGGCTCCTTTGATACCCGTGTTATACGCAGTTATATGCTACAACACGCGAAAACTAGTTGTCCTGAACAGAGTCGTCCTAAAAGTTGACCTAAATGAGTTGACTTGTCCTGGCTTTTATGCAACGGGCCCCTGACAGAGTGACGTGCGAATTGTATACAGTATGTGGGCTTACGTTAATTCTGAGCGGGGGGAGGGGGGGGGGGGGAGTGGGCGTGACGCATGATGAATGTCAAGTAACGTACACACTTTTTATAATGCACATTTTCACTAGATAGGGCACATACTTGAGTAAAAAACAACAGTGGTTTGCTGACGTGAGTGCAATTGGTAGAGTATCCAAGTGTCACTTACTTCAATTTGATGGCTATCACACAATCTTCATGTAAGCTTATTGAATGCTGATCGGAAATCGCAAAAGCTCACAGCCTACGTCCTTGCTGTGAGACTTATTAGATGCGGCTGAAGGAAGAGGGTTAAAGCGGCATTTACAGTACCTAACTATTATCCTCTAGTCCTTTACAATTTGTGCAGCATTGATATTTAGAGTTGCGTTTCGTTCGTTGTTGAACGTCAAAATTAGATTCGCAAAGGAAATTTTAGCAGCGTCAACGCATTGAAAACCGTGAATGTCGAAGGGCTTTAAAGGTTTTCAATGGAGCCGCTCTAACAAATATATGATCAATCTGTTTGCCCAACTGGACAATCATTGCTGATGAAAGCTGATTTCTCTGGCTATAAATACTGTTGGAAGCTTCTCAGCAGCATATCAGTTCATACAGTCCAAGATCATCGTCGACTGGCCCTATTCGAACGCTGTCAAAATGATTCGATTATTGGTCGTATTTGTCGCGCTCAGCGCCAGCGCTTTTGCTCGTAAGTTCATTTGCTCTCACAGTTTTGGCAATTTGAACTTTTAGATATCTCAGGGGCATCGCGAAGCATTGCAAGGCACGGTAACCATTTCAGTTAAATAATTGGAGGGAAGGCGCACAGGACAACGAAGACATTTTAGATTTTCTATTAACGGTGTTCGTGAAGATTTCTGCGGAGCTGGAAGTTTTTGAGAAGCTGCGCGGTAGTCTACAAAAAAATCGTAACAAATACAACACCAAAGTTTTCTCTTCAGTTCCCCTAATCGACGTAATACCAGAAGCTCCTCGACCAAACCCACAGCCAGCTCCAGCTCCCCGTCCAAGACCAGAACCAGCTCCAGCTCCCCGTCCAAGACCAGAACCAGCTCCAGCTCCCCGTCCAAGACCAGAACCAGCTCCGGCTCCCCGTCCTAGACCAGAACCAGCTCCCCGTCCAAGACCAGAACCAGCTCCCCGTCCAAGACCAGAACCAGCTCCAGCACCTTGTCTCATTGCTAGACCTGAACCAGCTCCTGCCCCACGTCCAAAACCAGAACCAGCTCCGGCCCCACGTCCGAAACCAGAACCAGCTCCGGCTCCCCGTCCAAACCCACAACCTGATCTGGCCCCTCGTCCAAGACCAGAACCAGCCATAATTCCCCGTCCAAAACCAGAAAATGGTAAACAAACACCAGGACAAGGCAACGCTGGAAAAGACAGCCCCGTGAAAGGTGATAAATCAAAGAAGTCCAAGAATAAGTCGAAGGCTAAAGGTTCGAAGAGCAAAGGATCGAAGAGCAGAGGATCGAAGGGCAAAGCCTCGAAGGGCAAAGGGTCTAAGGGCAGTGGATCCAAGGGCAGTGGCTCTAAGGGTAGTGGCTCTAAGGGCAGTGGCTCTAAGGGCAGTGGCTCCAAGGGCAAGTAATGGCGAATGTTAGGGCAAGTAATGGCTCAATTTACAATGCATTTCTTGACCTTGCTTGAAATAAAGTACATTATGTATACGTTGGGTAGCATTTACCGGGAAGCATTTTTAGACGAGATGATCCTTATGAGCTTGAATCATCCAGCAGCATCATAAGGGTCGTCTTCACCGATTGCAAGACCGGACACAGTATTCTAATCAGCAATTAGTTGGTATCAAATACAATTTCAGACATTCTTTATTCCAAGACAACGAAATGAAAAAAGCAAATGTGTATATTATCAGTTCGAATTTTAAATCAGTCACACAATTCGCTCGATCAGTATTTCTTATCCGCTATCCTTCTTAAATTCTGAATGTCACTTTTGCACTTTACCTCGTTGTTTGCCACTAAACGCATTGATTCCCCTCGGAAAATTATATCTTTGCCAAGAAGAGCATAAGAGAAAATTATGAGAGAGGCCGATGCAATCTCGATCGCGATGCCCATCCATAGGTTGATGCCAAAAGCGGTGTTTTCTATAATCGAGGCTGATCCATAGAAAATTGCACCAGGCAAATAAGTAACCAAAATCAAGCATGATACTGTATCACTTGCACACCATGCATTGCATCTTTCTGTCCTCTCTCCATTTGGTCCTCGATCGCCTTGGTGTGATTGCAACTAATTCGCTTGCGAACTGATGGAAGTAATATCCCAACTGTGATGACGAGTAGTAGAACTGCTTGCAATCCATCGGAAAAAGCAGTTATTGCGTTCACACAATCGTAAATAGCGATGAGTGCCGGAAACACTGCAGTTCAGTCTCAAAGCAACAGGACTGCAGCAATGATGTATTTTTGCTCTGACAAAAATCTATTGGGAAGATTATATTTGCATAATTTTGATGAAAACAGTCTGCAGCAGTGTATGGCAAATCTGCGGCTAGCAGCCACACGTTTTCTTGTATTATCGCTGATATCCAGACTAACGCGATCAAAAGTGATCTGTATTTCTCACTCGATTTGAGCCAACTGATTGGACGCAACTGGGAATGAACGAAATCGAATGCTACCACCACAACGCTGCGTTGGAAACACTAGTGAAGAGGGTCTTGGCTGGAAGATGAATCAGGGAGCATTGAAACACCTGGGATTGCCTGTCCACATTCGTATTAAAGGCATCGCAGGTGAATGGAGAAATGAGAAGCATTATGGTAGCTCCCACTGCCCAGAGCAAACTTGCTGGCAAACCGAGCACCATATGGTTTAAAAACCAATCGATAGTGCTGATTGTGGAACCATCGGAGTCGATTTGCCACGATCAAGAAAACGATACAGTGTTCATGTTCATGTTCATGTTTTACCACATCACCAAACGCTTATGCGCACTCGAGGGTGAAGGGACACATTTTACACGAAATGATTCACCGGCCTGCGAGTCGAACACTCGCCCGTAACTGCGCACCTGGCATGAGAGGCAGACGCCTAACCCACCAGGCCACGAGGCCGGAGTGAAACAGCGCCACCCAGCCGAATATGGAAGTGATCAAAATGCCATAAGCTTGTCGCGAAAAACGATGGTTTGGTCCTGGCCCTAAAAAGGGAAGAGTCCCCGAGGCTATAGTCGAATAGGTTTCCCATGCTATCTCATATTCAAGGGAGCCTGTTGCGCAGCACTGACAGCAACAGACTGCCAGAGAACAGCCTGAGTTGGAACAGTAGATTATTTAAGAGATGCCGGCTTATATCAAGCACTAACAACAGTGATAAGACTAGCACCTGCGCGTGCTTTGTAAAAGGTTTGACGCACTTATGCTTCGCACATACAGCCTTCAATTCTTTGTGCGTCGTTTCTCACTTCTTCAGCTGATGTGCTTGCGTCGAACACGCATGGTTGATCATCATTATGATGACACAGTACAGTTCAGTGCTGCACATTCGTCTTATGAGATTGCCGACTGACGAGCAGCCAGTATTGCACTGAGTACCCAAAAAGGTAGACTGACGCAGTTACTGTGAATGGCTGTTTTCTGTTTTCTGTGGGTGAACGTGTGTGGCTTACGACGACTCCAGCCGGCAATATTAGATCTAGGTACGCGTATACAGAGATCTGTTTGGGCACGGGGTTTTCAAGGATGGAAGATCTAGCTGGGTCTACGTGAGGCCATCACATCTGTACATTGGGGCCTTTTAGTCTTGTAAGGCAAGAGATACACAGGAGCAACACAAGCCAAGGAGGTGTATGAAGCAGCATGAAAAATTGCATAAGGGAGTTCGATGTCAGGAATTGCCTGGTTCTTGCACGTGGCGTGTCAAATGTTTTGAGACGGGGCCTTCCCAAATTGCAAACGTGGGATAGTGCTGATGACATCTCAGCAGAGTCCTACGCAAGTAAAATGGCTGAGTATACCCTACCCTACCCATACCCCAGCCAGCCCCACACTCGTAAAGCTGTTCAACTTTTTAATGAACACTTAAAGCATGCAAGGAGCACGAAATAACTGGGTTCAAAAAGGTGAGAAATTAAACCCACGATCAGACGTTGTGAAGCTCCTCGTTAGACTTGCCAGGCGAGAGTCGCACGAACTTGACGATTTTAAATTTATCCAGCTGACTTTATTTTTAATATAAAATGTTTGTGGGCTGGAGTCCGTTTTCGCCTATGGACGGCCAGCAGTCATTTTATAAGCAAGGCTGTGCGAGGACCAGCGCACACAGCGCGTCTCCACTCGTGTATGACCTGGTGAACTGTCTTACTGGGCCATTTTTCTCATTTGACCGACTGTCTCAGCTGGCCGTCCAATGTACTCGTATGCCTGAGCTTGATAGTTGACCGACTGACTCACTTGGCCGACTTTAACCGTTCTAGCAATTCAAGACCTTGCGCCTAATAAACAATTGAAGAGTCAGCAGAGAACAGTAATACATGGGGCGGGTATGTAATGACTCATCAATATGTAGAATGTCCAGATACGACCATTCCTCTCGTCGGAAGCCGGTGTGTCTGCTCCAACTAACTATGGACTTGGTGGCCATTTGGGACAATGTCTCCAGTGGCGAACACAACAGGTAGGATTTGTCTCGTCAGTACCAAAATGATCACTTGCCAATGAAAGAATGGGCCTTAGATCAAGGTCATATTGCCAATGAATTTGGTTCTGGCCGCATGGACCGCAAACCTCGCACCTCGAATCATGCTGAGGGGTACCACAACCTCCTTGATGAATTTCCGGAAGCCGCATCCAGCTCTTAATACCTCTCAATAATGTATCCTTTAGGATTGGTGCTTTTATCGTTAGACGGTGAAATAAGACGGTTGGCCATATCATCAGGCAGCTGAAGGAGTTTTCGTCATGTTCTTAACATCGCTTATACATTGGGCGGCCAAGTGAGACGGGCGGCCACCTGGGACAGTCGGCCAGGCGAAGCCTCCACTACGAGCACGTCCACACGAGGGCATCCTGAACTGGATATGGACTTCCTCGGCCGATGGCGGGTGGGCTTTGAATCCTGTCGGTTTTTGACTGCCGAGACTGTCTGAGTTTGGCTCCCGTCTTTCCACTCGGAGCACCTCGACGGTACTGGGTGAGCCACCCACGGCCTGGCGTGCAAGGCCAGCGAGGGTTTATGGTTCGCAAACCGATGTAACTACCGTCCCTGGGAGTACATAATCGATACGCTCCCCTGGCTCGGACGGTTGATGTTTCTAGGTCAGGTATAGTCGCGAGACTTGCCTCCCTACCTCCAGTCGGAGTTTTTTGCCCAGAGACTTCGGTCTCGACTATCTCCCACCGACCTCCATCACCAGGGATCGAGCCCGGGACGAGCCCAGCCACTTGCTCCCCACCACATAGCTGACTTTGGCATAGGCTGCTGCGAGCAGCTGCTTTATTAGCATGGAGTCCATTGCTTTTCGCTTTGTACCCGCAGTCTTGAGCCAGGATTCAGTTCATATCACTAGAACTGCCAATCCTAGCTTGTCACACTGCTTGTAGTTAACAAACTGCTCCAGACATTTTCTCGACTCTTACTTTGGGGTCTGATCGACATCACATGCTGTGAACGTCACCCAGGACGGTCTCCTTTTCAGCACACTTCACACATCGTGGTACAACCTAACCACTTGTCATTAATTGATTCCTTGTGGCAATATCCAGCGCAGGGTGGAACGGTGCCAGCGAGAAGATCATACAAGCGAGAAGAACAAAGTCATCAAAGAAATGAAATGCGAATCCGAAACTGCTACTTTGCGACTGATTTTTCTCCCTTTTCAGCTGTGCGCAGACAATGTAGATTATCCACCAGCCAATAAGCCTGAGTTAGAACACAAGGTTCATGGTTTCTTGTTTCAGAAACAAGCAGATCAGACGATGGCCCTTTACTGAATGGAAAATATAGATGTGGATATGATTTCGGTACATCCATACTGTATGTCTATAAAATATGAATATGGATATACTGTAGATATCCATATGGATATAGATATCCATATCTATATTTTCGAAAAGATATCGATTTGGATATCCTAAAAGATTTGGACATTGATATGGATTAGACATAGATATGGATATGGATATAACAGTAGGCCCTGTATAATTCACAGATTCACCAATAGTATCATGCTCGAGCGTCACCAAATTAGCCTTTTTTGCTCGAAGATTCTCCAGAGTACAGGTCGCAAATCGTGATCTTGGCCCTGTTTCTGCTTTGCTGTACTTTTATTGACAAAATCAGAGACAAAGGTTTTGCCTGGGTCGCAGTTCTCGTAGGCATTCCAGAACGACCAGAATATGGCTTCTTAATTCAATTTATTTCGCATCCCGTCAGTTCTCTCAGCGTCTTGTACAGTAGGTGCGGCCACATCCATAAATCAAATGTACTCAATGTCTGTGCGGGCGACTGAACCGTTCTGCCTAATACGCCAAATTACTGCATGTCCTTTTTGTTGCCCGACTTTCTGTCTTTTGCATCTTCCCATGCAAGGTATACCGAAACCAGTTCACAGGTTGTTGGAGACCGTGTCTGTCGTGTGTGAATGCTTCCCCCTTCTCTCGCGACTACACGACTTCGGCTCGCGATCCCATTCGTCAGTTAGATTTCCCCTTTATTCTCTGAGGTTGCTTGTTAGACTTTGCGCAACAAGTTAAACATTCAAATAATGTGTGATCAAGGTAAAATCGATTACAGTACTCCGACTTTCACTGACGTCTACGCTGAATGGGAAAGCCACGTTCTTGCGGTGGTCGATGCTACTTGCCTCAGTTACTTCGGCGCACTAAATGGGAAGACACTCGTCGACTTTGGATGTGGAGCGTGCGACACCATCAAAATATACAATGCTCAGAAGGCATCATTTTGTTTGGGAATTGATGTCAACGAATCCATGATTAAGTCTGGTGGTGTAGCCATCACCGACGAGAAGGGATACAGTTTGCAAAAGTGAGTTGCATGTTTAAGTGGTTTCCTGGGGGAACTAAAAGTTTTTTGTTTTGTGTTCCTAAAAAAAACAATATCTTATCTTTTTCCCATGACTTTCTGGCGCAAATAAACGGCATGGGCTCTCAAATTTCGCTGATCAATGTTTGCAACTTAAAAAAGCTTCATGAATCTTTCAGCTGAGCGAAACACCCAAGGCCCCCGACGCTTGTGCGATTAGGGACCCCACTTTTTCAGGCAAATGGAAAAGAACGAGCCCATAACGTGCATTGTCAAAGATTGTTTCAAGCCCTTCGACCGCGAATATGGTCAGTTCGATTTCGCCAGTTGTTTCTACAGTGTCCAATACTGCGCTAACGAGGAGGACTTACAAGGTCTCCTGCACAATGCATTCAAGTCTTTGAAACCAGGTGGGAAATTATTTATCGGCCAACCACCGTTCTGTGCGAAAAATCTGAAAGAGCAAGCGGTCATAGCGGACACTGTCGGATGTTTGCAACCTCTCCAAAGTGATCACGATGGCCAAGATCCGTTCTATGGGACCACCCATGCGCTGAGACCCGCAAGCACAAAAACAGGAAGACCGTTCACACGCGAGAACTTGTTCACGTTCAAAGATTATTTTTGGTCGAAAGAAAAAGTGATGAATAATTTGGAATTGGCCGGCTTTGTCGATGTCAAATTACTGCCACCATCGTTTCCAGACGATGCATCCCCATTCGAGATTGAGCAGATTAGCTCAATGGAAGAACCATTTGTTTTGGTGGGGGCCAAGAAACCAGAACTGTGATACTGGATTTCACTGATAGCTAGCCTCGATAGTTTATAGTGGTGCTCTAAAGGAATGCTTAGCACATTTTATTCTAAACTCTCTCTTTTTTCTTTGACTTTTAAAGTCTCTTCAAAAATTTGCATTCTCGTAGTGGAGAAAAACAAAAAATTCTTGAATGTTTGAGTTGAAAAGCCAGTTTTTAAGATACGGAAAAACAGCCGTTTCTCAACAAGTTTTGTTGGGACAAAATAAGCAACAACTTTTTTGCTTGAGCACCGCGCATGGTGTCTTTATCTGAGACAAGTATCAGTAGAGTACCTGCGTGTTCTCATGACGGCCAGGCTGCATAGCGTTGCGATCTAGGCTTTTCTTGCGGACTAATCCGGATTTGGTGGGGACTTTTGCCCATCACCAAGCTCCGAGCACCTCCGGCATTGGTAGAAAACGCCTCTTGGCCATTAGCTTACCTTTTCGCTTTCGTCTTTTGGAATAAATTGAAATGGCCTCATTCACTCGACTTTCATAAATCAATTGCCTCCCCGAAATCGGCATCCATGTTCACTTTTTAAAACTCAAAATCAAAACCCCAAAACAGCGCGATCTTGGTCGGCGTGCTTTTTGCCTCATGGTGCGCAATTATTTTTGCAGTAAGTACGCATTTGCTTGCTTTCCTTGTTTGTGCAAATACGGTATCTTAAACATTCGGCGAACAGGCTGGACTCCGAGGTCACGGCTCCATTCGCTTATGCACTGGGCGAACAGGCCTGGCAGAGCCTTTGATCCAGCCATGATCTAGCACAGCACAAATTTACTGCCGAGACCAGGCGTTGAACATGCAGGCATGGCTTTCGATCACGCACAAGAACATAGCCGTGACTTTGGAGTTAGAATCTACTGCTTCTCTTTCAGCCTAAGGTCTCCAAAATGTGATCATCAACTCCTGGGCTCCTGGGCCAAATAAGTTGCGGTACGCGATGTTTTGCGCAAGAAGCCCCTGCTACTCAAGTGGCACGTAGCAGTAGCACATGGACAGCATGCCCCTTTCGTAACCCTATGGTCTCAATATCTATTATCTATGGACAATCGGCATGCATCTCCCTCTTTGCGGCTGGTTTCTCCTCGTACTCGCACCTAACGTTTACTCATGGTCAGACTGTCGAGACGGAGAGCGATGGATTTCAAGGCTCACATTACTGCCCAAGAGAAGCATCGTCGATTTGTGACTCTACGAAGTCATTCTTTTCTTTTTATGCTTAGTTCGCTTTCCTGTGGCTCATTCTTCGTTTCTGTCTCTGACTAGAGTGGTCGCCTGCTTACCTTTGTCCGTTAAAGACAGTGTAACGAAGCTTCTCTACACTCATTCTCTCGTCGTCGGCCGACCAGAGCGGTCGGTCCGCTCATCTCTCTCCTACTCTACGCTTCCACAACGCTCCTCTCGCTACACAGACCTACCCACAAGTAAAAAAAACCTGGGCTTTAGCACATCAATTTTTCTCAAACCACCCTTCACAGGCCCGCTCACCAAATTTGAAGGCTGCCCACCAGATACATGAGAGACCTGCTGCAGATTCCTTTCTGCCATGCTTAGGTATCCTCAGTTGTGCTCATTGTCAGCCACTAAGATTTTGACCTCCCAACTTTCCCTCCTACCCACAGACTCAGTTTCTCGAGAGCTCTAATCTGTAAAGCCGAAACTTATTTCTGGCTAATTTGGCATTAATTTTGTGGCATGTTTCTCAGGAGCACTGCGAATTATGAAGCCCGGACATTAAATTAATCACCTAATGACAGTTAAGTTCTGAAAAAGGTACCTTTGCCGATGAGCTCTCATCGTAGTTTCATTGTACGCTTGAGATGACAAGGAGCTTACGATTTGTAACCGTCTTTTCCACATGATAAATGTCTGCTCATCAACGCAGCGTGTCTTCCGTTGAGCCACAGGCCAGCTAGCCCAAAGCAGGGCACTGGCTAAGGCTACAAGCATCCTAGAAAAATTGCATAATGCGCAACGCGTGATCTTCAGGTTCAGCCACTTATGACAATCCGTGCTGCGTTTCTGGCACAAGAAGTGTTGTGAAATGCGCACATCCGTCCGCAGTTGTTGTAGGAAGGTTGGGGTGCTACTGTTTCATCAACTCTTCCTCACTTGTGTTGCTTCCGCCCCACAACCTTGTGTCAGAGGATGGCTCTCGGCTGCGTCACTTTCTAAATTGTGTCCACTAAAAAAAATTAAAAATTATTGGACAGCGTGACAAAGTCCCAAAAACTTGCAACTAATTGCCGATTGTAGTTTAGAAAACGGTTTTTCACTTGCATATTTTTGACCCCGCAAAGAATCGACGCCCGTGATATTGATTTACGCCGATTTCGAATACATATTATCAATTAGGGAACTATCATTCGGTCATTTACGCGCTCATTGTTTTACGACCTGTAAAGTTTTGCGGCTCAACAATTTTGCGAGCAATCGTCCAAATTTTTAGAATTAATTCCAGGTGGTGACATTTTAAAAGAGTCGGTCGAAATGTTGAAAATGCCAGGTAAAGCGAAAAAGGAGAAAGAGAAAGAAAGAGAGAAGGAAAAGGAGAAGGAGAAGGAAAAGGAAAAAGAAAAGGTAAGAAATGGCATTTTCTTTTTGGCTGGGGAATCGAACTCTCAAATTTTCAGACATTTTTTGCGAATGCATGCCCTGAAATTTTGATTTTCTTGACCTACTCATACATTTTGATCGCAATGTCATAAGTCCCTTTTTTGCATTCGATCGTCCAGAAAGAAAGGTCGCTTAGCTAATCGTTAGCTCGTATTCTGCCCGTCCAAATCGTTTCTTTCGAACAGGACTCAAAAATATTTACAGAAGGAAATGGATTGAATTCTAGGAAGCGTCGTGAAGGTGTTAGCATTACGGGCCTGCGTTCGCACGCGGTTGAAACCATTTTGTTTCGAGTTGCAATTGAACGAGAAAGTGTCGGTTTGTTTGCTAACTACCTCAATTTTTTCTTGGGCAAAGTGCCGAAAGTTTTTTTTTGTTGTACCCGAACAATGTGGACATTTCTTTTTTCCACTTGTCCAAATTGGAAAAATTCGGCTATCTGAAGAAAATACAGGCTCATATCGACTCTTCTGGTAAAATTTATCAATTTAGCGAAAATTATTCGCACCTAGCAACTTTGTCAAACTTATTGAGTTTTAGTTGACACGATTAGCTGGATTAGGTCAAAATATGACACATCAAAAAATGATCGGTCCCGTCCCAGCGAATATAGAGTGTAAAGTTCTCTGGTTGGTTGGAAAAACATTGATTTTGGAATGGATGGATTTTGTGCCTTCCGTTTTGGCATTTAGTATTATCCAATTTTGTGTGGTTGGTCTGCTGTGCGCGGAGGCTAACTCCGTTTGCTCTCATACAATGCTCATAATGCGCGGTTTACAATTCGACGGCTGGCTTCTTGGTTGTCGCGAGGGGGTTTGCAAGGGTCGCATCAGTTCGATAAAAGGAGTAGGCGATGTTGGTCGGTGCCCGTCGCTGTTCGATTTTCCTATGCTATTCGAGCCAGCTGGAGCCATGGCTGACTGTGAGTGAAAAGAGGCTTCGTCGTGTGTAAGCGAATGAGTATAGAGGAGATAGGAAAGGCGGCGACGGGCGGCGCCTGGCTCCAATGATGGTCGATAGGTGGCGAGGAGGGCGGCCGGGGCGAGTCTTAGTCGGGGAACCATGGACCATTTGTGCTCGAAAGGGAGAAAGACAAGCCTGAATCGAAACGAGTCTGTTATATATAAGTAGCGTATTGAAAAGGGGAGTGCAGTTACGTAATTATGAACTGAGTAAACGGACCTGCGTCATTTCAACCCAACTTCTCCTCTCTTTTGATGAACCGTTTTATTCAATGCTTTTACTCCTTGTCACTCTTGGCGCCGAAGGCGTCTTACGATCGACAAAGATTGCAGTTAGCACAAAGTGCTCATGAAAAGCCCTAACGACTCGAGAGATTTGAAAAAAGAAGAAAATATTTTATGATTTCCGTCATCTCGTTTGTGCCGATCCAAACGACCACGATCAGGGCGTTGAACCCGTTCAATCTGCTCCTCGCGAGGGGTCGCGCCTTTGCTCTACGTGACATCAGTCTCCGGTGTCTTGATCCTTTGTAGTTTTGATAGTTTTTTACCTTTTCGCTTGTTTCGCCTTTTGGGCTTGTTTTGTTTTGCCAACTTTGCAAACTAGTCGAGTGAGTTGGGTGGAGTCGGCCATCCCATCAGTCCATCACCCATCACGCCCCTAAACATACATATTTTATCACATTCACCAACAACTCCCTTTCGAAGAACAGTAATTAGAAATGCTAATGGTTGAATTATAGTTCGGAAAGCAGCTCATTAAAAAGCAGTGACGTTAGGAGAAAATGGATCAGCTAATAAGCTAGCTATTAAATGACGGATTGTGAAATTTTATGTCCTAATTAGCAGAGAAGTTAGCTTTTTCTGTTTCGAACTATGAATTCCTTTAGAATTTTTCTTTCAATTGACAGTACTTTGTCCCCTGTATTCATCGTTGATACGGTGGACATGTTTGGAAAAAAGGATGATTTTAAGTTTTATATAGCAAATGCCCACCTTGTCTAGTCTTTAAAAGGAGAGTCCGCCGAGGCGGCTGACTAGTCTTCCCTGTTTGGAACATGGCGGCCCGAGGCTCCTTTTTTTGTCGAGGTTTTGCGTATGTACAGTAGTGAGGTGTTTATGGGCAGGAAATTTGGTTTTGTTTCGGGTTGATGCCTGGTGACTTTACATATTCATTCGAAATGACGTTGCCTCCCGTGGTCGAGCAAGATAGGGTGGCCATGCTGGGGTAGACTACTGTATATTGGCCTGGCCTCATCTCTTCCTTGGAACGTGTTCGGCGAATAGTGACGTGGGAAAGGAGGCGAATTTGGCAAATGCATCTTTCTATTCGATTTGTGTTCGTAAACGTGCTATGTTTTCGAATTGAGGGGAGAGAAAATTAGAAAAAGAGGGAAGAGGACACTTCGAGTTGAGGAATTTTTTCATGTTAGCAATTGATTTGGCTCCAAGTTCGTCCGCGCCACTCGTACATAAAATGTAGTGAGTAAGTAGTAGGAAGGGAATGAAATTAGTTTCCGGCATTTTTTCCTCTTCCTCCACTCTGCCTGCCTTCGTCAGCTAGGTTGCGTTGGGATGTGAGGCAAAAAAGATGCTGTGACGCGAATCGAAGCCGATAAGCGAGCGTTGAGCCAAGTGGAGTCAAGATTTTGAACGAGCTAGGTGCATGGATTGAGTGAGGTGTAATTTTTAGTGGAGACAAGTTGGCTGAGTGATAAGAGGCGAATTTGATATGGAAATGGTGGTAGGCAGCGGCGAGTTGGGTGTATGGATGATGTAGAGAGGCGGGTCGAAAATCGCGACCAAGGAATAGGGTTTTGGGACTCTTATTTAAATCGTAGCTTTTTTTAAAATCTTCACGGGCCAAAAGATTTAATTTGTTATTTCCAGCATTTTTGTGTTCTCTGGATTTTAAAGGATGTGTTTTTTAAATGTTTTAATAGAGGACTCAAAAAATTTGTGCGTTGTGTCGATAGCTAGCAGAATTGAAAGTGTAGAAGACACAATACGCCTGTGATTATAGGCCAGTAGTGGTGGTATCGATAATCCGGCGTGTACAGTTTTGGCCAATAGTAGTAAATCTGGTTCAGTCGAGCCATCGTCGTCGATAAGTTCGGCATCGGTTAATTCAACTGGCCAACAATCGATTTCGACGACGGCTTCGTCATCGACAGGCGCCGATTGCGGGACTGGTGTGCCGAATGGTGGTGGTGTACCGCCCAATGTTCCACCACCGACTTCTTTGAAAAAGGCCAATTACGGTGTTGGTCCAGCAATGGTTCGACGTGATCGACGTCAAAGTTCGTCTAGGTTTAATATTAGTAAGAATCGTGAGCTTCAAAAGTTGCCATCGTTGAAAGGTAAAATAGAATTTTTTGGTGGGAAATTTGAAATTGATTCTTTCTTTTTAAGATTCACCAGCTAACGAGCGGGAAGATTTATTTATACAAAAAGTTCGTCAATGTAGCGTAGTTTTCGATTTCGCCGCTGATCCATTATCGGATCTAAAATTTAAAGAAATAAAACGGGCCGCGTTGAATGAATTGATCGAATATGTGACGACGAATCGAGGAGTGTTGACCGATCCTATTTATCCAGAAATGATTGGTATGTTCGCCTCGAATACGTTTCGTTCGTTGCCACCGCCAAGTAATCCGTCCGGAGCCGAATTCGATCCAGAAGAAGATGAACCAACTTTGGAAGCGTCGTGGCCTCATTTACAAGTAAGTCCCTGCAGGGTTGGGGAAGACTGCGAAATAAGGATTGTGATCCGGAATTATGTTTTGCGGAGCGAAAATGACTTTCTTTTTAGCTGATATATGAATTTTTTCTCCGTTTTCTCGAATCGCCAGATTTTCAGCCGAACATTGCCAAACGGTTCATTGATCAGAAATTTGTTTTGCAAGTAAGTAATGAGGTCGAGTGAGTGGTAGTTCAGACACTACCCAGCATCGACCAATCCAGGCCGGATCAGGGGGGACCCGACCCAAACTGTGGGCGGACTGAACAGGAATCAGACTCCTGCCCGCATAATCTTTTATCGAACGGCCCTTTATCAATGAAAGAGGGTACATCACGCTAGAAAACAAATGAGTATGCGCAATACGTTGGGTCAGCCTTGCTCGGCTCGGTGGCTTCGCACCAGGTCGGTCGATGCTGTTAGACACTGGGATTATATCTGATTTTCTGGATTAAAAATTCTGGTGCACCAGCATTCATCGATCAGGATCAGGCCAATCCGATCTGACCTAGCGTTGTATTGGGGCTGTCCATCTACTTTATTTCCTAGCATGATGTACTCGCTTTCATTGATGAAGCACAGGAGGGGTTGAAGGATTTCTGGCAAAAAGGGACGGCGGAGTGGCGGGGCTGGCGGCGAGAGGATGTCTGCTTTAGGCTCCTGCCTGCACGCAAGAGCTGCCAGTTTCTGAGATAGCCTTTCGGGAAGAAGTTGATTTAGCGCACCTCAGTAAAAGGCGTCTGTCAAAGTTTGCTTGGCAGAGCTGGAAACTGGTCGGTCCGGAGCTCAACTCTTGGAGAACTAGGTGAAGTGATCTCTGCACCTTGCACGCCTGGCGGTGGGTGGATCACCCTTCAACCCTCTGGGGTCGATCAATAAACGAGACACACATGAAGTAGCCGCCGACATCGCGGGGTAGCGATTAATGCGCACCCTTGCTAGGCTTGCATCCCGGATTGACCCTAGTCGATGGAAAGAGAGGGTCAGCTAACAAGCCCCCTAGCGCGCGGGTGAAGGGGCCGAAAATCGACCCCTCTCCTGGTGGACCGACTAGGATGGGCGCTTGTTTTGGATTGTGAGACGTTCCCCCCCCCCCCCCCCCCCCCCCCCTTGGTCGATTCCCCCACAGTGTCTGGTGGGGCAAACGACTCACTGAGACATGAGACGTTTCCTCACTGAGACGACGATTTCCCCACTATCAGTTTTCAGAAACTGCGGCTATTCAAATTTTGAGCCTTCGTATGGGAATAAGTGCCCATCCACAAATCTTCATAGTTTGTCCTAGAAGACATGAATTATGCATCAAATACTCCGCGATCTCGTTGAATCATCGTTCGACGGCCATCCTTTGAAAGCCATGTTGTGATAGGGCCAAAAATGCTTGCTTCACGTTTGCTCCTTGGACCACGCTCGCCTGGTTCAAGGACAAAGAAGACGAGCCTAATGTATCGCGAATGAGAAAACTACTTTGCCAAAATCTGCAGCTGTCATGCTGGTGAATTCACCCAAGGTCCTGCCTAAATTTATGTCTTCTGTTTTTTCCCGACTCACAGTGAGGTAGTCCTATCCGTACATCTGGATTTGAAACATGTCTTCATTTGCTCAGAAAACCTGGTCTGGTCTTACATACATTCGTATTGGCAGCGTAAGTTGGGAGTCTGCATTAATGATTCTGCAATATGTTCGGAGTGCAAGAAGTTTGTAGCCTGAATACCTTGCACGTTGAGCTGCAGCACCAAACTTGTACTTTACACTGCCCCTTACCCTACAAGCCAAGCCTCTCATCCTGCCACACACATTCAATCACACACGTGCTGCCTTGTGCGACCCAAGTCGTACCTACTTGCATATCAGGAGAAAATGATGGTGGGGGAAACGACACGGTGGGGGAATCTCCTCAGTGTGGGAAACGACCAAGTGGGGGGAATCGTCACGGGAGCTTGTTTTGCCTCCTACTGTTGCTGTTCTGATAGCGTAGAAGGATTTCACAATTTTTTTACGGAGGTCAAAATTACGATTTTTTACGGAGTCGACTGTTTCGAGGGGTCTATGCTTTAGGACAAAGGACGAGTGGGCAGATGGCCAATTGCGTAACGAAGGTGGGGAAGGGTCAAAAATGCAAAATAATATTGACTGCCCCTCTGGTGGGCCAGCATCGACCGATCCGAGAGCTGGATCGGCCAGATTCGTAACTAAAAATTTTTGCGTTTTACCTCCTGGAAAATGATAAAGTATGGCATACTACTGAGATGAGACAATCCTTTGTTCTCTCAAATCGGCATTTCCGTAGGCGCTGGTTAGCTCTCCTGTGTCCTTTGGAGCGGTTTGACGGCGTTGAAGTAGAGTAGGCTGGTCCCAGTGCCAAACACGTCATCCCCACTAATCTTTCACTTTGAAGCGGATCAGATGGGGATCAGGATCGTGGCCTGAGGTCATATTGGTCGATGCTGGCTGGTGGGCTAATAACCGCGAATGCGTAAAGAGATGCCTGAAAGAGGTTGATATTGGGGCGGGAACTCAAAGTTCTCGGTTTAACCGACCCAAATCATGGGTCACTTCCCCCAAACCGATCTGGTCCATAACGGCGGATCGGCTAATGCGGGAGCAAAAGTCTGAAATTCACAATTGAACATGGCGTTCAATCATGAAAGTGAATTTCAGTGCTGTATTTTTTCATGACACAAAGTTTTCAGTGTTTGCTTAATTTTTAGAAACCAATTGAAGTTTGTTTGACATATATTTTTTAGTTACTAGACCTGTTCGATTCGGAGGATCCGAGAGAGCGGGATTTTCTCAAAACGACACTACATCGGATATACGGGAAATTTCTTGGTTTGCGTGCCTATATTAGGAAGCAAATTAATAATATATTTTATCGATTCATTTACGAAACAGAGCGCCATAACGGAATAGCTGAATTGTTGGAAATTTTGGGAAGGTAAGACAGGGGAGGACCACACTGATCTCTTAGCTACTTATGGATTTTCACTGTATTGAGAAGAGAGAAATTGAAAATTGGGTGATTTAATTAGGTGATAATGGACACCAGACTGGGACTACTGAAAAAATTATAGACAATCTTTCTTATTTTTAGCATCATCAATGGATTTGCGCTGCCATTAAAGGAAGAGCATAAAATATTTTTACTACGCGTGCTTCTTCCGTTGCACAAAGTCAAATTATTGAGCGTTTATCATCCTCAGTTGGCTTATTGCGTGGTACAATTTTTAGAAAAAGATCCTAGCCTGACTGAGCCTGTGAGTAGCAAGTGGGTTTTTTAAAAGACATTTGCAAAAAATCTGTTGGTTTTAGGTGATCCAAGGTTTATTAAAATATTGGCCGAAAGTACACAGCCCAAAAGAGGTCATGTTTTTGAATGAATTAGAAGAAATATTGGATGTGATCGAACCAGCCGAGTTTCAAAAAGTGATGGTTCCATTGTTCAAGCAGTTGGCTCGATCTGTCAGTAGCCCCCATTTTCAAGTAAGGAGTGTAAATTTGGTGATAAAATCATTTATAATTGGGCGGGAAAGTTCAAAGTTCGAATTTAACGATTTTGGCCAACCTATCAAACTTTTTTTGATCAGCTTGAAATAAAAAATGAGTTTCCTAGTTTGTAATTTGGTCGTTTATTTTAGGTAGCAGAACGGGCATTGTATTATTGGAACAACGAATATATAATGAGTCTTATCAGTGATAACGCGGCTGTCATTTTGCCGATTATGTTTCCAGCTCTGTACAAAAATTCCAAGACGCATTGGAACAAGTAAGCTTTTTAAATTTAAAAAACAGGTAGTAAAAAACATTTTTTCAGGACAATTCATGGTTTAATTTATAATGCGTTGAAGCTTTTTATGGAAATGAATCAGAAACTATTTGATGAATGTACTCAAAATTATAATCGGCTAAAAGAAGCGTAAGTTTGCTAAGATGGATTTTAGAGCCTTTTACTATTCGAGTGGTAAATAATTATAGGGAGCGGGAAAAGTTAAGAGAAAAGGAAGAAAAATGGCAAAAGTTGCAACAAAAAGCTCAAGCTAGCCCGAATGTAAGAAAGGAAGGTTTTTCTCATTCTTAGTGGGTTTGATAAAGTTATGTCTCTTTTTCAGTTCAAAGATGTGGCATCCTTGATTTTGGCCAATCAACCAATTCCAACTTCATATTTGATGGATATGAGCGAATCACAAACGAATTCTGGGACTATGCAGCCATTAACGCACGATATGTTGGAGAAGGAGGCGGCGCAGTTGAACAAGGTGGGCTGGGTTTCGTGGATGCCAAGGACTGGTAGAAACGTCAGAATGGAAAATCCAAGGCCGTACTGTACAAATACGGCGTCGTACGCCAGAGGGGAGGGGGCCGCCTAAAAAACGATCTCGTACGACAGGGGGTCAAGCAAAATACGACGTCGTTTATGCACTTGATATTCCAAGGTCATACTGCCGCCTGTGCAAACTGCAAGCTGTTGATAGCAACGGTAACCCAGGTCCTGCGATAGGACCCGAACCCACACAGACCCAAGTTGGTGTTATGTCCATGGGGATGGGTTTGGGTTATGTAGACTAGTAAATTCCCAGGGACTGAGTTGGGTCGAGAAGCAAAAAACCCAGATAAACTTAACTTGTTTGAAATCCCGTCAAAATACGCCTCCCGCGAATACCATTAAAATTGTGCAAAATATTTTTAATGATTTATTTTAAAGGTAGAAGAATGAAAATTGTTTTTTGGGTTTTTGAAATATGGCTTTAAAATATTAAAACTGAAGATATCTGGCAACAAAGTTGGGTTGGGTTTGGGTTCAATCTTTAAAAAATGACGTGGGTCTTGGTTTTAGCTTGGTGTGCCGCTCGAGGGTCCAGGCTTGGGTCGGCGGGTTGTGGTTGGGTTTATGTCGGGCCAAATTTCAGATCCAATGCAGGACCTGGGCGCTACCCCTCTACAGTACGTGGGTCTTTGCCAGGCGTCCACAAATGTATCTCAAAATTTTTGAACACTTCAGAAAATTCCATCTATGTAATCTCAAAAACCAATTCTGAATGGGAGATCAAACTAAGAATAAGAATCCCAAATACGCTCGCTACTTATCAGGGAACATCGCCCGAAGTCGAACTTCTCAAACCCAAAAATTGTAATTTGTTCCTAGGCGCAAAATAAAGCCATGTGGAAAATATTCGAGGCGTCTGGCCAAGTGGTCAGCGTCTGAAGTTCGCCGGATGTTTGAACCTTTAAAAAGTGAGGAACCCGAGCATTGAGAAAAACAAACAGGGTTTTTCCAAACTGGAACTTTGGATTTCAGGCTTCGAGTTAGCTTCCAACACTCGGATTTCGCAATTTTTCCTCTAAAAACCCAAAAAATCCATAGCAATTCAAAAATTTCGCGGGACTTCAGACGCTGACCAGTTAACCAGACGCCTCTAATTTTTTCCGCAGTGCTTTCTTTTGCACCTAAGAACACATACGGTTGGCGATGTACCCTTGTCACTTGATCAGTTTCAGTTGCGCTTAGGCAGTGTAATGGTCCACCAAATTCAATAGAAGCTGAGGGTGATTTTGGAATTGTTTTATCAGAACTCTGCTTGACCGGGGGGGGGGGGGTGGGTGTCCATACGACGTAGTTTTGGCCCGTTTTGAGGGGGTCTCTGAAAAAGCGATTTTGTACGACGGGGGAGGGGGGGTTGAAAAAAGCTCATTTGCACGCGACGTCGTATTTGTATGGCCCGTAACTTTCGTGGAAAATTGTTTTAAAAAAAAGCTTCCGCTTTTTACAATAAATGTTCTAAAAGGGCCCTTCTAGCGATAATTAACTCTCCGAATTCACATTATCTTCGAGGCAAGAGGTAAAACGTGCAAATGGGATCCTTTATATATTGGGAGTTCGCACGTCCACACCTACTCGTTTGATCGAGAGGGTTTCTATGAATTGAATGTTATTTTTGTAGGCAACTCATGACATCAGAAAAGAGAAGCCGTTAATTCGACGTAAATCTGACCTCCCTCACGATCCATCTACAGCGAAGGCGTTGACTGATCATCAACGTCATGATCCATATTTGGCCACTCTTCCCAATGACCCGATCGTTCCTACCACGACCCATCATCCGCATCCTGTGCATCCTGCGTCCCGTGGTCACTCTTCGTGAGCCACCTGGCTTACGTGACATTTCGGTTTAGGATTTTTGTATGTTTGCACCAGTAATTATAAAGAAGCTTTTATGTAGGAGTTTTGAATGGAATGCACTTTTGAGTAAATTGAAGCAGCTTTCCAGAAACATCACTGACGGTAAGGGTGAGCTAACCGATTTGACCATCCGTGACCACCTGATGTGTAAAACTCGATGACACGTGTCTCCTATGCTCATATGCGTATTTTTGTCTGCGTACTGTGACAAAATTTCAGTCGCGGGTTAAGTTGATGTGTGAGCGGCAAAACTACGTTTTGAGTAGTTTTTATCCATTTGAACATGTGTCCTGATGCTGTGACCACTGATCCACGTGTAAGCTTCCTTCTCACGGCCACCTACTGTTTTATTGTGCGTCGTTGTGATGGCCATATGTAGTGTAATGGGTGTGTAAAGTAGGTATATTTTCCCTAAAAAATTTTGTCTTTTTTTTAAGGCGGCGTCCATACATGGTATTTTAATTTTGTGGTGATTTGGATTTGGTCCTAATCGGATATTGTGTGATAGGCGCCGATTTCTGCGTGTTTCCTGTGTTTGGTAAGTGTCTTTGTAGTGGATGTGTCATTTCGAGTATGGAACACGAAATGTACAGATAATTGATGTTGTGAGGTTACATAAAGCGAAAAAGTAAACTGAATTTGTGATGATCATTGTATGTGTTGCGATTGAAAATTCAGTGATGGCGATAGTGATGTTCAAAATTAACGAGCGAATCATATCATTTACAACCTAAACATTGGCTGTAGTGCGAACCTCAGGACCTAAAAGGGATCAGCAGTTCTGTGAAGTATAGCTTGATAGGGTGGCAAATCTGTATTGCCCTGATGCACATCCTAAACGAGTCAAACACGGAAAGGAGACAAATTACTTTACCTTTAAATAATGTAAAAATCGCGGAAAAAAATAACACTCCCCACGAGTAGAGAGAAAATTCACGGAACCTATCAATTGCTTCGTCAAGAGCTCAAACGTAGCTCATTTCTTGGATGTATATCAGGCCCGTTCAGGCCTCGCAAAAATTGCCTTGGTTAACCCAGAGGGTCGACCAGGCGGGGAATTGGTATAAGTTTTCAACCAGCAATAATCGCACCTCGGATAAACCTCATTGGTTACGATATCGCCTCTGCGCAAAGTCAACTAATAGCGCGGCTCGCGGCGGTGGTACCGCACCTGCGTAACATCAAATGGACGGGTTTTGGCGGATGACACGAGCGCGCTATCGATTTTTTGAGTAACTGGGGCGGACTGCGCTCTCCTCTCACGTTGCCGTGTGTGTTTGGCGTACAAACTAGTCGACTGTGCACCGCATTGTAAAAACATCTTTTTGGGCAACTCTTACATTTTAATTTGTCCAATTAATTGCAATTTATGCATGATATTCTGCATATTTTCATCAAAAGTCGTGTGTGAGACACCAGTGTCTTACTCACATCAAAATACCCCGAACTGGTTGAATTTAAAAATGCTTTACTTTTTTTCTGCAAGACCCAGTTGAAACATCTATCAATTGTCGACAGATATATGGAAGAAAATGGCGCAGAATACATTGGTTTGTGCAGTAGATATGTGACAGAATTTAGTAAAATTTATCATCGTCTACGCAGAATCACTGATTTTTAAAAGAAAGCGGTGCGTTTGATATGGTAAAATAATATGCACGAATAACAAAAATAATGGGAAAACACATTTTTTTTACCTGCCGCCGAATTTGCCGTGAATAAAAACAGTGTAAAACCGCGCTGAGAACTTCTGAAACTCCTTATTATCAAAGGAATTTTCAAAAAGTCCTCTGCCGATGTTCTCGGGGAAGTCTTTACGATTAAATTGTTTTATCCACGGCAGATGCGGTCGCAATAACAAAAAACTATATTCTGCTGTTACATTTTATAAACAGTATAGTATGTGTCAAGCATGGAAGTTTGACAGGCGCAAATTTTTTCAAGAAATGTTTTTAAGGTGCCCACTTTTTGCGTCCCGAGGTCTCACAACGGAGTCGACTGTTTGGAAGATGCCTATGGGTGGGACTTCCAGGCAGCCCGGGCGGGTGGGAGGGGGCGCCCAATGGACGTCCACTTCTGAGACTTCGCAGACGGTGCCCTGAGTCACGACCGGATTGGATGGGGGTTTGTCGGATCGGATCGGAACGGATGGGAAAAATTTCGGACCGGATCATGCGACATACTTGTAATTTTTTGAACAATGAATGACGCATCAACTTTTTTCGAAAGGCCTCCCCATGATAAACAACAGTATTTATTATCATGGTGCCGGCACAAGCAGCGCCCTCAAAGCTTTGCCGCACAGCTCATCGTGGATCACTGGATACCTTACAACCTGATAAAGTAAAGAGGATACATGCTGCTCATAAATGACTGCGTTAGACAGGCACGAAAGTTTTTTACGCCAGGACAAAATGCAGTATTAAGGGCATGGAGATTTTAGGACGCGAAAGAAAACTTGGCAATTACGCAGATGACACTAACTTGCTGACTGGATGTTCGAAATCGATAGAACAAATTTTTCATGCCCACGATATGTATGAACGGGCGTCAGGTGCAACACTGAAACGAGAAAAGACCAAAATTCTGCTGACTGGGATCACCAACAGGCGGGGGTAAGGAAAGGACCTGATGCCTTTTGTAATATGGATTTTTGATTATCAGTGATGGCAAGGAAAAAGCAGAAAACTGGACATGTGTCAGAGATCACATTGGTGGAATGACCAGAAGCTGACTTGCTAAGGTTCATCAAAAAGAAAATTGACAGTTACTTCTGACACCCGGCAAAAGTCGATATGGTGAATAAAGTAACAGGGAATCACAGACTATAATAATAATGAAGTGACAGTCTTGGCTTTCAGAATAATGCTGCTTATTCAGAGATTTCTAAAGCGCGGAAAGAAATTTGCGTGTTACGATACTTATGATTATTTGGTGACAAAGGCAGGTCTCGGAGACTGAAAAAGCTTGCGCAAGTCAGCTTTCTGGTATAAGGATGCCAGAAAAGCTGAATTAGCTGCTAAATTCGAGCTTCTGGATCGAGCATACTGTGGGGCTCGAATAGGTGATAACCCAACTAATCAAAAATATGAAAACCAAATTTAACTATTTATATCCACTTAGTCAATAAAAAGGTATCGAAGGCAACCAGGGCCATACAACAATACTGGACGTAGCTGTAGGACAACTAGGTTTTTTGTGGTGCCTGCATTAATTCATGATAGCTGACATAAAAAAAATGTTGGGAAAAATTAAATGACTGCAGCCATAGCTCTAAACTATGAAATAAAAACGGATATTTCCACACCTCACTCACAAATATTTCTGTCGATTGACTCCAAACTATTTGCAGAATCTGAGTGTGTTCTCTGGTCTCAAATAATAATAACTACAAGATGACTAGTAACTCTATTTTTGAGCAGGAAAAGGAAGCATCAATGCACAATATTGATTTCATCTAATTGACTATACTACTGACGGGCTGAGAAAATTTTACAATTGGTTGTTTGCCTGCGGTTTTCTATACAGCATTGGCCTGGGACTTTCGGATCGGATGATGATTTCTAGGATCAGATCGGATTGGATCGGATATCCGATCTTGTATCGATAAGATCGGATGAACGGATGGGATCCGATCCGATCCGGCCTTGAACTCCGAGAGAACTGTCTTTTGTGGATCACCTGCGCGTATTCGATAGAAAACAGGAATAAGGCAAAAATACTTCACGAAGAAGAACAGAAAATGGATGCTCCAAATGTTGTGTCTGATTTGGTTGGACCCCCTTCAAGTCCTACAGCCTCCTCACTTAGGGTAAATTGAAGGAGAAATAGTTTTTCAAAATGAGTGCCCCGTCATAAGATACATTCACTTACTCACTCACTTTTTCATGACTTCGCCTTTCCTTATTCTATTGCTCACAACAAAGGTCTGCATGTGCTTTTTACCGCACTACTATAGACACTACGCAACTTTTTTTAAAATTTTTGTGAGTTGGTCCTGTTTCGCCCCAACTCTCCCATAGGACTTCCAACGTTTTGTTTTTCCTATAGCCGGCCAGCAGTCCTGATATGATAAGCGAGGCCGTGAGGCGACCAGCTGTCTCAGCAGCGTCCCTCTCCGTCTCCTCGTGGAGCACCTCCGCGCGAGGGCGTCCTGGATTGGACACTGACTTTCTCGGACGATGGCGGGCGGGCTGTGAACCCTGTCCGTGTTCGACAGATGAGACTGGGTGCTCGCAACGCAGGGACTTGAAGGCCGGACAAATCCAGGTTCAAACCCTAGTGGGTGCTTCACCTTCCGTCCCTCTGGGGTCGGTAAACGAGGAAACTAACTGACACCGCCGAATCAACGACGCGATACAACGGATTACAAGTCAATGGCAACATCAAATCAGTGAAATCGACCAAGGTCAATGTCAATGGCGAGATCAATCCAACGACGGAACGGTTCATCAGCATCGAATCGATAATGGGTCAAGGGCAGTTCAAAGCAATGGTGTGGACGTGAAAATACCAAATAGCGAAGCTCGAAGGCGACGTATCGATAGGCAACCATGGACGAAAGCTAAAAAGCGGATGATGAAGCTGACAGTGCGGTTAAGTCATGGCATAGTGATGCACTGCAGGCCTTTCAGTGAAGCTATCATGTGGTCAGAGATCGGTCAAAAACTGGATAAGTGGATTCTGAAGCGTGTAGCGACGAGTGAAGTTTTCTGGTATGAACAAGATGAAGCTGGAAAGTACCGGAGTGAAAAAACAGTGAGTCACTAAGAAATAAAGATCACCTGGTCACCAAGAAAGAAAGATCGAAATGAGGTTGGGGCTGTGAGGTGACCAGCTCTCACGGCAACTTCCCTCTGTGTGTCTCCTCTAGGAGCACCTCCCCACGAGGGCATTCTGCGCCAGCACCAGCTTCCTAGGATGATACTGGGCGAGATGGAAGGGAACCAGTTTCCTGATTCTCTACTCATTTGGCGTCCGCCACTCGACGGTACCAGGTGAGTCGCCCAGAACCAGGGTGCAAGGTCAGCGATGGACTTACTAAACTGGTCGAAGATAGGTTCCCGCTCTGATCGTGAAAACGGCCTCACTAAACTGCAGTCCCCAGCCGGAACAGAACTGCGACCCAAGCAGTGAGGGACCAACGCCTTTACCAACTGTGTCACCGCGGCTTCATGTACAGTAGATACTACATGCCAGTATAAACAAAATGCGCGAGACCTGTTTCAAATCCTGCAGCACGTGCCAGTGTCTTATAGCCACTAGGTCAGGCGCCTCTAACTAAAACCCTGTACCGCCCCTGGCAGCAAACGGGGATTTACCATCAGCTCATGTTTCACAAAACTGTTAAGCACCCAGGCATACAAATTCTGGGGAGACCACTGTAGAAGTGAAGATCCGCTGCTCGAGGCATTTTGTGTTCTTGTGCTTCCAGAGTGTGCCTGACGATGAGCATGAATCGATGATGCGATGAGCGTTTGTGGAGAGGGTTTTCGGGCACGAAGCAGAAACCTGCACATTACAGTAAGCAGCAGTGAGCGTGGCGGGGTGAGCAGATTATGCTGTTGGACTTTTGCGGACCCCGTGCAGTTCATACAGTATGCAGCGTAATCAAAAAGCTGCAAATTTGTCGCTAATGTCTGACCAGAATGTTGATCCATTGATGGATACTGTGTAATTTTCAATTGCATTCACATTTTTATCACCTACTGTTTTATTTATTTCAACCTTGTCTTCGTCATTCAGATTTGAGATTTATCATCTAAGAAAGCAATTTCCAAGTACTTATCACAGTCATATGCTAATATTATTCAAATATTGACCAAAGTACAACAGGTCACTGCACCCTGTACTTCCTTTTTCTTTCAAATCTAACCCAAAATAGTTCGCACAAAAGGGCTATACACGCACAAAAAAGGCCCTCGAAGAGCATAAAAAATATGCCTTTAAATCGGCGCAGATCGATGGGATCTTCTTCGTGTACGATCTCCCTTATATAATCACTCGTGTGCGGTTTGACCCCGTGTCGTCGCATATACCTGGATAAGGCGTGTAGCCTGAAATCACCAATTTGTCTTAATTTAGAATTCAATTCTCGTCCAAATGTAAAATTTTTCCGCCATACATATCCGACCCAAAATTCGAACAGTACACCTCCATCGATTAGCCATAATCGATCGCGATCATATAAAAATTCGCTCAAATATAAATCCACATAGGGCATGCCATTCACGAGAACTAGTTTCGTCCTCGCGTGTTGATCTTGATTAACAATTTTTGACAATAGCTGATAGCCACTAGCATTGTGGATGTACTCGTAGCCAAACTTGCTTACAGCTTGGTGAAACACCGTTTCGCATGGTTTCCCCAAACAATCAGTGGGCACTGATGGCGGATTTTTGTGACTCAGTATTCGATATCGACCCGACGCTACTTGCGCAACCAACTGTTCGCTGTCACTAAAAGGTTTCCAAATCGGGAACGGGTAGAGGACTGCCGAGAGGTCGTAAGTGTGATAAAACAGGGCAATAAAAGTGACCAGCAATAACCACAAAGGCCAGACTAATGTCGGTGGCAAACGAGGGTAAAATGAACAAACTACAACTGAACAACTGTACATCGCATAAATCAATAAGTGACTGAAAAATCAATAATTTCGGTTTTCGAATAGGTTTATGCCGAATATAAGAATAAAATAGAATAAAAGATAGATATACCAGAAAACTTAATGCGCACGTTATCCAAACCATGTAACTGAAGGGAACGAATGGGGCGAAGGAAAGTGGTGGTGGGCGCGGGGCTTGGACTACGAATTCATCACGATATTGCCAAACTGGCCAACTGACACTAAATTCATTTTCTTGGTCATATTGCACTAATTTATTCAATTTACATAAATTTCCAATCATATCAATCGTGCCATTTTGCAAAAGTTTCAATAAACCAGTCCAAGCATCATCGCTTTTGCTGCCGCATCCTTGAGTGGTCGAAGAAATGACTAATTGTGTTTTTATCCTGAGCAAGGACATGATAGCTTGTAAAATGTTCAGTTCTACTCCGGGGTCACAACCAGTCTTGTGCTGGGGGAAGCAATGTGGGCGCATGTGTTGCCAAGGAGCCACGCCAACACGGATTACGGAAGGAATGCCAGGGTCGGTCATTTCAGGGAAAGTGTAAAGTCTATTTGAAAATTAAAAAAGGATAGATTTTGACTGATCGTGAGTGTTAGAAAATGAGTTTACATGTTACCAAGCAGAACTAAGTGTAAAAACAGTGGTCTAACCAATGGTTTCTATAGGAGAAGTATGGGCCGACACTTCGTCTAGTGCTACTTCTCAACGTGCAACTGACATATTTTTTGTATGCGTATTCATTTCTTTCCAACTTTTGCCACTAAGCAAACGATTGTGTCATGAAAATGAGCAGGCATTGTACATAGTTCTAAGATGACAGTTCCTCACGCGAGCCCTTTCCTCTAGTTTTCTGCTTCTCTGTCCAGCAGTGAACTAGCCGAAATCAATTGAACGAGCTCCCTAGAAACACCCCATGGTCCGGGTTGCCAGCTTATTTTCTTTTAAATTTTTGTGGGCTGAACCCGTTTTGCCTCTAGCCGGCCAGCAGTCACATCTAAGCAAGGCTGTGCGAGGACCAGCACTCACAGCAGCACCTCAGTGTCTCCAATGGGAGCACCTCCACGCGAGGGCACCCTGGACAGGACACCGACTTCCTCGGACGATGGCGGGCGGACTTTGAGCCCAGTCGGTGCTCGACAAAATGCCCCTCGCAGCGGATTTCGTGGATCTTCTCTTTTACAGTATTCTCCCTAAAATTTGAATCCCTGGGTGCTCAACAACTTTGTGAAACATGAGCAGCTGGTAAATCCTCGTTTGCTGCCTGGGGAAGTGCAGCGTTCCTGTGCGTTTGGCTCCGTCTCTCCACTAGGAGCACCTCTCGGGTACTGGGTGAGTCAGCCGCGGCCGGGCGTGCTAGATCAGCGAATGTTTGCGATTCGTAAACCGACCTCCATCACCGGGGATCGAAACCCGAGTCCAGCTACTCGTTTCAACAATACGGAGAGATGAATGCTGAACAGCTGGCAGCTGTAGTACAGGCTGCAACACCGCGATCGCCCCTGTTTTACGAGTACCTGGACATGCAAAACTATTTTCAGAAACAGGCCAGGAAATCACAGGTCTTTTAGGAGATGTCAGATACACGAAGCGTAAATGGACGGAGATAGAAATCTTCTCTGCTGTAAATACCATTCTTGCGATCATGTCCGAATGGCAGTCGACATCCAAACACACACACCACAGATGTGCTCACTCAAAAGAATTTCACGAATCAGAAGCAGGTACTGCACATTGTGTGTGTCATTGCAGACCCTCGCACATTGCATGCCAGGCCATGACAGACCAACTCGATAGCGTCCGAGGAAATCAGTTAGCAGTCCAGAGTGCCATCTTGTCGAGGGGCTCTGTGAAGGAAGAGGCAGGAAGAGGCGGCTGCTTGACAAACGGCCTCACTTACAGCAGATAAGGTCTGACAACGTCCATTGTCCGAATTGCTTATGCGGATGCAAGAATCAGGATAACCACTGTATCTGTGATGCACAGTATGCAGTGAATGCTTGACATACATTGCAGGCAAATACGGATTCGCCCACCCCTGATGAGCTACTTTCTCAAAGAAAGGCTCAATCGGTGAATCTGATTGCAGTACTGTGAAGTTCAAATAGGCCTGTTATCTTGGATTTTGGCTCCTGTTAGCCGTGAGAGAGAAGAAAATCAAAAGGTGGGTGCCCAAATTCTATTTATAACGTAGGTTTCAGAGCAGGTTTACCCAGGGATGTACTTGTGAGTAAGGGGCTGAAATATTTAAAAGCAGGTCTGACTCAAGGGTCTAGTTTGGGGGAGCAAAAAAGAGAGTATACGGTATACTGCAAGTAATAACAATACCCTAAACTTTGCTGGCCTGCGGAGCACCAGGATCTAAACAGCTTCGCGCTGTATAACGGCGCACCCAGGCGGCGGGAGATAAGTCGAGACCGAAGTCTCAGGCCAGGTTAGTCCCGCTATACAGTACACTATACATGAGAGGTTGACGTCACCCAGTGAGGGGAGGTAACTATTAATCTCCCGACCGCTATATGCGCTGGCTATAACTGTACCTTTGCGTACAATAGACCGTGCTGGGAAGCAGATTTTGCTGTACAGTGATTGAGCCAGCCCACAAGTCATATTTCTAAAGAAATCTGTTATCAGACAACAACAAGGTTAGCCTAGCCACTGTACTCTGACTAAATGCGGGGCGAGACTAGGTTGGCTGGGCTCCCTCGGCGAAGCATGCTTGAGTGGATTATACTTTTCTACAGTCGATTCGTAAAGTCGCGGGATCGATTCCCTATCGGATTCTATCCTTGCTTTCTTACACCAAAGGCTAGTACTCGCATGAACATCCTTATTCGTACTTTGGAGGAATGCAATGCGACCCTCTCTTGCTTTGGAAACTGGGAAACAGTGAGGACTTGTTGCAGTAAGGTCGCGGCTGTCATAGGAGGGTATGAGTAATTTATGTTTAGCCTAGCCAGCGACACTGGAACAGAAAATTTAGCTTCTGCCAGCTTGCTGATAGCATCGTTTCAGGCGACCAACCTACTGCAAAAGAACTCATGACTGTTAGCCTGTTTGCCATCTCCTAATTGCCTGAATGAAGAAGCTGAGGCAGGGGATGCCCTTCCACACTTTTTATCACTGGGGATTTCATTTGATCACAATTTATTTACAGACGCCGCCAAGGGAGCCCTGCCAACCCAGTCTTGCCTTGCATTTAGTCAGAGTACAGTGGCTGGGCTAAGTTTGTTGTTGTCTGATAACAGATTTTTTTAGAAATAGAGATAGGGGTCGAGAATCTGTTGTGGAAAAGTTACTGCAGGCCCGTGACACTTTTCGACAGGAGTTAAAATCAGTTCACGCAATAAAAATTTAGCACACGCTGATATGAGCTAAAAATACAGACTTGGGCCTGAATGGACATAATAGACAATTCGTGGATTTCGTATCCAATGACTATTTCCCCATACCAGTTCCATACAAAATACTGTCTGATTGCTCGCTCTCAAGAATATAAAAAACAGGCTAAAAATGAGTGCAAGCAAAACTGGCGATAGTTTGGGACGGGATACTGAGGAAATAAAAGTTACAGTAGGGCCTCCTCCCAAGTTTTTGGTTCTTAGAGGCAATAGAAGATACTTTTTAATGGCTTATTCAAGTAAAAAAATGGAAGCCGACTGGTTGGATCAAAAACATTGAACTATTTATTTCAAAAAGCATTGTATAATGAAACTATACACGATGCCATGGCGGGAAATTCAAATTTTTGCGGATTAAAATCTATCCTGTTTTGCTGAGAGCGCGCATTTTTTATGGGCGCTGTGTTGCGTTGCGGGTGGTACCGAACGTTTGCGGCGCTGAAAGTAAGTATAGGCCGGGTATGGGCCGAACCGACTTTAATAATTTCTGTGATGATTTGGAAATATGTGAACTCCCGCTTCGATGCGGCCAATTTTTGTAAAGAACCTGCAAAAAGGAATCTAAAAGCATTGAACGTACAATGTATTCCTAAATTGTGCCCTCATTCCGAGTTCACGCCGCATCGCGTCGAACTATACCACGGCCATTACCTCAAATCGTGTTGGGCTTACTGTATTCTGCACTTGTGATAATCAAAATGCGTGTTCCCGTCTAGTTTCATGTCAAAACTTTTTTAATTTTGAAGTAAAAACCTCAAATGTGCTAAATTTCTGCGTAGTTTCAAGCATGCGCGCACAACCAGACATTCTAGATGGGTTCAATAGTGTGAGCCTGCCTGTTTATTACAGTAAACCGGGAAAGGTGATTTTTTTAAAATTCATGTGTTTGCTGTTGCTTGGAGCAGCCCGTTTGTAGTTTGAAGCTGCCTAAGTCACGACCGGATTGGATGGGGATTTGTCGGATCGGATCAAATTGGATCATGTGAAATACGAGTAATTTTTTGAACAATCATAACGCAGCAACCTTTTTTGAAAGGTTGCTCCCTATGATAAAC